>JAWNMR010000122.1:6000000-6635000 GCA_035043845.1 Drosophila picticornis
ACCGAAGGCGCAGTTGCATTAGTGCAAACACCTGCAACGAGAGGGATGCGGGGCAGATAGGAGAAGAGAAGGTGGGGGGCACAGATTAGAGATGCAGCTCAAAGGGCAGCCGCCGCTGCTGCCGATCAGTGATCAGTGAATCAGTGATCACAAAACGCAGATTATCCGGCAATTACTCCCTTACCTTCGGAGATTAAACGCTCTCGTATCTCCCAGGCAAAGATCGTTGGATTCTCGCGCTTGTACTGCTCAATTTTGGAGACGACGGTTGGCGTGGCCACTTTTGGCTTGGAGCCACCAATTAGGCCAGGTGGTCGCAGCGAACCTAAAACAAAAAACACAAGAAATAATAATAATAAGACAATGATGCAATAATGAGTTATGGATTATGTTCATGGTAAATGAGTGTGTGGGGATCAACCCACAATCGTCAGTTGCGCTTTGGGTTTACACGGTAGTGAAGGCTTATCGCGCACATTTAATAGCTTTATCAAGCAGCAAACATCAACAACAAGGAAAACGAACGCCACACGGCAGACCAGAAGAAGCAGCAGGACGCACCTAAAGCGCACCCTACAAGCGAAGCATTCTTCTTCCTCAGACTGGACTTTTTTTTATTTTTGATTAATGAGCCACCTTCAGGCAGACCAAGTTCGAGTCGTTTATGCAATTTTAAGTGGCTAAATTACATACAGGCAGGCATACGGACCACGATCGGAGAAGACGGAGTCGGGGCAGAATGTGCATTCGCGTGTGCCGCTCAAGGATAATTATATTATACATAATTGTTTTTAACATTGAAATTGACAACAACAAATCGCAAACAAGATGCGTTATCTCACTGAATCTGTATTTCGGCACACTCAGAACAAAATATGGCATTGAATCGAAAATACTTTTAAGAAAACTTTCTGCATATTTATACATAACATAAACTTGAGCTGGAAAATTTGTTTTCCCAATATAAAATAGTTGAGTGTTTAAGAAATTTTCATCTTGACAAGTTGTGATTCATTTGGTTTTTTTTAATCTATAATTTTTTTTTAGTGCAGTGACAATTGGTTGGTGCGATTTTTATTATGGATTGTGTGTTTACCACTCACCTAACAATTTGGAGACAGCGCCCTGCTGTGTGAGCATATGTTGGGCAATATCGTATCCCCGCAGGCCACCGAACCGGGAGAACTCCAATAGTCTGTGCTGCGACATCAAAGCGCCGAGCGTACTGCCAGTTGCCGCTGCTGCTGCTGCCGCGGCGGCTGCTGTTGCCGCTGTTGGGCCAACATTGTTATTGGCAGCAGAGCCGAAACCTGGCGGTATTTGCACAGTTGTTGGTGCTGTTGTTGTCATCGTTGGCGCTGCTGCTGTTGGTGATGCCGACGCAACTGCAATTGAAACGAATTGAATGATAATTGGCCATTGTTAGCATTATTGTTGTTGTTGTCGCTGTTGTTGTTGTATCTGCTGTTGTATCTGGTTGTTGTTGTTGCTTCTGCTGTCAGCCACAATGGTTAATTATGATAAATTAACGGTTAATTGTGTTGACGTTGACTAAACTGAGCTAAAAAGCCGCCAAATGACTGATGACAGCAAAAGTGTCGATTGTTGTCGAAGTAACAACAACAGCAACAGTAACATCCACAGCAGCAACATCCCAGCAGCAACATCCCAGCAGCAGCACATCTAGCAGTAATGGCGCTGCTCAATTGTCACAATACTCGTTTTGTGTTTTTTGGATACCAATTTCTGAATGATTTGAATTGTGACCCGCAGACCCCTTTTGGCAAATTTAACATTTTCGGGCATAATTTAGCGTTATAAAAAGCAAATTAAAATTAAAATATTTAATCAGCTGGCAAGCGACAACCTGAGCAGCGTGTTGGTTGGTTGCATTGTTTAACTTTTTAGAATGTGCACACATTAACTTATTAAAAGTGAGCAGACGTATTAATATTTATCGTTTCTTTTTTAACATCACATTTATACTTAAAGCGTGGTGATTCCCCTCTCTTCCACCGCCTCAGCACCTCTGCAGTCACTGCTTTTGACATGGTATTTCCCTCCACTTGCCAATTAGCGGTGAATATAACACTTGTTCTGTTTTCAATTGACTTCTATTATTGAAAAATGTGCACGTCTATTGTAATGGGTTTAAGCAGCCTGAGCAATTTTGACAATCGAAAATTTGTTGAATTTGAAGAACTGATGAGATATAAATATAAAATTCCTTACTGTGTTCGCTGCGAAAGTAATGCCAATAAAAATTGAGATAGTTTAAGAGCTTTAATGCATCTTAGATTGTTATTAATGGCGCGAGTATCCATCTGCTTCTGTTTTATATCACTTTTAAGTACTGCTTACTCAACAGCAGAAATCATTAACTATTTGCAATATTAATAATATTTACTCAACCTTTGCTTTCACTTCTAATCTGTGCCTACATTTTCTGGCTAGAATATCTATAAACCGTAGAACAATTTCCCTAATCCTTTGCACTGCAACACTTTTGCTTTTTCTAAGCAACTAAATACGCTTCTCTCAAGATGCAAACTGCCGCCGGCAATTGTGGCTCAAGCAAACGTGGGGCAAGTCCAAGTGTTAAAGTCAAACTCTTACCACTGGCCGCGTGCGGTGGCAGCGATGGCAGACGTTGGGGATGTGGCTCCATTTTCCAGTGTGCGGTCGCGATGCCAGAACCTGCAGCAGTTAGCGAGCCAAAGTCACGGTTCAAGCTCGGCTCAATCAACATGTCAGTGGCGTTTTTTGGCAACTATCTGCTGTCGAATCGATTCGTTGAGCTTGAATCTATTTAGAGTTTTCACAAACACGCACGCACACATACACACACACACACTCACACACACAGGCGAACACCACACACAGACACTAAGTGGCACAGTCACCGTTTGACTTCGGAGGAGCAGTCGCGTAGTTGTTGCACTTGCAAATCACACTTGGTAGCAAACGGAAATGCAAAGCGGCCAATTAAATTCATAACGTGCTCTTTCTCACATCACCCGCGCACATATTGCCCAACCGAAGGAATGATGGGTTTTCAAATTGCCTTTTGTTATTATTTGTTGTTGTTGTCGTTGTCGCTGTTGCGTTATTTTCTCGACGCTGTTCCGTTTGAACGTTGTTCACGTGAAAGCCGCTCTCAGCACACTGAGTGGCAGCCGCAAGTGGCTTGAATTTCACCTGAAACCTGGACTGTGGCCAACCACTCCACTCAGTTGTGCATTGCGCTCAAACGCTTTGAGTGCTTTCGACCGGTTTTTCAACATCGGCGCACATTCATAATGGCGGCCATTCTCCCATGAGCAGCAAGCGCGCGAGCGGGATGGCGATATGGTCTGTGCACAATATTGGCGCACACAATTGAAAAAACACACAGAGCAACAGCAATTACATCCCGCTCCCCCTCACGGCAACAGCAGCAACAACAACAACAACAACTGGACGCGCCAAGTGGGCAGTGGCCAACGCGCTCATGACTGCGTCCAAGCGTATAAACAACAGCCAGGCAGCCAGCCTCAGGAAAAGAATGAAGAAGAAGCTGTCTGTCTGTCTGTCTGAGAATTTAAGTGAGTGTGCGTGTGAGTGTGTGTGTGAATGAAATAGGGGAAGTTGACTTTATTTATGAAAAGGAACTGATTATGGTCAAGCTGAACTAAATTACTGATTTATATAACTCATAGTTAGTCAATTTTGTCTTTGAATAGAGAATAAATCTTCTGAACGGCTTTTAGTTTTAATACATAAAATACATAATCCTGTATTAAATCAGCAAATTTGTATTTTTAAATATGTATATAAAATTACAATTCTATTATCTTTGTGTTGATAGTTTTGTTTTGATGATTTTCATAAAAGTTTTACTTTTCATTGATATCATTTAGAAAACTTTGTCTATTTTGCATGGATTCCAACATCAATAAATTTGTCAGCACTGAACAGAAAAAATATAAAAATTATAATGGAATGCAACGAAAGTTAATTCGAAAGCAAATTGTTTTCATAATCACAAAATATTTTACAATAATTCGCCACATCTGAATAAATTAAAGACTAGCATCCAAATTTAATAAAAATGCTGCTTAATTTCCACATTGCATTTGATGTGACTTTCTGACACCAATATGAACTTCTCAACCATTTAGAAATTGCTCTCCAACTCTTCAATTGTTTGCTTTACATACAAACTTAAGCAGATTAAACTGAATGCTTAATGTTTGCATGTAATTATTTTGTCATAATTACAATTATTATATTCATTGATTATGATACACAGGAAATAGCTCCGTCAGTCAGCCAGTATTTATCATTTCCTCCTGTAAAAATAACATTAACCAGTTTCAATCAAGCATTCATAAATTGCAAGATTGAACATATACATATATATATATATATCCATGTATTTATGCAAACTCCAAAGTGTGTGGAGATTTGTGGAGCGTCTTTGGCTCTTGTGGGGTGCGTGATGAATGATTGATGTGCTGCTTGGTTAAGGCGACTCAAAGCTGAATCAAAACTGCAACTAAGCTACACATAGCGTGATTTGAGCACCACACAGAATACCATAGAATTTGCCTGATGTGGACAATGGGGGCCAACGGGGGGAACCACAGCGGTGATGGCTACACAGAAGTCAAATTGCATTCGATGCCTGCTTGAATTGACTAGCTGCAGGCGAATGAATCCATGTCCGAGAAGCAATTACCTGTTGCTCGTTCATGGATTGATAGAACATCAATTTCGCCCTGTTTGTAGGATGTTGATGTTGCAGTTTGCTCTTCTTAAAACAACAGATATCCCAGATAACGGTTCAAAAATATGTACACAAACAAGAGAACTCCGACTACGAGATTCCCTGTAAATATATTTTTTTTAAGTGATTCGAGGTGCCCTCCTCTGCCTATTACATAGTTCTGCACCATTTACAGTTAATAATAACAAGCCAAACATTTTTGTAGTAAATGTGCATTAAATGCAGCTTACATACTTACATCAAAATTGTGAAAGGTAAATCATGAATGAGCGATGAAAGCTGAACGATGACGCTCGAGTGCTTTTGTGCCAGAGATCCAGAGCAAACGCAAACAATCGAACAGGAATAATTTACTATGTAAATAAGACGTGAGCTGGAGGAGTTGAGGAGTTGGAGTCAAAGTCGGAGTCGGAGTCGGAGTCAGAGTCAGAGTCGGTGTCGGTGTTGGGTCTTGAGAGTAGCGTGCGCCCTCGCGCCATCGAGTGCCACTTCAACAATCAAGCATTCACACAAAGCAGATGGTTCGCAGCAAGCAGGCCGCAAGCGACCACCTCAAACAAAATTTTCATTTACTTTTGGCCTGTCATCACGGCGCAATCGCAATTCCCCAGACTGCTGCTGCTGCTGATGCTGCTGACTTGCCTGAATGTGAGATATCTATATACATATCTAGACACACATACATATATGTATATGCATATGCACAACGAACACTCGCTTTATTGAGTGTTTGTTTACCTAATTCGATTACCGCGATCGCGTCCGTTCGCCATAATCCACAAAACACTTGACCATTTGGGTGGCACACACACACACACACACACACACATCGTATATGAACACACACACTCACAAAAATATCAATTACTTCGTACCGTTGGAGAGTAATAAGGTTGCTGGCTTAATTCAAGCGCTTGAAAGACTCTTATATCTTAATGCAATTAAAATCGAGGAAACGCACACCAGCTGTGAAATCTGACAATTTAATTTGTAAAGACTTTTGAGCTTTCAAATCAATTACCATTTTTTATTTCAAGGTTTTGTTCTTGAGAGATTGAATGTGTGATGAAAGTTCAACTTGTACTTAACATGCCTTTTTTAAGTACAGTGCATTATATAATAAAATCAATTACTTTTAAAGCTTGGCAAACAAGCTTAGAGGCAGGACTGATATCCAGAAATATGTGTAATAATCGTTAATACTAATTTGGTTAGTTGAACTTTGTGCTTGCTCTTATGCACATTATGTTTTTTTCGCTTTTTACAGACTATCAACAAATTCCTTTGATTTTATACAGAGCACCTGTTTCAAAACACCTGTTTGAGTATTTTTAAATAAAAATAGATTTTGGCGGCAAACTACATATGAATTCTCTTCCTCTTCCTTAGTTGAGAAACTGAACGAAACCGCTAGCGATGTTTCGATAGCTTGTAGACAAACATCGATTGTACGCATCTCCCTTCAACATCGTAATAGGCATGCAATTATCGATGACAGCACAGTATCAACATTAGAGTCAGCCCAAAAACTGCTACAAATTTTGTTTTGCTGAAAAATTAGAAATATATAATGCGCACCGTGCTTTTGAGCAAAACCGATGAGCTCTATTTGGAAAAGTGCGTACAGGAGCACAGTTTCTCCTATGGCATCATCGTTGGTCACGTAAGTAACAAGTATGCTCCTCTCCTCTCACCGGCCACCCGCCACGTAGGTTTATTTTGTTCACGATTGCAACTGCAATTGCAGCAAGCGGATATAACCAAAAGCATCGTTGTCCACTTGGCCCGCAACAACGAGGAGGATGCCGATCTGGAAGACCTGAGTAATGTGCAATTATCCATACGCGACATTAAATCGCAATCGTTGGCCTCCCAGTGGCTGAGTGCGAGTAAAATGTGCCCCGGCTCCTTTGACGTCATTGGTGAGTAGACTGTGCCCATTAACCTAAAACCAATACAAACCAGACTCTGTTAACTATTCGCAGGTATTTTTATTGCTTCTGAGCGTCTTGAAATGGCCAACGAGCAGAGCGACGAATTTAGGACTGCCAAGAAACTTTTCTCCGATGTCTACGAGTAATTATCCCAAAAGAAAATCGAACTGGAAACCATATTTTCACATTCATTTTCAGCCTATTGCTTAAGAGCAACAGCACCTTTGGCATCTACACCACAGACATGGCCCAAACGGAATATGTATTCCTGGCCTACTCGCTGGCCGATAAAAAAGTGGTGTGCAAAAACTATACCTATGGAAAGTAAGTGAAAATCTAGATGCACTTGTTGACTATTTAAAAGTTAGGAAGATGCCACCGAAAACTGAATCACTGTATCTTTATCTTTATACCGATTATCTTGCTTAAAACTAGACATTGCAAAAAAACGTATTTTACGGCAAACATTAAATGCATCATATGGTAAATAACATTAAGTACTTTACACCTTTTGAATGTTTTTGACGCCCACTAGGGCGTATATATTTATTCGTAACTAAATATGTACTTCATTTTCGTAGCTGTTTTTTATGGATTGCATTTTGCGTGTTTCGGTTTATAGATACAAAAGTATGTTGTATTTTTTAAAAACATCTGTAGAGCTTTGCCCAATCAAATTCTTTAACTATATATGTATATACTTTATTAATCCCACTTTACCCTTAATCCCTGACAGCGGTGGCACATTTTCCAACATGGACCATCGCATCGTGGAGAAACCGTTCGAATGGGTCCAACTTGAAAGCAATTACGCCTTGGATGATGTCATACCCATAGTGGATGCCACAAGTCGCATTAATATTGAAGACCAATTCCAAAATATAATATTCACAATGCGTAAATACCTCATTGCCAGCGAGATATTTCTGCAGAACGAAATTGTGGAGGACTCAATGGACTTGCAGGCGTATATAAAGAAGAAAAAGCCCAAGGATGACAACCTCAAAACAACATCGGCCAGCACCAGTGCAGCGACTACAAGCTCAGCTGGAGCAGCGTCCTCACAGCATCTCGGTGTGATACGGGCCAGCATTGTGATGCCGGTCAAGTGTCAACTGAACAGTCCGAACGATGTCAAAGTTAGTGAATTTAGCGGCACTCTACGCATGAGCGGAATGATCTTCTCTCGAATTTACTGCAACTCAAGGAACAGCATTGCGGACGTTAAGCGTTTCATACGCGACGACGTTCTGCGTTCGCTTGTCACACGAATCCAGGTGTATTGCGATGGCCTCACCGATCCCCATGTCACCAACGAGGCGGTCTACATAAGCGAACCACCGCGGCGTGTCTTCTTCAATATCCCAGCTGATGCTGGCAACAAACCGTCAACGAACTCAGTTCAGTTCTCGGAGTATCTGTTCCGCGGTGAAGCACCCACTGTTGCTGTGTCCCAGGCTAAGCAAGTTCTCGACGTCGAGCTCGATCCGGAGGCGATTCTCTTGGACGCCGAAAGTCTACCCGAAGACGGTCACTTCACCAACATGCAACGAGACACGGAAAATTCAGATGATAACCGAAAATTAAGCAGCTCGATGCCAAAGCGAGAACTCACCCGCAATCTGTATATAATCGGATTTGCATTTGCTCTTTTGGTGGTGCTTGTCTCGGTGATTCTGCATCATGCGATGACTGGATAGTATCTAACAAGCTGCTTGGCTGGCTGCTCGGTTACTGGTTGGTTATTCGACTAACCATTATACATACACACACACACACACACACACTCACTATACGCAACCTAATCCATTAACAATGTGATGGCTTTTTGATATACATATATATTATAAACAGAATGTGTACTCGTACTTGTAGTTGATGATGTGTAAAATTGTCCCGTTAAATAGTTGTATTATGAAAGCCTTGACGGGCAGCATTTAATACTTATGTAATAAACTAAAGTAAACCAAATCTGATATGTATTCTATCCTTTCATACATATGTCCAGGCTAACCAAGTCATTTTATTTATCCGCCTAAAAGAACTCTTTTTTTTAGTTGGTGCTGAAAACATAAGTCAACCTGAAACTATGCACTGTTTTTCATTGGCTTTAAAAGAAAACCCTGTCGTTGCATGATAATTGACTATTGAGAATTGAATAAAAAATTATATCTTCACATTTAACATTTTCAATTTATTGCTTTCCATTTATTAAAACAAGTTTTCCCATCTGTTATATACATTTTTGCAATGATTTCTGTACAGACAAAATCTAGAATATGCCTAGAAAATAAGCTAAGCTTAGAAGCAATATAAGGAAATAAATAATTTATATTTAGTAAAAGAAGTGAAACACAAATAAATCATAATTAATATGTACATGTATCAGTACTTAAGTTAGTAAGTATTTGTATCTACAAGATGAGTTTTCCCGGAACTGGGATTAAAACTAAATAAGTATCTCACAGCCTATGAAACATAACGACCTAAAAGCTAAACTACATCTATGTTAACTTCGAATTGGCCAACCAATAAGCTATTTATCTATAGGTATCGGTGGCAAGGTATATCTGGGATATCTGCTAGCGTATATAATCCTCTAATGCAACTTGCAGTTGCCATTGCAATTGACCACCGACCAGACCCAGTCCACGTAGTTGGGCACCCTGGCATAGATGCCAAATTTATTGCGTTTTGCACAACCATCGCCAAAGGAAGTAATTCCGAATATAGTCCATGGATGATTGGCTTTAGTGGTATCTCGACATAACAACGGACCACCCGAATCTCCTGCACAGGTATCGATGCGTCCTCGACTGTGTCCAGCGCAGAACATGTTCTACAATCAGCAAATCATTTTTATAATACTATTTCCCGAAGCTATAAATGTATTTTTAAACGCACCTTTGTGATGGTATAGTCTCGGTAGACATTGCTACAGTTCCCCATGGGTATGATGGGCACATCTGCTTGGTGAAGGACACTAGTTCCCACCACATCCCGGTTTCGTCTCTTGCCCCAGCCTATAACTGTGCAATACACGTTTTCGGGGAGCGGCTGATGTGGTCGCGGCAGGCAGGAGTACCCAATCCACCGGCTGGCATTCACGTTCTTGGGCAGCCTTCAGTGAAGGTGAAAATAAGTAAGCAATGCAGAAGTTATCAAAATAGACCAACCTCAATAGGGCGACATCACTGTCAACTGTACGCTTATCGAAATTGGGATGCTTATAGCTCTTGAGGACGCGCAGCTGCACCTCGGTGCCATCCTCATAGTCCAGATTGTGCTCCCCGAAGCGAACGTAGAGTACCTTTCTCACACAGTGGGCTGCCGTGAGGACCCAGAGCGGAGCAATCAGAGTGCCGCCGCAAAATGCCTCCTTGAAGCGATTGAAGATTGCCACCTGCCAGGGCCACTCGCCTTTCCGCGCCGCCTTGCCCCCAATTATCTTGAGCATGTTGTACATGTTGTTGCTGCGGTGTCTATTACGCACCAGGCCACACTGTAGCTTGAGTGGGGTATACTCAGGTCCCCGGTAGCCCTTTCCACTCATGATGACGTTCACATCGTTCTTGCTCAGCGTTGCCGAAGCCGGCTCGGTATGCATGCGTCTCATAGCCGTTGCCGTACCGGGCACAGGTCTGGTGGCCATCCCGGGCATGGGTCTCGAATCATAGGCGGGTATCTTCTGAACCTGCGTCTGCAACCACTGCTGGCAGAAACTGCCCTCGGTGTAGCAGTACGCGATCTCCCGGAGCACCTCACGACCACAATGCTCAATAATGCGGCATTTCCTATTAAAATTAGAGTGGGAGTTTAATATTTAACTATCGATTGATTTTTGGTTTAAGCTAAAGAGTTTCATTATGATTATGATGACTCACTTATATCTCCTTGTGGTGCACTTTGGTGAGCACTTGCTCCAACGGCTCCACTTGGAGTACACACGCCGATGCCTCGATTGCAGTCCGTCCGGTGTATTGCGCTCCTTGTTTGGCGTCAGCCAGCTGCTATTCCGATTATCCGCATACTCTTCCGAGTCGCCGTATTGATTCAGATCTGGCTCGAAGTCGAAATCCTCATACTGAAATATGTCGCCATCCATGCCAACGTTTTCATTGCTGCCCAGACTGCGCTGCTGTTGGCTGAAGGATCTATGCTCAACGTAGTCCTCGAAATCGTCGTCAATGAAATCAAATTTGTGCTTTTCCGCATTTTGGTGCCTCGAGTTGTGCCTCGAATTGTGCCTCGAATTGTGCCTCGAGTTGTATCTCGAGTTGAGTTCCGAGCTGTATCCTGATCTGTGCCCCGAGCTGTGCCCCGAGCTGTGCCCCGAGCTGTGCCCCAAGCTGTGCCCCGAGCTGTGCTCCGAGCTGTGCTCCGAGCTGTGCTTGGGTCTTTGCCTCCTCCTGTGTCGCTTAAGCACAAAGAAGTCACCTTCCTCATACCCGTAGGGAGGCTCGTCCTCTTCTTCTTCATCGGGACCAGATTCGATGGGAGGCCAGTGTGAAGTAGGCGGTCTTCTGTGCACCACTTCAACAGAGTCTACAGGCAGATGTGGGTAAACTACAGTGGGTTGCGGCAGCGGAGAAGGTTGTGGTTGGGGCTGTGCATGCACAGGGTGCAAGGCTGGTCCGCTTGCCGCAGCAGCTGCTGCATTTATGACAATTGACGGCGTATTTTGACTGGGAATGTGAATGGGATGGGAATTCGTGTGCTGGAAATCACTCTCAACTTGATGCCACTTGATGGCGGGATGACAACTGCAAAGGCATACATTAAATATACAATGGAATAATCACTTTTTGGCTTTCCCACTCACTGCGAACACTTTCGCTGCTCCACGTGCTTGGTGTGTCCACATTTTCGCTTTGCTTTGCAGAAGCGCTCACGTCGCCTAACGCACTCCTCATCGCAAGTGGTCCACTGTGTCCAGCGGCTGAAGGGATGCTGGTGATGAATCAAGCGCCGCCGGCCACTCCATCTCTGGCGTGCATGCGGCATATGGACGCGATGCACTCGCTGACCATGATGCCAGTGCGAGCCATAAGACCTGGGGGGGCCCAAAACATCGCGAAACTCGTCGCGTATGTGACGCTTTGCCTCTTGAACTCTGCCACACTATTTTAGAGATTAAAGATGTACATTTATGCTAAAGATTAGAAAGCTTCAATTATAAATGCATTTTAAGTTTGCAAGCAAATAGAAAGTGTTACTCAGACTGGAAATCTTAATTGTTCAAGGTGTAAAAAAAACATTTATCTTACACAGAGGAATTTTAGCTTTAATCCGTTGAAACATAATTGCTAAACGATTTTCAACCATTAAATTTTCTTCCCCTATTCCCGATGGAGTATGTAAATTCTCAAAAGTGTTGTATTTCTACTCAAAAAGATGGCTTGCATCTTGTTCTCTTCGTTGATATAGGAAACCCCATTGATGCGCTCAGACAAACAACACATTAGAAATAATCACAGCAGCCATTTGAATGTCTGCCAAGATGGAAGAGACGCGCCAACACTCAATTTCTGCGCCAACACAGACTTATCACTGTGGATAAATCAGACCGTAGCTGCATCTGTATCGGTGGCCGAGGGGCTGCAAGATCTTTGCTGCATTTCATTTGAGATGTCATTGCTCTCGTCTACCTCTCTCTCTCTCTCTCTCTCTCACTCTCTTGACATCGAATGGGCGGACGCAGTTATGTTTCCAGCTCGAAGATTGCTGCTGTTGTTGTTGTTGTTTTTGTTATTGTTGTTTTCGTTGCTGCTGCCAGTCTCACATTGCTAAAAATAACATAAATTTACTTTTGCCGGCCGACACGGCACCAGGCAAACACACTCGTATCCCTTCTTCCTGTCTCGTGTTCCTATCGAAAATAGGTTTCGACAACGACGCCGACGCCGACGCCGATGCTGACGCCGCAATTGACTTAGCGGCTCCTTCTGCGGTAGATCGCCAATGGCAACAGCCCAACTGTGACATGTACAAGTCGATATAACTAATATATACATGTGTCTTGTGCTTTGGCAAAGAACTTTGCCAATTTGGGGCACTTCAAGGGTACTTTACATGAAAGACAATTTCCTTTTATACAGCTCTAAGTTTAGCTATGTGGAAAGATGTACTTCAACTTTGGCAGCCCAAAATAAATTTCATAAACTTTGAAGATTGCTGTCAGAGCTACAACTTTTCTGCATAATATATTAAAAAATGTAATGATAATAAACTCGACCGATTTGCATGCCTAATTAATTTATAAACAAAAATTGGCTGCGCAAAAAGAAAAATATGCAAAAAGTTTGTTCCATTAAATAATTTAGATAAGCATATTAAATGTCATAACCCCGTAAGGCTATGCCAGTAAATTGGCTTACATAAGTCCCATGTTCCAATTAAGACTGTAGATTAGCAAATGCTAATAATATGCTATAATGTTGCGTAAGAACGTACAATATTATTTACATATGTCGCTAAACTAGATCCATTTATAATAGTTGCCGATTTAAAACGCAATTTAAAGATCATGGCAGAGTTGCCCAACCTGCCCAATTTTGGTTACTTCAACTGGGGTTAACTGTAACACTCAGTCATGCGGAAATACAAAAGTGCACAAGGGCATCTTTACCGTTACGTTGTCGGGGTCACATACACATATATGTAGTGTATATAATGTATTGGGTATTACTTAATTTGGGTAACAGATAATTGATGTACTGCTTATACAAATTTGTAAATTATTCACAGTTGCCAATCGTCAAATTGTCGAGTGAATTGTTTTCGATTGACATCATGGGTTCCCGTCATGTGTCAAGTGGGTGAAGTCAAACCATTTTTGATGCGCTTCAGCGATTGACTAACCATTCAACTCACCTGACTTTGGAACAGCAGATGGAAGAGTGCCAGCCATTTGAGAAATTCGCAAATTAAATGCATTCTTGTTAACGGATATATCTTCGAGTGATACGATAAGAGTTGTGGCAAGATATATCGACACAAAGACTCCAAACGAAAAAAGCTGAAAGGATCAAAAGAAAATGACTTAATAAACAATTCCCTCAGTATTTTCTTTTAATTTAATCACAGTTCACATTAAAGCAGACAATTAATTTAGCATACGAAAATTTCACATGTGAAAATATTTAAAAATCTGGCGCAGATGAATCACCAATGTTATTTAAAGGCAATTAACTTGTTTAATTTACCTAAACTAATCGTCTCATTTGCGTAAAAGTACAATCAGTGCCATTGCCATATCTTTTGACTACGCACAATTCATCAGTTTTCGAATCCGTTTCTGATTTTTATATATTTTTTTTTATATCTTTTTTAGAGCAGTCTGACGCAGTCGCTTCTCCCAGGGCTATCGTAACTACAAAGCAAATATTTGAACTTGTAAGAGACCTTTAAATAAATACGGCGATCAAGCGAGTGGCCAGAGAAATAAGTGAAATTAATTAGCTACATGCTCATCATCATCATCATCATTATTCTCATGTGTGTACAAGTAATTAAATACAGACGAGCAAAAATTAAAAACATACAGTTGAAATATTTTTCAAAAATACAGCAAAGTCTGCTTGCTTTGATGAGCGAGTCACAGTTCAGAGCGGACCTGAGCAGACAGTTTGCTATTAAAAACAGCTTTTGCTGTTACACAGTGGAATTTAAAGTGGCAACAGAAGCACTCGCTGGTAAATGCCAAAAAAACAATGTATATTCCTTCTGAGTTTTTTGTTATAATAAGCAAGTACAATCGATCTTGCGTCAATGCTGTATGCTGAATACAGTGAATGCTTAACAAATTCCATGGGCCACACTCAATCACACATGCACATGCATTCAGTCGATCGCATTCGAATACTCGAACTCGATCTCACTTGATATCGCATATATGGTCACCGGTTGGTTGGCCCTTTATATGGACGCACGTGTTTACAAATGGGCTTTAGGGGGACACCAAGGCAAGCTAAAAACAATCGTGGGTCGCCTTTAAGTTTAGCAGTTGGCAGTGCTCGGTTTTCCATTCCCTGTACTACAATGACCATTAAATCCATGAACGGCCCATTCATATGTCAACAGTTTGGCGTTAATGCAATCGCATATATACAAGTAGATAGATAATTGATTTCATTTGAACAATAGAAATATGGGAGCGTAACGCATAGCAAATTCCATTAACTCAACTTAACCATTTATTATGTTTTATAAAAAGACTTATTTCCTGATTTGGCTTCAATAATAATGCGAATTTTGCACGATTTATCAAATAAAATTTAACTTCAGGCTTAACTTTTGTGTTGCTTGCAAAATACGTCAAACTATTTGCATATTTTATTCAGGAAACTGTGAAAAGTTCAAATAAAATGTCTTGCTAAACGTTTCAAAGTGAAAAATATATAATAAAGAGATCTTCCACATTTAATTCTATATGTAAGCATACCAAAAAATTAAACATTATGCAAACACACATAGAAAATATTTAAATGATGTGTTTCTTAAATTCTTCGTTTTAGTTTCCAAGAATGTAATAAATTTCAAATGCGAAACTCTACCCATAAATTGGAGAGTTCAACTGAAAATCATATGCTGATGAATGTCAATTTTCTACTTTGCTGCTTTTCGAAATGTGCGAGCAATAAATACCGGGAATAGAGTGCGCAGCGAGTTCACTATTTGAATTACCCACCGGTGGCCTTAACATATGTGGCTTATCTGTCGGCGCGCTGATCTCATCATATGCACCGGGCAGCATAATAACCGAGGGCTGGCTAACTGCCGCTCTGGATTGCGGTGTGTAAGGCAAATAATTTAGCATTATCACAAAAACAAACCACTAGAAACTATTCTTAAACACCTGACGACATACGTTTTCTATGTGTGTGCTTATATATGTATATATACACACACAGAGATACGTACACAGAAGACGACGCTTCTTAATTTAGAACGCAACGCGACCGCAAATCACCCACAGCAGCACAGCAGCAGCAGCAGCAGCAGCAACACAGCAGCAGCAGCAGCACAGCAGCAGCAGCCAGTAGTAACGTTCACGGATGCGCTGCCGTTGCCGACATGTAAACAAACCGTTCGTCATAAATTGGAGACGGTAGCGCCCACCTCTTGCTTATACCCCACGTGGACTAAGTGGGATTAAAATGTTACGGGTTTTTTTTTTTGCCTGAGATTATAACCAGATAAAGATTTGACAAATTCCACGGGACGACAAGTCACTTGATTGCCACTGATTGTTTTGCAGACAACTGAAAAACAATTGTCATACTTTGTATGTGGCTCTATTTAAAGGTATGCCAAGCTTGAGTCGTCAAACTTGGTATGTAAATTAAACCATAAACCTGTTAACTAAGCTTGCCCAAACATAAAAACACATAAAGATCGCTTTGCTAAAGGAAGATCGTCAGTAATCAAGTCGCTTATTTACTATGCTTTGATAGTTTATACTCTTCAAGTCTTTGTAGGGTAACTGCCAGTCGTATACTCTGCATAAGAAAACACTTACTTGAATGAGCACTCATGAATGAAAATTTACGCAAAACGAAAATAATAAAAACAGTAGCAACGTGTTAGTTAAACGGTCGATAGTCATCCGATTGGTAGCACCACCTGCTGCCACAGCTAGCCGCAAAGTCTGGCAAAGCCAAAACAGCTCGACGACGAGTGGGTGAGGTTTGAAGACTGGGTGACGGAGACGGAAACGGAGACGAAGACGAAGACGAAGAGGGAGGGACTGCGGAGCACTTGTTTTGTCGGGCCAGTTCAGCGAAATGCAATTTTAATGACGCTTACGAAAAATCGAAAAGCGAATCGCCGCTACTGTGTCTGTCTCACTGTCTGTCTGTCTGTCTGTCTGCTATATTTTTTTTAGCATGTGGGGGTTTGTTGTTGTTTATGTCTCGAGTGGGCAGCGTTGGTGTTCGTGGGTAGTTCTTGTCTTACTATACAAGTTAACGTACACATATATATATATATATACATGTTAATATATATATATATATATATGTGTGTGTGTGTGTGTGTGTGTGTGTGTGTACCTGCTACTTATGTGCAGATGGGCAGCCCGCAACGGAAGTTGAAAAATGTCAAGATGCGTCTGGGACTCAAGTTTATATTTATTAGTTGTTGTTGTGTGTGTTTTTTTTATAAATATAAAGGCCAATTTTTCGATTCGATTTCTGTTGTAATAAGCTAGGCCACAATTCCAAGCGATCGCACACAAGTAAATATATGTATGTATGTAAATTCCTATATATATAACGGATGTTGTTAGCCATAAATCATGATTCGCTCCGCGCTACAATCGCAAAGAAGCTTCGATCGCGGCGCCATCCCCCCCAAAACACCCCCCTTAGACGACATATTTATAACACATGCATGCGCTTAATGCATTTTATATATAATTTATGTGCATCTGTGGCTACAGTGATCGCTCCCGTATTGGAGTTTAACGAAATTATGATGGCTCAAAAACTATAATTTAAGATTTGATTTCATTTTTAAGTTTACTATTTTGAGGTTTAAATAGTCAGTAAAAGTGTCAATTTTTAGTTTTCTTTTTTTTTTAAATTTACGACTTTCAGAAATTATATTTTTTGCGAATCTAAAAATTGAATCCTAAAAATGTATTTTTTATTCGATTTTGAACATCAGAGAGATTTTAAGATTTTAATGATCATTTAGTTTAAATTTTTCTTAGAATGACTTATTTAAATTTAAAATCGAAAACTACATTTTAAAACTTAATTTTAAAGTATCACATTTGATTTTCAGTTCCAAAATTTGAAGTTTTTGACTGTCATATTATTTCCAATTATATTTTTTTTCGAAAAGTGCGTTTTGCAGAAATGATTGTGTTTTCATTGATTCTTTTTTTCGGGAATCTAAAGCACATCTAAAACGGAAGCATTGCAATTTGGAGCGATCACTGTATCTGCACATTGTTTTCATGAATGAAACTGTTGTTGTGTCCATAACTGATGCACTGCCGTTGCTTCCAACTGCACTTGGAACATATGGCACATATGTATATGGCATATATGGCATATATGGCATATATATTTGTGTATATTAACTGAACGTGTGCGTATTATGTACACAAATGAGCCAACTCAATGAAATGAAATGACGACATCTATTTGAGGCCGCATCATTATTAACTGTGTATATACATCGTAGCTGCGTTTTTTATCGCCATTCAATTGAACGATTTCGAGTGCGCGTATATGGTTAATGATTAATTGTTATTGTTGTTATTTGCATGTTAACTGAATGAGAGGCACCTATCAATTAGAGGCTAAGGCTGCCGGTTACCTGCTGAAGTGCCAGACAAATACAGGGTGGCCCAAGGCGCACACACTTTATTTGATTTGATTTGATTTGATTTCCGCGAATAAAACGTCGCAAAGTTTTCCGCACTTTTCGCTCAGGTTCTTTTTAGCACATTGAAAAGTCACTTTTCAAATATGTTTTCGTAAATTGTATTTTTACATTGGAAGAACTGAATCTCAATATTCATATATAGACCGACAACTCGCAGCTTCAGAGTCGCGCGCTGTCCCGACTACGACGACGACGACGACGACAAGCACACACACTCACTCACACACGCACACACACACGCACCGACTAAAAAACACATCCGATCGCAACGCTGTCTCCTCGAGAACTGAACGCCAACGTCGAGCGCTTCGAACTGAGCTAACAGCAAACAAAATGTACAAAAACGTTGCGTTCGATGCTGCTGGCAGCGACACACTAATACACTGATACACTAATACATACAAAAGTCGCACAGTGGGCCGCAAACAGTGGTGCGTCGAGCCGCCTCGCATCGTTTGGGAATACTACGCAAAAAGTGTGAAAACCCCTAACCGTGAAATGACCAACAGATTCAGTGAGCGCTCGACCCGGTTCAGATGCCAGTCCCTAAATATGGCCATGGTCATAAACCAGCGCTTAACGGAGAACCCAAATCCAACACATAAGAGTTAATAAAAATGATGAGCATATAAATATAATGATACACTCAGCAAACAAATGTGACATATAATTTAGAAAAAGTCTGGAATATTTAGCTCTATTTTACAATTTTAATATTTCTATATGTAAGAAATAACAAAATTATCTGAGTTGCACATTTACTTATAAATACAAAGTATTTCTTAACATTAGCAAAAAAATAGCATTTACAAAATATTTTTTTTTTATATTGCACAATTCATAAAAGAAATTTTCTAAATATGTCATTCACACAGTTCTGAAGTATTCAGATCTATTCAGGGCAAGCATTTCTACTTTTAAGAAAATTATTACTATTTACATATTATAAAATACAAATATATAAATTATATATTTTTAAATGCAAGTGCATAAGTTTCTCTGAAATGCAAGTGCATAAGTTTCTCTGAGTGTATCAATGGGGAAAATATAACTTTAATTTTGGTACTAGGCATTGGTTTAGAAATAAATGGCATGAAAGCTGGCTGAGAATTAATGATAGCAGTGCCAGGTGCTCACACGCTCGTTGACTGGCGAATCCCGCAACAGACGCAGTTGCTCCAAACCCGACTCGGGGCCATCGCCGCCGATTAGAACTGTGCCCAGCACAAGTTTCTTGCCCATTTTGAGTTTAGTCGCCAGCGTTGTGCGGATCACCATATTCTCTAGCTGATCCAAGCTGCGCAGGGGTACACAAATGGTCGCCTGATCCCCACCAGCGCCATCCCACTTGGTAGAGAGCGAGGGATAGAAGATTGGCGATTTCCAGGCATCCACATAGATGCCATGCTCAAAGACCGTCGTCTTTACATAGACACCACCGGGGGCCGTCGCCTCCAGTTCGTCTTTGACCTTGTTGGAGCAACGCATTCGGGATGTCGTCACTCGGAACATAAGTGTGCCGCCCAAGACATTTGTCACATTGCTCATACCCATTTTGCGCTTCATCTCGGCCCGCATGCGCTGCCAGTTGTTGGCTCCCGCCGGGATATCCTTCGGCTCTGACTGCGCATCCACTTCTGCTAGGGATTCGCTTTCGCTCAGATCTCGCACCTCGAGTGCCAGTTCGACAACGCCTTTGGGTGCGTTGGTGAGCTAGAAATGAAAGCCAAGTTCAAGGGTTATTCTTCATTCATGCTTTTGCTTTCAGTCGGTTTAATTTTCACGTCTTTGGTTACGTGATTGCCACTTGTCGCAATTTACTTTTATGACAACTTTCACTAGACCAAAATGAAATGCACATCTTAATTTCAGTTGTTTTCTGTTACGAACTTGCACTTAACAGTCGGCTGGGTTATGCCGTTCAGTTAAGTCATTGTTTAGTTAAATGTGACCGTCATTTTGTCGTCATTTTGTTATTTTTTGATAGCTTACGTTGTTGGTGTTGTTATTATTATTATTGCTGGGCGTCTTCGAGAGCACAGTGGTCGTTATATCTTTAATGGGCAGCCAGAGCTCCTCAGTCGAGTAGGAGCCAGTGCGAGAGTTGCGCTTGAAAATCTTTGTCTCAAGGTAACAGGTAACAGAGCCTGAAATTGACAATCGAAATAAATTAAATTCAACTGGTATGTTAATACAAATGTATATCGAAGTTAATTTATCACCTTCCCAAAATTTTAAGCCTACATTTTTTGTCAAACTTAACTGATTTGTACAAGAAATTCCGTTTAGCTCATGGTTTGACCTTTAGAATTGTTTACCACATTTAAAGTTGGAACACGTTTTTCGCTCGAAATGAATGTTCAAATTCTAATCTATAAAAATACAGTTAGGAACGTGTCAACACTTTAAAACTTAATCGATTTTGAAGTCAATGGTTTGCCGGAAATAGTTGCACAAATATAAAACTTCTTTAGATGTACTTCTGCGTGTATTTTGCATACGTATTTTATTACATCATTACCGATATTTCTCCGTGATTCACTTATTGTCAATGGCGGCATTGCATCACGGGGATTTTCGGTCGACTTCTTTCGCTTCCCATTTTGGGCCTCGCCGTTTTCAGTCTGGGTTTCACTCGAGGCGAGCCGCTGCACAAAATTCGTGCTCTTATCTTTAAGGGAGCGATAGGTCTTGCTGAATCGATTGAAACTCTGAAAATAGAGACATATTTACTTAACCTACATAGATACAATTTCAAATTTGAAAATGTTGACAACTTACTGCGGCAGGTAACTCGAGTAGGGCATATACAGTAAAGACCACAAATTGGCCGGCAAAGAGTTCGTCGAGTGTGGAAGAATCACCATTATTTTGACTCTGCGTCTGTCTTCGGGATGCAAACGCAGAGCCATGTTTCAGAGAAGGTCTGCGGGTAGTCGGATATAATGTTAAACAAGAATATATTACTACCCTAAGAGCTAAAGATACTTACTTTATATCCGGCACTAGGGGAAACTTGAAATTTTCATTAAATTTTGGCCAGGTATTTGTCTGAATACTGCTGTCTAAGCGCTTTGTGCCGGGAAATAATTTAACCTGTGTGAAAAATGTAGGCAACGCAATAAATAATAGTCTTAATATTTATATAGAGCAAAACTCAAAAGTCAAAAAGTAAATCACAAAAAGTATTTTTCATAACTTTAAGCTACAAAATACTGAGAACTTCTTTTTTTTAGACATTTCCGGTCTCAGTAAAATTTTCAGTCAATATTTACCTTTATTAAATACCCCTGCACGATCTTAAAGCCGAACAGTGAAGGTAAATGTCGTGCCGCAATTAAGTGCACATTTAGTTCTGGAACTGCAGCCGAACCGCTCCCCGATTTAAAGTTCTGCTCACTTTCAGTGTGCTGATGCGTCTCAATGGTTATCTGGAAGCAAATCTCCGGCTCCAGCGTAGCTGTATTGCGGGCAGAATCTTTGGCATTGTGGCCCGGCATCAATGTTAGCAGCTTGTTCATATTGATCTATGTAGTTGATGACTCCACTGCTTCACTGCACAGACTGGCAAGTCAAATGCACAATGCTCCGTTTGTCCACTGTGGTTTTCCATTGTGTAAATGGAAAAAAAAAAAAATAAAACTTGATAATTTTTATAAATGATTCGTTATCTGTGACTCGTACTCCATATTGATAAACGAGCGGACAATTGGCGCTCTCTTATAATCGCTCTCTCTCTCTCTCTCTCTCTCTCTCTCTTTAGTGCACACATAATTCCAGCGCGCTTTCCACTTATCACTTGCTTAGATAGATTGTGTGAGAGAGGGAGAGAGGGAGAGAGAGAGAGAGAGCGCGCAAGCCCGTAAAAAGCTACCTTTGGATAAGGTTGCCTTACAAACAGCTGTTCAGTGGCAAAGCTTTTGGCTTGCTCCGATTTCATACAGCTTGATTAGCGCCAGCAGTCGCTCTGAGCGCCGATCGCTCGTGGCATTTTAGTGCCTAGTTGCCAATTGGCTGCTCACTTGCATTTAGCGCCGTTAGCGGCCTGATATATAGTATTGCATATAAATATGAATATATTTATATGTTATATTTCTGTTAACCTTAACAATCTCACTTTTTAACTGACTGCGACTTTTGGCCAAAAGTCTTTGACCACATAATAAAAAGTACAAACACTGTCACACACCCACTTATACAAACACAGTTTGGTGACTAACAGGGCCAAATATATTGCGTATACCTCCCGTATGCCGCTGCCAGATCATTTGAGCCGCGCGTGGCTCTTGTCGCACTTACACTTTTTCAAATGCAAACTCAAATTTATACAAACCGGCAAACGAGAAAGTCGAAGAACTGTGCCAAAGTTCTTAAGTTCTTGTTCTCAATCTATGAACAATTGCTCAATGCGATGTTCGAGATGTCACTTACATTGCTCAGAGCCGGGTACGGCAAGGCAAAGCATTTAGCACAACAATTAGCAACAATAAACTCGATCTCGAACTCGAACTCGAGATGAGACAGCAAACAACGTTCAACGATCCACGTTCAACGCTGGCCGCTCTCCAGCTGATTCAACGCTCAACTGAAATGTAAACTTGGAAATCATTTCGTATGCGGTCATAATAATAAGCGTACAATCATAAATGCCGACACACATTCTCGCAAGTCTCTTCAATACACATACAAACCTATGTACAGTTCTACAGTTGTACAGTTGTACATATAAAGAAGTATGATCACACATACATACGCTTAGTACATACGAGAACACACACACACACACACACACACACATGTGCATGAACTTTACGCTTTCGTACCTCGAGCTTTGATTGTCGTCGCTTTCTTGCTCAAAAATGCAATAAGATTCTCTCACCGTCGTCGTCGCTGTTGTCATTGTCTTCGTGCATGGCGGCGTTGTCTGTGTCACCGTTATCGTGCTGCAACAACAACTACAGTAACAACAATCATTTTATGCGTTTATATTATGCGACTGCTAAATACGCTTCATTGATGTTAACTAATATTCATTAACATATGGAAGTTTCTACTTTTCAAACAGACTTCCAAGTTCTAAGTATTTTTCAAGGGTATATCATTTTTGACCCAGTTAAATTACGATATTTTTTTAAATCATGTTTAATTAATTAACATATATATTTAAAAATATTTTTGAATCAACTTTACTAATTCATGTCATTAAAGTTTTCAACCTGCATAAGTAATTTCAATTGTGTTGACTCAGTATCTAAATCTTAATCATGTTGAGCCTTTTAATGCAAATTAAAGTTTATAATTAAGTTTGGGAAAATACAATTTTGAAAACATTAAACGCCGAAATTATTACACTATTTTAAAATAAAATATTTGTACTAATAAAATCCTTAACCGCATAATTAATGATACCCACAGACTTCCTAATCGAATTACTTCCGCAAAGCAGATCTAATATAAAATACTATTCATAGAACGGCATGTTCTCTAAATTGATTAAACATCCACATTCATTACTCCATTTGTTTAGCAATCCCAAATTGCTATCTGAATACTTATTTTCGAATTGCACTTGTAGCATAAAGTACTTGAAATAGAAACGATTAAGTAAATACATACCTCTTGCGAGTAGCAATTGGAATCTGTTGAAACAGGGGTACAATTAAGTGAATGAAAAATCCAATGAAGCATTTGAACAAGAATGTATATGTATATATTTAAATAGCAAGCATGCACACAGCGTCGGGTGCATGGATATAATAGCATATATATATAAAAAGTCCAGAAATTAACTGCAATTTCCAGTTTCCGGTACCTCGTAACTTGTTGCCAAATTGGATGCTGCAGCCCGGGCTGTTTATATATATTTTTGTGTGTATAATTGTGTTTTATAATTTAAGTTGCATGCAACAATTTTGACGTTTGTTTTGTTTTTGTCAAGTGTCTCAATGGTATTCTGATTTAGCCTAGCCTAACCTACTGCCTAATCATAGGGAACTAGTCCACCTCCAGTTTCCTAAAGCTACCCACAACACCAGCATCGATGTCACCACTGTCATGGCCTAGTAACTTGGCCGAATCCTTGGTGATCTCAATTTGCATTTCATCCAGGGCGAGAATCGCGGCACGACGCTGTTGGATTTTGGCCTTGAAGTCCTTAATCATATCAGCAAGTGGCACAGTTCCACCATATTCCTTCGGCAAAATGGCAGGATCAATTTTCGACCTGAGCGAATCCACGTTCTTGTGCACCTGTTGGCGAAATCAACACAGAGAAGTCAGCTAATGTAATTATACAGTTTAAACTATATAGTCAACTTACGATAATACGCTTCTTGAGCTTCTCGCTCAGCATGGAGACAGCCAACTCAATGACACGATTGGCATAATGGGGTATATTCACAAAATGTGTCTCTTTGTGACGCATCGGTGTTGAATTCTGTATGGTTTTGACAATGTTGCGCAGATCGGTCAGAGACCACAGGCTGACAAAGCCCATATTCATGCCGCTCTCATCGTTGACGTGAACATAACCCGATACCTGAGAGTCCTCCTCATCCAGCAGCGACTCACAGATCATGCTGTGCACACGCACCATCTGCGCGGAGGTAAACTTGTACGGATCAAATGCACCGGCCACCGAGAAGATCACCTTGCGACCAGCGGCATCGCGCTGGGGTAGCGGCACCAAATAGCCGGCATCAAAGATCTCATTGATGGCCGGGTCATTGATGTCCAGCTTCTGGAACCAGTGTGGATTTACCTGCCGGAGCGTCAAATAACGCTCGAGCATTTCACATGCCGAGGGCACGGAGAATTTGCGGCAGCGCAGAAAACGCAGCAAGAAAATTGCGTCAGTGCGGCACTTCTTGATGTGTGGATGCTTTGCAATCCACTCGCGGAACTGGGCAAGTGCCTGTCGCCTGATATTGTCATCCTCGTGCAGATCCTCCTTGGCCAACAACTTCATCTCTGGACTCAGCGAGCACACATAGGGATCGTAGTCTTCGCCATTGGATGCCGATCCGTCCAGTTCCGGTTTTTGCATGACCCCAGTTTCCAACACTAAAAACAAATGCAATTAAATGATTATTTAGACTGGTATTGAGCACAAAGTGATTTGATGGAAAACATAGAATATACAAATTAAACGAATTATACTTTTAGATCCACGAACTTCTGTCAGTTGCCGTTATAAACCACTTAATGGCGTAAGAAAATCGCGCTGTCAGTGAAGTGACGAAGATTGAATACCCTAGCAAACCAAACACAAAAATACACTTAAAATGTAAAAGACTTCATTGAGGGACTGAAATTTCAGTATTAAGTTCGATTTGCTTACTGATCAGGGGTATATATAATTAATGGGATGCTTCTGCCTGTGGCACAACTTAATTGAGTTGTATGCTAATTAAAGTAGAGTATAACAAGACTTAAACCAATTATTACGTATACGCAATGTGCACAATGCAGCGTACAGTCAAATAAAACATTAATTATGTGGTTGGCCTTGGTCAACCACTGGCCTCTGAAGCCCAAAATGTTAAAATTCATCGAACTCTGCTGAGTTTGCTACCAATACTACTGTTTACTAACCTACATTAACAATCACACACACACATTCACACACACATGAGAAAACATGCATATACAAGTGTTACAAGTCAATGATTAAAGCCCACTTGGTGCACTAAAATTTATTGTGTGTGGCTTGGACCTGGGTCAATGGCTTTGACTGTGAGTGGTTCAAACTCAAGTTAGAGTTTACTATGTGGGCTTGAACTGAGGAGCGTAAGTCGGTGTCGAATCATTTGATATATATCAAATAGATATATTAATATATTTCTGTATAAGCAGTTTATCCATTGTGGCGTTGGCAAATTGATTAAAAATAGAGCTGACTGCATGTTAAAATTGCCACAGCAGACCGATTAGCTGCTGACTGACAGACGAACAGCTTTTTATCGAAGCACCGGTCCATTGACCATGACCCAAATGTGAAGGGACCATCCGTTTTGCATAAGAAAACACCGTCAACATCTTACGATCGTACGATTTAAATTTCTACATGCTCAAAAACCCATTTAACTCGCACGAAGGTCAGTGGAAAGACGAAAATGAAAAGACAGCCGATTATATCACTGCAGGTCGGGCCAAAAAGATGATGACTGCTTGCAGTCACTGTAACCCGCTATGGCCAATTGACTTTGTGCTTACACACACACACACACACACACTCACACACACGCAGAAATGAATAAGTACTACACACGTAGAGCACAATAAAAGCCATATTAATTGGCTGAACGAGAGAAAAGTAAGCATTTTTGGTCAACAAACTGTTTATGAGCATACTCCTCCACCGTCCTCTGGCCAAAATCAAGTTATGTTTTTTGTTTTTGTTGTAATTTTTTTATTTTTCACTTTCATGGCCTTCACACAGATTTCAATGTGGCGGGGCAGACGCTGTTAAAAACGAAATTCGTAATATGCCCTGCTTTGACTATGCTCAGTTACCAGCACCCATACTGTGATTGTGTGTCTGTGTGTGTGTGTGTGTATGTGTGTGTGTAGTTAGTCGCAAGCATATTGACGATTGCGTTTTTGGGTCAGACGACGATAACATGGCGAACAGGAGAAGGCAGGAGGTAAGTGAAAGAGAGAAAGAGAGTGAGAGCTTGTTGCGTCTCAAGCTGCGCTTGCGACGTGCAATTTGTATTTCCTTTTGCACGCTCTTTCTGCATCCGCTCCGCCAATTAGCCCAGAGTATGTGTGCGTGTATGTGTGCGGTTACATCACAGCATAAGATCTGACAAAGCAATGTATAACTGCTAAAAGGAGTGAGTGGGGAGGGGTGCACAGAGAGAGTTTACAGCCAGCGAGCAGGCGAAAGAAAAGACTCAAAAAACACGTTTTAACATTGAAAGCTTTCAAGCTCCTGAGTTATTTGTTGACAGTCGCTTGGTTTTGGTGCGATCTCGAAAAGTGTACACATGCCGGATATTGATGTAAAGTAAACTGTAAAGTGTAAACTGTAAACACCACCCACTTGACCACAGAGCGTTGTTCGTAACTCAATGTTGTGTCACAGTCTCAATATGTGTGTATCATTGCACATGAATACTAATTGCTCAAGTTGCGTTCCAGGCAGTGTCGGCCACGTGATCAATTAGTTTACATTCGCATCATTAGAATGCGGTTTTATGATCGGCTACAACAAAACTAACTCAGAACAATGACTACCACTTGTCATTGAATAATTGTTAATTCACAGCACATCGAAGAGTGTACGAATTTAAGACGTTTATTGATCGAGAAGCCTCAATAAAAGCCCCAAATGTATCTAGTATTATTATGGATCTGTATGTATCTGTATTCGAATGGTGTCCGTTTCGAGGTCAAAATGGTGTGACCGTTAATGCAGTTGCCAAATTGTGCCCGCCAGTGAATATTAATGCAAACATATCTACATATCTACAAACGTATTCATAACTTAACAAATTCACACATACCTCTACTAATGACTACACATTGCGTGTGGCTGTGATTGTGCTGTATTTACTCACTTTATGGCATTAGCTAACTACGGTGCTGGACGAGACCTTGCAGCGAATGCGCCTTTTGGCCTAACATTCAAAAACTGAAACGTGCAACGTATTACCCACTACCGCGTAATTTTAATCGACTTTGTTGCTTGAGCAATCCGCATAACCAATTGACCAATAGTGGATTGTAGATATGAGTATTACATGCAACAAAACACAAGCGAAAACTTTTAAACAGAGAATGGTTGCGTTTTGTACGCCAATTATAAAAAATGATTTAAGTCAATAGACCATCTTTATTTTTTTGTGTAATTAAAGTCGGTCCCAGAACCACAACAAAGCGTAACTAATTACAAGAAAAATAAAAGGAAGCTTAAAAAAAGTTCACTCTTACAAAAGAAATACAAAAATGATAATCATTCCAGTTGTCAAAACAATTTTTGACATACTTCAAACGTAGAAAAGAATCGCCTGAATGTAATTAACAAATGTCCGAGAATTAATTTACTAGCGATGCATAGCACTATTTGCCAGACGGCTCAAAAGATGTATTGGCCACGGCTAATACAGCAGCTGTTGTAGTTTGTTCCAAGAAAAGCTCAATGCGGCGCTTCGGTGAAAGCGAAAGTTTTTCTTCGCCTCCAGGCAACAACAACAACAACAACTGGCTTGAGTCTTTTTGTTTTTTTTTTTTGTTTGTTTTTTGTGTAGGTGTTTCTCTAATTTGAGTTGGTTTGATATCCTTTCCCCATTATGTAATCGCTTACTTTTGAGTATCCGTTTAAAATCGTTGGGTTGCTTGTCTTATTTATGAAATAAACACTTAGCAGGCAGATTAATCAGAGATTAATTTCACAACTTGGCAAAAACTTATATAAATTTGGTTTAATTGTGCGACGCGGCGTTACAATAACTTAGGGTTTTATACAAATTTGATTAAACTGAATGCTGTTTGAATGCCGTTTGAGCCCAGTAAACGCTGCCGACGACGGACGTTGTTAACGTGTGAACGCGTTGAGCGAAACTAACCATTTTTCGGTTGCTGAAAACGTTTTTAAGCCTCGCTCCCAGCACTTCCACTCATTTTGGGCTTTGAGCCGCCGCAGCTGCTGCCGACTCCGAGTTGAGTTGCTTGCAGAGCAGAGAAGAGCAGCGTATGAGTACAATGGGCTTTATGTTGAGCACTCCTGTTTTTCCATTCCAGTCTTATGTTGAGTGACGTATGCTGGTTTGAGGTTGAAACTTTATTTTTCACTTGTTTTCTAGCCATGTCAGACATCAGAGATCAACTTAGGTATTTGCCCCCCAGTCAACAAATTCCAACGAGAACTCTCAAATTTTTTGGAGGCACTAACTTTACGAAATCAAAATTCATACATTAGGTTATTATTCTAAGTCATTAAAAAAAAGCCGTTTAAGTTATTAGGCACACGGTTCCTGGTAAGTGTGTAATACAATTGATGGTTCAACAACCATACAAATATTAAGTTGTTGTTCAACAAGCCAAAAGCACCCTATATATATTTTACTTACATTTTAAATTCATTGTATTAAGTAAAAATACATGACGTAAGATCGTTTCCATTAACCCTTCTGGCGACCCATAACTACTTAGAACATTCAGATGGGCGGTGATGTCGTCGTCCACCTTTTTCTTTAATCACCATATTAAATTTTAAATCTTCCTGATTTTAAAGGCAGAAACGTGCTATTCAGCTTTACGAATGAATATAGCTATTAGAATACCCTATTCTTTTTTTTTTTAATAAGTATAAATGTTTTATTGTTTGTAATGCTCCAAATAATTGTTCAAATCAGTCGATTAGTGCCCATTCTATATATAAAACCTTTTCATGCATCATTTCAGTCCGTGGCGTAACTAATAGCTGCAACGATATATATATATCAGATCTTCTTGGTTCGACCGCTAAAAATTGTGTTGAATTACAGCTGAATTATAAACGCTCTCTTCTTCTAACTGATCTGGCCATTGCTCTTTGGTAGACATTAGAAATGAATAGACTAAATGTTACTTTGCGATCACATTTATTAAGTTTCGTATTTGAATCAAATTTTCTTAAATATCTTCTCACAATTTTACATATTACACAATTCACTTTTTTTTTTTGTTTTGTTTTGTTTGCTTTGTTGTTTATCGTTTTCACCACGAGTAACACAAAAAATCTCTTAAACGAATTTAATAAATAACAGAAATATGCGATATATGATCATGTGTGTGTGTGTGTGTGTGTGTGTGTGTGTGTGTGTGTGTGTGTGTATTCGTTACAATTGTGTAGTATGTATATATGTATGTAGTGTATAAGCGAAAAGTCAAATAAGTATAGTACGATACGATATATAATACGTTTCCAAAGTGAACAAATAAAATTAAACATAATGAATCAAATCGTGTGTATGCATATGCAACGATTATGATGTGTACCATATAGTTAGGTGTATATATAATTATTAACTCGTTTGCTACAGCGCCATGGGACATTTAAAATACATGATATATTTATATATAAATAGTATCTCTCATTCTATACGAGCTGATTTTACAAATACATATGCGCATATATAAAGATATTATTATTATTGTTGCTGTTGTTCTTTTTGTTGCATATGCATAACTCATGTGTATATATATATATACATATATATCCACTGATCGGTTTCAAATTGATGTTTAGGACTAAATGAGTTTTAAATAATAATAATTAAAAAAAAAAACAATTACAGCTTTATAATAATTAGTAAGTTGACGTTGCGTGGGCTGGTTTCAAAACATTTCTCACAAATAGTTCTTTTTACTTTTTATAGCTGTATGTTTTCCAAATGTGTGTGTAGTGTGTGTGCATGTGTATGTATATAATTTATATGTATATATGAAAAATATATGTTTATATGTATGCATTATATAGTTAAACTAATCTGTAACTAGGGCTCATTTGATGAATATGTTCTCAGTTTTCTTCTTCCTTTTTTATGATTATATTTTTTTATTTTTGCTTGAAATTAACCGTTAGACAACATCTATAACTATAAATATATTTTTTTGATGTTCATAATTTTCTCTACTTTGTATAAATGTATATTTATATAATTTGACATTAAATACATCGTGCTCTATTCCATGTTTATAGTATTTTTTTATTTTGGAAGAGAGAAAATTAAAAAAAAAATAAACAAACAATTTTCAACGAGTTTCGAAACATGGTTTCCATCTTCTAAGCACACAAAAATAATAATCATTTAATAATCACACAATAATAATAAACAGAACTCTTCTTTCGATAATTTAATTGATTTGATTTGATTTCGTGTTGCCAGCTTTTTGTTGACTCAAATTGATGCTTGCCTTCTGGATGTTGGTGTTGTTGTTGTTTTTGTTGAGTAAATTTAAGTTAAAACATAATTTCATTTACTTAATTTACTAATTACTCTTATCAACGCTGCGTTCTCCTCCTTCAGGCGATGATTATCCGACTTGTAGACATCAAGTTGCTATATTTTAATAAAAGAAATTGCACTCAAATTAGTATCCAAATATAAAATATATTAAAAACAAATAGCGCAACGGCACATTGAGTTATAGACTCGAATCAAATATGGGCATTATAGATTATAAAGGGCTTTAAATAAATTTATAAGAAAAACATGCGGTTTAGTTTGGGGTTGCGGCTCACTGAAAGCATCTCAGCATCAGCAACAACAACGAGATCAACAAACAAACAGTTAGTTAAAGTATATCTTATAGAGCCTGGAAGAATCTCAAAACTGAACAGCGCCCTAGAAATCAGACATAAATGAAAAACATGCACTTCACCCACAAAGGAAACAATTGAAAAATAATTTAATGTGATCAGTTTTCTCATGATCTGCTTAAGATTGAAGATATGGTAATGACAGGTGTACGATAAGCGAATCCCTGGTTCTGAATACAATTCTGTGATAGAGAACTTAAAACCCACAAGGGCGATATGGCAATAAAGACAACAAACAATAAATAGCTCTTTAAATGGATAGACAAATGGGCAAACTTTTATTGGTAACTCTGGTAAATAGATGAGAAGAAACACACAAAAGAGTATAAAATTTCAGCACAAAACTTTTTGTAACAATATTAACAACAAGGGAACAATTTATATATTTATGTAGTATAGGTTTAGTTTATAGGTATTACATTTAGATAGGTATATACAATCAAGTGTTTCAAAAACAGCGCATTTAAATCACAATTTAGATTTCAAACGGATCTTAAACATAGTTTGTTCTTTTTCCACATAACATAAATTCATATTAAATTTTGTATAATTTTTGAAACACATTTGGAACTCAGATCGCTTAGATAGTTTTTAATAAATTTGATATATAAATATTTTCTTTTTAATTCGTATTATGCAACAACAAAACAACAGCCAGCTCATATGGGACGCAGGTTCTAAGTCAGTGTGGTTGAACAACAATTACCATTAAAGATCACTGCATATTCACAAAGAAGAAATTTTATGTTTTGGCTGCTGATGTTGGCTCGGGCCTCGTTCTTATTGATGTTGTTTCTATAGTTGTTGTTATTGTTGTTTTGGGTGGTGGGCAGCAATTGTTGAGCAATATCCTTGAGTTTCGATGAGATTTATTTCTGATGTGTTATTTACTTTTTGATTAAGCGCGTATACGCGATACATATATATAAATGTTTTGTGGGTATATATTTGTTGGCATATGTCGTGTCATATTCTGTTACCGATATTTTAACTGATATAGACTAGATTACTTCTAAGTACAATCAAATATTTATGTAAATTCGCAAAAACGTTTACCTATTGTTGCATAGTATAAATTTATTGTGTTGTATTTTATATAAATTTCCTTTAGCAATGCAAAAATATAAACTGGCAAACAGATGTTTGGTGTTGATAAAAAACAAAAGTGCCCCAAAAACAAAGCTGTGTAAACTTCTCATAGCTACAAATACATTTAATTATTGTTATACATTGCGCTCGATATAACAATGCAAATGATTTCTTTCTTTTTATCGTAATAAGAGTATTAATAATAATAGTATCTATATAAGCTTTGATCAATTTGTCATAGCTAGTACATCTTCGAGCTGTATTTTTAAGCTAGACTGTGATACATAAGAATTTAACTATGTAGGCGTGTGTACGTTATGCTTTATGTAAATATGTATGCTGTACGAGTATTTAGAAACGATGACGATTACGATTGCAATTTGCACTTTTTTTTATTATTATTTTTATATATATTTTTTTAGTTTTTTTTATTTTGCTGGGGTGCTGAGTGCGCTAATTAACTGTATAAATATTGAATGCGTTCTGTTCTGTGGTTGACGCCTATTTGGTCTTGGCTAGCTGACTCTGTGCCGATGTGGTCAACTTAGAGACGACTCGAGTGAGGGCACGATTCTCGGCACGCAGACGATCGTTCTCAGTCTTTAGCTTCTGCAACAGCTAAAAAGACAAAACAACAAACACCGGAGAAAGAAGAAAAAAAGTAACAAAACAAAACAAAACAAAACACACACATACATATATGTTTGTATTTGTTGTGTATGTTTGTTTGTTTTTTTGTTTTTCAATATATTCATTGCGTTTCGATTCGATTCGATGGATGAGGCGCGCGTGGGAAGAGAGAGAGAAAAAAGAAAAACAAAATTTGAGTGAGCGATTTTTTTTTTTTTTTCGAAATGAGCGCATTGCGTTAAGATTAAAGAGAATGTGACGCACCAAAAAGAGCACGCCAAATGATTAACGTAAAACGTAAAACGTGTAACGTATAACGTATAACGTATAACGTATAAGCGCATGGATAGTGTGACCAAATCATAACACAAATGTTGGACGAAACAGAGAGTGAGAGTAAAAGTGACAGTGACAATGGGACAAATGAGAAATGAGAAATGACAATTGACAGTGGAACAACAACAATGATGAACGTGTGAGTTGATGAGATGAAGTTGAAGTTGCAGTTGAAGAGTTGATGTGAATACGAAAACAAAACACAATCGATGAGCATATTTTGTACACATAATGATATGATTTAACATGAGATATGTTCTGATGACATGATTTTTAATCTTTTGGGGTGGGTTCATTAAAAATAAAGAAACGATTTAAAGCCGCAGTTTATGTACAGCTATAAATGATAATAATATTAATAAACAATTGCAACTGTGCCGTTGAAATGCATCCACAGTGAAATTGCAAAGGTGGCCAAAAATGTAAAGCGAGAAATTTAAATACAAAATTATATAGAATCATATACATGTATATATATATATATATAGAGTATACGATATCGCTGCCTTTTCAACTGGGTGCGAAACGTGGCTGAGAGGTTTGGGTAATCGAACGATGCGAAGTGCGGCTATATCGGTATTAATATTAACGTTATTGCATTTGGAATAAACCGTTAAGAGGCAAGGGCATCAAAAGTGTAAACAAAACAAAGCATGGAGGTTTTGAAAAAAGGAGGCCGCTTCAGCCAGCTCCTTTAGCATGCGGCTTAAGCAAAAATGTTTTTGGTCAATAAATATTAGGGCCAAATTAAAAGCAGAAAAATCAGAAATCATTGGTCTGGTTGAGTTCGATGGCATCTAACGAAACGAGTTGCGATACCGATGGACCCATTTCCACTTTCATTTCCATAAAAAAAAAAACAAAACAAAAAAATAGGAATACAAACAGCATACAGGCACAAGACTTTATAACTGTTATGGGGAAGAATATGGTTTGGGTTCGGGAACACATTTGTAATTACCTTGAGCTCTTCTTCCAATTCGGAAAGCTTGCGTTCCATTGCTCTTCTTTCACGCTTCTCAATCTCAGAGAGTGAATTTTTAGTCGTCTGCGAATATGTGAAATGATTTTTGGCATTTCTATATTGATACTCTATGCATATTGTAATAGGATAACGTTTGTCGTGTTTCATACTGTTACTGTTACTGTTACTGTTGTTCAATTGTATTGTGTTTTGGTTTAACTGGCATTTGTTGTTCAGAAACAGAGAGCGAGAGCGAAAGAGAACACAGCGCGAGCGGCAAGCGTCAAAATTTGTATTTATCTTCTTTTTTTTTTCTTTTTTGGATTTTGAGCCAAGTCAGGAGTTTATTTTTTTTTTTATATATAGTTGATGGGTATGTGTAATATGTGTGACAGTGTGCGATAGAGAGTGAGAGCCTGGGCATAAACAGACGCAGAGATAGATTAAGAGAGCGCGAGAGGTGGAGAAAGAAAGAGAGCTGTGGTTGGTTTGTGTGTTGTTGGTTCTGTTTTGTTACTGCTGCTGAGAGAGAGTTGTTTTGCTTTTGCTTGGGTATTGTTTGTTATAAAAAAAAGAGTATTTTCTTGTGGGCTTGTGGCATGTGGCAGGTTTGGCTGTTTAGCTGTTTAGCTATTTACTTACGGCATTGGCAAATCGCTCGAGCGTCGCACGCGATTGAACAACTTCATCGTCCTTCTGCTTGAGCATTTGCTTCAGCTTATCGTTCTCCACTCTACAAAATAGATACGCGTGAGTTCAATATTCATTTCAGAGAAGTTTACCCAGCTGCTCAGCGAAAGAGTTTGGCACTTTTTCTTTTCTTTTCTCTTTTGCCAATACTTACTTGGCCGCTTCCCAGAGCGCCTTGTAGTCGATGCCATCTCCGTTCTCCGCCTTGTCGCTGCTGCTGTTCGAACTCTTTGAATCGCTGGCGGTGCTCGTCGTCGCTGTGCTCCCGGTGCGTGAGCGAGACGTGCGTTCACTGCCGCTCTGCAAGGGTGGATGATAACAAGAGATTTAAGTATAATCCTTATTCAATTTAAATAATAAATAATCCTGCTGCCTACAACAACAACAACAACAATTAACAATCGATATAATTTGCCCTCTGCTTACTTCGTAGCCCTCGCTCTTCTCGGAGGATGCACTGATTGAACGCTGTGCGGCACTGCGGGATCGGGTGCGATTGCGCGACTTGCGCTCCTGTTCCCGCAGTGAGTTGGATCGTGTGGCAGCAATGGCTGCCACGGTGGCGCCCGCACTCGTTGCTGGTGTGCCGCTGTTGCCCGCATTGAGACTGCTGTTCGAGGCGGACAGGGATTTGGACTTGAGAAGACGCTCTCTGGCTGAACCCTTAAACGAATTGGAGCCGCTCAGCCCAGGTGACTTGAAGCTGAGCGATGCGGTGGTCACACCATTATCATAGCTGCTGGAATAGGGACTGACATAGCGATGATCGCTGCCATAGGCTGAGGATGATGACGTCGAGCTGCTGGGATAACCATAACGGGAGCTGTCGTAGCCACCACTCGCTGTGGAGGCCGTGGAGGATGATGAGTTCGAGTTGGAGTTGGAAGAGTTGGAAAGAGCAGAAGATGCTTTAGATGGTTTGCCATAACCATTGCCAACAACGATGTGGTAGTGATGATGATGATTGCTAGCTGCTGCTGCTGCTGCTGCTGCTGAGGAGGAAGCCTGCACCTGATGCAGTTGGTAGTAGCTGCTGTTTCTATGATTGCTTTTAGTGGCGCTGCCAGCAGCGGATGAAGAGCATGTGGAAGCGGATGATGCGGAGCTGCCTGCCCCCTGATGCTGATGCTGATGTAGCTGATATGGCTGATGATGTGAATACTTGGAGTAATCATAACGATTGCTCGCATTACCATTCGAATAGTAGGCAGAAGCCGAGTTACGAGCACCACTGCCCCCGCCACTCGCACCACCACCACCATACAGACTGTCCCTGGAGCTGTAGATGCTTGTGTAAGGACTCTGATAGCTGGTGTTGCTGACACCGCTGCTGCTTGGATAGTAACCCGTGCTTAGGGGCCTCGAATTATAGCTGCTGCCATTGTAGTTGTAGGCGCTGCCAGCCGAGGACGAGCTGCCTCCGGGTCGGGCACTGGAGGATAACGAACGCCGTCGACTGGGCAGCGGCGCCTGTGTGCGCGATCTTGAGCGAAAGGACATGACGAAAGGGACTCAGACACGCTCAACAACAAATACACACAAGCTACAAAGAAATGACTCTTTTGAGTTGATAATCAAGAAATCAATAAACAGTCGAAATTCAACAAGTCCAATTTTGTGTGTTAACAAAATTCGACTGTAAAAATTCTATTTTCCACATCTCACATATCAATCAAAGACGCAAATTTGCAAATTACGCTTCAATCAGTTTACCCGAGCATAGAGAAACAAAGCACAGCAAAACTTTTGGCATTTTCCATTTACCGTTTTTCAATTAAAAATAAAAAAAAAGAAAAGAAAATGTATAATTGAAAATCAAGAGGCGCGTTCATGAAAATGTTTGTAAGTTTAATTTGATTTTTCTTGGCTTCTTATTTTCATTTTGGCATAAACAAAAGTGGAAAAACAAACAATGTTCCTGTACAAGGCACAACGATCTTAAAATGCAAAATGGAAAACGCAATATTAACATATGGTGCCTCCCCCCACCCCCTCTCTGCCCATCAGCGCTCTCTCAATTGATGTGGAAAATGACGTCAAGACATAAATTTTGACATTCTGTTTTAAAATTGCCGCAATGCGGTAGAAAAAAAGCGTTTCTTCCATTTCCCTAGGTGTGGTTGTGTTTGTGTGTGTTGGTTTTTGTCTGTTTTCATTCTTGGGGAGGTCCGCCTGCTGTCTTGTTTCTACTTTTCTACTGTTTGATTTATACTAAAATATTGAAAGTACAACAAAAATCACTAATCCAAAGGCCGGGACTCCATGTCGTGTTCTATTTATTTACTGTGCGGTGTTAATGTCTTAAGTTGGTGCTTAACCCACGCAAGTCAAGAGAAACAGACATAAAATGAACAGCAGGCAAAATTGATTGCATGTTCAGCATTGATCGAGAGTGGCATACCTCGTACAAAACATTCAGACAATTTCTGTCCATACTTTTGAACGTTTTATTAAAGAAAAGTTTAGTCTTTAGAATTCCAACAAATTTAGTCTTTAGAATTCCTGTAGTCTGCATATACCCCATCATACTCATATACAGGGTATCTAAATGTTTCATTTAATCAAAACGTCGAGTGCATTTAATTTATGAGTCGACTATTGCCTCATATAATAAGCCATCTCATTCTATAATGATCTCGTCCATGAATGAACGCTATAACTTTTTATCGTATCTTCCCCTCTCAACAAAATCTAAATATTTTTGAGAATCTTTTTCTTTGTAACAGTTCCGCAATAAAATCTTGGCTAATTTCGGCTAAAATGTTTCAGAAATATACTTTATTTTGTTGTGTCATGGCAATAAATTGATGCCAAGATCAGGGCTCAAGTTTATTGGAATTATAAAATGAAATTTAGATAATAAACACAGAATTATGGGTTTTGAGAAAGCATAAAGAAAACTAATGGGAAATTTTTCAAATGAAAATGTTTCGAAAATTAATTCCAATGCATATGTTCCACTTTTCGTTGATTGCTTCTTCAATGCGACTCGTCGGCCTTTAACCTTTAATGCGCGCACGAACAAAATCAAATTAAAAACTGATCAAAATATTTTTACCCATATAAAGAGTCTCAAAGCCACCAAAACAAAACTTGTGATGCCCAAAAAAAAAAAACTACTAAAAACGTGTGCGCAATTCTCTAAATATGGTAAGATGTTCGGTTGAAAAACCACACACGCAATGTTGCCCCTTGTGGCGACTCCCAAGTGTCTCTGGAGTCTCGGTCTCGAATCTCGTCTCTGTGTAAACTGATAGCGAATAATGCAAGTATTTGACACGTTTGACAGCTGTTGTGGTTTTTGGTTTTTTTTTTCTATTTTTTATTTATTTATTTTTTTTTTTTTGTCAATGCACTCATTGTAATTTACTTCAAGTTATAATAAATAATTGTAGTTGAATTGCGATTGTTGTTTAGCTGTTGTTCAAATTGTTTCTCTTGCTGATGATGTGTGTGATGCGTTAGACGGATAAAACTCAACTGTGCGAGCCAAGCAAAGTATTCAAATGTTTTATTTGAACAAAACTTGGCGCACGATCAGAAAATAGTAAAACGCAAAAGAGACAAATCAAGTTAAGAGAACATCTCTAAGAGAAGCGAGCAACGAATGCCGGAAAACCCGTTGAAGACTATTGGAAGATTAATATTATAAGAGTCTGTGTGTGTGTGAGTGTGTGTGTGAAAACAAAGAGTTGCAAGAGGGCGGACGAACTAGAAGCCTTGGCAGCAATGGACTTTTTTTTCTGTTTCACTTGAATTGCGCACACAAAAATCGAGTGTGTATTTGTTTATATATATATTTCACCTGTGTGTTGTGTTGCTTAGCTAAATTTAGTAAATCGCACACTTTTATTTGGCCCAATGTCCGAGACGCAAATGTATAAACTATGCTGGGGTCAGCTGATGCAGTCAGCTAGGCCGGCAGCTCCCTGGCAGGCAACTGGGCCAAAAGGCGAAACAGTCATTGACACGTGTTAAGCACACTCAGCGAAGAGACACCAACTGAGAGAGTGTGCCACGATAAGCGAAGTGTTTGCTGCACCATTCGAGCTATATTTACATTTAATGTTGCAACCGCCTTGCTCCCCTAGAAGTACACAATCATAACTAGGCCAACGAAAAAAAAAAACCAAAAATAAGTTTTCCATAGTCTCCCCTCTCTCACTAAATATAGCACATGACGGAGGCATTAGCCTGTTCCCCTCCGCGTCTGCCATATTCTCCCCTAAATAGAAAGTGCAGCCGGCAGGGAATGAGGAAACAAATGCTGCTTAAAACGAGAAACTATACACAAAATGCAAAAATTGCAAAATGTATAAATTTAGCGACAAATGCAGCGCAAATGTTGAACATAGTCTTTCAGTTTCTAAAAGAGGGGCATGGATCGGCAAAAACAAAGTTCAATGTACGTGTGAGCGATGTGTGAATTGTTGTTTCGACTATAATTGTTGTTTTTGTTTTTATTGCTGCTAATGGCGGGGATGGTGTGCGGCCTTTCCAAATGCGAAATTTGTTGTGTGAAAAAGCGCATTGTGAAAGTGTTTAATAAACTACAGCCATAATCATGCAAGTATATAGTAAATCGTAAACTTTATGTACAGTGTCGTGAAACACTTGACATCGTCAATCAGCCTCAATTTTTGACACGATTAGTCAAAAACAGATTTAGCGGAGGCGACTACACGTCTGCGACTAGGGCTGCAAGCATAGTTTCTAGTCGTTGTGCTATCAAAGCGATATATAAAATATTTTAAAAGAGAATACTCAGAGTATGCAGCATACACAGTATTTTCATGCACATTTATATATAGAAATCATAATATAACCTTTCAAAAACTATCAATCAATGTTCTAAATAAAAAAATAATAAATCGCAAAATAAGAAATCAAATCAGTTTTAATTGTCGACTACATATATATAATAAATATATATATATTTTTTAAAGCCAGTCAGATTGAGAGACGGCACGAGCAGACAAACTGTCTGCTGAATATAGTCGCTGAATGCGAAATGACATAAATGCATTTAGAATATGTGACACTTTTATTAATGGCCAACAAGCGACACTTGAGTCAAAATGTTTGAATAAATTGTTAACAGGTTCGCTGCAAATCCAAATATCTCTTAAATATTGTCACAAATTGGATGTGCACTAATAGTTTTGACCTCGGCCATGAAAGGATTTGCAAAATATTACCTTGAGCAATGCACCCAATACTAATATCTGCCGCACTTATCATCCACACAAATTGGAGCAATGGCATTCACAATGCGACGTGTACACACTGGTCGCACTCTCGCCTCTCTCTCTTCTCTGTCTTCTCACTGCTACTGGTGTGCTGCTGGTGCGGTTGGTGCTGCTGCTTCTTCTTCTACTAATGGCAATCATAATTTTTCTTTCATTATTTTTCATTTCGCACAAATGGGTCGCTCGCTAATTGGAACAGACAGAGCAAAGACCAGGCCACACCACAGCTACTTTGAAGGACGCACGGGAATGTCTAAAATTGTGACAAGGTGTGACGAACGAATAAGTGCATCTTGAGGGGTAACAGTGGGGGGGATGTCTATATCTCTCAGTGTGTGTCTCAGGTGGAATATCGACGACGCAATTAAAGATAGAAAAGACAAGCAGCTGTTGGAAAAAGAAGAAAGCCAACTGGGCCACCAGCTACAAATTTGAGCCCAATATTTGCAAGGTGTGAAAATATTTATGCACTAAATACACACATTGTTCCGATTGTATTTGTTGTTGTTCTTGTTGTTGTAGGTATAGCAAAATAATTAAAAATATATAATTAGCCATGTTCCGAATTGCCATTTCGTAGAATAAGAATTGTTGAAAGGGAAAATAAGAAAAGAAAATTTTCACGGTATTCTGCGAATTGTTCGAATGTTTCAAAGTCTTTGAATTTAAGACTATTTTTAAATGGCTTAAATTTAATTTTCGTTTTGAGATTCGGCTATTTACAAAATTTAACAATAATTGAATACAAGTCGAGTAAATTATATAAGGAAATGGCAATTTGAAACAGGCTTGTTGTTTATTTTTGTTGTTTCTAGACTCACCCCTCTTTCCTTATCCTCCTTGTCATTGTTGGCCGTCTCATTCTGACGCTCCTGCTCGAGTTCCTGCGGCCAAAAAAAAAAGAAGTGATTTAAGCAATTTAGTTTTAGACTCATTAGCGTTTCATGCTAAATATAAATGACATGCGACCGCTCACGGCTCATTTAGTTTGACAAATGGCCGGGCAATTAGTAGGAGCCAGAAATAGGAGATTCACTTACATCCATATCGAGATGCACCACGCCGGTGGAACGGCGTTTCGGCTTGCGTCGACGCTGTATGACAGTCTGTGTGCGATTATCGTTCTCCTTGTCGTTATCTGTTGGACACGAATCGGATTAGTTTTCAGTGTTTTTAAATGTGTGGCTGGTGTGCTGTGCTGAATTACCCTTATCATCGTGGCTGGTGGCCGTTGCATGGTTGGCACTGGATGCAGTCGACGCAGAGTTGTTGGCCGTCGTGGCAGTTGTCGTTGTGGCAGATGACGCCATCGTTGAAGCCTCATATCGGCGTGCTGGTGGCGTCACATAGGCGCTATTATTGATGCTCTCACTGGGCGCTGACACGGGACGACCCACCGAGTTGAGCGATTGATTGGAAGCATTAACTGCAAGCAACTCAGATTCGATTAACAAAACTTGAATTGTATGTTTTCAATATAAGCTAACTTACGCGCATTGGGTCCACTGCTGATGCGACGCTGCGAGCCCGCTGTGCTGGCCAAGTTAACAGCGGCCATAACGGCCGGTGCGCTTGGTATTATGGTGCTCTGATTGGGCGGGTACGTGCCACCGCTGGTAATATCCTCCAGCTTGAACTGCACAAGATATTAGCATAGTATTAGACAAGGTTCATGCAGAGTTACGTCACAAAAAGTTCAATTTGTTATGTAATCCTCTTAGATTCTGATTGTTCTTGTTTCTTGTTGTTTGTGTGCATGTGTTTTGTTGGTATTAAAAAAAGCTATGCTGGTAATGTTGTTTTATTTTGGTTATTAGTATCCATTTCAACTGGATTAGATCAATGCGAGTTTACGAAAATCAGCGGCAACAATTATGTATTTAGTGGTACACGTTTAGTAGTCAATAATCCAGACACCGTTTATATTTTTAGGGCACACTTTTTGCTCTGAACACAATTGATCAACTTTCTTTTCAGCTATTTTTGAGATATTTACGGCTTTTTACCATGTTTCAATTAGATTTGCATGCAATTGGCTACCAAACACAAGAAAGAAACTAATATTTATACCCTATTGAATATAAATAATATCAGTGGTTTTAAGAATCAAGTTTAAACAGAAAAAAGTTTTAAAAGAGCAATAAGATTGTATTATATTCGATTTCAAAACCCTAAACAAATACTTTTTCCATAGACCGCAAACACCAATTTTTCAATACTTTAGTGTTCTGCTTTAAAAATTTTTGGTATATAAAGTATTAATAGAAATTGTAACAAAATATTTGGTCAAATTATAAAGCAAGCCAAACATAGCAAATAGTTAATAAGCATTATTTAATGACAACATCCATGGTGGAAGGCACATATATGCATGTATATGTATGCAATATATACAATATAATGTTCATTTGGCGATATCATGTTTCCGATAGAATAAGTAGTATAATGTACATAATAATGGTATATTGGTATATTGTTTAAAGTACTACAATAAAACATACATAAATACATACATACATATATATTTATTTATATACATAGGATAGGTTTAAACATCTAAATGCAGATGCATTGCAATTGAAACAGGCATACAAAATGAGCAAAAATAAATCAACATTTAAAACCAAATACAGTACTTAAGAAAACTAAAAACAAAATGAATGAAATAAAACCTACATTACAAAAGAGCCTAATCGTAGACCGAGCAAACAAATTGCTGACTGAAATCCATTCAATCTATATATGTATATGCCCTTGCAAAACATATTATTAACATACGTACATATTTTTAATTAGCCGATTTGAGAGTAAAATATTATGAGTTATATATTCAAGCTGGCAAAAGTAACTTATTTAGTAAGCGAATGGCCCACAAAATAATGTAAGTGCATTATTAAATTAGAGATCAAACTAGGATAAAACAAATTTTCACTCCAACTCGCACTTTTTGAGACTATTGTTTTAACATGAAAATTGAGCCAGAATCGCGTTTCCATGTAGTTTAAATGTAGTTCTAAACCATTATCAAAAAGACGTAGTTTTTTAAAAACGGCTCAGTTTCGACAAACGTTATGGCTATGTCCCAAATAGATAAAGTACGTTTTGCAAGGGTATATGCAACTTCGGTATACCGAAGCCTTTTAAATACGTACGCTTCAAACATTTAAATAGACTAACACTAAAAAAAAACATGCCACACTTAAAGTACGACAAAAATCGCACATTGTTTGTTTGTTTTGTAAGCAAGTCGAAATAGTTGTTGTGAGATATAGTAACAATTGATAGTTGTTTTAAGTTCGGTTCGATTAAGGGTCAGTTGGGTAGTTGAGTTGTTGTTGTTTGTTGGTTGGTTTGTTGGTTGGTGGTTTGTTGTTGTTGTTGTTGGTTGTTGTGTGCATACCTTTGAGCCTGCATCCAACTTGAGACGCCAAGACGGACGCCGCTCGGCTGCTGACAGAGTTGTGCCTGAAGACGACGACGTCGAGGGTGCAACAGCTGCAGCAGCAACGGCACCCGCACCACTTGCACCACCTGCACCACTTTCATGTGTGCGACGTGCATACAAACTGAGCAACGAATCCCGCGCATTGAAATCGGGATGTCCACCCACTGGCGACGCTGTCTCGGATTTATCGCCATCCGTCTCCTGGCTGGCTGCACCACTGGCACCACCAGCGGTGCTGCTCAAGCTGCGCTTGTCACGCAACCGCACCGGACTCTCTAGGACACTGGGCGTGGTTGCAGGCGTCGTCGTTGCTGCTGGTTTACTCTCGCCCAGAGACAGATCTGTTGGCCGATTGCTGATTGCGTTTTCCAATTGTGGCTCAGTCTTTATTGGTTTGTGGCTGCTCGATTCTGACTCCGCCTCCTCCTGAGGCTTCTCCCGCCTCGAGACTATTGTAAAACTGGCGCTGACCGCCGATTGCTGTTCATCGTCATCCTCGCCAGCTTCACTTGCTGTTGCTTCATCTGGCGATATTCGTGTGGTTGGCGCTGCCAATGTGAAGCTTGCTGTGGTATCAGTAACCGATGGCGTCAGTGTAGCAACCACTGACTCAATTATATCCAAATCATCATCCGCTGTGGTTGTTGTGCTGGGTATTATGGCTGGTGGAGGTGTTGTGGGCGGTGGTGGTGGTTGCGCTTCTTCTTCTCGGCTGCTGCTGCTGTCAATGTTGCTGTTGTTGCTGCTGCTGCTGCTGCTAGTTATTGTTGCTGTTGTTGTGCTTGTAGTTGTAGTTGTTGTTGTTGATGTTGATGTTGTGGTGCTTGATGTGGAGCTTGTTTCATTCTGTTAATAATATTAGTTGTGGAACAAATAATCAACAAAACAAAAACAGAACCGCTTGGACCTGCTAGTCTCTCTCCCAAAAACAAAAATCAAATGGAGTTTCTGGATGAGTTTCAGGAGGGGTAGTTGGGGGTATATTCTGACAAACAAACTAACGCTCAAAGTAGTTGTATAATAAGGTTAGACGTACGATATACGATAAGTGACATACATACATACGACATACGTAGGAGTGCATCCGGCACTTTCAGATACTTTTTGTAGAGAATTTTAAACGCATGCTAAGTCAACAACATGCACAAATACATAAATATATATATGATTGAATATATATACAAATAGTATAAAAAAAGTAACTGAGCAATCGACGCTACGTAAAAATAAATAAACTTAAAAAATATATATATAAAAATAGAGCTACTCTTATAAAACTGCACATATGAATATGAAAGACTTGATATCGATGAGAACCGATGCGAATTTTATTATTTCGTGACGAAGGCGGCGGGCAGCGGCTTCAGCGGTGCGATTTTTGTTGCTTTCAATTTGATCAGCGGCGCAAAAATAATAACAAAATACATATATATGTATATAATAAACTCGGATGCAGACGCAGAAATCTCAAAAGCGCAATCGCAGTTAAAAAAAACTCAATTTAATTGGCGCTCGATTTGCTCAATTGTTAAATTTGCAGCTGGCTAAATGAGTGCTGATTGATTGATCGACTGATTTGATTGATGGCACAATGATGATCAAAACTCTCCACTACATTGATGGGCTTTACTGAACTCACACTATGCAACAAATCGGAGGTACTCACTGCTAATGGTAGTTTGTATTTTAATGAGCAAGTCTTTTCGCTTCAGTTTAAAATTGTTGATGATTGATGAAACAGTTTTTAAACTTTCAACTCCTCTTGTTGCATAGTGTCTGGGAAACGTATTGAAATAAACTAAGTGCTACCATAAGGCTTATTGTTAAAAAAAACTAGGCATAACAAACGTGCTCTCACACACAGATACACACACTCACACACACACACACATACACAGGTGGAAGGAGATTACATATATATGAATGACAACGACAAACACCAAAATTGTCTAACGTGTGTAGTGACAACAAACTTTATATGAGATGGGAAAGGAGATGATGAAAACAGAGAGTTGTGATTAACGATTGAAGGATTGCAATCGGTACACTACACTCACATACACACACACACACACATACATAACATGGGTGTTTTGTTTTTTTTTTTTTTGGGTGGGGGAAGAAAACACAACAAATACATTAATGGGAACACCATAACCTTAAGCAGTTGTTGTTTGGTGTTGTTGTTTGGTGTACAAGTTAAGAATTGCATGTTGACATCATCATCGTGTGTGTGATTTGTTTTTTGTGGAGTTCTTGTTGCACTACAGATAACAAACATATACAATTTATAGTATATAAGCTCTATGAATAGGTATGGAATGGCTCTGACTGATCTACGATTCGCTAACAATTTTTTTTAGACATGTGTTGGGTGATTTTTGTATTGAAATGTTTTTCTTTTCGGCTGGGGGACTTGGGCACAGAAACTACTTACGCTGCTGCTGTTGTTGTTGTTATTATTGTTATTGTTGTTCATGCCCAGGTTCTTCTTCTTGACCAGCTCCTCGGCACTCTTGATCTCATCGAGCGTAACGCCCTGCGTAGATCGACGCGTCTCCCGAACTCGCTTCGCATGCGCCTTGCGCTGCGTTTCGCTCTCCTCATCACGCACGGGCGGCACAAATGATCTACAAAGGAATCGAAAGCATAATTAGTACACAGCACAACAAATAAAGGCATATCAACATAAACGTAACAAGAGAGAGAGATATTGGCACATGCTTAGCAACCAAAGTTGCTGTCAAGTGTTAGCAGCTGGGCACAGTTTTAAACGTCTTGTTGGGGTTAGCGCAAAACAACTGTCAACAGTTAACCAGTTAACATTATTACTTGAAAAAGTTCTTGAATATATTGGTCGCCGATTGCTTGGGTTTTGGTGTCTCCGCATCACTTGCAGCCCTGACGCTGGCGGCACTCGCCGTTGAGCTGCCATTGTTGTTGTTGCTGCTGTTGTTGTTATTATTGTTGTTGTTGCTAACGGAATTTTTGTATATGTGTAATAATAACCGTTGTTAAAATATATAACTAATTTTTGATTTAACGTTTTATTTATCGATTAATTTAGAGTCATAACCCCCTTGTTCCCCAGATAACCTAAGCTTGTTGTCTTGTTAACAACTAGTTTTTGATTTATAGATTTTTGTTATCGATTAATTTAGTATCTTAAACCTCAAATACCCAAGATAAGTGTTATCCTAGGGAGTTACTTAAACTGAATAGTGGCTAACCATAAGCGATATTCTCATTTAAGTTGTAAAATATATATTTTATATATTTCTAAAGAGCCTTATTATATTTTCTGATATAATCGATAACTCTAACTATGACATTATAAATTGATCGATACTTTCTGAGATCTAAAAGCCTGCCCACTTAAGGCTTACTCGTATCCGTAACTATTTAAACTTCTAATTAACTTAATATTACAGCCAAGATATATATACGGTTATCGTTTGTTTAGTGTTAAGGACTCACCTGCGTATAGGTGGGGTGAGCACAGTCGTTGAGGGTGAGCTGGGCGTCGTTGTTGTTGTTGTACTCGCTGTTGTCGCTGTTGTAAGCATTGCAGCTGGAGCAATCGGTTTCCTGTATGAGCAGCAAAGAGAGCACGTGAGAGGCAAGCAGAGACAAAAGGGAGAGGGAGAGAGAAAAGAAAGAGAGAAAGTAGCACATTAAAGAAAGTCACTTAAGGGAGGGGAACATCATATCTAAGAGAGGTAGACGACATTGTGCGCATTGCCTAAATAAATGTTCAAGTAGATTTTGTTGTTGGTGCAATGAGAATTTGTTTGGGTATATAAACGATATGTATATCTATATATATAAATATATAGTACAGAGTACATTGGAAGCTAAGCAAAAGCAATGATTATATAGATTACAGTTAATAGAGAGAGAGAGATATTACGGTTAACACATCTAGGATTGTTATTAAATACTTGCTAGTTGGTTACGGTTAGTTAGAATTATGTATTTTTTTTTTTTTTTTTTGGCACAGAACAAACCTGAAATACACAGAGTTATCTTTGAGGGAGGCCGATCTTTGTACGCTATAAATTTGACTTGGATTTGCTGTAGCTGTTGCTGTTGTTGATGTTGTGTAGTTGGTGTTGTGTGTGTTGAATGTTGTTGTTGTTGTTGGCGTGTTGTTGTAGTTGTTGCTACTGCTGCCGCTGCTTGTTACGCTTGCAGTTTTTCCCAACAGCAGCGTTGTGCTCTTATTATTGATGTTGTTGTTGTTGCTGTTATTGTTATTGTTGTTATTATTGCTACTTTGGTTATTGTTGTTATTAGCATTGTTGCTGCCGGGCGGCAGCGCAGCAGAATTAGCCGCCGTCGTCGCTGGCAGTATGGGACACGAGTTCGCCTTTATGCGTGCCCGCAGCTCATTATATTTTTGATAGAATCTGCATGGATCGTGGGGACAGATGAACAGGCAGGCGGGCAGGCGGGCGGGCGGGCGAAGGCGGGCGGGTTAGAATTGGATTTTGATAAGCGTTTGATGAATTTGTGCGATTTGTTGGTGATTTTGTAGTAGTAGTAGTTGTTGTTGTTGTTGTTTTGTTGCACATAAGTAAAAGAAAACACACATAAGCAGAAAAAAAAAAACAATAGCAAAACAAATTTAGGTACAGAATATAAATTGCGTCACACAATTAATTGTTTTCTTATTGCTTGCTTGTGTTTCACACTTTGCCGCAGCAGCGCCGATATATATATATATATATATATATATATATATATTTATTTTTTTAGACTTCAATTGCTCTACTGAGTTTAACATTAAAGACTGCGGCTGCTTTCCTTATTTTGTTTCTTTTCGGTTGCTTTCTAACTGATTCGTAAGCCTATCTAAACAGCGATCATATTTTAAAAATAGTGCATAATTCACTACAAGTTCTTTGATAATGGCCAATAATACAATGAGTGAGTTTATAGTACAAGTGTGTGTAAGTGTATCTTTGTGTGTATGTAAGCTGGGTGAAGTATTTTTATTGATAAGCGGCGCGCAATCAGCAAATGTGAAACACAAACGGCAACAAAAGGAACCGAAAATTTTGTGCAAATTGTGACACATTAAAATATACTAATTGTTATTATTAAATAAATGCGGGTGTTAATTTGCACTTTATGTGTGTGTGTGTATATGATGTGTGTGTGTGTGTGTGGCACGCATTTATGTCTAGTGGTGCGCAGTTGTGTGTGTGGATGGGCTCAACTCACTTTTGATCATTCTCAAAGCTTTGCGTGCGTCGCAAGATGACATCGTTGGCGCTCTCATTGGCACTCTTGCCACTCAGCTCTTTATCAGGAACTTCTGCAATGTAAATAGAAGTTAATAATTATCGATTAGTAACTGTAAAAAAATTAGCGAGTTATCAACTCGTCACTCACGATTCTTAGTGGGGCTGTCGTTGGGCATGCGCTGCGTTCGGCGTCGCCAGGGCGCCTCCTCCTCGACGGGATGGTCGCCAGTATGATTGGGCTTTACATTTTCAGCTGCAAGAGCAAAACATAAATATATTAGTTATGGGACTTATGAGAACATATATATCTATGCTGGTTAGTCTTTGCTAAATGCAGGCTCTTAACCACATTGAGGGGGATGGGGGCTAACTGAATTTCATATGCGCAACTCTCTCTGCGCGACTGACTACCTTCGATCTCGTCTAGACTTGTGCTATGCGAGCTCTCTGTGGAATCGCTGAGATCTGATTCAGTTTCGTCATCATCATCATCAACACCATCATCATCATCTTTAATAACATCGACATCAACTTTATCATCGTGAGTGGCAGTAAGATCATCATCACCATCATTATCAACATCTTTGACAACATCGGGCGCGATTTGAGCGCTGGCGCTAAGCGAACCGCTCGCAGCTGCAGTGTGCGGTGTGTTTGGACAAAGACAAGACAACAAATAGAGAGAAAACACAAACGAAGTGTGTGGGGGGGAGAACAGAGAAAGAGAGAAAGAAAGTTGGGTTGCGTAGCAAGAGACAAAGAGAGAAAGAGAGGAGAGAGAGAGAGAAAGAGAGAGAGAGAGGGAGAGAGAGAGTGATAGAATGGATTACAGAAACTGTTTCGACTAGACGATGAGTTGATGACTTTAGATGATAATAAAGATGAGACGCAAAAAAACATACAAAGTGGCTGCTAAAGATGTGAGAGATGAGATGAGACGACGAGGGGACGCGAACGAGAACGAGGAGATGGCAGTGTGGCATGTGTGGCAAGTGTTTTGTAATAAATGCTCCAACTGAACTTTTAACGCGCATGAGAACCTAATTAAGTGGAACAACAAAAACGCATAGACAGCGACACAACACAACACAAAAGTTGGCATAGAAATATGAAAGAAAACTTATTATATAATATGCAGAAAATAAGCAGCTGTGCTTTGTGAACGGGTTTGGGGGTGTGGTTTGTTGTTTGTTGTTTGTGGTTGGGATCGGCTTTTTCAAGTTTCGTGGCACAAGTTTACGCACCATCTTTAGCAGCATCCGTTCTCACTTCAACGCGTACGAGTTTCGTTGGTGTTTTGTCCACATGATTTTCAATCGTATCTGAGATTCTGCTGCAAGCCAAAAATAAATCAATTTTAGCAAAATGATTTAATGATGGAGATGGGAAGGGAAACTTACCTGATTTGACTAGATGGACGCCGCTTGTTGCGCTTGTTGGCGCGCAGTTCTTCAAGGAATTTGACCATTTTGCGATCGGCCACATCGATGCAGGATTGGCCAGCATAATTGCGTATATCCATATCGGCCAGTGACTCCACCAGCATTTCAGCTGTCTCCTTTTGGCCCCAATGTGCCGCCGCATGCAACGGCGTCCAGCCATCGTTATCCTGCCTATCGACATTGCCCCGCCCGGCCATCAACAGACTCAACACTTTCGTATAGCCCTTGGCGGCAGCCACATGCAACGCTGTGGCACCTGTTTTCGGATGCGGTCGATCCACTTCGGCGGCATCGCTGCGCAACCATTTCTTTGCATCATTAAGCATCGCCTGCTCCTCAGCCTTGCGCGCCTGATCCACATCGATGTTGAGCTCCTCCACCACCTTCTCCATGTAGTCAATCATGGGTATGTGTTGCACATCGATTGCCAGATCTAGCGCCAGATCACCATCGCTATTCACGGCGGCCACATCCGCATTTTTCTCCACCAAATATCGTGCTATGCTCACAAAGCTGCACAGGAAAAATTAATATAGATTAGTGGAATACACAAATATTATTCTGGAGTAACTCACCCGCAGGAGGCAGTTGCATGCAGTGGCGTCCATCCCTCATTGTCCTGTCGGTTAATATCCGCTCCGTGCTCTATTAAGAACTCAACCATCTCTAGTTTGTCATCGATGCAGGCCTGCGAGCAAGATAAGTTATAAATTACTATTAGTCAAGTGCATAAAATCATCGATTAAGTTTTGCTTGCAACTGTGTCCTCTTTTCCTAAACTTGCTTATACTAATCACTTTTCATAATATCCAAAAACTGTGCTACATTAAATTGCCATTTTAGGCGATCTTTAAAAACATTGTCAAGTTAAAGTTATACAGTTGAGTTCAACTTTGAAATTCCAAGGTTGATATTTGAATACTCCACGCCTGCGAAATAATTTGCATCTCTTTTTCTTCTCTGTTCCCTGATGATAAATTTACATTTTCGCTTGTTTACTGTTGGCAAGTTGCTTATTTTTCCGATTGACTACATTGCTTTTTAAATGTATTGAATTTTAAATTCAGTTGTGCGAATTTTCTTTTCATCTTCGGGGTTTCTTTTGTCTCGATTTGAGACTCTTATACAACGGGTATAATTGATGGTTTTGTATAAGTAATTGTGCCATGTTTTAATAGCTCAGCAACAATTCTGTTTATTTAGTTAAAAACGCTAAAGTAAACACATACAACAGTTGCAGATACACATACACATGCAAACTAGGTCTGGAGCTGAGTGGGGCACATGGGCAACGTTGTTTATGCGGATTTCCGTTGGAGCGAAGACATCTTCGGTCGGCGTGTGCACAACGAAGAAGACAACAACGACGACAACAACAACAGCAAAGAAGACAACGACAACCGATGATATCATCATCATCATGAGCAACTGCGCCGACGACAACGGCTTCTATGCGCCGCTATCTAGCCAAGAACCCGCCCAATAACAACGACGAAAACAGCGACATCGGCGACAACAATGCGAAGTGAAATGGCGATAAGAATTCTTAACAGCCGCAAACACAAAAAGAACTGAGCGACAAACCTCAAACATTAATACAGTGATCACTCGGCCATGGTCAACAACAGAAGTTAGAAGAAGTTGTGCTGTTTGAAAATGATTAAATTAACAAACAAAAATAGTATACATCTATTTTAAATTGGAATAAAATAATAACAGGATATTATAGATAGTCAAATACTAATCAAGCCAAAAACACGTTTACAATCTAAACATATTTTCTCTTTTTTATGTACAATATTTGTTTTATTAATTAAATATGACTAACTTGACCTGGAGCCAGCGAAAAGCATATTTAAATATTAAAAGGAGCTCACAGTAAACAGTAAACAATAAACAATGCAACTTTGAAACCTTTGCATTCCAATTAGCGAGCGATCACTGTACGAATAAGAATAGCGATAGCAAAACCCATAACGAGTCTCCACCAATTGTTACTCTTGATAAGCTCACGTTGTGGAGTATTCAAAATCAAATGGTCTTAAGTTCTTTTTTTGTTTCTTTTTTTAATGGTCAACATATGTTAATTTAGTTATTTTTTGTTTTAAAGGGGCTGACTGGCTGCTGACTGCTGGCTGCTGGCTATTGCTTTGAAAATGCAAAAGCAATTTCCATTTCGCAGTAAAACGCATAAATGGCGCACCGAACACGAGGCATGAGGCATAAGGCATGAGGCAGGCAGGCAAGCAGGCACGAGGCATACAAAAACCAAACGGGTCTCTGGTCTGAGCAATTTGTAAATCTGGAACGCAGCCAATTAATTAATTATGAGCAATTTTTGATAAACTGACCAACTGACGACAGCGACAACTGACGACGACTACGACGATGGGCGGACCGCCCACGCGTGACCATCCTGTCGACAACAACAGCAGCGCCAACAGCAAAAACAACGCCGACTTTTTGTTCAGCATGCAAAATTTGACATGAGCTATTTCGACTGACAATTTGTGACTTTTGATTTCTGGTTGGGTGTTAATGTCAGCCAACAGCAGCAACAGCAGCGACAACAGCAACAGCAGCAGCATAACAGCAACAACAACACCAACAATAGCTGCAAATTCTGTGCTATTTTCATTGCATTGAAAGCGAACTTTTCTTGGCCAGAGCGAAAGATAGCTGAACTAAACTAAAAAATAAAGGCGCTCTACGAAATTGCATGCTAAGTTTAGCCTTTTGTTTTTTTGGCACGCCATTGAGCGGCATTTCGACTGTCGTCTACCCAACTCGCTCCTTTCTCCCTCCGTCTCCGTCTCCGTCTCTCTCTTTAACTGCCAGCCACTTTGCGCCTTAAATGTTATTCACCCCGCTGCATTACGTATACGCCGCATATTGCAGCAAATCAACAGCAGCAACTTGTTGAGACGGCTTTGCGGCAACAACATACAAGCTGCTTACTAATAATAAGCCCTGCCCCCCTTCTTAAAAGACCAACCATCAAATGAACTCATAAAAAATCTTCGCCAACTCGTTTGTAGGAGTTCAAGCGCTCGGTTCTAAGCTTAAGCTATTGTGAGCATTTGTTTTTGCCTAAGTCTTGAACTAAGCCTCTAAGTTGCAATCTTTTTCAAAACAAAATTATAAAATAGTTGAACAATTTATTGGCTGGTAATTTAAATTTCAATTAATTACGCACACTCATTACTAAATGAAGCAAAGGCTGAACAGATTTTTCCATATTTTTGGAGGCCTCATTCATATATAATAATGGCGTGGCACATGGCTAAACGGTCTAATGGCTTGTGGCAAGCCTTCATAATTACAAATCATTTTTGTTTCACTTATTTTTTTTTTATTTTTTGTATTTGCGTTGAAAGTTTTCATGTATTTGATGCCACTTGAATGCCTCGCCTTCGCTTAGCTGCCAAAAACAAATTGTGGTGTCTATTAGTTTCAGTCTTTTTTTTAATAATTTTTTTTTCTTTTGCTCAGCTGAGATATTTCAGCTCACAGCAGTTTTTGGCTCGGGCCTGGAGCAGAGCCACCTGACTCAATAGCCGTCGTCCAAGAGGAATGTGTATTCAATATGAATAACAAACAAAGAATGCATACAAAAAATTAGGTTAGAAACCGAAACAACAAAATCTGAATAAGGAGAATCGTAATAATTTAAAAAGCACACAATACACTAATAGAATTTGTTTATGATATTTGCTATTAGGCATATTATGCAAAGTATTTGGAATGTGCCAGTGGGCCAAATAAATCACCACGAATCGAGAGCTTTCATTTATACATATAGAGAACTTTTGATATCGATATACAACACTGAGCAGATCAGCCATTAATAAATTGCTTTGACTTTCTACAAAAGCATATTTTTGTGATAAGAAGTGTGTTTTAATATTTTTCACTTATACTAGATATGCCACACATATCAGGGATAATATAATGTGGCATATTAAAATAACTCTTGCGGTCAATCCACCCACCAATCCAAGATACCATATTATATTTTTTTTTCTATTTGATTCAACTATTTTTGTGTGTATTTCGTCATAGGTTGGCGAAAAAATGAAAAGTGTTCGTGTTTTGAATATTGTGCGGCTCGCCTTTAAAGCAAAAACAAATTCAGACAGTATTTTTCTTTTCCTATTTTCCCATACAGTTTCTTTTTTTTTTTTTTTTTTTTGTGTTGTGTTTTCTGTGTGTGTGTATGTTGGCTGCTATAAAATGAGCTCAAATTAAATACAATCAGAAGGCGAACTGGGAAACAACGTCAGTTGTAAAAGTGTACAAAAATGATGTACATTTTACAGGCAGTTGTTATTTTCAATTTGGCTCGAAATGGTATTATGCAATGCACTCTTCACACACACAAATACACGCACACACACATATTCGCTGCAGACACATTAAATTGTATTGCATAGAATGATTTTTCAGTTTTACTCAATTCGCCAGATTTTCAGCATCGTTTGTTATTTTGGGTGTAAAACACCAAACGAGAAATAAATCAAATCCAATGTAGCCAAAGCAGCCGCAGCATCAGCAATATACATTGCATTATACATGCCCCAATATACACAGAGATATGTACAACAAAATATACATATACATACATATATATCTTTATACACATAAAACGATATATGTATGTGAAACACGCGCTATGAATTCTTGAGGATGTTTGATTTGTATCTGCTGCTGCTGCTGCTACTACTGCTGCTGCTGCTGCTGCTGCTGCTGCTGCTACTGCTGCTGCTGCTGCTGCTACTGCTGCTGCTGCTGCTGCTGTATATCTCTGTGTCCGTCCCAACTGATCGTTCCGTCTGCCCCGTTGAGAGCGCAGAGATAGAACCGGGCCAAGGTTACAAAACACGTCAATAAAGCGCGTTAGAGCCCCAAACAATAATAACACACAACAACAATATATACAATATTATTATTGCTTTTTATTTTTTGGAAAACTCACGCAACGCAACGCAACGCAACTGATCTATAATTTCCGAGACAGGATCACAGCGAGTAATAGAGACAGGGACAGACAGAGAGCGAGAGACAGAGAGAGGGAGAGAGAGAGATCATTAAAATTGATTTTGGGGTCATATAACGATCACGTTCATGATTTGTTGCCATTATTATATTATTATAATATATTCATGTGTGTCTGCGGCGAGATATCGTTCAATTGCAAAAACTTGACAAAATAATTAGCTAATTTATGTGACAATTTATTGTTAGCTGCTTTGCAGTCAATTGCAAAATAGTTCAAGCTAATTGGTCAGCATTTAAGATTAAAGCCGTATTCAAATTATTTACAAACAACAAATTGACATGAGTATAACACATACACTCACACACACAACTGACAACGCTTTATCTTAAAGACATCTTAATTATAATGTGACCAAAATTGTTAATGTTGTTTTGCAACGCGTGTTTCTTTAATCCGACAATAAAAACAAAAAACATTTTTAGCGGATGCTTAAATTGAAATAAAAGTTTGTCTTTTGAGGATATGATGCAAGACTTGTAGTTGAAATATCGCGATTCTATATTTGTATAAAGGTAATAAAAACAACAATAATGTTTATAATGTAAGCCAAGAGCACAACCCCATTTTAATAACCTGATTTCAATATGCCCAACATTTCCTACATTCACATTCTAAACATTTCGCGATTTCATTATTAGTTCCCGTTAACATCGTAAACATTGCTTGATTTAAGTACAGCCGATCAGCTTATTTTGAAAATTGTCTTTACGAAATGAATAATAAAACACTTAATAAAAAAAATATAGGACAGGCTTAACCACATTTCTGCAAACTACCCAATAATTAAGAAATAAATTTACAAATTAAAATGTGATTCATTTCTATTTTGCATTTAGCATTAAATTATAAAAAATTCAATTCATTTATCAGCTGTTGGGTGCATCAAAGAAATTCGATTAATCATCACAAAAAAACAAGAAATACGCAGCTCCCATAAATTTCATGCTACTTAAAAGGTTCAAATCGCAAGAGTGCAAAGTTCAAGTTATTTTATGGAAACAATCCAACTGTGGTCCATGGATTTTATTTGGCGCATTGCCGTGACAATTTATAGACTATTGCCTATATATTTTATGGCCCAATTAAAAAATATATAAATATAGAACATTCCATAGATATAATATATATATTTATACTTGTATATATCTAATATACGGCCATGCCGTATATTTATAAAATGAGCAATAATAAATCAAAATTATCCTTGAACTAGCGCATGAAAGAACACGTTGAGAAATGCAGCAGACACAACTCATAATGTGTAAAGACACATTTACGCAACTAATTGCAATTTCTTTCAAGTTGTGTCCCCCCAGCGAATTGAATGTCAACGCACAACAAGCCACGTTCCACGGACACCCCAACCCCAAACTAGCCCCAGAGTCCAATTGGCCGCCATCGGTTTGTTGGTTGTTCGTCATCAGCATCATTCATGGCCAATGGGGGCCATTGAATGTGGCATGCAGGTGTGTTTTTGGCTTTAAGTGTTTATTGTAGTTGTTGTTGTTTTTGCTGTTTGTTTATGAATGAAAGCCGCTACAAACAATTTTCACTCGATATCTTTTTTTGCATTTCTGTTTGGTAAAAAGAAAGCATCAAACACGATCAACGAAAACAGCAATGAATTAATTAATTATAATACTTACAGCATATAGTATTATAAATGCAATGCAATTTCAGTTTGCGGTTTAACAAAACAACAACAACAATGACAACTGTAAGCAGCAGGTAATTGAAAACTTTGCACAGTTCCCATTATTATTGTTGCTGCAATTATACTCCGCTACCTGCCCCGCCCCTCCAATCCCCCTCCCCCTCGCTTAACAAGATACACGATGTATTTGTGATTATGCATAGATATTAGCATCTGGTTAACAAGTGCGTCGCGGGCTAAACGGTGAAAATCTGCCGCTCTTAGCGGGCGCGGCATAATTAAATTCAATTAGACTGCTTTCAAGCACACAGTTCATGCTAAAAGTTTGTGCACATTACACCTAACAGTAAGCATATGCATAATAATATCTACATATTTACTGTACATAATATCGATAATCTATTTGCATTATTCATTTAACATTTTTGCTTGACTCTCGCCACAACCTGTTCACATTTTAAAGTTAAACTAGTTATAGCCTGATGCCATACACGAAAGTTTGCAGTATGTTTTCCCATAAGGAACCTCATTCTGTATATTCAACATTCGTAAAGAATCTTGCAAATTTTAGAAATTCGTCGAAATTCTTAACTATGTATGATATTTCAAGAAAGGTAAGCCTTATTTTAATTACAATTAATACAAAAAATAATCAATAATTTCGAAATCGTATTTAGGCAATGTTGGTCATAGTCAAAACAGGCAGTTGAATTACAACATTTACTGCATTGAAATAAAGAAATAAAAAATTCTCCAACAATAATATATACAATTCTATTTACAGTTAAAATACAGCTGCATAAATTGATTTTTTTTTTTCAAATATATGTAAACAATTTTGGCTGAGATACATTGAACTGTCCATTGTGCTAGAATTGAAAGGCGCCACATGAAATATATTTTTGCAAAGATTTAAATTTCTCGTACATAAAAATATATATATTGAGGCGAAGGCTCAAAAGAACAAACGATCAGAATTGAAATAAAAATGAAAATGATTTTGCGAAAATCTCTTCTATATACAAGTGCCAGTTGTTGTATCTGTGTGTGTGTATTTGTCTGTGTGTTTGCAAGTATTGTATATTTTTCTAGGCTTTTAAAAATAGAACAAATTTTGTATTTTTCTTATTTAATGCTTGCGCCGTTTGCTGCTGCTATTGTTGCTGTTGTTGTTGCTTCAGTTGTTGTTGTTGTTGTTTCAGCAACATTTCAACTTGTTGTAAATCGTCGGCTTGCATTAGAAATGTATTTGTTAATGTTTTAGTGGTTTTGCGGTGCTTTGGAAACCGCAGCGAGAGCACGAAATATACGCCGTAAACAACAACACTCAGCAGTGAATGGCTAAAAGTTGAGTATATCCGACTAGTAGTCGACCTGTACTTTTGCTGGTTTTAATCTTAGCCATAACTTGTTCTGGAATAATAATGCATTTAAGGGGACGGTTTCAGCACTTTGTCGTTTTGACAGCCGATTTTTAAAAGAAAGATATATCTGATTCATGTAAATATAATGTAAGTGTAATATTCATATTATAATTACAATAATGATTAAAAATTAATATTCAAATACTAAACGCCTCTTTCTCAACAAATATAAATAGGGTATAAATCTGTAGCGTGCGTCGACTTGAACATCAACGGCAACTGCGACGCTGCCATCGCTGCTCAGTTGGGCGCAACAGTTTCGAAATTGCCCTCTGCACACTGCCGCCCCCTGTTGTTGCTGTCTGTTACTAATAACAACTAACAACTACTGCTGCTGCTGGGAGTATATCGCGTGTTTGCAATCATTGACGTAATGAATCTGCTCCCATTTACATTTTATATACATTTCACCATTTATCGATAAACAGCAAGGAATGGGGAGAACAGGGGGATACGCACCTGATGCAACGCTGTGAGTCCATCCACATTGGCCGTATTGATATCGGCGCCCTGATCGAGCAGCTGCACCACATCCTCCTTATCGCCGGAGAGGCAAGCGGCGAGAAAAACGCAACCCGAACTGAATTTGACGCGACGTCCGTGCTCGTGGCGGGGTGTGGCTGCGGCATTATTTGTGTCCGACTCCTCCCAGCGCTTCAGCGATTCGGCCCGCTTCATCATCGCCGAATGATTGAGCACCTCCAGCGTTGACATGTTTTAACTGTTTTATTTTTTGTGTTTCTTGTTCTCTTCTTCTTGTTGTTGCTTGGCGCTTAGCGCGGCGCCTGCAGTTTAATTTTGAATTGTTTTTATTTGGTTTTTTTTTTTTGCTGTTGCACACTGAATTTTGTTTTACACTATTTATGCGGGAAAAAATGCTGCACATTAATATAAAATTCAAGATATTTTACTTTTTGTAATTGTTGATTTTGCTGTTTCTTTTAGCTAGCTATTTATTAATTTTCTATTTTCACTAGTTTTGTGCCCAGTGCATCTTGTTCTTCCTTTTCTTCTTTTCGTTTTGTGCGCTTTATCAGCTAAAACGGGCGCAACTGCTCATTTTTTTAATTTCTTTTATTTTTTATCGTGTTTCTTTTGCACTTCACTGCACATACACACACACACACATGCACACTCAAACACTCACTCAAGCTTACACACACACGCAGGCCGAGTGACATACACACACACGTACACATTCACACGCATGCATGCAGCGATCTCTTGGCCGTTATTATTTGCTTGTTGCTACTTTTTTTTTATTCTGCTATTGCCTATTGCACACTTCTTTTTGGTTTTTTTGATTTTAGCTTGTGCATTACATTCAAAACAAACTCAAGCAGCTCTGAGAAAGACAGAATTGTGTGGCAAAAGTTGCGCGTAAATTATTTTGACGTTAAACACAACACTGCGTCGGAACCGCTGTCAACGCCGACGACGACGCTGACGTTAGGGCGCTGCTTCTGCTGATTGCGCTTCAAGCACAGGGTTGTCGCGCTGCGTTCATGTTGCTTCTTTTTCTTAACACATCAGAGTTGATTAAGTGTACACAATTAATGCGAGCATTTTATAAAAAAAAAATAGTAAAAATAACATTTGTTGCTGTTGTTCTGCTGTTCTTCTCCCCACACACTTTGTTTATCATTGCAAGTTGTTTGCGCGCTCGCTTTTTCTCTCTCTCCCTGCCTCTCTTTTCAGCACACACACGCACAATATGCAACACTGTGTGTATGTATGTGTGTGTGTGTGTGTTACCAATTTGACATAAATTCAACAGCCGCGACGCTGACGTCGGTTTGTGGCGAGTAAATAGAACGAAGAACGCAACTAAAAAGATGGAAACCGATATTTTTCTCACTCGATTCTTTTTCGCCTGCTTTGGATTTTTCTTTTTATTTATATAATGCATGTGTTTTTAGGCCAATTGCAATGCTAAAACAAATATAATGCGCGTAATTATGTAAAGGCATTTTACACAAACACACACACACAGAGTCATTCACAGGCGAACGTTGGAGAAAAATGTAGAAAATTGCATTTGGAAAACTTTTCACACCCGAAACGCACGCATTAAAAACAGACGCACTTACTTTGCTTGATACACGCGGCACGCGCACAATGCAATTTGTGTGTGTGGCGCACTCTATTATATATTGGCTAATAGGCTCTGGGCGCTGCACAATAATTCAATTTATTGTGCATATTTCGGTTAAATATGTGTATTTAATTCCGTTCACCATTCCGTGCCATTCCGTGCGGCCACGACAAAGGTTAAAATGAAACTGATGAAAGAGAGGCGAACAGCGAAAACACTTAGAGAGAGACAGAGAGCGAGAGAGAGAGAAGACCGGACCGACCCTGTCAAAGTCTGACATGTTGCTGCCCGTTGTGAATGTACTCGCAAATGTTGATGTGCTGTGTGAATGTCGGCACATGTTGCCTCAACATCGATTAGTTTTGTGATTGCAACCGTACGCAGCAGTGTGTACATATGCCAGAAATGGTTGTGCTAGAGCAACACTGCTGCCAGGACTGCATGTAAGTAATTTGAAATTGCCGCCAAGTATAATTTTCAAATAAAATTATGTCAATATTTTATATAATGTAACTGTAAGTATTGGAATTCTCTCTCTCCCGATCTCTGCCTCTTACTCTCTCTCTAGGCCAGGGCGCACACTCTCAAAAAATAAATAGAAAACCCACCACGCATCACGCTCTATAAGCAAACTACGATTTTGACTCGTTCCGTGCGGATGCGTTTCTAGAAAGCAAAAGCAAAAACCGAAACAGAATCTATGCAATAAAATACGCAACAAAAACCTTTCAGGTACCGATAAAACAAGCCGCTACAAATTTCCATTTGATAGTCGCCGCTAGACACTCAAACCCAGCGGACGCATTTTAACTGTTAAAAAAGACATCAAAAGTTTATTCTATCCAAACAAGTAAAAAGAAAACAGTTTTTTTGCAATTCCACAAAGTGTGATTAGATATGAAAGAGCCATGCATAAGGTGAGTGAACACAGCCGTAATTTAAGTGTTGTGGAGGGGGGCCTGAAGGGGTTGTTTGCCTTGACTTCATTCATGCAACACACACGAGTCGAGAACATTTTCTCATTTCACATTTGGAGGCAATCGCTTTCCGCCCCTTAAACTACCCCCATTTTTTTTTATTTTGTGTTACTCATTACAATTACTTATTGCTGTCTCTTTCTCTGCTCGATTTTACATAGCAATTTGAGAGATGCTGAGCTCATTTCATTCATGCCGCCTCGCCAGCCCCTGCCCCAATTTAATATACGTGTGGAAAACAGCACACATGCCGCACCTCAGCTAATCGCACACCGCTCACCCTTCACCCTTCCACTTGCCCTGCAATTTGTCTAGTTTTCTGTTTACGTGATTAGAATTTGTTGCTATTTTTAATTACCGCCCAATGTCAACGCGATTCTTATGGCATAGTTGTTGTTGTTGTTGTTATTGTTGTTGCAGTTGCTATTTGTATTAGTAAATCGACTAATCAGCTGATCTTACCTCATTCCATTAGTTAAAATTGCTTTTACTATCTTGTTTTATAAGTTTTTGCTGCATTGCAGAACTTGTTTATATGGGCGGAATTCCATATAGATGAACACAGTACAGTGAATATTCGATATATTGAATACAAATATTTATGAACAGTATTAAAATGCGAATATTGTTGGAAACTTGATTTACTTGCCAATATTTTGCATTTTAATATTATACATTTAAAAGTATCCCTCTGCTGTGCATCTGTAATTTTAAATATAAATTTGTAATATTTATAATAATTAATAAAAGCTTTAATCATATTTGTTTTTCGTAGAAAGTATAACGCGTAATTCTCTTCAATCAATCATCTGCAATTCAATTTAATCTGTTCACGATAACATTTCAATTGTAGATTAGACTACGAGTGATAAATCGTGAATCATGAGTAAAAATTATATGCTAGAAAATACTGAAATATGTTTACACAGTTGTTGTTCGAATGCAACACCAATTGCGCAATTCGTGTTAAGTCAACTGAAAGCAAGCAGTGTGAGCCAGCAGTGCAAAGCAGTTAACAGCAGATCGCAGCAAAGAACTGCTTGAATAGTGAGTGAATTAAGTAGAAACTACTCGAACAACTCTCTCTCTCTCTGCTGATTGTTGTCAGTCTTCGAGACAAGCACTCCTGCAACTCCAGCGACTCCTTGCGGCAGCAGCAGCTGGCAGCTGTCTGCACGCCCCGTTCCTAGAAACAACAAAACACGCGCACACTCAATGAACATGTTCCTTTGTGGCACAAGAAACAAGTCCTGGCAACAGCTGCCTTTTGATCCTTTTGCGGCCAGCTGCCGGCACACGTCCTCAATGCCTGATTGGCAGCCAGGTTATTTCGAACCTGCAATGCGCTGCCCAGCCCCTCCCTTAACTAGCGGCTGAAAGGGAGCACACCAAACATATGTTGTAATAATCAATTCTAAATATTTGCTATTGTTGTTGTTGTTGTATTTATTATGACACCTTTTGCAAGTAGCAAAACGCAAAACACACAGCAAAAATGATTGCAACAAAAGCACAGAATCGAACATGCAGGAATGCTGCAATCGAGTGAACTCGACTTCGAAATACCCTGCACACAGCTGCGAAATATATTCCAATAAAAAGAACAATATGAAAATGCATTTTTGTTGATAATTTGCCCAGTTCATCGATAATATATTCGTATTAATATGTTATATTTATTTTATTGAATATGGACGTGTATCGATGTTCGTTAAACTGTGGAACTTATCGATAAATCGTTATTTCTCTACCCCAGCTCTTCATCCTGATCAAGAATATATATAATTCACCTTTCCTTACTGCCTGCTCAAATTTTGCACAATTGCATCATACCCATTTTGAATGGGAACAGGGTATTAAAACTGGTTTTGCTGTATTTGTCTGTCAATTAAAAGGTAAACAATAATTTATTTTAAACGGTCGAAGCTTGAATACACTTTCAAAGCAAAAAATAATATTTTCACCTGCTTTCAAATCTTTTAAACAATTTTTCATTGATTTTAGGTATTTTGAAAAGACAACAAGCAATATTATTTTGAGCTTTTGAAACTTTTGGAAAGGGTTTAATATTGTTTACTATTTGTGGATTTTTTGGTATTTTGAAAAAGTAACAAGTTTTTTAAACGGCTACAATTTTTGCAAGCTGTTTTAAGCTAGGGATAAAGGACAATTCTTAAACAATTCTTAATTAACGTAGTTCATGCCAAAATATAAATATAAAATACATATGAATAGATATATACAGAGATACCCTCTGAAAGAGTATGTAAAAATAAAAACAGTTTGTATAAAATTGCTAAACAAAGCTGAGCAGCTCGCTGCGCATGCGAGTTGCGTTTGTATGTGTCATTGGTGACTAACAACAATAAAAACAACATCGAGAACAGCAGCAGCAGCCGCCAGAGGAGTAATAAACGCGATTGCAACAACTTTAAATGACCTTGCAAGGTCGTTTTTGTGTTGTAATATTTACCACAATATTTACCACCAAGTTGCCACCAAGATTCTTTGCTATTTTTTTTTATATTTTTTTAACTTTTTTGCGACTTGAGCAGTTTTTGCGAATTATGAAAAATTTAAAATGGCAACTGTGCACAGATTTGTGCTCGTATGCCGTAAATAGAATAGATTGTAGAACTCATATATGTATGTGTGTACATATGTATATGAATACATATGTATATTGAGATGACTTTTCGAGTGCATGCAGCAACTTGTCAAACGGCGTCTAGACACCGCTTGTGTTTTTATAGGCGCACATTTTGAAATGCGTCGCGACGTCTCGACCGATAATTTTAGATGCATTTGCATCTATATACATATGTATATATATATATATATATATATATATTTACTCAATGTTGTTGCAACTGCAACCCAGCCGATGACTCGCTCTGTTATTCTTCTGTATGAGCTCAGTTTTTATTATTATTATTCATATTGCAACATGCTCAACTGGCAATTCTCATTGTTTAGTTACGTGCTGCTATTTTCTTTTCATATAAACAGGAAAAAAGTCGTCATCAGTTTTATATACATTTATACCTGTCATTAATCTAATTCGGGTTTTTGACATAAATAAATAAGCCTACAATAAATTCTTAGAGCTTTTCCGATTTTTATCGACATTCCATTGAAAAAACGCCGTCAGCATTAATAGATTATATTTGTTTTTTTTTTCTTTAAGAATAAATAAAGCCTCTGTTAACCGTAAATATATCAACTTAAAAGTACATTTCCTAGCTACAAAGAATTTTAAGTTCAACGCATTCGAAATAACCTTTTTAATTGCTGGCAGTTCAGTTGCTACAAACAATTTATTCAGTTTAAAGGTTGTATTTAATACAGAAAGCTTTCTATAGAAAGTGACTAAGCGTCGCATATCAGATTCAATGTACACTAACAGGAAATGACTTCTTCATATATTTTTGATAATACATTCTAGTTTTAATATTAGAATTACTGTTTTCCCTCCTACATTTGTTGCACTTGCGGACTTATCGAAAGCCAATTATTGTATACCACCACCTAAAGGGAATATCAAAGGACCACATTGCTGAAAAAGGGAAGGAAGCTGGCAGGGTCGGCGAGATCAGCTTTGCATGTGGCGACATTTTCCGCAAGGTGGTGTGCTGTGGGTTAGGGAGAAACGAGCACTTGTGAAAAAGGCAAAGCAGGTCGCGTTCCGTGGCGCGTAGATTTTTGTGCCATGCGAGCAAAGGTTGGAGTGTCTTTAGGAGTGCACTAACCCTCCGTTATAGTTTAGGCTTTGTGGAGTCAAGTAATTTATGCAATATATAATTTGCTTGGCGACCAAAAACTCGTCTGAAGTTGACGCAACGACGAATGTGCCGGGAGCAAAATTGCTGGATACGGCCTCGTCACTACTGCGAGGGGATCACTGGGCAAATCCACCATCTTTTGATATTGGGAGCGCGCATGCGCAACGGCGGCGTATCTTTTCAGCCGGTGAGTGCGTTCCAGTATGGAAGAAGTGCCATCACATGCTCCTGGGATAAGCCTTCAGTAACCGAAGTCGCATAGTTCGAGCGCATTAAGTTTAATCGAACCCAAAATTGAAATTCATTTGAGCAGAAGAAAATTATTGTCACGTTCCAATGTTAAATTGCCTACTTTATATTAAAACACAAATTGTAAAAAAAAAAGAAAAGAAAAAACACATGTAAAAAAAAAACAAATCCATGCCTTGTCGACTGCGCGCATGCGATCAGAGCCAAACAAATCATGCATTGTGCCGAACCCAACTCTAATAGAGTAGGATAGGGATTGAGAGCCACCTAAAGTAATAATCATATTTGTTCGAATTTTGTTTTGGTTTCATCGGATTTGGCAAGATTCCCGATTTAAATTCAAAATTGAATAGCTGCTGCAGCATCCAACGCCACCTATCGGCGTACTTTGTAGTTACTGAACAATACCTTATAATGTTTGTTAATAAATTGTAAGGAAATACTGATGATCTGTGAGTAAGTTGAATAGCGGGGAGAATCGCCGGGAGCATGGAATGAATTAGTCGTCAACTACATTTTAAGGGCGATGGGCAAATCAAATCCGTGCAGGCCCACTGCAGGAAGGGCGGGTGCGTCGTGGCCATAAACACCAGGCCCGTCAGCTGTTTCGTTTGTGTTGTGTGTGCATGTAGGTCTTTATGTAGTGTTGCGTAGGTCGATTTTTTTTTTGGATTCTGTACCGTCCACGGGCAGGGTTGGAGTTACCCACCTCTGGGAATACTGAGCTAGCCGAGGTTGCCCACCGTGAAACACTGGACGTGTTACACATCACACAACTTTCATTGGAACAATTGCATCCATTTATTGGGAAATCTAAATGTTGGCAGATCGACTCCCGCCTGTAGGGATTTTGGGCAATTAAATGAACACTGAATGGGATTCCTTTTTTAAGTTCAAGTATAGTTAGGAATACAATAAAGAGTGAGTCTAAATTAAATAGAAATTAAATTAATGCTCTAAGTCCAGTTAATGTTTTATTTTAGTATTATTGAGAAAGTATTTGCAGCTGCCAATGCTCAAAAAGAAAACAGGAACAGAAATGTATACAATGCAAGCCAGGCCCAGACAACCGGGTAAGCGAGTGCAGTGGAGCATTTGTGCACACACACACACACACACACATATACATACATGCTAGTGGTATACAAAAAAGCAGCTGCTGTCGACGCACGCTATGCGCTCTGCCAGCAGCAACGTCAGCATCCCTGTCTGCGTCTGGAAGGTGCGCGATAATTATGAACTGCAACTGGCTGGTTGGGATGGATGTGGATGTGGACGGAGGTGTCCGTGCCGATGACGGTGCATTGACACGCGCCACAAGTCAAAGGTGGCCGAGGATGATGATGAATTTTAATGGCATCGGCGCATGCTCGCCAAAAAAGTACAAAAATCAATGATCCCAGCTAGACACAGTGTGTTGCAGTGGTGCAGGGCTCTGCACCTACTGGTTGGAAAAGGATAACTGTAGTGTGTAACGGTTGTACGGTACGCCATCTTGCGTACACTAACTACTACGGCAAAAGTTGTACGGTTGTATTGGAGCTGAACCATTGTGACCAGATGTGCCCAAAGCGGAGCATGTATCCAACATGCACACACACTCGCACACAAACATACATACGTATGCATATACATAACTGTATATATATATATGCGTGTAGACATATAACGGCAGAATAAAAAGCATCAATAGTTTTTACTGAGCACAACGTTTAAATGTTTTTGCTCTCCTTTTTTTTTTCAATAAATTAGCCAAATTGCAAGCAGTTCCAAGAAGTGAAACCATAAACCTGAGAAGAAGAAAAAACACAATTTCCAGACTAGCGTCTGTACATATGTATTATGTATGTTTGTACATGTGATGTATTTTGTTTACGTATTTATGTTTCTGATGCTGTGTCTGTGTCTCTGTCGGTACATCTGTTTCATTTTCTCTCTCTCGCTCTCAGGGGTTGCTTTTCGGCTCGGAAAGCAGTTCGGTCGACGATTATCGCTTGTCGCTTACATTTCGTAGCAACGCGTCAGTTCATCGTAGCAGCTCGAATAGTAAGCAGGCATGGATAGAAGCGCTTCATTGTTTGCACTTAAAAACTAAATATAAAATTAAAAAGAAAAAAAACGTTTTTCTGCGGCCTCTTATATAAATTGTGATATTGGTTGTACATTTTTATCAACAAAATCAGCAAAACGATTTAAATTGACTATAATTTAAGTGCAGAAAGTCAGCGTCTCTGTGTGTTTTTTTTTGTATTATACGTCAACGTAAACATCGTCGTCGTCGCTCAAGCAAAAAATCAATACTGTGAAAAATCAATACGTAGATAAGCAGAAAAACTAAAGTTTTCGTGTCAAAAATCTCAGCACAAACTTTGATAAATAACCAAATTTTAAAGAAGTCAAAGTGTGGAACTTGAGTTTTTCAACAAAAAGAGAAAAATTGTCAAGGTGAGCTAAAATTTTACAGTAGATTTACTTATATAAACCCAAAAATAAAATGAAAACGTGCCATCGCAAAGCTCTAGCTGTTTTTTCCACTACACATATGTGTGTGTATATGTATAAGTATGTACATTTGAATGTACAATGTACATTAATTAAAGCTACAGCTTACAGACAGACACACACACATGCATACGCACAGCGAGAAGAGCGAGCACTTTGTTCGTGCACAAGACAAAACTTACCAAAGCGTTTTGCTTAATATATCAAATTTATGGGCTCAGTTTTTTGACTGCTTGAAAGTAAAAATGAAAATATACTAATTATTTATTATAATTGTAAATATTATGGCTAGCAAATAACTAGCAAAAATCTTTATAAAGCATAAAATGATTTTGACAATTTTGACGGTTGTTAGTTGTTCCCGTTTTGAGAGTCTCTCACACTCGCACACTCGCTCAGCACACAGCCGATATCGAGAGGTCGTTTTCGTAAAGAAAAAAATATGGCGGCTATAGAGTTGCCAAATGTGTGCGCTGTGGTTTTAAAATAAATATGTTTTTTCAATTTATAAATTTGTTTACGCAATTACTAATTTTTACGTTACTCAGAGCACCGGTTATTTTCTTTATCGTTTAAAATTAAACAACAAATAAAATCTACTGTTTGCATACGCGTATAAACAATAAACTTAACACGAATGGCAACCCTGTGAATGATATCAGCACTGCTGGCGCTTAACAACATTCCAAATATGTGGCAGTGGTAGAAAAGAGGGAAGAGTAGCGGAGCGAGGGGAATGCCAAGTACTTTTTTGTTTTCGTTCGAATTTTCGACTGCGCCATTTTCAACAATGTTGTTTTTGTCTATATATATTTAACCGATGACTATATACATATGTATATATATAGTATGCAAAACTGGAGGCTAGAAGGTCAGCCACTGATGACACATTCATTCCCAAAACTTCTAATTGAATTAATTGTGTTTTGCTTTATTCTGTGCTTCTCTTTGCTTTAGTGTAGTATATTTCCACTTCTCTTTTGAGCTCATCATTCATCATAATAAACATTGCGCATTAGTCGTTGAATGATGCGTCGTTTCCACTTTTTACTACATCCGATCATTCACACACACACACACACACATACACACCCCACCCAGTTCCAGTTCGCATTTGGAGTTTTTGTTTTTTCTCTCATCGTTTGCTTTGTTTCTCATTTCCGCCTCTAGCGGAAGTGGTGCACTCATGCGTACGTTGGAGTTTCTTCGTCATTCTGCACAAGAATAAAAAAAAAGCCGTTGAGCACACGACATGTATAAGGAGACCAAGCGCTAATGCAATTTGCATGGTTGCCAATTTTCAGTGGCTCTCTTCTCTTCTTTGAAGTTTTTGTGCTTCATTGCTTTGAACTTTTGCGCACAACAAACAATACATATATCAGCAACAAAGAGAAAGTCTCAGAGCTCAAGCTTTGCAGCTCTGTCGCTTGAGCAACTTATTGTTATTGCTTGCCACAGATGCAACCCGCACCCATCATCGCCGCCTACACACAGAGAACACCCAGAGAGAGAGAGAGAGGTGTAAGTCCTCGCTGGTGGTCCTGCCCTGGAGCTGAAAAACAACTTCTACGTTTATATCACGAGTCGATTTTCCACGCTTTTCACCAATAAACAAAAGTTCTTACATCGCAGCAAATTCGCCTTAAAAGTGGATTTCGTAAAAGAAAAAATATTTCTTTTTTGTATTCATCTTTTGTTGTCCTTTGCTTCTTTGCTATCGACGGCAATCAGCATGAATGGACCATGGACCAAGGCGCGGCGGCGGCGTTGGCCCTTGAAGAAGAATAAAAATACACACAATAATCAGTAGAACAAATGCAGCAAAGATGTAGGAAAGAAAATTACTTTGGAATTCCCGGAATTCTCTGTGCTGAATCATCTCCCGAAACGAGACGACCTTTGAGTCTTGGCCGCGTGAAAAACGACCTTTCTTCCATTTCCACAGACTAACGAGGCGCATTTAATGCTTGCACGTCTCTGTAAATATATATATATTTATATGTATATATATATAGGCATAATGTGTGTGTGTGTGTGTATTTTTCATGAGAGCGTACCCACATTCCAAGTCTCAGATTTGAGCAGGATGCTGCCAGTTAGATAGAGATAGAGAAACAACAGCTCGACTTGACTTTCGGGTTTGGGAATGAATTTTCTTTGGAAAACGAATGGCTGCTGTGGCGTCAGGTCTTTGAACTGAGCCGCCGTTAGTTTTTTTTTTTATTATTATTTTTTTGGGCAATCGATCAATGCTTAATATAGCAGAGAGTGAGAGAGAGAGAGAGAGAGAGAGAGAGAGAGCGAGAGCGAGAGCGAGCAAAGGTAGTAGAGCTCAGCTTGAGTCGCGTTCCTTGCTCGTTTGTGCATTCATCAGCAGCAGTTTTCTCTCAGCATTTCTCGTCGCATTTATTATGATTACGCTGAATATTGCCCTTTGTGTTGTTGCTTGGGTATTCTTTAAGTACACATGAACCACAGTCAGTCCGCAGCTTGGTATTGGTATATTTATGTATATTATTATTATTATCAGCGGAGTCGTCTTCGTCTTCGTCGTCGGCGGTCGTTTTATATCTCCTTGTTCGTCTTCATCCTCTGCGTTGTCGACTGCATTTCTTGGAAGGACACACCGAAAATATTCTTTGTGTGCGTCTGTTTGTTGTTTTTACTTCGTCTTTTACAGCGTGTTTGTTGTTTTTACTTCGTCTTTTACAGCGTCTGCCTGTCCTCTACTCCCCTTTCCCTTGCCCCAACATTCACAAAACATCTACTCCTGCATCAAGTTCTGCGTGACGACGACTCATGCTTGTTCTCTCTTCCTCTCTCCTCCTCTCCCTTCTGTTGTACACAATTATCTCTGTCTCTGTCTTGCTGGTCGTATCTGGTATCACCGCATTCCAATCTCGGTTTAGGAAAAAAGAATGGTAAAGTGTTTATAATAGTTTCCCACAGTCTAGCAGCGCTGAGCTTACACACACACACACACACACACATTTATATAGAGTGGAGACCTTTGCTGGCTGCGGTTACCTTCACTTACAACACACACACACACACACACGCAAAGAGAGACAGACAAACAGCATTGAAACTCCAATCCCAGCTTTGCTTTATAGTTCAGCTTAGTTTCCAATCAGAAAAATAAACATAAAAAAACTTCAGTTCTTGTTGTTTTGCAGAGTTTTGTAGAAAAGTTGTTGGACTGCATTCCAAAACGCGCCTCGTTAGAGGTTCTCATTGCTTGTGCTTGTTGCTGTTGGTGTTGTTGTTTTTGGTCTTCGATGTTCTCTGTTTGTTGCCTTGCCTTGCCTCCTGCACCGTCGTTGCTGTTGTTGTTGTCTGGCCGTTGATTATGATTTTCCATTGCTTTTCTCTCTGCCTATCTCCCTGTGTATGTGTTGTCTTTGGTATTTTTCTTGGTTCTCATGTCATTCATGATGCGCCCGGGAGGCCATTTGCTGTTGCCAGTTCTCATTTCTTACAGAATAGTAGCCACCATTTGTTTAGTAAATTATTAAATGTGTTTTTGTGTTTTCTGCCAGCCCTCCAGCCCTGTTGAGTGTTGATTAATGCTAATTTTTGACATATGGCAGCAGCGCATTGACTTCATTAAACTTCTGTTAGGCTGCTGCTAAAGGCAAATGCATTAAGGCGTTTATATTACAATTGTTAATGGGCAATTGCATTCCACAATAACAGCACAAAGCGGAGGAAGAACAGCAATAGCAGCAATAGCAGCAGCAGCAGCTGTAATTGCAAGCTTCTGCACTTTGTACTTGGCATAAAGTAGAAGAGGAAGAAACAACGGTGCATGTGAGAGCAGCAATTGAAGCAAAACAGAAGCAGCAGCAACAGCATCAGCATCAGCAAAAACAATAACAACTGCAGCAGGCAGCATCCATTCTCCAACAGCCTCTCGAAGCTATCATCTTTGTCTGTGCTTCTGCTACTGCTGTTGTTGTTGCTCCACTTCAGAAAGCAATGCGCAATCTCTGCCATTGCTGCCAACCCTATATATGTAGATGCCTCGCGTCGGGCATTTGTAATTTACAATTGCTTTTGTCTCTTGCATTTTTGCATTTTGGTCTGTGCGAGCCTTTCTTTTTTCGCACTCTTTTTTTTTTTTTTTTTTGCATATATATATTTTTTTCTTACACCTAAGCACTGTGGAGCTCTGTGCCTGAGTGTGTGTGTGTGTGTGTGTGTGTGTGTGTGTGTGTGTGTGTGTGTACGTGCATAGTTGTTTTTCCATTGATGGTTTTCTGTATCTATTGCTATCCCCGTCGCACGCACGCTGTAGCAAGCAGCCGTCACTGCATTTATGTTGCATTGCTTTTTTATGTTGCTGCTACCCAAGTCGTTCGACTGCATTCCATTAAAACTTTCTCACAGTCTGCTAGCGCTGGCTACGAGTGCAGTTTGTTTGCTTGCACGAGTGCATGGCACTGCCACCCACCCCCCTCTCGCGCTCACTCTTTCTTCCTCTCCCTCTCTCTGTTAATGTTGGCGCAGCAGTGTTGCTCGCATTGGAAAGGAAAAAATGCCACAAAGCACAAACAGCTAGAAAATGGTAAAAATTAAACAAAAGTTGTTTGTTTTTTTATTTTCGTGCTTTATTTAAAATCGAAAAAAAAGTAAGAAAGCAAAATTAAATAGTTTTCAGACATGTTTTTATTATTCATTCATTAATAATAAGTAAATAACATTTTGCGATTTAGCTATTAAATAGCCAACAATGGTCTGCTGTCAACACTGGCATGCAGTCGTTGCCCCGTCTGTCGTGAGCTGCAATTGTTTGGCTTGTTTGGCTTGGCTGGTTTGTTGCTGTTGCTGGTCGCCTGACTTGACTCGCTTTGGCCTGGCTTGGAAATTTTGGACTTTGGCACGGTTCGTGCTTTGCTTTGCTGTGCTGTGCTGCTGCCGTAAAGTAAATGTCGAAAAACGGCTTACAATCTCTTTGGCTGGCTGGCTGGCTGCATGCATCAAAAAAAGAAACAAAAACAAAGAGACCACCAATAATTTAACACGAGTTAAACTATCGATAATATGTTATCGATTCAATTGACGTCGCTTGACAGCAACAACAGCAACAACAACAACACAAAAACAACTTGAACTGTATATTCCGAAGTGCAAATATAAAATAGAGTTTATGTGGTTCTCTTATCGCTCTTTGTTCTACTTATCAACAGACTTGTAATTATATACATATAAAAACAAGATTGCTTGCATTTCTGTTTAACTTTTCAGTTTGCTAGTTTTATTTATGCTAGTTTTATTTTTGCTATATATATTACTATGATGAATACAATTTTCCATGAAAAACCCGATGCTGAGTCAACTGTTTTGAGTGGCGCCGACTGTCACGCCTAAATTAATAGTTCATAACAATCCAGACACTTGAGCAAGGCACCCATGCCAAAGTGTGTAGTTTTTTTTTCCTTTTTCTGTTTCATTTAATCGACCAGCTGTGTTCCCTATAAAATGCTTGACGCATCCATTGCAGATGATTCGCATCGGCGCAGTGCCTGCCACTTTCCACTCGCAGTTGTAACTCAGTTGTACGTTACGTTTTGGCTACAACCAACCCCCTTAGCCAGATGAAAGCACCCTTTTTCCTTTGCTTGCCACATGTGCGTGCGAGCGAGACGGCATCACAGCATTTCTAGGGGTGCTTTAAGGTCGTTGATGCAGCCTCCATCCAGTTATTTGAACTGCGTTTCAGTTTTCTCTCCAGTCAGTAAAAAAAAAAAATAATACATACACAACTCAAAGCTTCATAGAAAATTGGGTTTTCCTTAAACAAAGCAAACAAAATTAATAAAATACATAAAGTAAAATTCATATTCATTCAGTGTCAAATATATTTGTTAGTACGCTGAAATTTATTTATTATTAATTTCTTATATTTTATCAATTTTTGTGAAAATCTTAAGATAGGATATTGCTATCGTGTGAATTTCAAGCTTACGCTACGATAATTGTGTTTACCTTTTTACTTGCAATAACTGATTAGCTGCAAATATATATATATATGTATATGATGATATATAAGACTGATACTGATGAGGAGGGACTCTCAGTGAGTGAGTGGGTGGTGTGCAGTGAGCTCTCCTTAATGTCATCGGCCACTAATTCTAGCTTTTTCCAAATAAAGTAATACGTTTTAATAATGCATTATCAATATTTTGAGAGATATGTTATCTAATATTTATACGTATTGATTTTCTATAAATATAATTTAAAGTGTGATTCTATTTTGGTTTTCTTTTGCAGTTGGAATTGCAGCAAATAAAAAGGACTAACGGAAGTAACAGAAAGAACAACTTATCAAGATGGCAAATATAGCATCTCAAACCCGATACCACCACCATATACCCTATGGATCCCTGTCAAGATCACCAGCAATATCAGCACCAGCATTAGCAACAACAATAACCCCATTGGATCAAGTGGACAATAGCACGAACACTTCAAGATTGCGCAAACTATATATAATGAATGACAAATATCAGCGCGAGGACGAGCGCGAGAGGACATTTACAAATTGGCCAGTGGAGTGGCTGGACACGAAGGTGTTGGCCCAAACGGGCATGTTCTTCACCAACGAGGAGGACAAGGTCAAGTGCTATTTTTGTGAAGTGGAAATCGGTCGCTGGGAACGCGGTGATCAACCTGTACCTGAGCACTTACGCTGGTCCCCCAATTGTCCGCTGCTGCGTCGTCGCCCCACCAACAACATACCCATCAATGCCGAGGCACTCGACGCCATTCTGCCACCCATCAGCTACGACATATGTGGCTCCAACAATTCGGTGTTAGAGGTCCGCGACACCGCCTACTCGGAGGGTCGTCAATCGCTCATACAGTCGACGAGTGCGATTTCCTCCACACCAGCCGATGTTGTTACATCGTTGCAACCATGCAGTCGTCCACAGGCGGCTGCCTCAAGCGGTGGCTCCTTTTGTCCCGAGTATCGCGAGTACGCTATCGAATCGGTTCGTTTGCGCAGCTTCGAGGACTGGCCACGCAACATGAAACAAAAGCCGCAACAGCTTGCCGAGGCGGGTTTCTTCTATACGGGCGTTGGCGATCGTGTTCGCTGTTTCAGTTGCGGCGGTGGCTTAAAGGACTGGGACGATCAGGACGAACCCTGGGAACAGCATGCCCTCTGGCTGAGTCAGTGTCGTTATGTGAAGCTCATCAAGGGTCAGCTCTTTGTGGATGCTGTGGCCGAGAAGGCGGCAGCAGCGCGCCGAGGCGAACAGAACGCTGTCCACAAGCCAGATTGCAACAACGACGAGGAGCAACAGCAGCAGCAGCTACTCTCAACCAGTTCAGCAAGCAGTGCAGCAAGCAGTGTTGCTGCTGCCTCATCCACAGCTCCAATTGCGGCTGCTGCTGCCTCACCTGCCGCTGTCTCTGCTGTAGAGGAGATGTGTGGCGATGTGGTGCCAGCTGCAGCATCCACAGGCGCTGCAGGAGAAAAGACGCTGATAGGCGAGGAGAAACTGTGCAAGATTTGCTATGCCGACGAATACAATACGGCATTTCTGCCCTGCGGCCATGTGGTGGCCTGCGCCAAGTGCGCCTCTTCCGTGACAAAGTGTCCACTGTGCCGGAAGCCCTTCACCGATGTGATGCGTGTTTATTTTTCTTAGACGCTCGTTGTACATTAGGAACTTATCAGCAGCAACACCTCCCGCGAATACAGAAAGTTGCCGGGTTGCTGAAAGCGTGGCACGGCCAGCTGTTGGTAATCTAAACTGATCCTTCAGCTGGCCGTGCACGAAACATAACAACAACAACAACAACAACATTAACTTATATAACTAAGCTTAGTATGTATAGCTTGTATTAAACTTGAAGTACAATAATATTAAGCAATTAATGTACAATTTAAATATATATATATATATACCTATATCTATCCATAAAGCATGCCTTAATGGGCGGACTGGGTTCAGAATTCATTTTTCTCAAAGGTGCCGACAAGCAACTCTTAGCGGCGTTGTAAAAGTGGGTGTTTCTAATCGGGTTTATTCAGCTGATTACTAATAAGGTTGGCAACTGCATTAGAACTGCTATATAGACGGCATTAAATTTAAATGGGTTTTTTTCTAGTATCAGTAAGTGAAATGTATATAAAAGATATGGGCACCACTAGATTGTGGCAGCTTTTGCGTCATTGAGGTTGCCACAAGCCATATGCATATATTATAACTTTTAAAATAATCTTGATTTGGCTTGCAATTAAAGTTGAATTTAAAGTCTATCATTTTACAATTTGTTGGCGTTAAGTTTTAAAATAAGTAGTCAGCTGGGTTTAATAATAAATTTCCTAAGCCACTAAAAAGTTAAATATAATTGCAAATAAATAACAAAGGCACTCGACAAAAATTGAATTTTATTCTTCATTCTTTGTTGGGCAAGAGAAAAAGGTGTTGATATCCTCAATATTCGCAATTTTACCAGACCGTGCCACGTTTGCTTTGGGTTCGTTGAATCCATCAACAAAGGCACTGTCTGAGTTAACTTAATTAGCACGTTCCTCGATCTTTGTTTCAGCATGTTATCAGTTTGAACAGGTTTGTTATCGTCTCGAAGATAAAAAAAAACGTACCACAAAGTTCGTTCAACTGCAGAAATGCATTCTACAATGCATCATCATCATCATCATTATCGCTAACTCGGCTAACTGATGGCTAAACCAATTGGCGTTTTTGGAATTTGAAGTCTTGCAAAAAAGGCTCAACATTTGCCACATCAACTAACAACAAATTCATTTGCAGTGCATTTCAATTGGTTTGACTGCATTCAGATTCAGCCAGATCCGGTTTCAAATCTCTTAGCCAAGGTAGTCGCTGTAGCTGCTCTACAAACAGTTGGGCATTTTGGCAATTAGCGTCGGTTTGTCATCGAATGAATTAAATACAACTGGGTGAAGTCAGCGCTTGAATCATAGCTGTTGTTGCATATTCGTTTATTTAGTGATTCTCATTTGCAAATAAAAAAAGAAGGAGTTTTACAATGGGCAAAGAAGAGAAATCAATATTGATTCGATATGCAAATCTTAGCTCGACTTTGTGCTGAGTTTGAGCTGCGTGTGGCTTATAAATAACACTTTGGAAAATTGAAAGGTCGCCACTTAAAGCTCTGACTTGAAACAAGTCAGGCTCGCCAAAGACCAGTTACCCTTTCAGCAAAGCTTAATCTTCAATTTTATATTCAATTCAACTCATTTTCTTTTTTAAGTTTAATTTGACTTGAGCAAAAAAAAAAATAAAACAAAAGCTTTTGTTAAAGCGTCATATGGCTTTAATTGTCTACTTTTGAGAACGCCCCTTTTACTTTCATAACAGATTTAAAACACTCTGGTTGCACACAAATATCACATGCCTCTTCTATATTTAGCGAGAGTTTTTTATTGTTATTTGTCTGACAGATGAGTGATAAATTACGTATACGTAAAAAGTTTGTATGTGGTTTGTATATGGTTTTCCATTTGTGTATGAACAGATGTGTGTGTATATATATAAATGTATATATCTATATTTATTTTCCATATGTGCATTTCGAGGGTGATGTCATTTTTTGCCAAAATTGTTGTAGACTTTAGAGCAGATGGCCTAATTGAAATACTTTTTTGTAAACACACTTAAAAGTGCAATCATGTTTTTTGTGTTAAGACAATTGTTCACCAATTGCTCACGTGAACTGAGTCAGTTGTGATACATTTAAACATATATATTTGTATTTGTTTATATAATGTCTAGTTTTATTTACGTCAACGACATTTTCGAATGAGCAGAGTAAAAAAAACACAAAATTACGCAATCGAAAGCTTATAAAAACTTGTATTGAAATTGAATTCATGTGAAAGTGAGTTTTTTAAATTTATTAAATGTTTTTAATTGGTAGGAATTAATAACTTCATTTAGAAACAATACGCAATTTTATTACGAAGCAATAAAAGTATTCATTTCAATTTAAATTTAAAATATGTATTTTACATAACTATTTTGAATTATCTTGGAAAAGTCATATCAATTTTTCAAGTTTCTGCAAAATAAATACACACAAAATGATGAATCGAGAGTTCACAAAAAATTAAAAAATCAATTCCTAAAGCAAGAATACAATGTGAAATGTGGTATTATAAATATATTTTAAGGTGTATCACTGATTCGCAATTACTGGCAGTCAATAATAAAAATATAAATTTAATATAAATAAATCGGTTTTATTTTTTGAAATAACGAAAATCGTTCTGCTTCTTTCTGAGGTGCTTGTTAGTACTGCTTGCTGCACAACTGCTTGGTGTGTGCACTGGCTAAACGGCAAGTGTTGCCAACTTAATGGATTAGATTAATACGTATTGTTGCCAACTCAACGTAAACAGTTTATTGTGACTTGATTACATATTTAAAAAGATTGCTTAACGGCGACTTAGAATTTCGAGATTAATAAACTTGTCATTGGCCGCTAAAAATGCCTTGTGCACATTGACATGGATGGCGACATCGATCAGATTGGTGTTACTAAAGTAATCCATGGCGACAACATTGGCATTTATGCCCCAGGGCCCGTTGAGCCATTGATTCACCTTGGGATTAATTAATGCCGCTCGCTCTTTGGCCGTCTGCAATTTGTGATTGTTGAGCCCCTGTTCGATGCTCTTCACGGCCAGAAATATCCAACCATCGTCCTGCACAGGTGAATCGGGTTTCTTACTGAACAACAGACGCATATAGTCCAAAGTCTGCGAAATATTCATGTAGCTGGTGCTGAATCGTTGCCATGAACTGCAAAGTAAAACGGATTCTTCAAAAAGAAAACCATGTTAATCACTGAAACATGTTCTAGCTTTGCTCACTGACCATTCTCCGGATAGGGCAGCTCCTCAGTGGGAAACAGGAGCAGCACCTGCCTGTTCACAGCACGCAAATCATTAAAACTGCGATCCGCACAATGTTCACTGAGGCTAACATTTCGCTCGTAGAGAACTTCGCCCAGTTCCTGGCGCAGCAGGTGATACACACCGCTGTAGATCTCCGGATGCTTGTAGAAGCCAATGGGAAACGAACTGAAGTCCAGCACAACCAACTCATTCGACAGCTCCACAAAGCGACGCACATCGCGGAGCACATCGCTCAAGGGATTGATGAACATATTCTCATTGACCACCCAAAAGTTGTCCGCCTCGTTGCTGCTCTCCATGTTTCTATAGCTGCGCGAAGGCGAAATGGCAAGGATTACGATTCAGGAATGTAAGCTTTGAGTTTGCACTTTACTCTCAATGGAACAAACAATAGGAAATTGTTTGCAGCATTTTCTACACTGCTAAGAAGAGTCTGTTTCCATTTTCCCCTGCCATTTGAAGCTTACCCCACACTGAGATCCAGATAGCGTATGCCGAAAACTAACTGTGACCACACATCGAAATGCTGCGCAACCAGATAGTCCTTGACGAGCAGAGATTTGGTCTTGCTGTAGTTGGTTATGTAGGCGCCCGAGGCATGGGTGCCGGGCAGAAAGAGACGCTTGAGTGGCATGTTTGCCGCATCCTTGAGATGGGCCAGCCAATTGGGCTGGATCTTGAGGCAGTCAATGGTGAGCAGTTCGCTGCCATTATAGCTGGCCACATAGTAGGGCAGACACTTGCCCTTGGGGTACTTGGTGGCCGTTGTCTGCCCGGCTTGGGGACGATTCCAGCCCCCTGGAAAATTCAGTTTTCCCAGTTTAATCGGAGTTTGCCTTTTACCCGTTCGATTCCTGATGCCATCGACGCGCAGCTCGGGCTGAAAATTTGACACGGATGGATCCTGACGATAGATGCCCACCCACTCGGGTGGTGCAAAGCAATCGGGCCCCCAATTGACTTCCAGACAGGCTTCCGTTAAAGTTTTGCCCGCCAGCGAAATGGTTAGAAAGATGGGACAACTGGCTGCATGCGAGCTGGTTTAGAGTTCTAGTTGCAGGCGTAACTCAGACAGAGCACTCACCTGCGGGTGGTGCCACAAACAGTTGCAACTGCAGCAATGACAACACAATTTTCCACATTTAAAATGATTTAATGCGCTTCAGTTTTCTTTCTTTTTTTTTTGATTATTATTTTTCACGTGTTGATTGCTCGATGGCTGGCGCTGAATTAATGGCCAGCCACAATTTTTAACCTTTGTGGCTCAATTTGCACCACACACAAATGCACACAGCCCGCAACAAATTTGAGCGAATCGGATTATTTTTGAGCTCAGCTTTAGTCGCTGCCATCTGCTGCCTCATTCAATTAAGTCAAATTAATGAACGGCGAGGTACTCACAGAAAAAGAGAGAGAGAGAGAGACTGAAAGACTGAGAATTATAGATGAGAATGGTTTTTTTTCATTGTGTGAGAAATATTTTGTCAACGAATCTGGATAGCTGAAGATTATAGGTATTCTCAAAAAGAAAATCTCGAAATTTGGGAGAGCAAAAGTGGGGGCAAAAAATATTTTTGAAACTCTTCAAATAAGTTACCGGTTTTCTTCCTTTTTTTTATAATTTTACAAATATTTTTTCATTTATTTGTTGTGGTTCTTGCTTCTTTTTTTGTTTTTTTCTTTCTTTTTTTTGCGATTTTCTCTCTGTTTTAGTGCAAAATTAGAAGCGGTTCATCGAACTAGAAACTAAAATTGTAACAATGAAATTATAGCTTTTTTTCTTTTGTGTTTTTATCTTAAGCTATTGACTTATGCATATCTTAAGTACAACAATTCTTAGGCTTAACTTTAACCGGTTCTGTACAGGCTAGCAATTAATTTTTGATTACACGTTATTGATTGTTGTTGTTCAATAGATTAAACATGTAAATTTCATATAAATAATATTCGAGTTTGTTCGTTATTTTTTTTTGCTTCATTTGCCATTAATTAAAAGTAATTTGTGTAAATGTTTCAAGTACAATCATTTTGAACGGAATGCGGGCATTTAGCATAATTAAAAAGATAAAATAAAATAAAATAAAATAAAAATGTTGCTAAAATACAAATATGTAAATAAATAATGTTAATTATTATTTGTTGTAATTTGCACAGGTACGCAATGGTATTCAAGGCAGCTGTTTAATAATTTCTTTTCATTTGTTTTCGCTTGAGGTAGGTAATTTGTAATTTGTTAATTAAGTAATTGGTAATTGGTAATTGATAATTGATAATTGGTAATTGATAACTGGTAATTATAGAACAAAACAATCAAACTTGGCATCGGGCAATTGAAACAGTCTACAAAACTTAAAACAGCTACCGTCTTATCAAATAATTTATCAATAAATTATGTACTTTAGTGTTTTCTTTAATTAATTACAATATTTAAAAAAAAAACATAAAAAACAGTCTTGTGGTTGCATTTGTGTTAGTTTCTCGTTACGCATGAAAGTTGGATGCGAATGAATACGAATACGAGTATGTATCTTCATATATATATGTATTGGATATACACAAGTATGTATGTGTGTATATATATGTGTATGTGTGTATGGGTGTGTGTGTGTGTGTGTGTGTGTGTGTGTTTTATATAAATAAATTCTGCTTAATTACTGGGTATTTATGCGCATGTCTTTTTAGGAATTGGAATTGCTCCGATTTAAGTTTTCGATTTATATATACATAATGTGGATAGGCTATACAGTCTATGGCTATATCTATATACAGGCCAACTATTTACAGATCGAGCAGCTCATTACACTCAGAGAAAACGCTGTTCTTAGCTCAAAAGTTTCAAGTACTTGGATAATTGGAATATTTCAATTGATCGCTAACAAAACTTCTTGAATTGAACACATTTTTCTACCACTTAAGAAATTCACGGTTTGCTTCAATATGTTTTAGATTTGTCTTAAGATGGTTCAATATTGATTTAAGGACTTTGGCATCTAAGAATCTTAAGTATCTTTTTCAACTTCGTTCCTTAAATTTGACCAGAAGCAGTCTAATATTTTGGATTTTTCGAGACTACAAAAAGCAGCAATTTCTAGAATTTGGAAGCGATTCCTCTGTGCACTTTCTCTGAGTGTATGCTCTGCTTCCTTTCAGCTCACCTGCTGCGTGAGCAGATTAACTAATTCCGTTCGCTCCATATTATTCAGGGTGTGCATATCGACTCCCAGCGCTGCTGCCACCGCCTCAATGTCCAAGCCGAATGAGGTGAGCAGCTCGAGAAAGCGCATCTCCTCGCCGGTTAGTGGATTCGTGAGCGTGGGGCACGAATGGTTGCACTGCGGCCAGCTGCAACGCTCGAGCAGACGCAGATTGCATTTCTCTGGCACGCGGGGCACTCGCTGGTTTGGCTTCAGTTTGGAGGCGTTGTTGGAGGGGCGTCGCTTTTGGGGTTCCAGCGGCTGCTCCTGTTGCAGCTTTTGTTGCAACTGTTGCTGCTGTTTTTGCTGTTGCTGCTTGCGGCGCTGCTGGCGTTGCTGCTTGCGCTGCAGCTGCTGCTCTGCGGTCAGTTGTGGACGTCGCTTCGACTTACTGTGATTGCTGTTGTTTTTATTGTTGCTGCTGTTGTTGTTGCTGTTGCTGTTGTTGTTGCTGTTGTTGTTCTTGCTGTTGTTGGCTTCATTTTCACGCTTGCGCTGCTGCTGCTGCTGTCTGCGTCGCTGCTTGCGTCGCTCCTGACGGCGACGCTTGCGTTCCTCACGCTGCTCCTTGCTGAGATGATTCCTCTTGCGCTGCTTCACCTGGTTGAGCTTCTGCACACGCTGATGCTGATGCCGCTGCTGATGTCTTTGGCTATTCCCGTTCGCATTCGGATGTGGATGCAGATGCGGATGTGGATGTGAGTGTGGATGCAACGCCGTCGTCGTTGTCGTTGCCTCCGTCGACCGTTTGAGCTTGTTGTCGTGGCGCTTGCGTCGCTGCCGCGTGGAGTGCTCCCAGCACCTCAACGCTGCCGGCAGCGAGATCTCATCGATCTTGAGATTGACCCAGTCGCGTTTCGAGAGCACCGCATGTCCAATGCAGCTGGGCGCAAACACAGCGCTCACATTGTCCAGCGAGGAGCGCAGGGCGCCGCCCATCTCATGTATATAGTTCCATTGCTGGGGCGTCACCGGTGCACCGACATTGTCGGCGCTCATCTGTGCCTCGTCGAAGAGCCACTGGAACACGAATAGTGGTGCTGCAAGCAAGAAAGGATGAAGTTTATTATTTTATTCGGATCTATTTCTAGTTGTGGTCTACACACTTTTTAGCGTTGGATACAGGCGATATCCGAAGTAGCAGCGCCACGGCTCGGCGGGATGCACCTTGGTGCAGTCCTCGGGCAGAAGGCCTTGCCACAGTCGCCAGCCCTGACGCACTGCCTCGCTGGACGCGACCGCCGAGGGCGTGTAGGGTTCGCGATCGAGAAACCAACCCGAATCGCTGACACCGCGCACCGTCACCGGCAACTTGCGCTCATTGACCAGAAAGTCGCGAATGCGATCCAAGTTGAGCATGACACCCAAACCGCCGGCGGAGGAGCCCACCAGCAGCAGTTCGCCGCCAGCAACACGTCCCAGTCCGAGCGGAATCAGATCGGCAATCACCTGTCGCAGTATCAGGGCGCCCATAAAGCGCCAGTTGTTCTCGCGATCCCGCGTATCCGGCTCGATTCGGGTGCCCGACCAGGAGTCGCTACTGCAGTACGGCACCAGCACGTGGTTTGCATTGTGCCAATAGGGATTCTCCTCAGCGTGAGGAGAGAGAATGCCACCAACTGTAAGAGATAGTTTCAAATTAGTTTATGCCAACTTTGCTATGTTAAAGATGGAGCTTATTACTCACCATCTCGTGTCTCTGTCCACTGGGAGGAGGTCATGAGATGACGCAGTCGCAGCCAGCGCGCTCGGCACGAACGGTTGTCAAAGCAATGCCAGCCGCCCTCGAGGAAGACGACCCACTTTTTGGAGTTGGGCTGCTTGCGCAGATAGAAACCGGCATGGGTGCCATCGTTGCAAGTGATGCTCGTGTTTGTCAGCGAGGCGCGCTTCAGCGAGCGACTATGATCCCCACTAGCAGCACCACCAGCACCACTCGCTCCTGCTGGATGCATGACCATATAGTTGCTGTTGCTGTTGCCGTTGCTGTTGCTGTTGCCGCTGGCGCTTTCCAGCGGCGTGCGTTGATGCAGCGAATTCGCATTGGACGCCGCCTGCTCCTCTTCCAGTTCCAGTGTTGCCTTTCGATCGCCAAATGCTTCCATGTTGTCGTCGTTGCTGTTGTTGTTGTTGCTGCTGCTATTGATGCTGTTGCTGTTGGCGAGCGGCAAAACACTGAGCACAATCAGCAGCAAAAGCAGCAGCAGCAGCGACAACTGACAACTTAACGATGGCGTCGACGTCGGCGTTGTCGTCGTCGCTGTTGACGTCGTCTGCAGGAGGGTTAATCAAAGTTGTGGTTTAGTTGTGCCAACAATTAAAATATATATATTAAATACGAGCTGGAGGTCTAGGTTAGTTTCCGCTTACAACTTGTTGCTAAGCCATCAATTTGTAATTATATAAATGAGTATTAAATATAAGTCGTATAAATATTAACAGTAATCGTGCATCGCAATTTGCAGTTGGCGCCTAAGCAGTTACTCTCATTCCAGTCCGCGACGCTGTGCTCTCAGAGAGAGCTGCTAAGCTGAACTCAGCCTATCAGATGCACGTGCTCTCCCTGCTCTCCCTGCGCGCTCTCTCTCTCTCTCGCTATCTTTCAGGCATTGTCACCGCTAAACTCATTCACAACTTTTTGTCGTCGTTAAACATGTACTCGTAAGTAACACAACTCTGCGCTCTCTCCTGATCTATCTCCATCTCTCTCTCTCTCTTTTCTCACTCTCTCTCTCGCTGTTGCTGTTGCTTTTGCTCTTGTTCTGCTCATGCTGCGGCCGCCTGTTGCTCTTGTGGTTTTCTGTTATTGTTGTTGCCCGTTGTATGTTTTTTTTCCCTTTTTTTTTCTTTTTTGGCGGAAAAACTTGCTTTGATCAAAATGCGATCAAGAAGCTTTGCGATAAGATCAAAGAAATTTTTGCCGCGCATTTCGTTACGTTATTGTTGTTTTTGTTGCTGTTATTGTGTTACGTTGTGCACTGTTTTTGTTCTTGTAACGAGAGCAAGAGAGAGAGAGAGAGACAGAGAGACAGAGAGAGAGAGAGAGAGAGAGAGAGAGAGAGAGATTGAGTGAGAAAGAGAGCGCATGGTTTGAAGAGAAAAGTATTTAGCCAAACATGGCTAGAGAAGTTATTGCTCTGTTATTACAAGCACATATTTTAATACTAATCATACGCCCTGTGGGCAAACCGCGTCACACATACACATACACCTAGAGAAATACTCACTGCTGTTTAGCTTAAATAGTGTAGATATTTATACGAAGTAAACTTCTTAGCTTAAGCAGATTTAGTTTTATTTTAAGATGAGTAAATAACTTAAGTAAGTAAATAACTTTCTTTAAGTAATCCTGGTTTTCATTTAACAAGAGAAAAAGCACGCTTATTTTATCTTTTTTAGGTATATGAAGAAAAAACATATTCAAGCTATCCCAAAATAATCTGACATTTTGGTATTTTGGGGAACATAATCTTTGACCTTGGCCGGATTTTGACTAAGCTTGTACTTGAATTGAGTACAACATGATTTATATTTTTCTGAGTGCACACACACATACACATTGTCATGGCCGCTGACGCGTGGTAATCAGCGGCGTCGACGTCGACGTCGACGTCTATTTTCTGTTTCTATTTTTGTTTAAGTTTTTATATTTAGTTGTTGTTGTTGTTGTTCTTGGCTTTGAACTTAAGGTCGGCTGTGCACATCAATCAAAATGAGCACCGGTGATTAGTAGTTGTTGTTGTTTTAATTTAGATTTTACGCTATTTTCCAGCAATTTGTAAATGATACAAAAACAACAACAAAACGCGTGCCGCCAACAAAAAGAAAAGCAAAAACAACAGCAACAAGAACAAAGTGTAAAGGCAACGATTTTAGTGTCTCAGTGTGTCAGTCTGTCAATTGTGTCCGCCTGTCTGCGCCGCTGTCTCTGCATAAATAACCATTCAGAAATCGTAAAGAAATCTTCAATCAATGTTTATTTTGGGCTTTGATGTTTTGCCGCCTGTGCCGCTAGCAACGACAATTTGCAGACAAAATGTAAATGACACGGACAATTTGAGAGGAGGCCTACAAACAAAAAACAGCAACAGAACAATTATGGATACACACACACACACACACACACACATAGACTCACACACACGCACACATAACTTGGCCAGTTGTTTGAACAAGTTCGAACTTGACCGGCGGCAACAGCGTGTAACGGTAGCACATTCAGCTGTAAGCCAAATTGTTATAGCCTTAAGCTGCTTCAGCTTTTCCAGCTGGTCGCAGCTCTTCCTCGTGCTTGGCACACAAATCGAGCGACTTTCCTTCAATCAGTGTGATTTTTTTTTGTTGTTGCCAGTTTTGCTATCGCTGCTGTTTTGATTGCTGCCTGTCAGTCAGCGCGTCTGCTGCGGGGTCTTCCCCCCACTGCCAACAAAAATTCAAGAAACCAAAAAAAAAAAAAAAACGCCTCTGATGTTTGCCGCTTAACAAATTGACAAGAATTCTAACGCTAACAGCGGCATCGCAGAGAGTTACTCAAAAAGTACGCAGCATTTATTACTTGAATCATTCGACTTTAAATCGTGTTTTCGACTGTGAATGTATTATTTTTTCTAGAGGACAAACCACACATAAAAATGTGTTGCTATGGCCCTGGGAAGAATACAACTAATTAGGAATTCCTTTCTTTAGTACACATTTTACTTGAACTTTTGTGAGACTCATGTTTTCAGCTGTAAATGAATTATTCTTCGAAAGCTCAACGTATTCCTTTCAAAAGTAGTTTGACTTTTCACAAATTAATGGTACTGGAAAGATTAGAGCTAATTAGGAATTCACTTTTTAAGATTTAACTTTTTCATATGAACACAAAATCATGTTTTCAATATTATTCTAGAGCTCAAATCATAACTAAAAAAATTGGGATCATAAGACAATTATTCGAGTGACTCTCGTTCGGTTGACATGCTTGACGATATAGTTTTTGGGGCTGCGCCTACGATCTTCTAATGTTAACAACGACCCACCAAAAGAAAAACAAAAATAACAAAATTACGTGTGTGCGCGGATTTACGCTTGAGTAAACAGAACGCGTGCCCACATTGACAAACACACGCACACACACACATATATACAATCACAAACACACACACACAGCTAGGCAAAGTAACTCACAGATACAAGTGGAGGCACTGAAGATAGAGATACTTGGATCCGAGCGTACGTTGCACTTGTTGTTTACCTGTTAAGAGAAAAAACGGCAGCGCCGACAACGACAACAACAACAACAACAAAAACAACAGCAACAACGACAACAACAAGAGCGGCAGCTGCTCTGTCGTCGTCGCCGCCGTCGGCTCCGGCAAAGGAAAAAATGTTCACAAGCGCCGCTTAATTACCCTATATAGCGTCTTAAGTTGCGCTATTAATTGCGGGCACTGCTTATTAATATTTTGCTTTTGGCTTGTAGCGACTCTTTTTTCTTTTTTTCTTTTTTTTTTATTCAGTTGCCTGTATTCCGATTTCTTGCGCCGACAAAGGCGCCTTTGCTGCTGCTGCTGCTGTTGCTGCTGCTCCATCCACGCCCCTTCCCCCCCTTTTTATCTATGTGGCTCTCCTCTGGCCGGGCATTGAGTTTGGGCGACTGCTCTGTCTGGGGGCTGGCTGGCAGCCAACTACTTGTCGCGACGATTAAATTGTCAGTTTTTATTAATTGCTGCGAATAGTCAAGTGGCGCTGTCGTTGTCGCTGTCGCAGTCTCTATCTTTGCCGCTGTCGCTGCCGCTGCCGCTGTCGCTGCCGCTGCCGCTGCCGCAGTTGGCGTCTCTGCTGGCGCTAAGCTTTTTATGAAAATTAAGCATACGCCCCGTGGGGTGACTTGAATTAATTTGATTTGATTGCGAGTGTTTGCTTGCCAGGTGGTGGTGGTGCTGGTGGCGCTGCTGGTGTGTGTATGTTAATTTATTTATAATAAAATGCTTGCAGCTTGTGCAGCTAATACTAGTATTATATATGTGTCAGGTTAAGTGAATTAATCGCTTATAAATTGTTACAAGTTTTTGCATTAGCAAATTTGCTAACGATTTACGGCCAATAATTATTTATAAGCGTCAGAAAGAAGGTGTAATAAATTAAATGAAATCAATCGAATATGTCAAATACGTATTTAAAACATGTATTTCTGATTTATAGATGAATGTTATTAGTGGTCATTAACGAAATGATCCATTAATTCAAAACAACACCTGCATAAGGTATTACTAAGCTTAATAATTTATTTAAATTCGATAAATGTCTTTGAGACTTATCATATCAAACAAAATACCATCTCGAATATTGATGGAATGTCGTTTAATGTAATTTAAATATGCCTGATTGAATGCCGTTTAATACCTTGACTTGATATGGTAAGTTCCACAAAATTGTGACAAGCTTTTCTCCAATTTTAACTGAAGATTTGCTAAGCGATAAGTTGTCATACATGTTTTCTTACACTGCATTTCTCTTGCCATTAACAAATCACAAACACAACACACCCACATTCCACTACACAAACACACACACACACACACACACACACACACAGAGAGCCAGTAAAAAATGCAACATAATCAATAACGACCTTGTCAAATCAAAGGAAAAGAGCGGCACATTTGGATTGCAAGCAGAGCGGGTTGAGCGGCAAGGAAGGAATGAAGGCAACTGAAGTGGAGTGATGTGAAGTGGTTTTTATTTATGTTTTTGTTTTGCGTTTGCATTTGCATTTGCCTTTGCTGCTTCTTTGGCTCCTTGTGCACCACCCAATCGTGCACCAACTCATTAACAGAGCACTTGCCGCAACAACAACAACTCTCTCTCTCTCTCTCTTTCTCTGTGTCGCAATCTCTATCTCTGTCCCACGCGACTTATCGCATACGCTTAAATAAACTTCCGTTGATTTTGTTTTTTTGTTGGTGTTTTGTTGTATTATTGTTGTCAGATTGTTGGTAGACGTATCGGAAACAAAATTGGCAGTCGAGCTTCAAAGGGAAGCTGCCATGGAATTTTCCATCAATGTAATCAAAACCGTTACAACAATTTGTTGGCAACAAAAATTTGCTTTCAACTCGGAAGTATTGACATAAAATCGATTCAAAAGGATCCACTCAAAAGAAGAACTGCAGCAGGTCGTTAAGCTTATAAGCTTGGGTCAGATTGGGTCATGTGGTATGTAAATTAAAGACTTTTTAAGCTGATCTATATTCCAAAAACCCATATTGTTAATTCCCCAACTGAGCTCAATGTTTTTGAGGCATAGAATTGTGGCTAGGCAGTGATAATACGGTACACCGTTTTCAACAGACTGCCCTCCTTGGATTGTTTGCCTCTGCTCTGCTCTCCTGCGTGATGCCGTTGCATGCATAAAATACACCTGTTTGCAGCAATTTAATACTTTGTACGGCATGGGAATAACGCGACGGCTGCTCGTGTTGCTGCTGTGGCGACTGCAGTGCCACGCAGGTAATTCGGAAGCAGCCTCAAATGAAGCCGCAAGCAACAGCAACAACGGCAACAACAAAAGCCGACGCCGCGGCCTAAAAAATGTAGCCAAGTGCCAGGCAGCGTTATTAGACCGGCCCCGGCTACAACTCTCGCTGCGTGTGTGTGTGTGTGCGTGAGTGTGTGTGTGATGAGTAGTGTGCGTGTATCTTGTATCTTTGTATCTGTGGGATGTGCGCACGTCTGCCGCTGATCGCTTTTTACTCTGAGCGCGCTAAACCCGTGCCGTTTTTGGCTTTGTACTTTGCCGCTGCTGCCTTTGCGGCATGTTGCAAAGCACAGGCAACCAAAACCAAGCAACGAGGCAACGGAGCCAACCGAGCCAACCAACCAACCAACCAACCAACCAACCAACTAACCAACCAACCAGTTCGGGCCAACACACGAGCGAAGCCAAAGGCAGATCGTCGCACTCATTGATCTTAACTTTGAAAACAGTAGCCAACTACTCTATACGAGCTACGGCGATCTGGGACTCTTCGTTTTTTTTGTTGTTTTTTGTTTTTATTTCTGAGCTGGGGTTGTGGCTTCAAGCGAAGTGGAGCGCACGAAAGCGGCCTGCACTTTGTTGTTGTTGTTGTTGTTGCTGTTGTTGCTGATGAGGGTTTTTTTTTTGGTTAGCTATACTTAAAAAGTCGGCCTTTTGTTTTTATTTCGGTTATTCGTTTTTTTTTTGCGCACGCAGGCAAATTTTAATCTCATTTCGAATGCCCTTGCAAAGGATTTTCAAATTGATTTCTGATTTCTGCTGATATGCTAATGTCGTAAATAAAGCTGTAGAGGGCACTTTTGATGTTTTTGTTGTCGTTGTTGTTGTTGTTGTTGCTGCTGGTGGTTTTGGTCGGTCAACTTGATTGGGGCGGCTTAAGTCGGAAGCTATTAATTTTAATTGACGTGCTACTGTTTTTTTTCGAGGCTTATTTTTGTTGTTTTCAATTTTTTTTTTTTTTTTGTTTTTCTGCGGCAACTTTTGATATTGGCGGCCCTCTTTTACGGCTGCTGCTGCCGTATATATATATGTATATTTTAAGCTGAGGCTACTGTATGGCTTAGCCAATAAATTCAGTGGTTAAACTCACCTGCTTGTGTGTGTGGTTTTTAATCCATTTATTTGTGACTGCTGGCATTTTTTGTAGCTCAACAGCTGCCATGTTGTTAATGATTACTTATGATGATTGTGGCTTGTTGTGTTTAATTTTTTGCTTGCTGTATTTCTTCAAGTTATCAAGTTGTTCAGCACTGTTTGATATCAATGCACATTTTGTGGCACTGCAGCATGTTCATTTCTGCACATCTTTATTCGTATATTTTCTTAATGCACTTTGAAAAAATCTTTGCATCAATGCGTACATTTATTATCATAAATGATTTTCTTCTTATTTTTTTCTTTTCTTTATCTTTATCTTTTTTTTTTTTTTTACTTTTTCTAACACTTTGAACGACCGTTTCACGACAAAGTGAGTGCGATAGGGAGAGTGAGACTTGAGATTGGAACACGTCCGCACACGTCGAATGCTCGAAACGGAATGAAATTTTTACCTTAGCTTGTTGTCGCTCTTTGCCAGCGCCGCTGTTGACGTCGCTGTCAATGTCGCAGTTGACGTCAACGTTGCCGGCAGCAAAAACGTTTGCGTCGCTGCCAACTGCAGCAATCACATGTGCGCTCTCTTGCCCTCTCTCTCGCTTGCACTCTCCCACTCGCTCGCTGACTCGGCGAGCTGGTCTCCGTTTTTGTTTAGAATACGCAAAATAATAACAAAACTAATAATAAACTGCAAGGCAATGCAATTTGAAAGAATTATGCGAGTAGCGCAGAGCTCTCTCTCTCGCTCTCTTTCGCTCTCGGTCGCTCTCTCGCTCAGTCAAAACTGCGCTGCGTCGCAGCTGACGTCGGCTACTTGTTAATAATCGTCTTACGATTATGGCCGCTTTTATCAGCGCCTTTGATCTGCTTAATCGAAAGCCGAAATGGCTTCTGGTTTTCGTTTCGGTTTTTTTGGTTTTTTATTTCGGTTTTTCGGTTTTTCAGTTTTTCGTTTTTTTTTTTCTTTTTTTGGCTCGCCATCTTTTTCGCTTCGAGTTTGTTGCCTAAGTCTTTTGTTTGATTGCTTTTTTTGTGTGTCGCACATTTAACGCACTTTTAATGCTAATTTAGTGTAATTGCAGTTTTGAATGCAGTTACGTTTTCTGCGGCCATCATAATTCGCTCAACGCATATTTTTCTGTGCTGCTGTTTTTTTTTTTAAATTTTATTTTTAATGCGCCGCATTTTTGTGTTTTATGATCACGCGGCATTTCTTGGAAGGAGCCCGAAAGAGCTCGCTTTGGCCCTGGGATAAACGAGTAGTATTGCGGAATATGTGGGACGGCGGCTTAAGCACATAAAATCTCAATAAAGTAGTCGGACGCGACGGTTTATCTAATTGTATATCTAAAAAACATATATGTATATATGTGAAATGGCTTGTAGAAATCATGTGGCATATGGATGCTTGTTTTGGTAGGGACTCCACGGCCCTGTGATACGCATTTTCATTTCCATTTCTATACGAAATTCAATTAATGACCGATCATTAAAACACAAAAATATCTTTTGGCTTTGATATTGTACCTTTTGCCGGCTGCCGAAATCGAAAATATTTCAATCTTTTATGATCTTTCAACGCCGCATACTTGATTTTAACTGCTCGTCGAATTGGTAGCCATAAAATTGTATTTTGCAAATGTGTTTTTTTGTTTTTGTCTTTATTAGGCTTGCTTTTTTATCGCAAAATAAATTGATTTTCCTTGCGCTGGTCGTTTGCTTAATAGAGAAATTTGTAGGCCTATCGACAAAAAAAAATCGAGATAAAAGACTTTGGCGGCAGACTTGAAAGTGAGAATTGGAAAGGCAGTGCAATAATTTTGCATTAAGTACGAAGTGAGCGCGTACGCAATTATTATGCGGCGACATCTCTGGAGATTATGTTGGATGCTGTATAATGGATGCTGGTTGCTCGCATTGCTCATACGCACTGTGTGGCACTTGCTCTTGCTCTGGGGGCAATTAAAACGCCGCCGAACGCCGCACGCGATGAATGCCCATAAACATTTAACGCGCAATCAGCAGGGAGTAAGTAAGGTAGTAGTTGGTTGAGGGGTGCAATTGGCGGGGAAGTGGAGGGGAGCGCGTGTAGATGTGTGTATGGATTGTAGCTCTTGTGGCAACAATTACAAGAGTCGCGCACACACGACTTTGGAAGCCGAGCATAATGATGTCTTCGCCTTCGGAGAGGATGACCATCATGATCATGATGAAGACGAGTGCTACTTTTGCCCCACTACCACAGCAAGAGCAACAGCAACAATAGCAGCAACGGCAGCAAACAGAGCAGCAACGAGAGCGGCAACAGATGGATGCGGGACATGGACATTCATTTCGCTTAAGCGCACTAACCGGTCGGTGTCTTTGATCCTGGCATTCTATTGTTCCGTTTCAAAGGCCACTATTATGTAAACAATCGGCAGCTTTGATCTTGGCCGCATCAAAGTGTTGCCGCCACCTTTCATCTTTTGCCGCATTTGCCCAGCGACGCCAGCAGCAGCAGCGGCAGCAGCAGCAGCAGCTGATAATGATGATGATCATCATGATGATGACGCTGATATTGATGCTCATCGTGTTGATGTTGCTCATAATGTTGCTGAAGAAGCAGCCACTGCGTAGTTAAAGCTGCTGCTGCTGCTGCTGCTATTGCTGCCACTGAGCCATATAATTTCGCATGCTAGGCTAGAACACCTGGAGCCGCGTTATTGTTGCTGCTGCTGCGGTTGCTGCTGGCTATGTTGCTGCTGCTCATAACTTTTGGCATAATCTTCAAAGTCGCTGTTGCCGCAGTCGCAGTCGCAGCGCTTGACATCAATCGTGAGAAGTCTCAGTTTCCCTCTCTCTCTCTCTCTCTCTCTCTCTATCTCTCTGTCTCTCTCTTGCCCCTTTCTATATCTTGCTCTAATCTCTCAGGTTGCTCTTGATACGCAATTAAAATTTTCAGTCGATGCACAAAACTTTATTAACGGATCAAACTCCCAGCTCTGAGTCAGATTTACGGTAACAGCCTTTGATCCTTTTGTCTGCAACAGTTGCTGTTGCTGTTGCCGTTGCAGCTGCCCGGTTGTTGTTGGTGTTCGTTTCGCAAACAACAACAATGTGTGGGAAAAGTAACAGGTGCTTTAGTTGCAGCCAGTTCAGCAGCTAGTCAGTTCAGCTCTTTAACTCTAATTCCCGCAGATTAACATAATAATTGCATCGCTCTCCGAGAATAAAAATCTAAATTTATGCGAGATTTTAAATAACTTGGACCACCTAGGACAACAATTACGCAATATGCCATATTACTTAAGTTCATCTCAAAATTAATATACCTCCAGTGCTTAAGCCAAGTGCAGGTATTAATTAGCATTCAGGTTTACAAATTCTCTAAAAAGCGAAACGTAAACTGAAAAGATTTTTTAGTGTCTTTGGATTCGGATTTAACTAAGAGATATTTTATATATATTTTTTACTTGTTTTCATCTTTTTGAACAGAAAAGACAGCCAAATTAGAATACGTTTTTAGTTAAAAAGTAATATTTAATCATAAATGTTTTCAGAAAAAGACACATTCACATAAAAGAAGACAATATATAAGTAAAATAACATTCCGAATCTGCTGAATTTTTGACCAAGTTCTGTGAGCTGCAAAGAGATCTCAATCTCAAATACAAAGAGTATTCACTTTGGATTTGGGTTCTCCACAGTGGCTGGTCGAGGCTGGCAAAACGTAAAATTAGCAACGGCAACAGCAACTTGTCGAGTCTGGTGTTTGCCGGTTCGGTGCCAGAGAGCTGCTGGGTTATGGGGCATTTGGTAGTTAGTTTCTCGCTCTCTCTCTCTCTCTCTCTGTCTTTCTCTCTCTTTCTATCTGTTGCTGTTTGTGAGTGTTGTGTATGCTCTCCACGCTTTACGCTCCACGCTGCCTCGGCTCAGTTGGCGGCAAATTGCTGTTGCATGCCCGTCGTCGACGACGACGTCGCTGGCGTCGGCAAAACAACAAAGTGGAATCTCTGCATTGGGCACACGCCATTCCCAACATCAAAGCGCCGCCGACCGAGGCACAGATTTTCTGAGGCTGCCGCCACCGTTGGGGCAGCAGCAGCAGCAGCAGCAGCAGCAGCGGCAACTGTTGTTATTGTTGTTGCTGCTGCTGCTGATGCTGCTGCTCATTTGTGTTTTGAGGCGCATTGTGCGACGCGCGTGTTAAGTGGACTGTTAATATGAAAGGAAAGTTCGACAAAATATAAAAAGAGAAGAAAACAAAAACAACATTTGCCGCCAAATAACTGCAGACGAAGGCAGCCAAGACTCCTGGCAGCCTTCTTCTACTCACTGTCCAGTTTCAATATGTCTCTCTCTATCTCTCTCCCCCTCTCTCTCTCTCTCTCTCTCTCTCTCTCTTTCTGTCTGTATTTCTGTCTCTGTCTTGCGTCTGTTTGGTTCTTAATCACGAAACGCATCGGCGGCGTATCACAGTAGCACTTTAAACGTAAATTGCTTTTAACATGGTTATTACAATCTTAACGTTTGTCTGGCCACGAAGCACTTCAGGCAGCAGCAGCAACATCAGCAACAACCTGTTGCCTGTTGTTGTTTTTCTTCCTCTTCTTGTTGCCAGTTGCCAGTTGTTTTTTTTTTTGCTGCATGCAGTTGACTTCTATTGCTGGCTGCTGGCTGCTGGCTTCGCTTGTGCCCGTTAGGTTTGTGGCCAGTTGTTCGATCATCATCATCGTGGCTCTTTGTCTTGTCCCGGCTGCGTTTCATTTGGTAGATTGTTGTAATTATGATTGCGCGATTATGATTGGATTAGTTGTCGGTAGCTTTTTGCCTTCAAGTTTCGCCTTAATCGAAATTGTTTTGTGGCGGAAATGAGGCAAATGCCAGCTCAGTTCAGTCCAGCTGCTAATTAGTTAACGCTCTCTGGCAAACCGGCAAACTGGCAACAGGCAACAGCAGCAACAGATCAAAAGGGCAGGCCGCAGGATTAAGTCAGCGAGCCTTTTGTTGGCCAACTGTTGCTTTTTGTTGTTGTTGTTGCTGTTGTTGTTCTTCTTGCCGATAATCTTACATTTAAATATTTCGCAGGAAGACACGCAAAATCCGCTGACTTGTCACACCTTGTGGCCAGGTAAGTTCACCAGCAACTGCAACTGAAAACTGCGGTAACCAATACGCATGTATTGTTGCATGTGTGAGTGTGTGTGTGTGTGTGTGTGGCAGGTGATCAAAGTGCGTGCCGCTGATTAAAAAGGGGGAATTTGTCGCCCTTCTGTTACCCTGTAAACAAAACAACAGCAAAATAGGTCGGCGAAACTAAGCAAAATATGTTATGCAGCTGTCAGCAGCCATAAGGCTGGGATATCCCAATATGGTGTATATAACCAGGGTTTCCCTGTCCCTAACTGATTTAAGGTAGTACATGGACAAAAGTTATAAAAGTGGGTGTGCAACTTTATGCGAGGTAATCGGTTTATTGATATATGCTCATATATTTCTCCATCTTTCTATAAGCCTCTTGATCTTAGATACATTCCAAATTTGGATTCTCATTTGTATGCAGGGTATCAGGTAGTGTGGCGTACATTTACAGAGTTGTGTTGGTTTTGTCGCTGCAACGTAAGTATTTAATTTCAGGTAAATTTGTAAGATAAATAATTGTCTCTTACCTGACGCGATGCGCTTCAAAGAACTTCATTGTGTTTTGCATATGCAGCGAGCGCCTCAACCATTGTCGTGTAGAACTTTGGCCAAAAGGACCTTCAAAAGGACCGACACGGCAGTGTGTGTGTGTGTGCGTGTATGTACTAGCGTGTGTGTGAGTGTGTGTGTGTCTGTGCGTGTGTAGATTATGGACAACTGCAACTGCAACGGCGACAACGACAACGACAACGAGCGGCATTGTTACCCATCACTCGGGCCTTTTGTAATGTCTCACGCTGGGAGCGGATCACAACAGCGGGACATGCGACGATCAATAACGCTCAGCCGCACACTTTTGAAGTCGAGCTGAGCTTGTGCTGCATCAAATTTAGGTGGAACTGCGTGTGCATGTGTGTGTGCGCGTGTGTGTATGTATGCCATGGCTGTCAAAACACTCAGAATGTGCCACACACAGTGTGTCTTTTATATATATATACATATATATATATATATGTATTTTTTTTATATGTATATTGTTTTTTTTTATATATGTAGTATTTCGGAGCAGATTGAAACTTCACTGGTTGCATGATGACGAATCGGAAATGGTCCCCGTCGCGGCAACAGCATTGATAATCAATAAGCCGAGAAATGTAAGACCTCTTACACGAGCCGAAGACGACACAGCCAGAAGACGACAGCGATGACGACGACGACGACGACGACGTGGAGGATGCAGACGGGTCTCCCGCTGAGCGCTCATCAAATTGTGCCAAGATTTACGAGCCCCTTGATTGAGTTTTCTTATGCTTTGAATACGGCAAACTTCAGACAGGACCACCGCACAGGCTGCACTGAGCTGCCAAACAGCGACAGCGTAGAGATGCTGAGATTTCGGGCTAACAAACATTGTCTTGCTGGCCTTGTCTTTGGCAGCCACAGCGAACGTGATTCGCTTCCTTATAAAATGACAAATTGTTCGGATATCGCAAAACATGTTGATTGAGTGCTCCAACACTGTTGCAGACTCCGTTGCACAGTTTGGATTCTGTGGCAATTTCCCGCAAATTGAAGAATTTTTATTCATTGTTTACAACATTTTGCTTCCATAAATGCATAAATTACTTGCTATTTTCAGCCAAATTTACTCTAAGAGTTTTCGATTTAATAAAGATGTTGATTACGCAAGTCAAAGACGTCTTTCACAGCTTATGCTTCAAATATTATTTATGGTAACGATTACATTTTCGTCAATATTTATTGAACGATTTTCGACTCATTAAAACCCCCACAAAATTCGTGATTATCTTAGTTTAATAAGGCAACCGCTTTTCGTTTATTATTCCCAGACATATCATAATATAAATAGCCTCATAGCAGCTATAAACATTAACAATCTTCAACATGAGTCTAGCTTAGACATCATTTGCGCTAAATTATATTAGGAGTTAAGTTTTATAGATAAAAGATTTTTGATTAAGATATTTACAATCCGATTTTGAGATTATTTGGTCCTTGTTCACACATTACTTACATTATAAGTATCCAAAAACTTTTGTTGGTTGACTTTTTTTTACCCACAAGCTACACCGTTTTTAATGAAGTGCCGACTAACAACTTAACTTCTTATAGATCAGTAAACCTTCTTTTATTCAAATTTGCACTTGATAATTTATATTTAACAACAATCGGCTGAATAAACATCCGACTTAAAGCGGAAGCACCTTCCACGTAAAGGAAACACCTGAGTACCTGAGTGTAAAACACCTGAGTACAGTAAACACCTTGTAAGCAGCAGCTGTTGCAAGGTACATTGACAGATAATTCTTCTATATAAGCCAAATGATTAATTGAAAGCTTTAGCATTCACTTCACGATGCATTTTACATTGGTATTAGTATTTGGGCTGCTCTGCTGTTTAATGCTGGCTCAGCAGGTCAGCAGTCAGGAATACGCCTATCCTGAATATCCTGCATATCCTGAATATCCTGATAATCCTACTAACGATACAACGACAATGCCTTCAATAACGGCTACACCACCTGAAGTTACTCCAGCTCCAAGCACTGTCACACCAAGCCCCACATTATCATCGGCCAGGCGACGAAGATTGATTCTCCTGCGGAGATTGAGGCGCCAACGCAGACGTGAGCGGCGAAGACGTAGGCGTCAGTCGCGCAGAATTCTAGAGGCGCTGTACCCAGAAGTGAATGGAAGTAATGCACACCATTTATTTAAAAATTAATTTAGTCATTCTCAATATATTAAAAAAATTATTTAAATAAAAAATATTTAATTTGAAATAGTCTTGATTAAAGTTGTTTAAAGATGAACAAGCCGAAAAACTTTCATGAGCATACAAAAATAGATCAATAGGAATCCATAACATGTCTATAAAAGCTTAGGATTTGCTTGGCAGCTGTCTGCTGTGGCTTCAACTTATTCGGTTGAGGTAGGTCGGCTTGTTGTTCGTTAAATACGGCGTAAATATAGTCTTTCTGCAACCGATTATTTTCATGGCTGGCATATGATATACGATTGCCCATTTAGCCAAGTTTGCATTGTTGTTTATGGGATGACAAATTGCGCCTGATATCGCAGCATAGTGATTGAATGCATACGCGGAAACCTTGTAAACAGGACGCGGGTATGGAAACAGTGACTCGGGATTTGCTGTAACTGGCTGTGCTTTTTTGGATTCTGATTGCCTCATTCCTGGCTCGGTGCCGTTCCTGTTGTGTGCGCGTGCTCACTCGCTTTGGGGCTCGAGGCTGAAGCTCCTCGGCTCGAGAATCGAGAGCCGCAACGGGCGCGTTTCTTACACAATGCAGCCGCATGAAAACCCAAAGAAATAAAGAAATAAATAAAACAGGCAACAGCATAAAAAAGAATAAAAAAAAAAAAACACAAAGAAGACTCGAGATGCCGACAAAGTAATAAACCAATTAGGACATCAAAGTGTTCAACCGACAGCAGCAGCAACAGCGACGTCGACAGCAGCCGAGGCAGAGGTACTGGCAACAGCAGCAGCAGCAGCAGAGCCGCCAGAGTCGCCAGAGATCACAGAGATTTGCGCTGATCCGACTTTAATTCTAAGCTACAAAACGCAACCTACATATGTCGCCAGCTCACCTTAGCCCAGGGGCCTCTCTAGGGCCACTCCTCTCCTCTCCTCTTCCTACCACTTCGCTCTCCTCTTACACCTTTCGCTACTGCTGGGAAATCGCTTTGTATTTTTGTCTTAACAATTGTTGTTGTTTGTGCTCAGCACATGCGGAAATAGGCAGGAAGTCTGTTGAAGGATTAACGGAAATAGAATTGTTGAAATAGAAGTTGTTGTTAGGAAAAAAGAATTCGTTTATTTATTTCAATATAAGTTCAAATACCAATGTTATATAAATAAATGAATATTTACAATTCAAACTTGATAATTTTTTATTTAGATCTAGTTTCAGTAAAAAAAAAGCAAAGTCAAATATTTATAAAATTAGCAACTAACTGTGCTAATTGATCAGTAAATGTGTTTTTTTTTGCTTACCTCAAATTAATTTCGAATTCGCTTTCAAATAAACTTTCCTTAATGCCAAAAAATACTGCCTTATGGAATTATGCAGATTGGGTTCGTTATCATTTAAATCATTGTCGCATGTCTGCCTACAGTAGCCGTTTGCCCCAAAAGACCCGAACCGACACCCCCGCCGATCGACCAAATGGGGCATTCATTAGGAATTTAAACAAACAGACAAAAAAGAGCATATAATTAAGGCACAACAAATGGGGCTCGGTCTTTGATATGTTGATATGGGACAAATACTACTAATAACTGAAATCAACAACAACAACAACAACAACAACATTTTTAGCAGTAGCTACTAAATGAAGGCATAATTAAATCATAAAATGCTGAGCACCTCATTAAAATCGCTGAAATTGCTACTCGGCTTGAGAGCGACAACAACAAGCTGAAACCAAAATGAATATTTATTAATAATAAAAACAATATTTGTGTATATATTGATAAACATTTTTGTTTATTAATTCAAATGGCGCTTTGTCGCTGATTTGATTGGATCATTGGATCAGTGATCAGTGGCGGCATATCTTGTAACGGCATCCATCTCACCCCCCTCCATCATCCGCTCCTGGCATGCGGCGTGCTGACGCAAAAGCCCATGTCGGAAGCGGAGCTCAGAGGAGTCTGAGAAGTCGACGTCGCCTTCGACGCTGGCGTCAGTATTTGAGTGGGGCACGGCACGTGGTAAACGAGATGCACGCTTCAAAGGCGCCGGCCACGGCCCACCTAAAAGTCTAAATTGAATACCAAAACAGCAACAGCAACAGCAAGAGGCAAAGGCTTTGGCTTCAGCTTCGACTTCGGCCTAAACTGGTTGCAAACGCACATAAACCATTTAAGCCGAAAAGAAATCGGTGCGCTGGCAACTCTAACGATTTAAAGACATGGCCAGCACCACAGCAGCCAAAACCAAAAAAAAAACACAACCAAAATGCTATTTTCAACAGAATTTGTTATAAATTTCAAAACGTTAACAAAAAAATAAAAAACAATTCACGATAATTTAAATCATTTTTATCGAACGAGTATCTGTATCTGTATCTGTATCTGTATCTGTATCTGTATCTGTATCTGTATCTGTATCTGTATCTGTATCTGTATCTGTATCTGTATCTGTATCTGTATCTGTATCTGTATCTGTATCTGTATCTGTATCTGTATCTGTATCTGTATCTGTATCTGTATCTGTATCTGTATCTGTATCTGTATCTGTATCTGTATCTGTATCTGTATCTGTATCTGTATCTGTATCTGTATCTGTATCTGTATCTGTATCTGTATCTGTATCTGTATCTGTTTTTGTATCTGTATCTGTATCTGTATCTGTATCTGCATATCTTTATCTATATCAACATTTATAAATCTATGTCTATATTTATATCTATGACGATTTATATATAAATGTATTAGGGTATCTGATAGTCTTAGTATAACAACCCGTGACATTCTTAGTTGTTTTTCTGTTGGTCACCCACTGTTTTATTTCATTGGTGGGGGCTGTTGTTGGAGATCAATTTGAATTGGAATTTCAAAGAGGCCGCATTTCATTTCACAAAGTCAAAACAGTTAATTTATATCATGTCGCGACTACTGGTCTTACTGATTTTGCATTTTGTGCGACTGTTCGCGTCGTTTCGAAATTGAAATATGAAAATGAAATCAATTTGGGCAAAGAAAACCTGATTAGCAGCAATCACAGACGATATGCAGGCGGACTTGGTTCAGCTATGTTATGTTCGATATGAATCCCAAACTTTGTCAGATTATAAATGTACATACAGATGTGTGCGGTCATAAATTCTGCTATTGATTTTACGTTTTTGAATCGGTAACGAATTAATTTGAAACATGCAAATCGATGTTGAAAACTGAATGAAGTTGCCACGAAACCGAAATCAGATGCATATGCGTTCAACTTACCAAATCAATACGTTAAGATACTTACATACAAATGCATAATGCATTTCTGTACAAGAGGTACAAGAGTCCTTTGTGCCGTTGGCCTTGAGGCTGTGGTGCGTAACTGAGTAGCCGTGGACAAGGACACGGTGTCAGCAGGTGCACCACAAAGGTGCCGCTGAGCTCAGCTAATTTCAAATTACACACATCATTCGTCGCTGAGGATAAGTAAGAGTAAAAGGGCAGGGAATATCCGGGGGGTCAACAGCGTAACTAAACCGCTTTGCAGGCCAACCGCAATTGACAGCGCGCCCATTGCCTTGCTCGCTATGATCCTCCTGCACATCAAAAGCCGCCGCTGCGCCCGCGCCGCTCCCTTTTCACGTCCTCATCCTACTCCTCATCCTCACCGTCATCTTCGTCAAGATATCACTTCTAATGTGCGTGCAAGATGAATTTTTCGGCATCGTGGGTGTGGCTTATTTTAAAGCAATTAAACCATAGTGAAGCGTGTCTTCTCAGATTGAAGCGATGCCGATCCCTATAGCGAACACGGTGATCTACGAGGACACTTTCAAGCCATTGTGTGCCAGTCTTCGCTTTCATCTCTGCCGCTCGAACAGTGGGCGTAGCTAACAGTTCTCTTATGCTTCGAGTTGATTACTTGCTGCGTAAAACACATTTCAAATGGCTGAACAAATACTTTAAATTACCGAGGAGAAAGAGTTTGACAAGACTAGATTTTTTAATGTATCGACTGGGCATTTAGGATATTAAGGATATAATAAAACAAAATATGCACTGTAAAATAAGAATTCAATTTATTTCCACGCTGGTAGCTAAACTTTGATTTGTTTGGGATATTTGATGACGATACTTCTTTGTGCATACATTTTTTGTTTTGTTATGTTATGTTTTTATAGGTGTTTGGGTCCATACAATCCTTGAATGAAGCTTGATAGCGCTGGCTCTTGCGATTCGAATCCACTACGTCCTTCGAAGATCTGTACAGATTTGGAAAACCCATAGCGCAAACATACCCATATGGAAAGGATACATATTTTTTAATACACAATAAAAGGAAATTTCGATTGCATCTCAAGGTTTTTCATATTATATTATAACTGCTTATAACTTCATCTGATTCTTATGGATCCAGGCGAGTTCTGTGTCAAACTTTTTATTTTGAACAGTGCTATCAACTGGCGAACGGCCAACCGAATCGTAGTTGCAGTTTCCGAGAACTGAAGGATTTTTCTAATTTGTTTCTCATCGTCTCAAATTATGCCCCTAAAAGTATGCCTTTTTGCTGCAGGGAATTTTAGCCGATGCAGGAACCTAATTTGTGCCACCAGTACGTGCACATGCTATCCTAAACAGCAGCGAGCAAGAATGATTACATTTTCCAGACATTTGCTCAACCGTGGGCGCTCTTCAACATCCTTAACATAACATTAAACATCAAATAATGCACTACCTTTGTTAACATTAATGTTACTAAACAGTAAGCAAATAACGTTCGTTAAGCAACCTAAATTCGTTAGACTTAACTAAACACATTTGAACATTTTAATACATATTTAACAGCGCTGTTGCTCTGACTGTATAACAGCGTGTCCTTAGAAAGTGGGACTGCAGCAAACAAACAACCTTCGTTAAGTGAACTAAATTCGTTAGGTATTTAACTATGGATTCGTTGAGTGCTACTGTTATGTAAGCCAAGTTTCAACCCGCATTTAACAGCGCTGCTGCTCTGGCTATATAACAGTGTGTCCTTAGCAAATTTTACCCAAAGAGAGAACCTCAAATAGGTCGAAAACGGTAAAAGGAAATATCTGCTCCGGTAAATTTGTCTTGAACTTGTTAGGAATAAATATTTTCCCTTAGCTTGCAAAAATTGATAAGCAGCTTAATTTAAACAAGTGCCGTTTGAGGTTTGTAGTTCTTGGAAACAATTGGACTGAATGAGTACGCAATTTCCTTGAAATATTCGTGATAACTACCAACGCCTGCTGATTGAAATCCGTGTCGTTATTGTAAAGATGCTTAAGGATAAGTGCAGTTGAATGCTGTCAGCTGTCTGCTGACGCTTTAAGTAGAAAGTTCAAAGGACATTATAGTTTGTATGGGGCAGGCTTTCAGGCGTTATTTCGTTCCTAAGCCTTGCCATTTATCATGCTCGGCGTCGTTTCGCATCGCATCGCATCGTATCGCACATCTTTATATCGCTCTGGCATGCATTATGCTTCAGTGACAACAATAACCACTCGAGAGCTAAACAAACCCAAGTCAAATACTTACGGCACAATACAATAATCAAAAAGAGGGGCACTAAAGTGTGGAAGAGGTCAACTTGAGTAGTTTTTTCCCAAAGTGTTTTGTTAGCTTTTGTGCATGAGAATATCCTGCGAGCATGTTTGCAGCAATTTCATATTCAAAGCAAAGTGTTCGAGGGTCACGCCTCAGAGCGCTAAGCAACTGTCCAAATCAGCAGCAGCAGCAATGGTAAAAAAAAGAGAAACACATATACAAAGCACAAAGTTTTCAAAATGAATGCTTATTTTAGAGAGCTGCAATGTATTATTAATGTAATTGCCAACGAATATTTAATAAATTATGGAATGCTTTTTGAATATTTATTAACACTTTAAATTCCGAGTGTATGTTTAGTTTCATATATGTGTACATGTATTTGATATCATGCAAATGCAACGTTCGGTCTCTAGTTGCAAACTAAACACAAATTAATTTATAATATTTCCGATAATTTTGACAAATTATGGTTGCCATTGCAATAACAATCAAGCAGAACCAATCGACTGTTCCCCCGTGGAGCTGTTGCATTGACTGCTCTTTAAATACCCTGTTGCTGAGTGCAGCCGCTGTGGCGAGTATATAAAAATATGATGCATACTGCAAATCAGGTGTAAAATCTTAATTTTGGCTTAAGTTGCTTTCGTGAAATTAATGTAGTTCTGCATTTTGTTTATTTGATTAAAATTTTTGAGCAGTGCATTTGCTGCCTGCTTGTTTTTTTTAGTCTCTGTGGCAGTTGTTGCCGGCCTTTTATTTGTGTAGTCAACGTAGCAAAAACAATTACTCTGGAATGAAGTGTAAATATGCCAGCTGAAATATTTGTTGAAATTTTCAAGTGTTGTTGTTTTGTTAGTTTTCCAAATTCAACAACTACACACGCAATGCACCAATGCATCCCAACCCTCCTTTAAGCACGCCTCTTTTTACTCTATCTCCCCTTTCGCTTTGTTGTTGCCTGCCCATTTGGCACATTTAAGCAACCAAAACGCTGCCAGAATTCAATGAGATTGAGCCAATAAGTGACCCATACACACACAAACACACACTTACATACATGCACGCACCTAAAAACACACACCCACACACACACACACACACATTGAAAGGCTGCCCCAAATGCCGCAGCTTTGTTGAATTCTGGTTGGCTGCAAAGTGATTTACGCAATTAAAATAATTTCATTCAAATGGTCTATAATTCAACTGGCATTTCATGCGGCTCTGCAGCAGCGAGTTTCCTTTTTCTACCCTACCATGCACCCAAAAAGCATCCACAGCCTTTGACAATTTATACACACACACTCCCATACACACACACACTTACAGCAGCAGACACACTAACCATAAATCTGCTGTAAAAATGCATACAAAACTATTAGACACAAATTCATAGATTATCGCATCGGTCACTTTTATCATCCGCTGCATTGTACAATGAATGTTAGGTCAGCAAGGATGAAAATTGAACATGAAAGGATGCTCTATAAATTAGCACTTAACTATTCATATTTATTTAACTAAATAATAACTTTGAATATTTATTATTATTTATTAGCGCACTAAGGGACTGCTAATGATAACAAATTTTAAATTTGCTTATATTATCTTTTTGTGAAATGAGGTAAGTCATTTTAAAATACCTCTTTTTCTGATGGTAGTAATAAAATACATTTAAAGACAAACAGCTTTAATTTAATTACAATAGCAGTAATTACCTACTGAAACTTGTAAGTATGTTCGACTCTAAAATAAACAAGAGAGCATACAAATTTGAACAATTCGAAGTTGCTGTCTTTATCTTTCGGGTCATTTATTCAACGGGCGCACTGGCGCACTGTTGCAAAATATTAGAAACCATAAAATGCTTTCAGCGCTCAACCCTAAAATGTATTGCAAAATTAGCGCATAAAAGCTGCTAAATTGTAACGGTAATAAATGTCAAAAACTGAGCTCAGGCTTGTTTCGCGTATGTGGGTGTCTATGTGCCTCTGTGTGTGTGTTTGGGCGTGGGTGTGTAAGTGTGTGCCTATGTATATGTGTGTGCTTTAAGGCAGCAGCTTAAAAATTCAACCTTCCTTGTTATTGTTGCTGTTGTTGTTGTTGGCATTGTTGGTGTCACGACCGCTCCCAAATCAATATCGAGAATGCTGCTGACTGCGACTGCTGTTGCTACTGGGCAACAAATGTGGCTAATGCCAGGCCATTAAATAAAATCTATCAGGCCAAAATTACATGGTGTTGGCCATGTCCGTCAAGAAGCGCAGGGACAACAACAGCCTAGTCGGTGCGACGCTTGCTTAGGCAACCACAAAAATTTGCATAAGCAGCGCACATCAATTTGAACTCAGGCAAGCGTAAAAAGATTTTTATGCCAACGCAGTCACAAAATAAATTCTAAAATCCTTGCCATGTCTATTGCTATTCTGTGCTGTATTGTGTGTCCTAAAGCGAATTTGGTTTGCATGTGGCCATTTTGCGGACAACCTGATTATATTTACCACGCGGACATGCAGAAGGATTAGCGCTGCTTTGTGGCGAATTTTAATAGAATTACAGTTCCGTTGCGCTCAGCTGCAATCGTGCGTTCGAAAATTGTTGTCGCAATTTCATTTCATTCGTTTTTTATGTGGTTTGTCTCATTCTCGTGCTCCTCGTAATGAGGCATGTATTTCGATATTTCAATTAAAATTCCTGTTTTGCTTTGATGCTGATGGTACTCGAATAACGCATATTTTATTTTGAATACCCTTTTGCCAACTGTAGATGGGGTTTCTGCTTGCAAGCAGTTTAAAAAAAATGCTGGACAAAATGCAAGCAGTTCATTATTTTTTTGCATAGTTTTAGGTGCACACATACGATGAGTTTAGGGTTCCAGCTAAGTAATTATTGTGCAGCATTCTTTTGGAGCTGTTAAAAAACTCATTTTTCATTTGCGAAGCAATTACAATCTTTGTGTAGGTGCTTTCTTTTGTCGGGCTTAAAATGTGGTCATTCCGCGTAATTTTGTTTACGCGTACACGCACTGCTCACACAAATTAGTTTGGTGCATTACCTAAACTGGCCTTCAGCAAGAAAACCGCAGCATACTTATATGGGCACAAAGGCGACAAGAAAATGATTTTAGCTCGGCCATACAATTACAGATTGTCCAAAATCAAGGCCAAGTTACCACAGATTGTGTAATTTATGGCCAACATTTTTTGTCGAAACTCTTTTGGACAGTGTTGAATTTTCGTGAGCTAATCCTTTCGAGATCCTTGAAGTCTATGGCTGAGCTATGACCTAAAAGAGAATGTCCAGCTTACGATCAATCAATCGGTCAACCATATTCCCGATTTCAGAATTAAAGCTGCAAAAACGACGCCTGAGATTTTAACACTTGTGCGTTGCTCAAATTGCCAAAATTACAGGACGCAACCCTTAAGGCACGCTTGTAATTTCAAAATCGACTAACCTCACTTGAATGTATCTTTGAGTTGCTACCTGAATGCAAAGGGCATGCAACATTTCGGTTAGCAAAATGTTGATTTCTTAGTTCTCCTCTTTTAAGCTTCTTCGATTTATTTGCTGACCCAGTTTTCAAGTATGCCCATCTTCCACCCACCTGGTGGTACTCGAGCGGGGGTTTCGTACTGTGTTATGCCGTCCTTGGCTGCCTGGCTGTTGCTGCTGTCTATAATCCAGAGATTACATGTGACACACGCATACGTTGCAGCTTATTTTTCATTTCTTCAGCTGTCGCTGCGTATTTCCTGGACCTGTGGGCAGAATTGAATGGTCAGGGAAGTGGGAGGAGTGTGGAGGGCTGTGGAGCTGACAGTTGCTGTATTGCAATGTAGTTTTGCATAAATAATTGAGTAGCTCATATAAAAGATATGCAGAGCCCGAAACGCACGATTTAAGCATTCAATTTCCAATTTGTTTTGTAAGCCTCGCAAATCAAATAATATCAAAACACGTAAATTGCTTCTTTTTTTAAATAAAAAATTGTTTAATCGTTCTTCGTTTTGCACTGTTTAATATACATAGTTGTTGTTTTTGCCTTAGCACATGTCACAAGAACAACAAATTTACAATTTCAGCTTTTGTTTTTTTACTGGCAAGTGTTTTTCGTAACTTTATTTTTCGCATTTTACTGGCGACATTTGCATATGGCTTTTGTTGTTGTTTCTATGTATTTGTTATTGTTGTAATGCATCTATATATTATGTCATGCTTACGAGCGTGTTCATTTGTATTTGCTATTGATTTCGACTGCCCAGTTATAAATCGTATAATAGTACTACATTATAATACATATTTTGACTAGAGCGTTATGTTTTGTTTTTGTTTTACTTGGTTGCTTTTTTTTTTCAACAGTTAAAAGTGTTTGTTAATTATAAATAAGTTTCGTTTCATACATATCAATTGCTTTATTTAATCGCATAACTAATAACTATGCATGTTTATTATATTTAGTATATTAGTATATAGCTTATACTTCTATGTGAAAATTACAGGCATACCAAAAACACACACAGACTCTCTCACTCATGCGCACAAAGTTCTAATTAACTTTTAAATATCGTACAGGAATTCGGGTTTGTCTGATGACCTACTATAAAACTGGAATTAACATAATTTGCTGTACTAATACTACCTACCAAATGCCTCGTTATTGCCAATGCTGGGATACAGATACAAATTGGCTGGCATATGTGTTACATACACTTATAATCAAATACACCTATTTATGTTTAGCATTTATAAACGTTTTACATTTTGATTGAGTATTTGAATTTATACGGTTAGTTATGCATTTTACACTTGACGGAATATGGGATGACAATGGGAAGTTTATCGTTATTCTTTTGTCTATGGAGCAACATTTGAACTAAAAGTTGAAGGCAGATAAGGGAAGTTGTTTACATACTTTGTACATAAACCTTCTCTTCTGTGTTATAACGGTAGGTAATTATATATTATGTTACAATTAACCAGACATTTGTATGTATTTGTATTAATATTTATGTATGACTAACATTATTGTTACATTTTATGCTGATTGGAATAAAAATAAACGATTATAAGTTTTATTATAATTGCCTGCATTGCAGTAACAACATTGATTATAAATTATAATGTGTCCTAAGATTAGATTTCATTTTAATTTAATTGTAGTCAAATTTTAAATCACAACGCGCAGCCAACAGATTTAATTACACTACCAATTTCATTACATTACATATGTGTTTGACAAATAAAAAATTATAAATTCTGTTTTTCTAACGCTTTTAATGAAAATATTTACGCACAATTTGTGTGGCGTTTCAATGGCACTTTTATTAAGTTAGCAAACTCTCTTTGCCATATTTCGTGCCAATGTCCAATAGCAAATTGCCAAATTAAATTAATTTATAAATTTTACAAGCGAATACTCCGATTGCGAATTGCAAAACTATTAATGTTTGTATTAAATGTTGCGAAATGTAATTAAAAGCATAAACTTAATTCTACAGCGACAAAATTGAAATAATAATAGATTCAGCACATAAGTTTTAATGACACGATTTATGCATAAAATTATTTATCAATAATAAAAGTCAATTTTAAATAAAATTTCGCAGTGGAAATGGAAAGAAATATGATAATTAAAACACAATCTTTGAAGTTATGTTTTCTATTTTTTTTTTTTTTGTTGAATTAAGTGGCGTACTTCTTATTGTTTGCCTTATCAGAATTATAAATTAATTGGTTTTTATTGGCGAAAAAATAGGATAACTTTACCGTTGATGTGGAAAAAGTGTGCTGCGCAATTATTTGCATGATATGGCAATTAATTTATTCATTTTTATGGCCACTCAATGGCCAAGCTTTGTTTCTTTTTTTTTTTTTTGCCTTTGTATTGGTTTTCCTGTGGCTGCTTCGTTTTTCTGTTTGCCTTTATCTAATTATAAAATTCACCCCCGCGCGCTCATATTTATTTATTTATGTATTTAAAGAGCCATCATAAAATCTCTCGGGTTTTTGTTTGTTTCTGCTTATTTATTGTTAAGCGATACATTTGATGTTGCAATTATGGTAATAAGTTTACGTTAGTTATTTACATGCTTGCTTATTGGAACTATACAAAATACACATTAAATGTTAATCCGTTTGCTCTATGTGTGAGGATTATGCACCGAGGCTTTAGCCAGCAGTGAGCCATCATTAATTTTAATATATGAATTGCTAGTTTAGAACTGGCAAGTGGGCCTTAATAGACTTAGCTAGTTAAGTGTTTAGCTAGCCCAGACAGTCATACATACACACATACACGTACATAAAGTGGGGATATATAGATACAAAACAGATTAGTTGACGCTTCTTACCACGCTTCCAAGCGATCATCTGTGGCAGCTGCGTTTTGGGTGGGCGTGGCATGCCTCGCGACAGTTACTGCTAACCGCTGGGGACAGCTCAAGGACGCGTTTGGTAGCAGCTGCTGTTGTTGTTGTTGTTGCTGCTGCTGCTGCTACTGTTGAAGTTCTTATTTTAATGTCACTGTCACTGGCCGCGAGACTGAGACCATGTCTGCTGCAACTGCCCCCTGTGGCGAGTGTGGCAGCACAATGCTGCTGCTGCCGCTGACTGTAGCCGAGCACGAGAGCCAAAAGCATGACAATTGTCAGCCAATTGTACTGGCAGCCGGATGAGCCCGTTTGCATTGCCTCCGGATGTTCACCTGAAATTATGGCCCGAACTAATTTCAACTTTATTGCATTGTCTGTAGCTTAGATGTTAAATATGTTGTTGAACAATAAGCACTTAATAAATGCAACCAGTTGGCCTTAATATGTGTGTGCATTTGTATCTGTGTGTGTGTTTGTGTCAAGTTTGCTGCTTCTTATTATTGTTGTTGTTATTGTTCTTGCTTGTCTCTTTATTTGTTGCGCTCTGTTTGGCTTCTGCACATATAAGTGTTTGTTTGTTTGTTTGTTTGTTTGTAGTTGCACTTGTCAGTGTCTATGTGCACGTGTGTGTGCTTAACACATGGATATTTAATTAATGTGCAGCTTCTGTTTATCTAGTTGGCCCAGTTGTGCCTCAGTCGTTTTGTGCATTCAAATGCAAATATGGACAGCATACCAAATAAGCAAATTTAATTTGAAGACCCACAGAAGTCTCGTTTACGTTATTAAATTACCTGCCAAAAGTTTGCCAAAAAATTCGAAAATCCCCTTCAATACCAGGCGCTCATAAGAGTGTGAAGAATATATTAAATTTAATTGCCAATATTAAGTGGAGTGTTTACTCACACATACTCAAAGGGTCTGTGCACGCGATGTGTGTGTATGTGTGTGGTTGTATGTATCTGTATGATTAATAAAACTGTAGCTCAAGGGAGCCGACGCCTTATACACAGGCCAGCACACACACATACATGCTTTGTGTGTCCTTGTAATTGATTGAGTTCAATTTTTCAAGCAATTAACTTTTGCACTTGAAACTCAATACAATGTGCAAACATAGCAAGCGTTCAGCTCTCAGCACGCAGCACACAGCACACAGCACTCAGCCAGCAGCTGAACAACTCAGTCCAGCTGCCCCATGACGCAATGAAACACGCGACGTATACGCAATGTAGCAGCTGCTACATGGCTGCTAACGTGATTGGATCGTGATAGCTATAAATATTTTGGTTAACTGCATGAAACTAAGAGTAGCTTGGATAAATATATCTTAAATTAATATTTTAAAATTCAATTTCATGCTTAAGCTTAGCTGAAGTACTTTTTAAGATGTTGTAAAAAAGCTTTGCAGCCAAATCGGAGGGCACAAAATGCCTCCTGTCATGTGTTATGTTTAAGCGTGATTTGCCTCAAAAGCGTGCACATCTCTCTGGATACAGCACCCTCTATTCACTCTACACTCCCCTGCCCTACTAGCCACAAGGTTCAATTTGAGCTGTTTTTGTTCTTGTGTTTGTTGTTTTTGATGCGGTTTGAGCTGCGCCAGCAGCTGCTTAATAAATTTCTGGCCGCAGCGTTGAAAATAAACATATTACGCATACGCAATGTGGAACGGTCTATAGCCAGAATTGGGATGTACTTGGAGTGCGGGCGACAGAGTTAGGTGTGATGTGGGCGAATGTAACACAATGTATTTGTTGACAGGACAGGAATTATTAATAACGTACGTGGCACACATAATTCATCATCTGAGCTGAGCTGAGAGCAGAATTGAGCCGAGGGCAGGCACAAGGCCACAGAATCCGGATTGCCTAAAAATATCTTTTGGGCTACGGCTGTGAAAACACACAAGTCACAAACCTCGACTAAGCCAAATAAAAGCGCATAAAGTGGAGACAGCGTAACATAAAGAAAAAAAAAACAAAAAGCGCCCAAAAAGAAAAAATAAAGTAGTATCCAAGTAAAATATGCAAAATTAGCGCTGATGGATTTTCAGGAAGGAAGCAAGCGGGCATGCAAAGACGGCAGGAAGCAGCTAAGCAAGTAGCTACTAGCTTCAGACACACAGCCATAGACTGAAGCCCAGACAATAGAACACGTAGGACGAACGACGAGATAAAGGACGAAAAGGGGGTGAAGCGAGCAGCAGTAGCCAACAGTTGCGTTGTTGGGTTGACTGCAATGCACGTTAGTTTTTGAGTGTTTTTATGAGCAGCTTTGCATACTTTGGCAGTATTTTTACATTTTATAGCGCGTTTTGTTTGTGCAGTCGCCGGATGAAGACGAGCAATGTTTGATGTCTGTGCGCCAGAGAAGCAAGAGCTGAGAACACAATAGGAATGAGCCAGACAGACAGAGAGAGGGAGCGATGGATAAAGGGAGAGAGACAGAGAGAGAGAGAGAGAGAGAGAGAGAGAGAGAGAGAGACGGGGAGAGGAGTTAGTAGTAAGTGCATCTCAAGTGTGACACTAAGCGCCGATTTAGCCTGATTTGGCTAAAGTGGGCATTCAATTAGCATTTACTCGCATATTTTCTTTTGCACACACTTACAAATTGAACCGCTTTTGAACCGCTCCATTCAAATCTTTGCCGTTTGCTTGAGTGCTTGTTTTTTTTTGTGTGTTCTTTTCAATTCTTTCGCTTGCGTATAATTGTAAAAACATTACACAGTTCATTAACGCGCTTGGCTGCTTTCGTGCTCCATTGCACACTTATTGTTAAATAATTACCATTATCAAGTGCAAGCAAGTGCGAAATAGCAAAAAATGTTGATTGCCATTAAATTGTGATTTGACACAAAATTTCCCAAGAGTTTTTCTACCCCCTGCCCGTCTCTAATGTCACGTCTCGTATTGTGACTCGTAAATTAAGTCAAACACGAGCAACATGGTCAGTGAAGTGAAGTCCTGGCCTTTGTCACATCTCAAACACTGTTGAAAAAAATGGGCGTTTAAATAAGCAAAGGCCAGCGAACTTAATAGATTTTAATAAGATTATGGAATGACCATATTTCAATGACTATTGTTGAACATCTTTTAATTTATGTTCACATAAATGTATATATTTATCTGCTTGTCTATAAGAACTCAAACAAAAAGAATGAAGTTAAACTTCAACTTTAAAAGATTGTGATTGTGATTGCAGTGTAAACGTATTTGAGTTTGTTTGAATTTTCAGAGAGTCACGTATATTTTCCGGGCTCGTTTCCGTTTGAGCCCGCCTCTATTGTTTAACTTTGCGTGCTTTTCAATTATGCATTAAACTACCGCTTATATTACAGCCACGATAGAAACTATTCGCAGCTGCTGTCGCTGCACCCGCTGCCATTCTCATCCCCACATCTCCTTCCCCTGCTGTTTGACACTGTGCACATCCGGCTTGAGCTTGATAAGTATTTTACCACTTTTATCGCTGCACATGCAATATATACCCCCCAATGGCAGGGGTGAGCCAAGTGGAAGTAGTCTGAGGGAACTTTGCCACGTTAAGGTAGCTGGACGCTTTTTATTTTGCTACTTATTTTGTCGCTCGAAAGAGCGAGTTTATAAATAAAATGTGCATATGCGACAACGGTCCTGCACGCAATGGTTGCCCTGGCAGGACACGGAAAATACTAGCGCGCGAACAAAAACCGGAAGCTATGCATCGCTGTTGTATATACATGTATACAATTACGTCTACGTTCCACGTTCCACGTTCAGCGTTCACGTTCACACCCTCGTCCTCGTCCAAATTCCCATCCTGTTATTGTTTTCGCCACACACGTCGCGGTTGGTAAAAGTTGCGCCTTTCGCATTTCAGGATTGTTTTTCATTCTGCGCTGACATTTACCTTTCTGTCATTAATTTTAAGCTGCACTGTCCAAATTAAGAGCACTTCTTCGTGTACTCAAATTAATGCCAGCCATTCCGGTTTCGCAGCTATAATAGCCTTTTTATTTAAAATTTACCTTGTTAAACAATATTTCAGGTCGTATTGAGCAACGTAAACCATGGCAATCTGTTTGCTTGGAGCATTGGCTTATAGTAATATGAATATTTTGACATAATATCTGCTCTTTAGTTAATTGTTTTCCCCAGTAGTTAGCCAAAAACGGCTTTGATCTCCTTATATTCGGCTTTCCGCGTTTCAAATTTGATGTTTCTGTTTCAGGCTTTAGTAAAGTTAAATTGTTTTGTCGAAATTTCAGAGCTTAAACTTGAGGAGCTGTTATCTTTGAAATTTTATCGGTTACAAAGTCTACCTAAAAATAAAAAAAAAAGGAAGTTTCTTAATTCCATGTCTGCTTTTACTCTGCGCCAGTGTTTCACTTTGCTTAAGAAGCAATTGAAAAGTTTTGATTTTCATTTCGTTTTTATTTTGATTTCAGTACGAATTTGTTTTGGATTTTATTTTTGGCACACAAAACTGTTTGTAAAGTTTTGGATTTAATGCGCAAATACGCATTATGGCCCTTCTTCCCTAATTCCAACTATCTATCTAACTGTCTATCTGTCAGTTAGTCCGTTCGTGCATCCATCTGGTGGGGTATCTTTCTGGTCCGACATTTGTTTGCTTGTAATACTATCTTTTAACAATATTGTCGTTGCTCGTTTGTTGCTAAAATTTCGTTTAGCTGCAAAAGTTTTTGCTCAGCCTGAAATAATAATTGAATGTCACTTGAACGACAAGTTGTGCTAGGATTTAACCACCCCCCTTCCTGTCTTCCTCCTTTGAGTTTGAGCCCTGCTCGAAAAGTAGCAACAATTTTGTCAAAGTGACAAAATGGCGTTTCGGGCCAATATGCAGAAAACTTGTTTTTGGCTGGCTTAGCCAAGTTTCTATAATATTGCGACAAAACCCTGTTTTTTTTTTTGTGTGTGTTGTGTGTGTGTGTTGCTTTTTATCAGCGGTTTTGCTTGGCTTACAAGAATCTGGGTCGAAAATTTGAATTGAATTTTGAGCAGCGCTCAAGAGGAATTTTTAATTGAGAGCCATGGCGAAAAGCGAGTGCACACAGTGCAAGTCTTGGCAATTTGGTAAAGCCCACAGTAGACCGCAAAAATAGTTCACTTAGTTTTGTGTGAGGCCTCAGGCCCAAAAACCACATTTGAACTCCCTGAAAGCAACTCATATAAATCACGAATGAATTAAGTGTGGTTATGTTCTTGCTCTGCTTGTTGTTGTTATTGTTGTTGGTATTATTTGCTGGGCAGTTGTATTTGCTATCTCTCTTGCTTTATCTGCAGCTGTTTCTCAATCTAAGCGCAGGTTTGCCTTTTGCGCGTTTCATTTTCTATTGCCATCTTTTTTTGCTGCTGTGTTTTGATAAACTTGAGACGTGCGCCAACTGAACTGCTGTAATATGTGAATGTGGCTAGTGTGTGGTGTATGTGTGTGTGTGGTGTATGTGCGTGTGTGTGACTTACTCTTTGTATAAGTCAAAGCCATACTGAGATTAAGGGAGAGAGTCTGCAACAGCGATACTCATTTCAGTCATTGCGGTCAAGGCGCCTTTGACGTTGCTACCAAAATGTCTGTGGCTGGACTATTTTAATGCTTTATTTGCACGTGTTGACGTTCATCCACCCAACCATACATTCACACAGACAGACACACACACACACAGACACTCACACACACATTGATCCACTAGGGATAAGGCTTTGCTGCTCAGCCAAGCACAAAAGCAAAATGGCTGCGTGGACTTCAAGCTTCCGAAAATGGGGATTACCAAACAAATTGCGCTGCTAATGCTAACAAATTATTACTAAAAAAGAAGGAAAAAAATAATCTTGAGAAAAGTATTGCATACTTGTTGGGGGGCGCCAACAAATGTAAAGTTTCCATTGCACATTGAAATTAATTGACGCCCACACAATTAGGTGAGTGCCTGCTCGTCCTTGCCGCGTGTAGTCCTGATGCACACACTTCAAGTGTGTAGCGCATGTCCTTGGCAACGCCTTGCGCTAGCAAACTTTTGTCCGACTCAATGTCTGCGTGTGTGCGTATATGTGTGTCTGTGTGCGTGTGTGTGTGTGTATGTGTGTGTGTGAGTATATTTGTTGACCTATCAGTTTACGTGCCATTTAGCACTCAATTAAATTCGTACAACACACACATACACATCCCCCACCAGACACACACACACACACATTTGAGCAAATGTGCGCTCATCAGCAAGGAAATAAAGAGGGAGAGCCAACAAGGCGAAAAGTGTGTGGACAGAAGTTGCTGTATTCGAGTACCAGTTGCTGGTTGTTTGTTGCTGCTATTAATCAAAGCACTAAGCATTTGCTGAAAGCAATTTATTTCGTTATCGAACGGATTTACGCAAAAGAATTAAGCAAGTTAGTCTAAAAGGAAGAGAATAGAACATAATACATAAAATTTGTACTTTCAATATGAGCAGAAAGAGCTGTGAAATATGTATGATTATTAAAAGTGAGCCCTGTGCGAGCATCTACTGTTGAAATCAATGTATTATTTAAATTAACTGGAAGTTGCCTGCCTGAATGCACCAGACATTTGTAATTTTCAATTAGTTTTGCCGGCTGTCGAGTGCTTGAAAGAGATTATCTTTCAACACTCTTCTCCTGAATTGTATAACGAATTTTATCAAAAGCATTGCAGGCATGCTTTCCGAATCGTTGCCTATCAAAATGCTGCAGAGAATATATAAATCCTTTTTGCTTTCCACACGGTAATTAGTTTTTTGACGTTCGATGCCCGATTAAACAGCCAGGCCCAGTCAAGTCTTCGACAACAAAATCATCACATTGGCAGCCAGGCAGACTCCCTTTGCGGCAATTGACTTAATTCTGTGTGGCTTGATCCATTAGGTAACTAGGCAAGCAATTGAATTAGGATTGTACCGATTGCGTTGCGTTAGCCTATGTCAGGCTGATTGACTGACTGACATACAGAATGATAAAATTATTGCCTAAAAGTGCAATCAGCTTCAAATTAGTTTCATCTTTTATGAAGCCAACGAACAATAAAGAAAATGTACTTTACAGAATTTTTGGTCTTCATCAGCTTTTTGACTTAATTTCTTTGCCCTTTTCAAGCTCAAAAATTAATGCAATAAGTAAATGGAATAATGAAATGAAAACAGAATTCTTTCAGGAAATTGGGAAATGGAAGTCTTAAAAATATTATGCTTCATATAAAGACTAAATCTCTAACTCTACTCGTTAAATTTTCTGAGAAACTAATTAAATGCATTTTGCAGCTTTGTTTGGTTTGTTAGTTAAGAGACAAACGCATAAGAGAAAATTCATTTGAAAAGAACCCCAATGTTTTCATAGAAAGATTAACTTAAACTGCAACAACAAATTCGTACACACTTATTGCAATTTAATATTTAAGCTCGCCCTTTGGGCTTCCAATTTTTAGTTAAAGTTTATGCTGTCAATGTGCTAAACATTGCAACCGGAGAAACCGGTGACAATTTTTGGGGCCAAGAACTTTGGCATGGCCATAACAATATGTTGCGGGTGTGCGTCTGTGTGTGTGTCTGTGGTATGCTTCAAAGTTGCCCAACTAAAAGAGTATGGTTAGATATAAGTGTGGGTGTTGGGTGTTGGTGGAACGAGCTGAAGTTTTACCTGTGCAGCTGCAGCAGCAGTAGTAGCAGCAGCAGGAGCAGCAGCAGCAGATTCAAGTGCTCCATAAGTAGTTCTTGTCTGTATATGTCGTCCGTGTCCTCCAGCACTATCTACATTTGTGTGAGTGCGCGTTTAGTTACAGCATTTTGTGGTTAGTAAAACGTTGCAACTTCAGCTCAACTTATACACAAACACACACACACAGTCAGCTAACCAGCACAAGTTGCATTCTGGGTCAGATTTTGCTGGCCCACTGTTTGGGGAGCTTGGTCGACGCTTTTGCTATTGCCAGGCAGCGTGTAAGTGGCAGACTGGCTAGGTTAGTTAGCGGGAGGGTGGCGCGTGTGGGCGGGAAAGACTATCTGAGAAACGTGTACTACATATGCTATGAAAGGCGCCATTGCGGAGCACCTCAAATATTATTACCAGCATTTTTACTGATATTGTCGTGTGCATGAAATGAGACTCAACACACCGAATACCCCCCACTGCACAGGTAAAAACGCATTCGCATCCACTGGCATGTTAACTGGACATGTATTAAAGCCAACGTCAAGTGAATTGTTGTTAAAAAGTTTCACATCGCAGCAAATAAAAAATCAGAGAGCTGCAGTGCCAACAACTTTAATCCAATTTCAAGTAACCGACTCGAAAATGAGTTTCCTGCACTTCAATAATAATGGAGAAGTCAGAAAGGGTGCAGTTGAAGGGTAGGTGCAACAAAAAATAACAAAGTTTTACGGTTAAAGCGCTTGTAAAACGATGACATATTTTTGCCCAGCGCTTGTTGTGGCATTTAAAATGCGGCAACATAATAAAATATTACGTATACACAGCGTGCGCCAAACAAGTTGAAATACAATTACGAGCAAGACAGCGATATGCATGCATGTACTTATGTAAATTTATTTATGCGTGTGTGTGTGTGTGTGTGTGTGTGCGTGTGGATTGCCTGGCACACAAAGAAACATGAGCATTTTTATTTAATTTTGCTGCAATTGCTGCTGCACTTGTTATTGCTGTTGTTGCTTTGTTCGGTTTGTAGCGCACTTGAAAACTTGTGCAGCTCATGCAGCCGAGCGCTTAATTTGCAACATTTCTTTTGTTGAAAGCAGCAGGCACAAGTACATGTCGCCTAAAAAATGAGGAATGTGGGCGGCGCAGTCAGCAACAGCAACAACTCGCACATTGTAAATAACATGTAATAATTTTAAAACAGTCAACAGTACAGATGCAAAAAATAAAGGAAAGTTACCCAGTCTAATGTAAGCAGACTGTGCAATACTCTGTTCGCAGTGTCATTAACAGCAGCGAATATGTGCAAGAGAGTTGATTCTTAAGGATGATTGGGAAAAGCCAGAAAAACCCTTTCAGACTTGAATATATTAAGAGCTTGTAACTTAGTAATGAGTAATAATAAAAAGTAATATGAAAGGATGAAAAGGAAGGAAAAAGGGCGAGTGGGAAAATAAAGAAAATAATTGCGGGAATAAATTTAAACTAATATTTTGAAGCTTTACTGGATTAATACTTTGTGGTAGATTTAAGATTTAGCCTGATTAGTAAGAAATCTGCAGCAGGATGGATCCAAGCAATCTACTCTTTTTCCATCTAGAATCAGAGTATCAGCAGCCCAGATGCTGAGTTGAGTAGGAAAAACAGCAAGTGGGTTGAGGGTTGAGTTGGGTGGTTGTGTTCTAACTTATTGTGCGCGACTGGGTTGCATAAATGTGTGAGCCAACAAAAAGGCGAAACAAAACCCTATTAAGCTAGCTGCAAGTGACAGTGAGTGCAAAAAGAGGGGCAGGAGGTTGGGTTCGGTTCGGTTCCACCCTCATCATCATTGGCACAAAAAGCGCAACGTCGCATGTTGCAATTGACAAGCGGCAGAAGCGCAGTTGCAGCTGCTTGCAAGGCAATACAAAAGCAACAAGACAAGCTAAATAACAATGCTGCATCTTATGCAATTCACGCACATACACACACGCACACCGATAGTCTGTCTGTATGCAGACGGAAAGACAGATTGAAGTTTAGCCAGGGCTGCTGGCAGCTGTTTCTGCTCCTTTAGTTGTTGACCAAAAAAAAAAACATTTTGTAATTAAGTGCTGCCGGCTGAAGTGCTGCATGTGCGTGTTTATGACTGTGTGTGTATTTGTGTGTGTGCGTGTAATTATTGGTAGTGTGTAATGAGCGTAACTTGCACACTGGCCAACTGGCAGCAGCCTGGGCATGTGGGCGTGGCTGTTATCCTTAGTCAAGCTTACACATTTGTTTGTTTATTTAAGTTTGGCGAAAGCGTGAGTTTTTCCGCTGCTGCAATAATTTGTTCTCAACTTTAAATTAGAAAAACCCCCTTGGATTGTAAGAATTGGTAGAAACTTGCTGTATACTAGAATGAGGCACGTACCCGTGTAATATCCAACTGTGCTAAGCGCTCAATTATAAAAGTTTCGCATAACATTTTCAACTGACTTTGAATTTATTTGAAAAGGCAAACAGTTGTTTTGCAATCGCAGCTGTGGAACAACAACAGGTAAATCGATAAGCGAAATGACAATTTGATATAAAAAGCTAAAACATAAGAGCAGAATAAAAGAAAAATAAATTGGAGCTGAGCCAAGCAGCACATTTGGGCTACGTTTTCCAAAGCAATTTCCACTGCAAATCACCGACAAAATCCCATTTAACTGAAATGGAGCACGAATAGAGTTGAGCGACCTTGACATGAGATGAGATGAGTCTAACCCCGAGAGTAAAAATAATGATTGTGTTATCTACAAATGCAAGAAATTCTTGCTGACCGAGGGTCATTCGATTTCTCGAACTTTCAGATAAAGTTGGTAAATGGAAAATGACAAGAACTTGTCAGAGTTGGCCAGAACACAAGCGAGGAGCAGACTCAGCTACAATTTTGTGGTCAACAGCAACTTGAGTGCAGATCCGCAGTAATTGCGTCCGCAATGAATTACAAATTGCGTTGGTATCTGATCTGAGACGCAATTAATATGTTAACTGATAACACGTTCATTGATATGAGCGTTGTTCTTTGTTTGTGGACAACACATCTTGAATTTCAAGCTTTGCTATTAATCTAGACTGTAGTTTAATAATGCGAATATTTCATAAACTGTGCAACACAGCTGTTTGAAAAAATTTTGTGCAAGTAAGTCAATAAATTATAAGGATAACGCATTGTTTGAACAAACCTGGTAGTGCATCTATGCAATCAAAAATCCCATCAATAATTATTCACTACTTTCATACATATTTTAGTGGTAAGCTTAGGAATTTTCTACAAGAGAATTAAACGAGAAACTAAAAGCTGGAACATTTGGCATGGCAAAAGTGTCTGCAGCTTAGCGATGAAAATTTCACACAGTAAGACATACATCCGTTCACACACAGAAGTACACACACACACTTACATACACTTACCAAGTACACATTTAGCTAAACGAGGTTAAAAAAAAACAGAACGTTTTTCAGTCAACGTGCAGCGTTTATTTTCAATTTGCTAGCGAATTATACTAACACTCAAACACACACACACATACACACACAGTTAGATGGCTCTAAGCCATTGTTTTTAGTCTTTGGCTATATATTTTAAGGTTATGCTGCAGCCGTGCTGTGGGTGAAAGCAGTTGTTGCCAGAGTCCCTTCAGGGGGTTTTGGGCGTTTTGGGCCAAATGTTAAGCAGCTTAGCCAAGCGCTGTCGGAGCGACATAAATTAAAATGGCCAACGCTTTTTTGCTGCATATGCAATCTCGCATTCACCTATACTTACACCCATACGTAGACCAACACATCTACACACACACACCTACATTTTGGCCATTTTTGCTTTGCTTCTACGTTTTGTTCATTTGCATGGCAAACAAATCGCTCGAGCGACAACAAATTGAGTTTCTTTATGATGTCCCATTTGCCGCTGTGTGTGTGTGTGTGTGTGTGTGTGTGTGTGTGTAGGTATGCGGATCATGTGTATGTGTGTGTCTGTGCATAGGTATTGGCTTGTGGGACAGTTTGTGAAATGATTTTTCATCTTGCCTTTTGGCTTGATGCCGCTTGCCATCTGTTTTAGCCCGGTCGAGCAAACCCGCCAAGCCGCTGGCAAGTAATTTCTTCTATCAATCACAATTAATTATGCGCGTGTATGTGTGTCGACGTGTGTGTGAGTGTGTTTGCTTTTAAATGATGTAACGGCTGGCACTTTTTCTTATTAAATTAGGCATGCAAAGGTGCACACAGTGGGCAGCGGTAGCGCCATCTTTTGGCCGCCGGGCGCAATTTGTAATTTCACGGTGCCTGCAAATGCAGTCCCTTTTACAGATGTTGTTGTCCTTGTTGCTGCTGTTGTTGTTGTTGTTGTCGCATGTTTTTGCTGCTTAAGCTACACTTAAGAATTAATCGTCGACCAAGGCAGAAAAAATTGCATGAAAAATAGTTGGCAATGTGAAGGGGTAGCGCAAGAAAAAAGGTAAAAACAGCAACAGCAAGATACATGTTGACAACAGCAGGGGCAGCAGCAACAGCGGCAGCAGCAGCAGCGTGTAATGAAGTGAAAATTGTCCTTAAACATCAATTTGCAGCAGCAGCCGTGTGCTCGTTAAGATTCTTGTTGGCGCTGCTCCTGCTGCTGCTGCTGCTGCGGTTAGCGGTGCTTCCTTATAATTTGATGCTTGGCGATGCGCGATTAATATAATTTGTTGCATGGCATGTGTATTAACTTCTTGCAAACACTGTCGCGTATGAGGACGGGGCGTCGCTATGCCTACCTTTTGGGGTGAACAGCAGCATATCCATTATGCAGCTATTTACACATACCGAAATGGGGAATCTGTGTGTGTATGTCTGCGCCCACGCTCGCAAATTGTAATTAAAATTGCATAGCAAAAATTGATTATGTGTGTGTGTTAGTTTTTGTAAGTGCAGCAAGTAGAAAATTTTAATTAAAAGCAAATGCTTTTAAGTTTGAGTAAATTTGTAAAGCTGTGCTTTAAATTGTTCATAGTAGACAAGTGCCATCAAAAAGTACTTTTTATCTGCAGTTTTATTATTATTATCTATTTTATTTTTTTGGGCATCCTTCAATTAGCCAACTGACCACCAAAAGTTACTTTCATTTTTACATTTGCAGCCCCTCCGTTATTATTTTTATCAATTTCAACTCTTGAAGTCGTTCAACATTTTGGTCCAGCTGGCTGCTCGTTGGTCAATCAAAACAAGATTGTAACTGGCTGCCAGTTTAAGCCTATTCTCTCTCTGCCCCCGACAAAATACTAACAAATACTCAGCTTAGTGAGTAAGTAAACATTTCTCCATATCCAACAATATATACGTGAGGTAAAAATAAACACACACACAAAGCTATGCAAAAAAAAATAAATAAATAAAATAAAAAAATATATATTTTCCATGTTTCCGTTTGAAAATACAGCACGTATGTGTTATTTTTTCTGAAGTTTTCCGAATTATGACTGGACATTGTTTGCGAAAATGCCTGACAACTATTTGGCCAGAGTGTTGTGTCTGTGGGAAGCAAAGTGTGAGCCCCTGGGAAAGTGTACAACGAGACAAAAAAGGTTTGGAGAACACGAATGAAATCAATCAACAAATTGGTGTCACAATTGATTCAAACAAAACAACAAACCCGAAAATACATGATAATACACACAAGATATATTCATGGACTAAATGCGATTTTTTTTTGAAATATTTTAAAAGTTTTTTTACATGCCTTGCTGAAATTATTGAATAAATGCCAAATTGTTTTGGGAATATCTCTGTGACATGGTATGCACTTTTCTCTTATGACGTATTCAAAATAAAAAAATCAATTTAAAAACTTCATGTTTATATTTAATCAAATTTATCTATAAATATTTGAAGTGGTATTTTATTAAAATTGAGAGCTGACTTGCTTGCAATTTATATACAATGGCATTCAAACTGTGGCTTGAATATTATATATGCTATTTTTGACAAGTTGTTACTTTTGATAAAATCACCACAAAGTGCTGCGAATGTAAATTGGCGCATGGGCAGCTCCTAATTGAATTTGTCAGCTAAATTGGTGTTTAATTAATTGCCAAATGCAATTTTTGGTAATAACAGCACACACGCTCGAACACAAACACAAACACAAACACCAACTCCAATTTAAACCAAGTCTGGCAAGCAAATTGCCAGTTTGAGGACAGAAGTTGTCAAAATGACAAACTTACTCTAACGGATTTTCGGTTCGTTTGAAATAATCAAAATGTCCAACAAATGAATATGTCACAACGAGTAAGTCACCTGCACAAAAGCAGCACAGCAGGTCGGCAACAGGCATAAAACGAACGACCGGCAACAGAACAGACTCAACACGCCCACATGTGGCTCAGGGCTAAAAAGGTAATTGCAATAATAACAACAAGAAAGGAAAACAACAACAACGGTGAGCCTGGCAAATGAAGACATACAATTATTAAATAAACACACCCACACACACATATCTACACTACCAAAAATAATTCGAAGTTCTACACTGACTCGAGGCAGTGTTTGGCAAAAGCCCAATATTGTTTTGCCTTTTAAATAAATGGCAAGTTGGTTAAAGATAGCTAGCTCAGTTATTAAAAATGTAATAACAATATATAAATTTATGTAGAAATATTCATCAATATGCTTCCTATCGAGTTGAGATTTAGGTAACTTTTTGAGATTTAGGTAACAATGTTAAAACCATTTTCAAAAATGTTCAACTATTTCTGTCAGTGTCTTAATGCACACCTGAATGTGTTTGTTGTGTCACTGTTTGTCGCCTGTAAATTCATAAATATTAAAGATACTGTGTAGTTAGTTTGCATCTAAGTAACTTTATAACAATCTTTCTTTGCAGGCTGTTGACAAATCTGTATAAATCTCTTTGTAGGTTCTTTTGCTGGATTTGTAATGCTCTTCAATTTGTAATACGTAAAAATGAGTAACGCATAAATACATAGCTGGAAGGTTAAAGAATCCATTGACTCAGGGCAGTTACTTAGGAAGGAAACGGAAACGCCTGTGCAAACCGGAAGTCCAAAAACCCAGCGAGAAGCCCGGACACGGAGTTTGCACGTGTACTTTGGCTAGGTGGCAACTGTACCCGCACAATCGCTCCCCGTCTCGTTCTCAGTATGTGGCATGCTTTATGTTAGCTTTTGGTCCTTGGCCCTTGGCCTTTGGCCATGCCAGTGACATTTACTGTACACTTCAGCTCACTTGATGCTCAACTGAATGATTGATGCGCTTTATTCGTATTCACAGCAAAAGGCAAAAGAAACAGACAGACGAAAAGAACGAATTTTCAAATCACATTCGTGAAAAAGTAACCAGACGGACAAACGAGGACAACGACTATGGGGGAATCGAGTGACGTTAATGCCAAAGCCAACATTATGCCACCGAACGCCGATGTAACGAACCGACAATACCAAATACCAATACAAACAGCAACAACAAACCACCCACAGCCAATACCAAGTGGCCACATTTCTGGTGTTGTCGTTGTTGTTGCTGCTGCCGCATGTCAAGTGACAAATTTGGAAATGACAAAATGCCCGTTTGGAAAATGCTCGCGAGAAGCGAGTCGCAGGGGCAAGCGGGTTGAGGATGTCGGCGATCAATCGCATTTGGCGAACAGACCGACGCCAGATAATTGAATTTTATTTTTCTTCTTTTTACCATTTGTCTTTATCTGGCTGTACTGGCTGTGATGCTTTCAGTTGTCATAATTGAGTTTATGGCATCGCCACTCCGTCGCCGCACCACTGCACCACTTCTGCAAGTAATTTGAAAAATTTGAGTGCATAAAACTGGTGCTGCTTATTGCTGTCAATTCCCATATGCAGGTATCTAGTGGATATACGAGTCAAAAAATTGCAAAAATGAAATTTTAATTAAATTTTGATATCCGCTTTCTGCCCACCCCTGAAATGAGTTCACAGTTGGGTTCAATTTGTATAGTTGTTCTGACTGTTCTGAGCTCGGTTATCAGCTTGGGGTCATATGCCTCTTTGATTTATGTGCTTTGTGTGTGGGTGCCCAGACAAATACACACACACACATTTACATTCACACATGTATATATAAACAGTTATAAGCTCACAGTTAGGGGCATATTAAAAGTAGAATTCAATTGAAAATTTTAACTACACGCAGAGTAGCAGGAAAATTGAGAGAAGGGCATTATGCAGGAATCAAAGGAGTGTGGCGCGGAATAAAAGAGAAAGAGAGAGAGAGAGAGAGAGAGAGTAGGATACAGGCAGTGTACGAGTGAGTCAGAGAGAGAGAGAGAGGGAGCGAAAGAGGTCGAGTTGTTTTACAGCTGTGCACATATCCTTTGAGATTAGCTCGGGCAAATTGCAAGTGCTCTGCTTTTTTGTTATTATTGCCGCTTGGCGGCTAAAGTGATTTTTGTTTTAGCTGTTGTTGTTGCTATTGTTGTTGTTACCATGCACATTGGTTTCCAGTGAACTGCATGCAGCTGTAACGAGCAAATGACTTTCGATTGGTTCGTTAAGAGCATTCGGCCAAGTCAGCTGCGAAACGATGCCAATCATGTTCAACGTAGAGTTTATGCCTCTTGGCTTACAAACTCATCTTCGATCCATTTAATAACTAAAACATGATTATATTTTGAAACTACGGCGCACATATACATCAAATATTCATCTGCCACCCATTGTACAAACATTTAAATCCATTTTCATAAAGTAATGCAAAATAAAAGGATTACAATAATTAGGTAGTCGAGCGTAAATTCATTTATGTATAAGTATGCGTATATTTATTACAAGCAGCTGAGGTACACATAAACATAAATTTTTAGTAGATAAATGTTGTATTATAGTTGGCTGCACATAATAAATCTGTGGAAATTTGATATATTGAGCTTCTTTAGAGAGCGATTAACATAAATAATTAGATTATAAGCAACAGCAACAGCAACAATAATTCGCAACGTAACTGACCAATTTTAGCTGACCTGAAAACACATACAACTACACACACAAAAACACAAAACACACACCTAAACACACAACCAAATACACACCTAAACACAGGCAAGCAGGCAAGAACAATACGTTTTTCCATGAAATTAGCTTCTGGCATAAATCTTTTGTAAATAATCGAGATGGAGAAAGGGGTGGCTGGGTTTGGTTGAATGAATGGCTGTAAATGCGTCGCACGGGTCAGCAGGCTAGTCAGGATAAGGCCAGTTGCCGGTTGTGGCCAGGTACAGGACTTTAGATGTCCTGCCATTGCTGCTTGTTTGCAGTTTAAGTAGACATAGTTTATACTCTTTTATATGTATAAGTGAATGGGCGTGTGGGTGCTTCTGTTTCAATGGGTGTGTGTGTGTGTGGTGAGTGTGTTGCCTGCAGCTGGTTCTTGTGCTTAAATTAATCTCTCACAAAGAGTGCCAAAGTAAAAAGGGAAAAGAGGCCCCAACCACAACAACTACGGAAAGGTATGTGTTTAATAAGTTGACGTTGTGTGTGTGTGTGTGTGCTTGTGTGTGTCAACCATAGGCATACACTTTTACACGCTCACACCCGAGTCGTGTTCCTTTATGCCCAAGTAATTTATCAGTAAATTAAGCAATTTATTTTATTTATTCCATTACGTAAATCATGCAATTTGTGCACGATTTCGTCATTGAGCGACAAACAACAGCCGAAGCAGCAACAGCTACAAAAAAAATGTGCCAACGCCAGCGATTTCTGGTCAGGATTTACATGCCGCTCTCCCCCTCATCACTCAAGCCCGATTCAACTTGTTTTTACCTACACGCTTTGCCAATTTTATTAAAATCACTTCAGGCAGAAGCTTCAGCCAATAAGCGGGTGGAGGCGGGGATGATTGCAGAGGGGGTGCTTTGGGGGCCTATTGGAGCACGCAGTGCGACCATAAAACCAAACATAATGAGTGCTACACCAATACACACACGTACCCATACACACCCTAACACACACACACACAGACACACACAGCCACACACACATACACACGCATCTCAAGCAACTTGCCTACAAAACATATGAATCTAATAAACAAAAGCCGTATATTATTAGCTGCGGATTTATAAATATGTTCGTGGGTGTGTATGTGTGTTTGTGTGTGTGTGTGTGTGTATGTGTTGCAAAGGAGTTGGTTAGACTTGCTGCGGCTTTCAGTGGCTCGTAGAACATGGGCCAAATTATGTTAGACGGCAATCTCCAAGGATTGACTCAACATGAATAGCGGCAAGGCAGAAGTGAGGCAGTGAAGCAAGGGATCAAGGGTGCGGGGAGCCATAGCAAGACTACGGCTCACGGAAATGTTATCATAAGTTATGGCTAAAGTTTTTACCCCAAGCTAAAGCTGTAATACACTAAGCGAAATGAACTAGGCCAAATATCAAATAGAGTCTATAAAATGTCAATCAGTTGGGAAATCAAAGAGTTCTCGATAAAGTTCAATGTTTATAATACAAAATGCTTGCTGTACAAATGCAAATGTATAAATAACAATAATATAAATAATAAATAATAAGATGAAACCATCTCAAGACTTAACTAGACAACTTCTTAGTAATATAACATCAATTTGCTACACAACTTATCCACATCTGTTGCAAAGGAATTTTCTTCGCCTGCGTATTTCTCTCCATTAATATTTTATTAATGAGTCAATCAGTATTTGAGAGAACACTTGGCTGGCTTTATTATTCTGTTTACAAGTTCGCGTTTTCAATGAAGCGAAATAATTAAAACGGATTTGCTCACTAAATAAAATCCCGCTTTCCACCCAACTCCCCAGTGTGCTGTGTCAATTTAGCTTTAGCGGTTAGCTTTCCGTTGGCGTACATTGAAAACTGGAGTCGACTGTTTCGGACAGTGTATTAGTTGTCGTCTATCAACACACAAGCATCATTGTCATTTAAATACACACACATGCACACACATAACGAATTGGCAGCGATTTCCTTGTGCACAGCAAAAGTTTCGGTTGTTAGTCCGTTATTTGGATCAGAAATTGCAGCCACGAGAACTGATACACACAGGAAATGTACGTCCGCATGTAGTAGAAGTAGTTTAGTTGTAGTGTAAATACAAAAATGGAGCCAAAGTTACGAATTTACCAGGTGAGAAAATGTGGGGGCAGTTGGCCAGGAGATGGGATGAAAGCGAATCGAATCCTGAGCTCGCACAAGCACATTTCTACACGTACAAGCGATTAGATAACAGGACAACATATAGTCGAAGTCGCAATCCGCACAGGACATGCACCTCATTTTGAACATACAATACCGCACACCCACACACACACACACACGCACGCACACATACACAACCACAGCCGCGCAAACAATGAAGGGAACGAAATTTTTGCGCTTCGGCATCCTTAAGGCGAAATGTAATTTCCTGTGACAAAATACAAAGCTAATCCCTGCACAAAAACACATATCGCTGCAGCTTGAGCCAAACTTGGTCAAAGGATTGGATTCTGTGCAAACTTCGAGGATTGGCAAGTAAGGGGGTACAGGGTTAAGTTGGCCAGTGACTCCGATACGTGCAGCGAACCATGAGAACCAAGAATTGAGCCCCACTGCTGTTTGATATTCCAATATCTTGGTAGGCTTCTATCTTTAGCATCAGTTTCAAGTCCTGGCGCTGCAGGTTCAGCAGCAGGTCAAGGCTTTACGTCTCCGTCGGTTCCTTGGCATTTGGCATTTTGATGGGGGCTTGGGAGAGCGTAGCACCTCATTTGGCCTTAGTGCAGGTGGTGCTGCAGCAGGCGGGAGTTGATGTTCAGCCAGGTCAGAGCACACAGGACACGCGGTTAGACAACAAAAGCGCCATACAAATGGCTAAGAAATTTTCAAACTGGCTAAAAATAAATCGAAAGTTTAACTTGTTCGTTTTGCTGATGCTGAACAGTAGCAGCTGGCAGGACATTTGTCCCGATTGTGATTGCCATCGTATGCGATATGTATTCTCGGTCAGTGGGGCTTTCGTTTGATTTCTCAAGTGTAAACTACACAGCCGTCTAAAGGCTAAAGGAAGGCTTTGTGCCCTGTCACACAAATATCAATATGGAAACGTTCTTCTTCTCACCCTGTGTGGGCCACAAATAACCGCAGCAACAGCTGCCACATGCGCCAAACTACTAAAATATCACAAACATTAATTGAATGGGGCACACATCAAGAGGCCAAAACAGGACGGGGGGAGGGGGTTGGTTTTCCTTTGAAACACGCAGCGCTTGCAAATTTTCATTATACGCAATTTTAAGCCAAATTGAAGAGCAGTCAAAGCGATTTAGCAGGTAGCAGCGACATCAAGGCAAAGCCATTTCATCTCTCAGTCTTTCATTTGGCTGGGGACCAACGCACAGTGATTCAAAAAATTCTGCTGTGGAATTCATTTGGTTTCAAGCAATTTCAATTGCATGAGAAAAACTTGCAGCTGGTTTTCTTCTCAATTAGATATACTTTATTTTTTGGTTTTATCAAACAATAAATGGGTTTGTGTAATCTGAAGACGCACACAAAAGTTTGTACATTCTAAATCAATTATTTATGAGAGAGGAAGTTTAAAATGTACGAAGTACTGAAAAATAAGACATGTTGTATCCGATGTAAAAGAAAATAGAAAAAGTGAATCAGTGAATCAGTGCAAGCTAACAACTAAGACTCGCAGCTTTGTTGAACAGTGTACTGAGTGCTGTGCACTTACCGAGAATTATTCGATTTCAAAAACGACTGCTGCAAAACGCACATTGACTGCAAATGAAACAGCTGTAAATTTGGCCCGGCTGGAGAAAGGCAAGAAATTATTTGCCCCCACTATTGATACGCTTGCATGCATTGACTTTGAAGCACCCACCGCACCATTGCATCACTCCACTCTGGCTGTGAGTGTTTCGCATAACTTTGGATACCAATAAGTCCCAGAAATATCTGCTTGGCTGTGTGCCTCTATGTCTGACCTATCAGAGTCTCTCCCTTGCCTGTCTGTCTCATTGTTGCAGTTTGTTATGCCAAATGCGTAGTGACACGACCGGCATGTGTATGTCAGTCATGGCCAACAAGTTCAGGCCACGTTCCATTGTTGTACTACGATGGTCAACGCGAACGAACGCCTGGGTTTTGTTTGCCTGTCACAACTGCTGTTCTTGTTGTTGTTGCTGTGGCTGCTGTTGCTGATGCCATTAACGCGAGAATTGTGGGTCCTGTCAGCAATCGTAGTCACATTGTTGGTCCAAAGCCCAGACGCATACCCACACGCACACACACGAATGAGGGTTCGCCTGATTTTCGCTGTTGTTAGTCATCGCCTTTGCCATAAAACGGCATTGGTCGCTGGTGTCAATCAACAACGCACACACGCGCAACATCATCAACAGCAACAGCAACCGCACAGTGTGCACACAAATCCCACAAAATTTGCATATTTAAAACCATTTCTTTTATAGACATGCTACACTAGTTTTATTAAATTGTTTTGGATTTCACAAAAATGTGATAAAATTCTATAAGTTTCACTTTCATTTCAATACTTGATGCAGCTGCATAACTTGTTGTTCAAAATTAACAAATAAACTTCAGTTTGTAACACTGAATATATTCGGGTAAACATATTTGAATCGTTTACTGTGTTTCTCTCTTTAAATATAGTGTTTTTCATTCAACTGCAGCCACAAATAAAAAATAAGAAACAATTGCTTAAATGGTGCAGAGTATAATGGAATTCGATATATTGAATAAAGGTCGAGAATTGTGTTTTTTGTGGTGTTTGGACTGTAAACGCGTGGCCTGTGTGATGTCGGGTCGTTTGCATTGCCAGCCACTTCATTATTTTGGTGTCGCCCCTTCTGCACCTGTATCCGAGTGTGCGTGTGTGTGTGTGTGTGTGTGTGACATCATGTATTTCTATGCATTCATGCATAATGGCTGGCAAACGTTTACAAAAGCTGCAGCATGGATTTCCGCATGCTGCCATTTGCGGTCCATTTGTGGCCTGCAGCCTGCATGCCAGAGAAAGGAAGTGGCTTAAGGGATAGGGTGGACGCGGGGCCTGTTGGTCACTATGGCGCCGTTAGCATGATTGAAAAACGTGCCAGATGGCTAGGGGTATGCCTCACACGCCCCTCTCTTTATCTGTCGCTCTCTCTATCTCTCTCTATATCTCTCTCTCTCTCTCTCTCACGCTTTCTGTCTAACCTCATGCCGGACTGTGGAGCCGGCTTTAAATTGCATGCCATTCTGTGCGCTGTCAGTGGCATTGTATTGTTGTGTGGCTTGCACTTGTTATTGTTGTTTTCCCTTTCACAATTACGTAATTTATTTTAACTGTGTCAAATCTACGCCAATCGACAGCGATTATGCTGGCAAATTGCAACAATTCCTTGCCAGTCGTTCCCAGCTCTCCCAATTGCAATTTGTTAATGTCGCCGGCAACAGATGCTGTATAAGGATACGTCTTTGGCCAATCCTCATGCCACCCCCCGTTTCACCCCATTGGAGACCAGTGGTGTGTTTGGGGGCTGCCATTCAGTTTGCCTGCAATTAACCGCAGTGTGCTAATTAATTTGCTCATAATTGATGTGATTATGTGTGTTTCATTTGTGCCCCAAAAACACGACGAAGCAACAACTGGCGCCTTGGGCAACATCAAGTGAAACAATATTGGGGCCACGTTTACAATGTGCTGCATGCATCTCTCTGTGACCAGTCCTCGTGGAAATCAAGCCAAATTGTAAAAGCGCTTGCTACAATTTATATATGTATCAATTTATATATTGTATTCCTGCCACAAGTCGCCAGAACTGTGGCAAGTCGAAGGCGGATGTATCGTTTTGTGGCAGTTAGCCAGACAACAACACACAATGCCACAACCCCTGAGTATTCTAAATATTCTAGTTAATTTGCTTTTCTGAGAATTTCCCTATTTACTTGCGCATCGCTTGCCTTAAGCTGATTTGCCAAATTTGACATTGCTTTTTCGATTGCCACTTACCGCTCGCTGCTAGCTGCGCTTGGGGCAACGTCAATCACCTGACAGAAACATGCAACATCGTCTCACCGTTTGACTTCATAAACTGACCCACCCGGGCGGTACAGGTACGACACACTTTTGCAATTGCCTTTTGCTGCAGGCTCCAAAAACAAGTCGCTTGTCGCGTTGGGTGCCCCATGGCGGGGCCAACATTGAAAGCTTTCGAAATCGCACACAAATTTGCTAGAATTCTAAAAACATTGCCAACAGAGAGAGAGAGAGAGAGCTGATCCAGAGACAGATAGAGAGAGAGAGAGAGGGTGAGAAAGAGGCATGCAACATTACTGCTGCAGCCGGCCGATGCACTTTGGCAGTTAATATGTAACGCTTTTACAATTATCAATTTGTGCTACTTTACTACCCTGTCATTTTTAAGTAGAGGCTTGTTAAACCCAGCTACTCAAATCAGCTAAATATGAGCTATGAGAAATTGTACCATTTTGTCTCTATTTTGTTCCTCACTTTTTCCCCCTGCCTTTAAGTTGATATTTTCCTCAGTTTGCTTAATGCTTACCGAATTTCGGTCTAATTGGGTTTCTTTTTTGCTTTCCCAATCTTTATGAAAAGTTTTTGACCGCTTTACATTATGAAAACCAAAGATTTATTATATGTCATATTTTAACTTCATTTTGAATGTCTAATTTGGTTCTGCCTTTTAATTTTATATAATCTAATTTGAAACACCAATTTTTCATTTTTATCTATTATCACATTTTTTTAAATATTGTGGACTGTTTTTAATCTATAATGTGAATAAATAAATCTGGAAATAAAAAAAGGTTGACAAAAATGATTTGTGTGCGAATCAATTGTGGGCGGTGTTGTCCACGATTGTAATTAATTTTAAGTTATTTAGAAGAAACCGCCAAGAGATTTTTGGATATCTTTTAAAAATCTTTGAAAATTTTGTACATGAAAGATTAAATAGATTCTAGGACATTATACAGTTTAGCAACAATATGTTCGATATGTTCCTGGTATTGTTTCAGTTGCAGTGCCTAGTGGCATGCAACACTTTTGGCAGGGAGCACACACACTCAGCCTATGCTGCATACATTAGTGAATATGTAGAGGAGTGCTCTATAAATTGGTGTATGTGTGTGTGTGTGTGTGTGTGTCTGTGTGTCGTTATGTTGCAGTGTGGTAGTGATTAGTGGTAGTTGTCGTTGTAGTGAATGTTGCTGGTGATGGTACTTACCATTTAAAACATGGACACGAACGCTGGCCACATCTGCGTTGGAGGGGGCGCACGAGTATTTGCCGGAATCGGCCAGATCTGCATTCTGTATGAGCAGAAATGAGGTTGTCACATCGCCCTTTTCGGTAATTACCGACACGCCGCCTCTTGATGAATCATAATTAATGACCTGCAAATGGAAGAGCATTACGCAAAAATTGGGATAAGTAATGGTAGTCATAGCGTAGGCATCAAAACCCTTACCACCCCCTACCGCCCACCCCCCCTCACCCACTCACATACATCAGCAGCATAATGTGAGAACAATGAGTGGTGCAGGAAAATATTTTTTTCTGATGGGATAACTTGGATGTTGGCAAATAATAATGAGCGAGTGCTTCTCCCGCTTGTTTGTTGTTTAACGTGGGTGCTCAAATTCCATATGCCATTTTTTTTTTTCGAAATTTTCAAATGCGTGTGACAGGTAGAGGAAGAGAGAGAGAGAGGGGCATAGGGTAACAACAGCTGCTCTTGACAGACATTATAAATCAGCGAAACATGTCAGCTCTTCTTGTTTACTTTTCAATGCCGTCAGGCCCTTGTTTCCCCGGAAATGCGTTTTAAATTGCGATTTTAATTGGGATTTAATAGCTGGGTGCCCGATTAAAGTTGACTTAACGAAAGCTGAAAGGTTATTTAAGACTCAAGCGCGCTGGAGGAAGACGGCGATAAGTAACAAAAATTATGTTAATCAAATGAGAGCAGAGGCCAACATCGGTTTACTAAGACTAAAAGCAAGTGGTAACAGCGCAGGCTGCTTCATTACGATGATGGCTCTCAGTGCGATAGATAGATACGCAGCAGCCGTATTATCAGCATCAAACTCAACTTCATTATCGATTAATGTGATTGGTACACGCAGAGAAATGAAGGAATGTTGATATCAACATGGTCAAACAATCATTTTTGGAGGATTGCTGTTATTTTGAGTAAAGGTGTTATTACGCTTATTAATTATTTCAAATTCTAGATGTACACCGAAATTTTAACTTTATATAAAGATAGCAATTCTGATCCACTAGCAATTCGTTGCAAAGTATGCCTTTTCTCCGAGTGTAGTAGAAGGGCACAAATGTCAAATGTCGACTGCTGCTAATAGCAGCAGGGCAAATCGAGCTGCATATTGAGTCACAAAATAAGGCAGATGCTCAAAGCGACGACAAAAACAAATACCAGAATAATTTCCCAATACCAATACAGAAAGTTCAGAGAGTACAGAGTGGTGGGCAGCGGGAAGGAGGAGTACAAAGGACAGAGGGCAGAGAGCAAGTAGCTGACATTAACACATCATGCCGCTGACAGCGACAAGAAATTGGAGGCAACAACAAACGAACAGAGAACAGAATAGAGTAGAATAGAAATAAGCAGCTGTCTATGCCCCCATTTTGGATGTGATAGCATTTGTAGCTGGAGGGCGCATAATTTGCTGTATAATCTCAGCTAATCGACGGCATTTGCAATAATATGAAAAATGAAAGAAAAGTTGGCGTCACTGATAATGATGACGATAGGGAAACGTAACGTACACCCAGCAATAGCTATATATATGTATATATTGGCGCTATGAAACTGTAGATATCCTCGATATATAAAAAACAATGACAATGCCCAAAAACTTTGGCATAACAACTTTTTGCCCAGGCACAAGTAAAAAGTTTGCCTATCAGGGAGCGGAACTAACGAAAGTCTGGTTGTCATTATAGTCCATTGCTGTCATCGCTATCAGCATAAATTCCGTATTTGTATTATAATTTGTTGTTGCTGTGGCTGTTGCTGTTGCCCTTGTTGTTCTTGCTTGCTTGCTGGCAAATTGGTTAATGAAAGCGACGGCTTACAATGACAGGCAGACAGAGGGGTGCATGGGTAAACTGGCAAATGCCAACTGGCAACTGGCAACTGGAAACTGACAACCAGTGAATCCGTAAATTGGAAAAGCATTTTGCGACCGAGCTGCATCAAAAATGTACAATTTGATATACCAAGCAAGTGCAGCTCTTGGCAACAGCAAAACAACATCAAAATAAAATATTTGTGAAAATGAATGCATGTTAAAAAGCGGATATTCCATAACCCATTCTTGCAGGCACCGTGCAACGAAATAATCGAGCTTATAAAAAAATCAGACGTTAAATGTGCATAAAAGTCTGTCACACAGGACTCAACAATATGGGAGGAGTGTCAGTCGCATCTGATACTGCTGACATTTGTATACTTTGCACGTAAAGCTTGCTTGACAGACAACTAATAGCTGACTAAATCAAACCAACGGTCGCTCATTTAAGCGACAATTGATGATGTCTTCTGCAAAGATGCTTATTCAGTTGAAAATGTTTTAGACTTTTACTTTACTATAACTACATACATTCAATAAGACACCATATACCAATTGATTTATCTAGTTCATCAAACATCAGAGAAGATAAAGGCAACTTAAATAATACGAAACAAAATCAACGAGAACACTTTGTGTACATTTTGAAACTTCTACTAGTTTATATAACTATGTAAACTATCTATCTATAATTGCGTACTCGGCATTTTAAATTTGTTTATCCCTTTAACTTACTAACACCAACTCAGGAAGGGATTCATTAAGTGACCCTCTCGGCAGACGGACACATGCTAGAAGTCAACGCGGAAGTGGCCAGCAAAGGTGGAACAAAAGAGTTGACCCAGGCCAATAACGTGAACAGCGTTGAGCGCGCAAGAGAAAATATGTAACGTTAATTACAATGTGCAAGGGGATGTGAGTGACAGGCAAAAAAAAAAAATAAGAAAAGCGTTGCATACCATTGAGGCAGCGAGTGCTTGAGAGAACGAGTAGGAACAACAAGCGCATCAACTAAGTTTATCCATCCATTAAACTAATTAACAGCAAATTTGCATGGATCGTAAATAATCCGTGTGCAGCATGGGCAAGGATGGTAGCTTGTGATATGGTTGCGGCTACTCACACACACACACACACACACACATACACATACGCGCACACATTCACTTGTACGCCGCACACATTGACATTGATGTGGGGACCTGCACCTGGCCAGAGGCACACAATTGTGGCGCGTGGCTCTTGGCTGGGCTGCAAGGATTTTAATTAGAAAATTCCAGAAATAAAAGTGGCAGCAAGAAGTAACCAGCAACAGCAGCGAGGACTGCAGCAACAAAAGCCGTTGACAGCAGGATTTGTGCACTTTTAACACGTTGCCAACAGGGTCGCCTTCTCTTCGCCTTCTGGCGTTAACTTTTTTACATTCACCATTTTTTCGTCGGTGTTTTGCTTGGCATTTGCATTGCAATTAGTCTTTAACTGTTACGACTACGTCTCGGACACACTCTCTCTCTCTCTTTCTCTCTTTTTCTCTTCCTGCTTTGTCTCTCTTTGCAGCTGGCACAAATCCTGTTGCGACTTAAGCGCTTTTAATGCTGCACAATTAGCCAGGCTGTTTAGGCTGCTTAAGTCGCTTGAAACTTACACAAATAATTGATAGCCAACGGTTAGGTATAATGTAGCCACCTGGATGGGCCAAGCTGTTTCCCTCCAATTGTTTTCTGTGATTCGCTCAGCTGTTTAAGGTATTAATTTAGCGTGCCACATTGACCCACATCGCAGTTGCCACGCAGGCCACGCAGGCCACGCAGGACATGCGATTGTGTTTCCAACTGCCTTGATTTACTTATTAAAGTATCAACAGCTGACACTTTAAATAACGACGACGGCTTGCAAATAAGCTCCACGCACGAGAGTTGCTTCTCCGGTTGAAGGGAAGGCATTAAGGGATTCAGCTTGCGTGATCTGAGTGCTGCTTGCTATGTAGTTGCTGATAACATATTTGCTATCAGCAAAATTTCCAGAAAACAGGCACTTTAGTAAATTGTTCGATACAACGAAATTAAGTTTGCGCCCATTTGCTTTATGAACGATTTAGATTACTAAAAAGGTCGCGAAAATTTATGGGCTTCTTTTGTTTGAGTACAGCAGAACAGGTAAAAAATTTACCTTTTGAGTGCTGAATTTGAGCAGGTATTTTGAGTCAAAAGCGCGATCCCAACTATGAATGTGGTATTAATCTAGAGCGCGAACTATGGTAAAGAATTCGTGGTCACTGAAAATCGGTTAAGTTTTGACATAGTTATGGCTGTGGAAAGTTTTGAGTAGACCCGTAAAGCACTTTTTGTGGGCAGAGTTTGACAATGAAGTCATGTTTTCAACTTTGAAGGCAATATTAATATAAAAGACCATAGAGGCCACGAGAATGTCATGGTCAACTCCGTTTTGTCATAGTTATGGCTGTGGACATTTTTGACCTTGAAGCTCTTTTGGGGGGCTGTGATATCTTTTGCTTACCGCTTTGCTTGCTTTATATTTGTAGTTAATTAAATGTGCTATGGCAAAACTTAAAATCATGCAAATCAAATTAATTAAGTACAAGACTCACTCGTTGCCAAGTTGACGAACGAATACTACAAAAGTTACAACTAAAGAAGGAAAAAAAAATAAAAATCAAACGCATTTTCGTGACAATTGTAACAATAAAGTTTAATTACCTCCTCGTGATGGTACCAGAATATGTAGGCCGGTGGTTCTGGGCTGAACTTTACAGTGCAAGTGAGATTTATGGTGCTGCCTTTATCAACGTGAAGGTCAGGTCCGCCAAGTATGGTCGCCGTTGGCACTGTCAACAGTGAAAACCAATGAAAAGTGCAGACGACGAGCAACCGAAAAAAAAAGAATGGAAGAGAAAAAAGATGGGAATAAGTAGAAGAAGTGCTTGAAAAACGCGGGTAAAGCGAGGCAGACACAGAAAAGCTGACATAGGCGGAGGCTGGCAGGAGGCTCACACTGGAGGCAGGCAGTCAGGCAGGCAGGCCTCTGGCTGACACTGTAGAATAATAAACTACAAGATAAAATGAAATTATTGTCGTATAAAAACGAAGTCCTCGACGTAACTTGACGCCCTCCTGCCGACGTCGTCGTCGTCGTCGTCGTTGTTGCGACCGCTGTGCGTGTTGCTCACTCGTTTGCTGTAATTTATTTGCTCAACAACTTTTTTTGTTGCTTTTTTTTTTGCGTATGTCCTTTTGCCTTTTGTTATTTGCGACAAATGGTTGACTTTTTTATGAAGCCAAAGCCAAAGCCAAAGTCACTGCTCTCAACTCCATCTCCAATGCGAAACTCAGGCTCAAAGTCAAACTCAAGCTCGCACTCAAACTCATACTTACCGACAACATTGAGACGGACGAAATAGCTGCGAACGGGCTGCGTTGATATCTGGCATTCGTACATGCCCGCATCTCGCTTCTGGGCCCATTTTATCTGTAGCGTCCAGTCATCGGTGTCCTGATGATGTGTGGCCTGAAACCGCTGATCGGAGGTGTACGTGTACGAGCCCACCGTCAATATGTGTATATCTCGATGCCGTATCCAGGATACCTGCAGCACACAGCACATGTACCAATAAAGAAATCACAAACAAACAGAGAAATTTCACAAAATGTCAATCAAATGTGGCAAAAGGATTTCGCATAGCCTTCCATGTTTTCCACGGCAAAATATCCTAAAGGCAATTTGGTCAGAGCTCGAATATATTAAAGATTCTAACCAGGCGCAACTAAATTAGATTTTAAGCAAAGGAGGGATATGCCAGCTACTAAAAACCAGCTGTGCTGAATTTAAAATAAATATTCTTATTTATTAAATGAAATTATTATTTTGAAATGCAAAGAAAAAGCAAAGAAGAAAAATTCAATTTCCATTTGTAAGCCGATTAGTTTTTTGTTCCATAAAGTTTTGTTGTTTTTGGTGCAAAAATTCTTCAACAATTTCTCTGGTTTAGTTTGTCTTAGATTGTCTCGTTATACCCCTTTTTTAGCCACAGGAAACAGGGCATATAGCAACCAAGAAATCTCTTGGTTTATGGCCCGAGGTAAAATGTTGGCATTAAAAATGCAGCAATTGAAAGCTGAATTGCCGACGCAATGCCATCAAATTCGAATGAAGTGCGCAAGGTGTCCCATTGTGCAGGTCCATCATCCTGTTCGTATCGTTTGAAGGACCTTTTAGCGATTAATCAGCCAGCAATGCGTATATTCCTCGCATTGTTAATGGGCGCTATCTCATTCCGTGCAATCAACTTGGCCGCAGACCTTGGCCCGGTGCACACAACGTATGAGCAACTTGATGTGTTACGCATGAGCTGGAAAGTTTTCGGGGCCTGTAATCCCTAAGAAAGCTGTCTTTGTGCGCAAGCATGTTTGTATGTGTGCGTGTTTGTATTTGTGTGTTAGCATTAGTGTTCGTTAGTCATTACTCAGTGGATCTTCTTTTGGGGTTGGCTTCTGGTGAGTTTTGAGTTGTTTTTAGCTTTTGCTTAATTATAACAAAGTTTTTAAGTAGTTGCTGCGCTGAGATGCAACTTTGTAAGCTGCCTTCCAAACATCACTCTCCTCCACCACCAACCATCTCTCTCTCTTCACCTCTTCTCTCCCACTCGCTCGACTGTCTGTCTCTATCGCATGTGTGCCTCGTTCTGGCACTTGATATGCGCAACTTATTAAGTCAAATGTAAATGCAAAATTATCGCACTTGCCACACGCTGTGCACGCCAAAAACTTGACTGGGCGTGTCTGAAATTGTTGGGTGCGTGCGTTTAATTATACGAAATGTTGTTGCATACTAAACAATGAGCTGACACACATCGCGCTGGGGACCGCCCTGCTTTTTTTTTTTTTTTTAGTTTTTGGGTGCAACCCAAAATGTCGACGTCATTGACTGTATACAAAAGTGTGAAAAACATGTCGACAAGGACCGCCATTAAACAAACATTTTACGCAACAAATTAAAGTGTAATTAACAAGTGCACACTGTGCGGCAACAGCAACAGCAACAACTACAAAAAACACAAACAACACACGCACATGCACTCATTCGACAGTTTCCTCTATTGCTCACTAGGATATTAGCAGCAACGCCTCTAGTGCAATATTGCAATTGCATACACATACACACACTCTGACACAACGTATCCTGCTGAGTTGGTTACGGGTTTGTAGTTTGGCATTCTCAGCTCGGCCACCGCCAAGTGTGTTGACGCGTGCGGCGAGTGCAATTTCAACGAAAATTGTTTAAATAATTTTACGCTTCGATGCTATTGTAAGTGTTGTAGTTGTGCTTGGAGTTGTCGTAGCGATAGTACTTGTGGACCCCCCCCTCTCCTACACTTCCCTAACCCTGTTTTTAAAGGGCCTTGCCCAGCTCTCTTTCGTCGCTGACGTGTGGCCGCCAACTCGTCGCTTTTGTGTGTTGGCAAGAAATTAAAAGTTTCCCGTTTGCTGCAAGTCCACATTCTGCTTCATGTTCCCCTTTCCATCCCCTATTTCTGTTAGTGCCGTTGTTACAGTTTCCATTTGAGTCAAGTGTGTCGGTAGTTCAGGGTGTGTGCGGAAAACTTTGTTGGTTTTTGGCATTTAGAGCGATAGCTGTTTGTTTGCTTTCGCGCAGCATGTCTTGCATTGTTTGTTAATGAGCGTTCGAATCTTTTCAACCAATCTGATTCCAGCACCATAACACCATGCCATCTCGGGGCAGTGGGGTAGGAGGCTCCTCGGTGATTAATCGCAGTGCGCAACACTTTTGGGTGTGTTTAATTATTCATAAACTTGTCCGCCACGCATATTAAAAAAGTTCGGTAGACGCCGATAAAAATTGTCACGCCCAGACGGCATTCCTGACACATCCAGTTTGCAAAATATCATTTTAATAATAAGCGACTAAAGTCCTTTGCTAATTAAATGTTACAAAGAAGGCAAATTAAAATTGTTGTCAAGAGCTGTTTGCACTCATATGAGTTTGCATATATTTGGCCCTAAGGTAAGAAGACTGGGTCAATATACCCTGTGTTATATGAAATTCATTCTGGGAATTTAAAAACAAAATCTTTATGTATACACAAATTTTTTTCTTCGTAAAAATGTAAGATAAAAGGGCAACAGTGTACTTCAAAGTCTATGAGATAAATCAAAATGGAATTGGAAAATATGAATAGAAAAATGATGAATAGAAAATTTTAAAAGAATCAACATAAATGACTAAAACTCTAACAATCTAAATACAGAGTATTTCACAATCTAAATGGAGCGCGTTCTCACTTATTCTCCCAGTAAGAGCAGCAGCTCACAGCAGGTTGCCAAGGGAGCATCGTTGCCCGGGTAGAGTGTCTCTTTAATAGATGGGCCAACGTGGCGGGGACGCAATTAAAGCAGATAAACAAAGAAAAACAATTGCAATAACAGTCGCATTTGCAGAACAGAATACAAAAATTTCAGCAAAACAAAACAACTTAATGCCGACTTAGGACTACGGTAGGCGCCCAAGAAAAGGTCCTCACACAAGTACCGCTCCCTCAGCACACAGTTCCGCGCACACAGCACGTTCACAGCAGACAATACACAAAATACAAATGAAAAAAAAAGGAAGGCCATTTTGTTGGACGGGGGTGTGTAACTAATTAAAAATTTGGCAGTCATGCTAGGGGAATTACATTTTGGCAAACGCGACTCGACAGTCGACTAGGTTGGCAAATCAACAAAGTCAACAACAACAAAAAAGTCAAGGCGCATGGAGAGTAGCCCAACAGTTGGGAAAAGGCAGTTAAGAAAGCGAGAGTGGGGTAATGTCAAAAATTTTAAAGTCTAAGCGGATCGTCACGAACAGGAGAAAAAGTTTACAAGTCACCAGCCGTTTCTTACTCACCGTTTTGTTGGCCAAATTGCGCACACGGCAACTGAGATATGCGGATTTGCCCATCAAGGCGGTCACATTGCGGGGCGTTGAGGGATCAAAGTATGGTTCCATCCATTTGGGATGCGTATAGGCAGCGGTGGGCATCGTATACACCGCTGTCGTAGTCATCTCATCTAACGAGTTGTAGCCCTCGATGGGTCCATGGACACCGCCATTTGTCATATCTATAGCAAATTCCATAGAAGCAAAAGAAACATTGAATTTTAATTAGAAATAAATCGTTACGGTTTCAGATCTCATTACAAAGAAATTTATACCTAAAGAACCAGTGATTGTCATTTTTTTGTTTCAAATTAAATGAAACGGTCTCCACTAATAAGTAAAGCTTTCAACAAAAGCAATTTAAGATGGCATTTTGTTTTGATCACGTATTGTCTTGGTTTTTAATTTAGAATTACTTTAAAATTCTTAAAATTTCAGTTGATGCAAATCGATTTTTTCCTTCCGCAAGTGAAGAGTTGTGCTGTTAAAAAATAAAAATATTAAAAAATTCCAAATGTGTCTATTTGAAGAGACACAATGTGGAAAGAGTTTTTTTTTTTGTTTTGTGTGTAGGTTTTCCCTGCATTTTATCTTTTCACCGCGTTTGTCGGCAAACATTTAAAACTCATGGCAAAAGTAGAGCAGCCAACAATCAAAAAATGGAACTGCAATTTTTTACCGGAAAAAATATTTTTGATTGCAGGCACCAAAAAGAACAAAAATTTTCACAAAAAACTACGTAACCGAAATACTAAAAAAATGTAAGCTTTAAATGTCAGGCAGATGCTCAACACAGGAGTATATACTTTCGAGTCCTGACAGCGCTCGTCAGCGTGACTTCTGTCATCGACTAAGCCCGCCCCAAAACAGGAACTTTGTTCATTAACGTGCTGGCAGGAAGTATGGTCGAATAGTGCACAAGTGGCCACAGAGGTAGCCACTGGCAACTCTTTAGTTTCAATTTAGAAATGAACCACTCACTGAATGTATAAGCGCATCAGCGCTGGCCACTGTACAGTGAGATGGTGGAGTGGTGGACAGGTGGAGAGATGGTTCAAATGCATTTTAAAACCGCAGACAGCTGCAAAAATGAACGCATGTGGCAAGGTAAGACAGCAGGGGGATGAGGGGATATTATAAGGTAGTAGCTGTTGGCCCGACATGGCGGAGGGCAGCCTTCAGCCTTCAAGCGAGTGAAGTGTTTGCGGTTGGCAAGTACAAGTGCACACAGACACACGGACGGACACACGCATAAGACGAGAAACGAAATTGTGTCACTGCTTACATCACATGTGAGGCAGGCAAAAAACACACACACACACACACACACATCCACACGCGCACACACAGAGAGCAAGCGTAGCGGCAAAACCGCAAGTGACTGTGTGGAGAAGAGTCGAGCGCATGGTTATGCAAAAATATTTGCACTCAAATCATATTTCAAGGATTAAAACTTGCATTCATTCGAAAACTGTTTTTTCCACATGCAAGCCCCCCCACACACACACACACACACTCACACACACATAAACTCTCATAGAAACACTCTCACCGCATACACACTTATATATAAAGGGCCGTCCCACAACTTCGGCTTCATTAAACAAAAGGTTGCCGGCATATGACGCGCATTTGTATGCATGAGTTGCATGCAGGCGGTCGGCAATGGGGCGTGTCATATACATGATAGATGCTTAAGCTTAATACGCTTAATGCCACTGACACAGAAAATTGCGCAAATTTTCAGTAAATATTACGTTCACTTTTGCTGCAACTACAGCTGCCCATAAAAGTATGCTACGATTTGTTGTACACGCTGCCGGGCAGGCAAGCGACTTTAAAGTCAACTAGTGCTTTGTGGAGCAGAAAGCAAGGGCGCAAGAAAAAAAACTCAATTGCCCCAGCTGAATGTGCTTCATTTCAGGCCTATGTGTGTGAAGGGGGAGTGTATGTGTATCCGGGGGGCAGGGGTGATTGAGTGTTTGCTTAATCATTACGCAGGCTGGGCACGCCCGCCGACTGACTGACTGACTGACTGACTGTATGGCTGTGTGGCTGGCAGTCATCCCTTTTCATACAATGACTTTGCATACTTGCGTTTAATTTGCGCAGGACGTCGGTGTGCAGCAATTAAGAAAACTTTTGCAATTTTCAGGCTTTTATTTTTGGCTTTATTTCCGTATACCCTGCAAACTCAACAGTTAATAAGCTTGTACTGAATTTTGTAAAGCATTGCTTGATAATAATTACAGTAATTTGCTAACATAGAAAAGATTTATCCAACACTTAAAAGGAACAGTGCCAAGTTAGTCAAGTAAACTTCCTTGTCATTCATTACATGGTTATTTTCTGCCCACAGAAATTTGATTCTTTGCCTTTGAAATAATGCGTAGTGTGCAACACTTTGAACTCGTGGCCCAATGAATTTGCTGCCAAGCTAATTGCCTGCTTATGGGGCGGGTCTCAAGTTCGAGACATATTTAATTGTATTTTATGGCATTGAATTTGTAGTCAATTCCGGCACACTTCATTGGCTTTGACGTCTAGTATCTGAGTGTGCGTGTGTGTGTGTGTTAGTAATTAAAAATCAACATGCGGCGCCAGAAATTAAGCTGCCTTGTGAAATGTGTGTCGGCTGAGAGTGGGCTGCCCCTGTTGCCATTAATTTGCTACTAATGCAACATGACGAGCGCTATTCTGATCAGACTGGCAGATGCTGATGCTGATGCTGCTGCTGCTGCTGTGCACGCCAGCATAAATAATGATACCTTTTGACATCGTCTAAGTAGTTTTATGCGTGGCAAACATGACTTGGCTGAAAATCAAATGAAACAGCTGAATATACACTCGATGAGCTGTCATTGTAGTCTATCGTCCACCGTCTCTTCATTTTGTAGTTCAACTGGACGACGACACGCCGACAACTACTCACATATGCATTCGACACCTTAACGTCGCTTGCGAATGAGGTGGTGGCTGCTGCTGGATGTTACTGGCTGCTACTGAATGTTGCTGCTGGCAACCACTTAACCACTCAACCACTCAGTTGCTCATTTATTTATGTGCTTCGCAATGCACTGCGCGGCTTTTGTTGCCAGCAACATTCTCGCCGGTTGCGGCTGCCGTCTTAATTAAGCTTAAATGATGCTGCAAAATTTATTTCATTTCGCACTCGAGACCAGCCAGCAACCGTGGCTAAAGCTGAACTGTTGTGGGAGCATCTTCTATACTCGCAACGTGGCATGCATATAAATTATCCAAGCAAATTACAACGCACATGGCGAAAATTGAAATGTGGCTACTGCGTGTGTGTTTGGCAGTGACGGCGCAGCTGTCATATTTGCTTTCTCCACATTTCAGTGTTGATTATTTTTAATGCTCCTCATTAATATGCTTCAATCAGAAAGTGCTTCAATTGTTCGCATGATTAACAATCAAATTACTCTCGGTGCCCCATTGTGTATCAAAACAATCAATCCTTTTTCATATTTTTCCTTTTGTATAAGCAAACCTTTGATACTGTCAATAATCATTGATTTGATTATATGTCAATCCATTCTTGTCCGTAAAATAAAAAAGTTATGCACTAACAGTTTAATTAATTAATAATTGCAAGACACTTGTGAACTTTTGAAGAGTTAATCAAATACTCGATATCTATAATATATATACAAAGAAAACAATGTTTCAGTCAATATCAGCACGTAGCTTTAAAAAGCTGCACATTTTTTTATTCAAATTCATTATTTTTAACAATTAAATAAAGCTCCCTTTGCTTGAAAATGGCTTATTCAGGGAATGACTAAATAAGTGACTTAAGATTTATTTGTTAATTTTGTCAAATTTTAAATTAAATCTATAAATGTTAAATTTGACAGAAAATCGCTAAGCATTTAATTTGTGTGTCGGCTTTTCAAACGCTTTGAATTAACATCTCAATGACATTCAGCAAAGTTTCTGGCTTTTGTCTTTAGTCTTCATCAGCTCTCTATGCATGCTGTTATCCTTAAAGTTGATTGACAACATTTTTGTGCAACGCTTTTGTTGTTGTTTTGGTTTGTTTGTCTTTGCAGAGCCACTTCGTCTGACAAAACATGAGATACGTTTCGACACGACACAACACGACAAGAACACACTTACACACATAACTCGTATTATGAAATATTCGTAAAATTTCATACAAAGTGTAAGCAAGTGATATGTGTGTGTGTGTGTGTGTGTGTGTGTGTGAGACTGTAAAAGCTAAAAGCATCAAATGAAGTTTTCTATACGATACTGGCTGGTTGCCTGGCTGCCTAGCCGTGCCTGATTCTGGCAGGGCTTATCACCTCTGGCCTCAGCACTGAAGCTTATAATGAAGCATTGTTTGTTGCACAAAGTTTGAAAACAGCAAGAAACCAGCCAAGAGCCAACATCCAACAGCTAAGAGCAAGCCAACAACAGCAAGTCGACGGAATGTGTGCGCAAGAGAGGTTGGGCCTGGGCTGCTTGACAAGATATTAAAATAATATTTACAAGGACTAAAGTGGTGCGTATAATGCATGAGCAGCAGCCAGTCTCAAGCACAAGAATAATAAGCAGCATCTGCATCTGAACTTGCTAACGTTGTGACCTGATTAGAGTGGTCCTATCCTGTCGTTAGCTTTTTGTTATTGTTTTGGCATTTTCGAAAATGTCCTCATGTTTTTATTAATGATCATCATAGATTTTCCAATCACAAACTCAAGTCCCTAATGGCAACTAAGAAAGCAGACGTTCAACTCAAACTGCTGCTGCCATTTTGCCGGCCCACATTTTCCAGACACTTTCTTTCTTTATCTCACTCGCTCTCTCTAACGCTTTTTCCTCCTTACGGTTGTTGTCCATGTGTTCGGCAGTCAGAAATCAATTCAATGGCTTGGAAAAGGGTCAAACTCGATGCTTTAGAATGTCAGTTGGTTCTGGGTGATTTTTGTCGATGCTGTCGTATTTTAATTGTGTGTGTTAAATATTTGGGTTCTGTGTCGGAGCGTATCCTTCGTACAATTTAAATTTATAGTTGTGGCAGTGCTTTACAATTTGCAACGCATCTGGTCATAAATTCTAGTTGGATTCTCTTTTTATCGCCCATTTCGTGTGACAATTGATGTTTATCGGTTTTGCCCCCGAAATAGCACAGGCAATCGATTCTAAATTTGCCTTCGTGTTAGTTTGCCCATTTGATTGCCAGGTGTCATGTGTGGTCTTGCATTATTCATGCAACTTAATCAATCAGGGCAGCATCTTGATTGAAGATTGTAGATAACCGCAATGTAGGCAATTGTCGTTAAACTTTTAATTGCACACCATGCAAGTGACATCTGACAACACTTGGAAACAATCACACACACAAATATCACACATATATTCACAAACCGCAAAAGGCAAACTCGATAGCGATTTCAATTGCAATTTGAGCTACAGCTTTTGCAGTTGTTGTTCTAATACCACTCAATGGATAATAAAATCGGGGTATATACACCTGAGTAACAGACTCAATTGTCCGTTTAGTCTAGGCCAAATATGTCTACAGGGCAACTCGTAGTTCGACTGAGTCGGCAACATAAAATATTTAATTCAAATGAAACACACAATAGATTTTTGCTCTGGTTTTTTGCACTTGGAACTATGAAATATTTACAACGATATGACGCACAGCTGCTGCCAAATTGCAACCGCATGGCAAAGTGTAAACAAACTTACAATAAATCATTTTTAAATAATTTACAATATGGCGTAAATCGCAGTAAAGGCCGAACTCAAACTATGCCGCACCCTCTCTGCCTCTCTGCCTTAATGGCCAACCCAGCAAGTAAGGAAAAATAAAAAGCAACAACTGCAAATAAAATCGATGTGTGCAACCAATGCCAAAGTTGAGTTTCTCTCTCGCACAGCCAACCAAACAAACAAAACAAACACAGAGCCAGCTACATGTCGCGCTTTTCGCGTCAACGGTTTGACGTCTGCTTCAAATGGCGTTTCAAATAAAAAATATAAAAAAAAAAAACGATGGGAAACTTGTTTTATTTTTTACTAGACACGAGGCGTGTAATGGCTTTGAAAAAGCTTCACTTTGGTCGTCACGAATTTCCTGGCAGATCTACAAAACGTGCAACCGGTGCTGATGTGGCAGGCTTGCACTTTAAATGCTGCCTGCTATGCAGCAGTAGCAATGGTTTGGTCTGGTTTGGTCTGTTTAAAAATACCCTGTAGTTATAGAATTGTGAGAACAGAGTCTAATTATTTGATACAAATTGATGATGAACATTTCTGATTTGATATACATATTTGAGCAGCATCAATAATTGAAATGCATGTCGTTTTAATCTGAAAACGTATCAATCTCAACAAACGAGTGCAAAATAACTTATACCAAAGCACATTCCTAACAACATAACTTTATCCAAGTCCAAGTATTCTGTTTCATATGCAGGCTGTCGAGGTGAGTTGTTTTTTTAAAGATAGCCACCGTCTGCACAGACAAAAATGTTTGCCGTACGCGTGCTGCCTGACAAAACTTGACCCAAGTATCCGAGCATCTCCTCCCCACAACTCTACATCCTTACACTGCTCTATACTACATATAGCGTGCACTTGTCTCTGGCGACGTCAGCTGCTTCAGTTGGTTCACTTGTTTGATTGAGTGGCCGTTCGTTTTGATGGTCGCATTTCGAATTGAGTTCGAATACAGCAAATGACTTAAGAGTGCCAACTACTCGTGTGCTTAGCTTATGTGTTTGTATAAGTGAACGAGTGCTGTCCCCTTACACACACACACACACTGATAGATATCTATGTCGTCTGTCTTTGTGCCGTTGCTATTCACTTACATAGTGGCACTTAGTTATGGCTCCGATTCTAAGGATAGAAGTGCTGTGACGTGTACAAGTCATTGCGTCAGTCACGTTTTGAATTGAGGGAATTCATCAGAGAATCCGGCTCGAGCTCTCTCATGATTCGCTCACCACTCATTTTGCTGCCGTTAACTTAAGTTGACAGCGCATGCAATTTGCAATTTGTATTCCAGTGCCATCGGAAATCCAGCTTTACGAATACAAATGGATCGAATTAAATTGAAATTTTTATGCGCATATCACTGCATTCATAAACACTTTTTACAGAAGCACTTGCTCAGCTGAATATTTTATTGCCTGAAATTTCAATTTATAGTTTGCACACAATTCTGTTGTTTATCCTTTTTTGTTATTTTTCATTTATTTCATTATTTATTTGTTTTTGTTTGCGGCAATATAATGGTGCTCATTGACAATTCGAAGCACGCTCTAAGGATTTTTTAAATTTGTACATTAAATAATTTTTAATGACTGCACATAATTGATGAGGCTCTTATACTAAAAAAAAATGTTAAATGCCAAACAAATACATGTTTGCAGGCGACCTCGGCAAATATTCACCAAAAATTCAATTCGAGACTACGCGAGAGATTTTGAATATGACAGCTTCACACTACAATTAAATAATCTTTAAGCAGTGCATCTTTGAGAGGTACTAAAAACATTGTTCTTAGGGAATGCCTGCAACAACATCTACAAGATATTAAGTCTAGTCCACTATATATTTAATTAATTATTTAATAACTACTTAATTAAAAAACTATTCTAACTATTCTTCTTTGGGTAATCAAAAAGACTTATTTGGTAAACAGTCAAAATTAAATAAAATTGCATGTATTTATAAAAGATTGTTTTAATTTTAGCTTGGTAAACTATAACTTTGCAATAAGAAAATTCACTTTTGTAGTTATCGTTTGACTTCATTTTATTTTCAGTTGCTTCACGGTTTGCGAAATACGTGCCTGACAGCAGTCTGAAGAATTTACCACATGAACATGTTCGTTCAACAAAGTTATGTGCCACGATATCTTTGGCAGGGGCCAAGTTAAAGCAACAAGCAGCAATAATATTTAAACAGTAATTTAATCAAACTGAAGAGACATGGAGAGAGAGAGAGATACGCTGAGACAGAGAGAAAGACAGGGGGATAGCAAGCGAATACCAATTGCAATGGCAAAGTTAAAGCATACAAGCGGGAAATAAAAAGTGCACAATGCAGTGGTAATTACAAGTCGACTTGAATCATTCGCTATTCGTGCTGCCTGTCGAATCAGATACGAGTCGCAACTGGACGACCCAGCCCAGCACTGAAGGGCAACAGCTGCAGCTAGCAGCAGCAGAAGAAGCAAATAGCAGCTGCTGCGATCTCGTAGCGTGTGCCAGGCACGTAGCTACCTGACTAGCTACACACATACATACACACACACACACAGACATACACGCTGCGAGCGCTCAATGGCCAGACTTGGAAATCACAAAAACAAAACAGGCAAGCAGGAGCAGCAGCAGCAGCAGGAACAAGAGCCGCCGAAGCAGCCGTAGCAGACGAGTGGCAGAATTCCCTCAAGGTTTGCCATTTAACTGGCTGGTTGCCTGGGCGGCAGTGTTTGGTAAGGGTTTTGGTAAGGCCTTGCGCAGTATATGAAATATTTTCGCGTTGTTTGCTCTTGTTAACATTTTCCTACACCTGGCATGGACTGTTTGCCAGGCAGAAGCCTCTCTCTCACTGTCGAATCCTTATTGTTGTTGCTGTTGGTGGCTGGCGTTATAAATTTTGAAAGTACACAGTCCGTGTATGAGTGTGTGAGTGCGATAGCGAGTTACTGCTGCTGCTGCTGCTGCTGCTTTAACAGGCACTGCTGTATGTGTATGTGTGTGTGTGTATGTGTATGGGGCTATATATATGCCTCCTGAGGGTAACTCGAAAGTGGAAATGCTTGCCTTATTAGTACATTCAGCAGTAAAAATGTGTTAATCTATAAACGTGCCCGAAAGTATGCAATGCTTTTTTGTGTGTGCCTCTTACACTCTCTCTGGGTGTATGATTGTGTATGTGTGTGTGTGTGTGTGTGCGTATGGATGTGTGTGAAAGCGTGTGTGCAAGCACTCTGGTATTTTACGTTGCCCGCGAGACATGTTAGCCAGATTTGAGTTTGCTATGCGAGCAGCTCTTTAATGAATTTATCGCGTGTTGGGATTCCGTTACACATACGCCCCGTTAGCTGATATAGACATGCGGTCGCTAGTTTTAAAGTCTCCTGATGTGTATGGGGTGTGGATAGAGATATAGTGCTGCCTGTCTGTCAGTCGGTCTTTCTGTTCCACCGACTGACAGGTGCCGCGCACAGCTAGCTATCGCTGATTATATTGTTTTTGTTGTTGCTGTTGTTGTTGGTTTTTTGGGTAGCACTTTGAGCCTGCCATGTAAAACATTAAAATTTTGACAGCTTTTAATGGGCAGCACGAGCGCACAGCTGCCAAAAGTTTTGGGCGCAGTTTTAACGGTGTTGCTGTTGACGGCATTTAATCGCTTCTGGCCGCACAAGTAAGCAACCAACCCCACCAAACACTTGCAGCCATTCATAAATCATCGTAGTTAGCGACGCCCTAGCATTTTTGGCCCGCATGGCAAGCGCAACCAAAAGTGGCATTGCTACAGATACTGCTTTCGGTTTTGCTGCCAGGCAGCTGCCACAGACGCAAAATTATTGTTTTCCAATTAATAAATGTCAATTACGTTCGAGAGCGTAAAAACAAGGTCAACAAAAACGACATAGACATTACAAACACAAAATACACAAAAAAAAAAATGTGACTCTGAATTAAAGTAATTATACTGAAATTATACTAAAATTTCAAACAGAATGCGTACTGTAAATAAAAATTAGGTTTATTATAGCGAAACAACGAAACATTTAATTTTAGTTTTTAATTGAAAATTAGATATAAAAGTAAAGACAGCTTCAAAAATATAACAGAAATCAAGTTTTTGCAAGAGATCAAGCATACAGTTGATAATTTTTATTTTAAGTGTACAGTGCGTGCAATATGTTTGCACACTTGACCACAACACAGGATTGCTGCTGCCCTTACGGACAGTTGCAGTTGCAGCTGCCGCTGCTGTTGCTGTCATCTTAAATAAACGACATGCCTGCTGGGGCTTAGCCTCAGTCTGGCACCTTCAGTTTGTCCGGCCACGCCTCCAGCCTCATTCCCCCAGCTCGTATGTGTGTCAAGCGGCGCAGCTCCAAATGATGCATAATGGCCAACGTAATGGCTAAGTGCTTATGTACATGTGTGTGTGTGTGTGTGTGTACATGTGTGTGTCTACTGTTTTTGTTGCTGCAGCATATGTAAATGCAATTTGTAACATTTTTGTCGGGCTTTATGAATTGACAATGATTTCATTTTCGGTTTGTTTGACAACCAAGCAAAGTTTACTTATGGCCCGTTGCCTGCCAGTCTGTAAACTTCTACGACTAACTGTATGTGTGTGTGCGCCTTCATTTGGCTCGCAAGGGTCCTAGTGCAGCTGGCCCCCTCACATCTGGACTCATTGTCTTTTGGACATAATTGCATTCCACACATTTTTGCTCGACAATTTTCGCCCTGTTTTTTCCTTGCTTTGATTACAGATGCCAGTGTTGTTGTTTTTATTGTTGTTGCATTGCACTTGTTGTAATTGCAATTTGCTGGTGTGACTATTTGTGTCTTTGAGTGTGTGCGTTTGTGTAAATATCTCTTCCTTTAAACATTGCTTGCGAGCTGGAAATATCCGACTTAAATTATGCCTTGAAATATCCGACTTAAATTATCAACGACTCTGAGCCGGTATGCTGCAAATTTTGTGGGTGCTGTGCAAACTTTTTAGGGGTGGAAGCCCAAATGCTGATATGCTGCTGAGCTGCTCCGTTGCAGCAGGATACAGCACGTAGCCGCAACAGCAGCTGAACATACATAAGGATTTCGGTTTTGGTTCGCTTTTGGTTTAGGGTGAATTTACGTTGCTTACGAGATGCTTGCGTGCGCTGGGTGTGTGTCTGTGTGTGTGTTTGTGTGTGTTTGTGTGTGTATGTCTGTGTGTGTATGTGTGTGTGTGTGCGTATGTGTACAAATGTTATGCAATCATACTAATGCGCAGTTTACGGTTAGCTGCAAATGCAACAGCCAAAAACATACGCCATCAGCAAAGCGCCTTTTATAAATGGTTGCCAGCGTCAGCCAGCCAGAACATCATCATCAGCTGTGGCCAGTAAATGCTTTGAGCATCGCGACCACACCTCTTTCCTTCCTCCCACAGCCCAACCGCCCCAGCTAAGCACGCTTTATTAATTGTTTTTTACCACGGCACATTAATGAATTAATTGACAGCTTCGTCAGGGGATTGGTACCAAAAGGTAGGCAACGATTTTTTTCCTCTTCCTTGAAGACTGCTTTTTTTGTTCTTGGTCATTTTGCTTCAATCATGTTACAATCTGCATGCTGCGTTAAAAAATTCTTGGCCAATGAATCATGTGCGGCTATTTTGCCCAAAATTGCCGTAAAATATTTTTCCTTTTTTTTCCGTATTCGTACAGAAAACTGAACCATTTTTGGGTGCTGGTAAATCATTATAAATATTTTATGGTGTGCACACTTCATTACACATGGCTATATAGTTGCATGCAGGCAGCCAGTGTTGCAAGACTTTAAAATGCATGAAACTCCGGAACGGAACATTGCAATCTTAATGGGGCAAACTCTCGCTGGTACTCACTGCTGTGTACTTTCCGTTAAAGCTTAAGTTATACGCACATTAATTTTGGTCGACAGACAACCCAGGCATTTCTCTTAGCAATGGCATCAACAAGGACCCCAAAGGAGGGGCTGCAAATAGGGGAGCGAACATCGCCTTCAGCCATTCTGCGAACTGTCGCCTGTCGCCCCATTAGAAGCACGCACAATGGCTATAATAAATTAAAAACGAAAGCTAATTTCTGTAATTGCCAGCACAGCACAGGAAACAGCGAATCAACCTCAATATTCTTCCCAATGTCGTGGTGACTGTGCCACACTGTCTACAACAACATCTATGCCCTGTGCTTGTAGTATTTTAAGGTATCTTAAACTGCTACATACAAGCGATACAGTCTTTGATGTCTGCAAAAAATATATTCAACGTTTAGTTTGTATCTACAGCAACTATCTTTCCACTCAGCATAGTCCATGCTTTAAATATTTAACTGTATTGCTTTAAATGATACAATATTACTTAAAATTATAAAACGTTGAAGTATATTGAAATACAAACATGACAATATATTTATAATATTATAAAATATATGTTTAACTCGAATAAAAAAGTCTCCGCTTTTTCTGACTATATTTGCATGGTAAATACGAGCGGAAATATTTTTCAGCTAATAAAAAATATTATATATATATTTATATGCAAGTTTGCTGCACATTTTTCATATTTAATTATTAAATATTAAGCGTGCTTGCAACTATTTTATTACTTAATTCAAAATTTGTTTAAGCAGTCGTCTTTTTTAAGTGTGTAATTTTTACAGATCACATTTAATTCTGAACTTGTTTCGCTTTAAACTTTATTTATGCATGTTTTTTTTATTTAACATGCTGAATTTTGTATAGAAAAAATATGTTTCTTATTCATTTATTGTTTACAAATAATAAAACAAATAAAACTAAATCAACAGATTTATAACTGAATGCACACTTTTATTAAGGCAATTTATTCAATACATATTGCTTGCAAATATGATTTTTTAAATATAACTTACAGTTCTAGGTCAACTCTTAGTCGATCAGTTTGGATTGTAACTTGTTTACCAGTTGCCTCACGTTTGAAAGCAGTGTCGCAATCATGACGACAAAATGTCATTGACAATTGGGCTTGGAACCTGCTTAAAGGCGTCAAGATTTACGAACTATTGCCGGGGTCGCTAGCATCTCTGCCTCGCCCTCAACTTCATTTGGCAAGATGCTAGCGACGCACCCTAATGGCGCTTGTCAGCTCTGATTTTTACAGTAATTATATTGTATTAGAGAACTGACAGACTTGCTTGTTGGTTTCTGTTGTGTCGCTGGCGTTGTCATTGCCGCTCTTGGGGTCTTGTTGCCTGTCATTGGGTTCCTGTGAGCTTAAGAAAGTTGCACGTAATTAGCTGCATATTTTATGGAAATAGCAGCTCGAGCACAACCCTTGTGTAATTTAAGAACATTCAGCGGCTTAAGCAACATAAAGCATCATAAACATTTATTGTGCAAAAACTCTATCTAGTTTTTTAACCGATTGTAAATAAGCATCAAATACATATTTACAATAGATGTGCATACTTGTCTTATGTACAAAGCAGTAGCAAACATTTATTTAAGAGATCAAATTCATTAATATCAAATTTTTCGTGCTAAAGTTCCATTTTCATGTTGGAAACATTTTACGAAAAAATGTCCAGAAAAATGCTTGAAGGCTTGAGTTGCTATATTTAAAGTAGCATTAAATCGCAATAAAGAAAATGTGAAAAGAAAACTCTGCTTGAAAGCTGCAAATATTTAATAAGGCTTTCGTAAGTCTATTCAATTGAATGTTTTACTCACTTTCAACCGCATTTTGTCAATAGTATCCAAAACAATTTATTTCAGCTGACAATAATAAATTCAATTTATTTATTAGCCATCAACAGTTGTTCAAATCAATATATTTCTTGAACAATGATTTTGTAACTTTGAAATGTAAAATAATTTCATTTGGATGCAATTGAGACAGTATCCTTAAGATGAGACTTGAGGTTACTTTAAACTTAATCTCTATTTAGTGAACAGTGGAAATCAGTGTTAACAATTTCACAATGAACGCAAATTGGCATTAACAACATATGTTCCGAGTAGAATCTGTGCATAATCATCACTTAATCAAGATGCATGTGCCGAGCGTGGCATTCGAGACATCAACTGTACGCTGATTGCAACACCAGACGTCCAGCTAATTACAAGGCTTATTTATGCACACACACACACACACACACACACACACACACACACACACACACACACACACACACACACACACACACACATAGCATTGGTAAATTATGAAGTTGTAATTGAATACTGTAATTATGTATGGCCAAAATTGTAACATTTAGATTATAAACTACTACCTGATGCTGATACTGCTCTGGCTACAGCTTCTGATGGAATTTATGGCCTGCGGGCAATTCTACCATTTCCATTTAAGCCACACAACGGTAGACAACGGCATTCTAACTGAAATACGTAAACAATGCAAGCAATGCTAACAATGCAAACAATGCAATCGTAGTTTGCCACGCTGGCAACTTTTCCAAATATAATTTATAGTTTGCACGTAGCTTCAATAATGTCCTGCGAATATAAATATATTTAAATATATATTTACAAGAGCAGAAAATGTTTGAGTGCATCAGGAAAATTGTTTTGGCGGTTTTATGAAGAGTTAAAAAATACCACGCAACACATCTAAGTATTTGATATTGAAGTATCTTTTGCCCATAGTATATTAAAACATGCAAATACCACATTCCGTAACAGTTTATGGCAGAGTCGAAACGGGCTGGTTGGCCAAAAATATGCAGGATTGCTAGGATTGGCATTAAATTGAGTTATGAGATACTTGCATATTTCAGTGTATTGAAAAGCAGGGGAACAATTTGCGAAATTCCACCTGCTACGTGAGTTTTGCCTAAATGCAATCTGTGGGATTAAGCGCCGGAGTGTAGAGAAATTGAGAGGGTGGTCATGGGAGTGTGTGTGGCAGCGTCTTCATATTTTTAATTCTGCCGCTTGCTACTGCGACAACAACAGGCGCAGCGGCATCGATTTGATTTGAATGCGTAATCGAAACGTATTGTGAGCGTCCCCATTTGCAATGAAGCCAAACATTCACACACACACACACACACACACACACACAGCTACACTCACATACTTATTGACACGCACATCCATTCATTTCTTTGCTGTGATTTGTGAAACGTGCAAAAAATAATCGCTTGAAATTCAATTGATGACATGATTTGCTGGCGTCTGATGATGCATGTGGTGGCAGCAACCATTGCCATCGCTTGTATCTGTGTGCGTGTGGCAGAGGCGACAAAAGGCGTGGCTGGCGTTTTTCATCAATCTTAGTGAAAATTGCAATTTTGTGGAGCATTGCATATTTGAGTGTGAATGCATAAGTGAGTAGAGTGAAGCAGCAGCCACATCAGCAATAGCAACAGCAGCAACAAAATGCTGGATCAGCATCAACATGAGCATCTGTGGCGAAAACAAAAACAGTTTGCTAACCAGCAGGAATTTTAGATGAAAGTTGGCAGGCTTAGATATAAGATACCACGCAGAAAACAAAAATAAAGCTGCACCCGAGGAGAACCCAGTGTTTGCCAACCGACTCCATAAGAAACAGCGAACTTTAAACCTGAGCAATTCAACAAAAACAATGCCTGCATATATGCATACAGCCCCAAAAAGACTTAAGGGATAAGCAAACTTTTAAGCTTAAGCTTAGAGTAGTAGAAATCTTGAAGACAGAACAACATAAAAGTACAAACAGAATAACAAGCATAGAATTTCTTACAATGATACAGGGTATTAGCGTGTTGTGGAAAACAGAAGCAGAAGCTGTCGTCACATTTAAGGGCAATCTTTGGTCAGTGATATGTGCGTGTGTGTGTGTGAGTGTATATGTGTACCTGCCTATACACGCACACACACACACACACACGCATACCATAAAAGAAGGCAGAGCGCAGCGCAACAAGCGAAACACAAAAACAACAACAGCAAAGAATGAAGAAAAATACGAAATTGCAAGAAACGAACGCTCGAAAATCGACGTTCAGAAAATGAAACGAAATGTGAAGCGAGTCATGTGCGCCTGCCATGGTGTTTGTGTATATGTGTGTGTGTGTGTGTTAGGGGCTGCATGAATTGCAATTGTTGTTGAAAGCATTTGCATGTCACTCGTTTGCGTTGTGCGCACCTGTATTGGCGTTGACAACGTGGGTAACTCCCAACACCATTGGACCACCGCACCACCCACTGTTATATACGGGCACTAACGTAGTATTTAATGCAGCCTTTCTATATGCATGAGCTTGCGAAAGCCCAGTGGGTTGGATGGCCTGTCCATTGTTCTGTGTGTTTGGGTGTGGAGGGTTAAACTGAAAATGAATTGCCAGCGCCACAAGGCAAGAGGCAATTGGAGATTGTAACATATTGCGCATACGCCACATGTGCCCAGCGAGCATTTAAAATGATAGCCAATGCCAACCCACGCCACGACCACAACCATTGGTAATTTGAAGTTTTCGTGCTTTAGACAGTTCAACCGGAAGATAAGCAAAGCTGTGCAAAGTTTCTAGCAAGCACAATATGGTGCTGAGTAGTAAAATAAAACAAGAACACAACTCGGGCCAAGGTTAGACAATATGCCAGCGCTCACAAGTCAAACACCTTGAGACGAGCGGTTGGCAGCGTTTAAGTTGTTGCAACACACACAAAATTTGCACAATGCATACGATTTGCATTACGCTTGGCCGCAGCCAGAACTAACTCCACAAACTTTTTGCCAAGGCTCTGACGATGCATAGCCTGGAAATCGGTAGAATATTATGGTAGCCAGAGACGGTAAAAACAAAAGGTAAATGCAGCACATCACCACTGCACCACGGCACCACTCCCCTGCAACTTATAAATATGTAAATAAGCAACAAAGTTGCCAGTCGGAAATGATCCAGCAGGCAGCTGGCATCAACCAGTGGATAACAGTCAGAGCAACTGGAGGGTTGACAGAGGGCGACAGCCCCAGATGAGATGAAGTCAGAAAGTTAACAATATGCTTGACAAGGCTCATGGTTCGGTAAGCGTTGTAAAAGTTGACGGCTCAGTCGTACAGTTTACCACTGCAACAGTGTGTCCTGTTGGCACAGGTTACGCTTGTGGCACAGTGGCAAATCACATGCAAAAATCATAAACAATGATTAAGAAATGCAGTGTCGACTCAAAATTTGAGCCATCAAATATAATTGCAGTATTATTTGAGGGGTTGAACCATGTATAAAAAGTATTGCTTTTGAAAATCGATTCAGTTTTGACAGATTTATGGTGATTGACTCTTAAGTAATATTTTTTGTCTGTACTTAGACCGAAAATCGTGTTACCCACTATAAATGTAGGAATATAATAGAGGTCAAACCATGATTAAGAAAGTACTATTTTAGAAAATTAAATTAAATTTTGCCAAGATTTAACAATTTTTCTATTAAATTTCCATTACAATTTGTCTTTTTCAACTCATTTGTAATTATTTTAATCGTGTATATTCCACTTCCTTATCCATTGCAACTTTCGACATGAACTTTATAAAACATCACATTTGCAGCCACTGTGAATCCCAGCAGGGAGGGGAGGAGAGTCAGCTACATGCCACAATAGCAGGTGATGCATTGTTGCTCTTCGCTGCACATGGCAAATCAAATTATGTGCCACAAAAAATTAAAATAGTTGGCAACAGTTGCTCAAGTTTTCATCACTAAATTCACTCCACACATCACTTGCCGCAGGATATTGCGCAGGAGTGGCAAGGAGGGGTGGTATTGGTGGTATGTAGCGCACATGTTGTCAGAAAGCGGCTGCATTTGCCGCGCATTGAAATTAATTAAAAGGTTGTCTGCTGCGCTCGCTGCTCTGGTCTGGTTGGATTCGGTTTGGGTCTGGAGTCTGGGGCTCGGTCTGGTCTGGTGCTGAGCCTGGATACTCATCGTCGTTATCGTCATTGCGTTGTGAGCGCATCAAGTTTTTCAACAGACTGGATGGTGCATGCAACATCCTGCTTCGCATTCTCATCGCTCTTAGCTGGATTTGGTTTTACAGTTGGCTCGCACAAAGACAAAGCCCTGAAACACATGTCTGCCGTCAAAGCAAATTAGAGAGCTCTTAAGGACGCACTCAGCTGCCACCCAAACCCATCCAATGCACACTTTTTTACCCTACGGTTTTCCACTTTGAATTTATGTGGCTTTAAAATTAAATGCGATTCATGTGCATAATATTTTTGCTACCAGTTGTGCGTAACAAATGTTCATTTGGGTGGATTCCTTTTCGTGTTCTATCTGCTTAATCTTAAATGCAAATAAAGGGAACAAGCAAATTGTATTTATTTATCGCTTACTCTCGTTGCTTTGGCCAGCACCTAACAAAAAGGACAAAAAACAAATTGCAAATGTTTGGCCAATGCCAAAGCGTCGCAAAGTATGCAAAGCAGCTTCCACTAACACCTTCAGCATTCTACACATATGCGTGTGTGTGTGTGTATTTTTTGTGTGTGAGGGTCATGATGACAATTGTGCAAAAAAGCATTTTACCAAAACTGAAACGAGCCAAGCAAAGTGGAAAACCAAAGGACAATAAAATGTTGTAGACAAATCTTATCAACTACTCGTTTACTCTATGATGTTGTTGTTGCTGCAGCTGGTTTTGCTGTTTGTTGTTGTTGTTATTATTATCCTCTTTGCTCGTGCCATTATAATGTTTCCATGCTGTCTCTCTATCGCCTAACAATGCCCTCAGCTTTAGGCTCTTCTTTGCCTGCTTGTTTGCACCGGACATGCATCAGGGCTTACCTACTCATACACTCATACACTCACACACAGATTCACTCGCACACTCACTCGGTCATTCCGTCAGTTAGTGATTCATCCATTCACTCATTTGCTCATGTATTCATTTGCACAATTTACTGTGTACGACTTATTGTTTGCCTGGTATTGTACAGTGCTTTTAATACACTTACAAAAAGGTCTTAGATGTTTGGAACAACTGCTAAGATGAGATGTATGTAGAAGTATATATTTCTGGAGATAAGCTAAACTTTTTAATTCATTATATTTTGTTTACTTTATTATATAATAATATTAATAATAATAATAAGTGGAATTAAAGCATAAATAAATGTTATTCTTTTATCTTCTCAATTATATATAGATTCTTAGTCGGCTTCGCTTGGTTTCTACTCGAGGTTGACTCAGCTAACTATATTACCTAACAGCCATAAAATAGTTTCCTGTTTTGTTAGGTTGATTTCTAGTTTAAATATCTTTTATTATTTTATGTTTTCTAAAGTAGATTTCTCGTATGCTTTCACTTTGTCAAAAACATTTTCATAACTATTTGATTGTATCAAAAATCGCGAAAAGTGTACTTAAAATTCGTCGCACCCTAAAACTAACTATTATTTCTTATTTCTATTGTTGCTGTTGTGCCGCTTTTCGAATATTTACGCTCCATTGTTTGTCGCTCAGGCGGAAGCATAAAATTGTTTGCTAGATAAGGGAAAGAGACATATCATCGAGTAAAATGCTTTTCCTGTCCTTGCCGCACGCGTTCTCCCTCTCTCGCACTCTATCGCTCTCGCTCTCCCTCTCCCTCTCTCTCGGTCTCTCGCACTCCTCTTGTCACTTTCTCTCTCTCTCTCTCTCTCTCTGGTTGTATGCCTAGCGAAAAACAATGAGTATTCAATGATAGTTTTTGTTGTGGCATTTCTTTTTATTGGTGCCTGGTAAAGTGTTGCCTATAATCCGGCTTACATGAATATCTGTATCTAACTTTATTTGTGTGTGTGCGTTTTGTGTATTGTGTAGGTTAACCTGCAGCTGCAGCTGCAGGACAATTAGAGAAATGATTTTCCAAAGCGATTGCGCCAATAAGAAAACAATAGCCTAAAAGGTAACCGAAACAGTTATGCCCATGACACGAACTTCAGCTCTTGGCCAAAAGCTTTTTGCATAACTTTAAACCGTTTTTTACTCACTGGTCTTGTTATTGTTCGTGTTCCTGTTGTTGTTGCTTTTGTTACTGCTGTTCCTACTGTTTTAGCTTAGTGGCGCCGTCGTGTCTGGCAGTCGCGGCACATTGAAATTTATGGTTCATTGAATGCGCACGAAAAACAGTCAGACAAGTCGAACATCAGAAGGGGAGCAGGCAACGCGTACCAATTGTGGCCGAATGGCAAAAACAAGAGAATCGAATTTATTTCGCCAAAGAAAAACAACAAGTACAGCAACAACAAGAAAACATCGAGTGCCAAGTGGCAGTGACATTTTTGCGTGGCATTTTCTTAACTTATGCGAAGTATCAAATGAAAAACAGCTGCAATTGCAGTAATAACAAGAACAAACGAGATGACATCCATATAAATATTTGTACAGCTAAAGAAGAGGAGTGTGGGCGGCGCTGGGCTATTCACGCCATGGGGAAAACCTTATAAAGAAGGGGGAACATAAACAATAATCCAAGGCAAACCAGCACGGAAAACTTCTGAGAAAATTCAAAGTAAAATTAATAATTTAAAGAAGAAGAAGTTGACATTTATTAAATGTGCACTTCTAATGGGAGTTATGGAAAAACATATTTTATAGAAGTTCTGCCAAGAATTTCACCTCCATTCAGATCACAAATGTTAGTTTTCAGCTTTTCAGTTGTAGAAGCACTTCGCTATTGTGTAGAAATCACTTTGTGGTCTTTAATAAGTTAACAGTCTTCCTTGCAATGCCCTACCTCCTGGTCTTTACTGCAAATGGCAATTTGCGCATTTTCGGTATCAATAGAAGTGAAGGACTCTAAGTAAATAAATAACACTAACGAAGCATCAGAAGAAACTACAATTCCGACAAAAGCAAAAGAAACTACAACAGCCAATTCCATAACGAAGGCAACGAGTTGAGTTAAGAAAAATGTTCAAGTGGTCGTTTTTCAGTTATCCTTAAAAATGCTTTCTATTTTGTCGGAACGGGTGGAAGAAAACTCTATTTCAGTTGGCATTTGTTTATTTATTTATTTGTACTATTTGCTATTCATTTATTTGCTTTTCCATCGTGAACTCGTTGCGAGTCCAGCGGGGAATTTCGCCCCCTTTTCTTGTGCCGTGGCAGCCATTTTGAAAGCGAACGCCTCAGGTTATGCTACAGTTATTTTGCCAGCCAATGTCGCAGCTGCTGTGGCAATTAAATAAGGCGAACGTAAATAAATTTAATTATTTTTACAATTTACTGACGAGCCCAGCCGCAAAGTAAGTCCAACAAAAGTCAGACCACAGAAAACAATCAACTTTTACGAAGTCTCCCTTTCAACGCCTCCTCGCTCCCCCTTTATCAATGTGTAGTATTAGCCTTTGAGCGTTTGTTTATTTGGCCATGAGTGTAAAATGAGAAACTACCAATACATATATCTAGGAAATGAAATGAAACGCGAGCGTGTATCAGTTAACACGACAGTCGCAAAAATTGAAAACTAATTGAATTTTGGTATAAAAAACAGAAGCAAATTGCGAAACTCGATTCAAAGCGCTGTCAGCAACAACTGAGTGGGTGTTAGAGTGTGCATGAGTGTGTCAGAGTGTGTGTTTACTTTACTTGTGCTTTAGCTTGCGCTTGAAATTATAGGCACGTGTCACTTCAGTTAAAAAAGCAAACCCTGATCAGATCAACGTCAAAAAACAATTCAACCCAAGCTGTCAATAAGTAGCGAAATATTATACACAAACCCAAATTTAATTTTAATGAAATAAATTCGAATTTGCGAACGCAGGTGAGAAACAAACAATACATTTAAGACGACAGCATCAAAATCATATGCCAAGACAATTTCATAGAGTGAAAAACCGTATACCCCAAGGAACTGGACCAGTCTGTGGTTATTAAATTTGCTATTAAACAAACCGAAATATAAATGCTATTTCTGTGTTGTTTTTGTTGTTTTGATCAACTTTTCAGCTTTATTGCAAACTTCAGAAAATAGGCAAGTTCTTAAGTGGCCAAGTGGCAAAAACAACAACAACAACAATAGAAATAATAACAATAGCAACAGCAAAAACAACAACAGCAACAAAAAGATTCAACATCAAAATTAATAAAGCGAAACTTTATTCGCAACTGCAAATCAAGTAACTAACTCGACCAAAAGCATTATGGCTAAATTACTTTTTATGAGTTTATTTCCTTTTCAATACGAAAAATACGAAAACGCATAAAAAATAAATACATTTATATATATATATATATATGTATATATATATAACGGTTTCATAAGAAACGTAGCAAAGTGGATGAAAAAAAAAATATTTTCCATTTCCTCGCAAATAAAAAGCCACTCACATCAATGAATCGACGAAACAAAACTTGAGGCAAGCCAGTCAGCAAAGTTAGTTAGCGCATGGAGTGGTTGACTCGATGAGTGTTCGTTAGTGCCTCAAATCGTTGGGCAGCAGCCACCACCGAACAGCAAATTGCGGCCTCCTGGCTGTGTCAAGTACCTGATGATTTTTAGCTGCCTCGTCGGTGGTCATTGATGAAATTACAACATTAGCAAACTAATCGCAACCACTTTAGATGCCAGCAACGTTCAACTGTTCCCTGGCATCTGGGGAAGGCAATACAAATATCTGGGCTCCCTTAACTAGAGCCTGACGAATGAAAATAAAGTAAAAGTAAAAGCAGAAAGCAAAAACAAACAAACCAATATCACGCTAAAGTTGGGAATTGTATTTGAGCGCTCTGGTTTACAGCAAAAAATGGTGAAAGAATCGAGTACAGCTGAAAATAAAGCAATTTCGAGAGGTGTGCATGAGCCAAACGAAACGAAATGAATGAAATGAAATGAAATGAAATAAAATTCATCAATAAATTTCCGTAGGATCAATGCGAAGTCGTTTGCCATAAATAGAGCTCAGCTCAGGCTGGCAGTATACATTGACAGATGCTTCGGCCTCGGCTTCAGCTGGGGGTAGATTTAGTTGCGGAAATTGTTTGTATCAAGTAAACATTGCAGCGGAAATGCTCTGCTTAATATGTTTTGTATGTATGTATGTGTATGTGTGTATGTATCTGTGTATGTAAGCGTCTGTGGATGTTGTAGTGCAAAGGATGCCAAGGCGCTTTGAGCAGCACAATTCACCAACGACAATCGCTCAAATTCACGCTGCTGAAAGTTCAATGAATGTAGATACAAATACATTTATACTATCAGCAACATTCTCTCTGTGCTGTTGTGTTTGAGTTTCGAGTGTATTTGAAGCAGGCACAATTGCGACTCATGAGGCAGCACGTAAAGTGCACTCGTGGGAATTCTCAGCCATTCAACAGCACCAGCATCAGCAACAAGCAGACACCAGTCGAAAAAATACCCCAAACCATATTTGTATGTGGAAATGGGTGACTCTGGCTGTGTGTGTGGGTGCGTGTGGGTGTGTGTGTGTGTGTGTGCGGGTGTATGTATGCGCTTAAGTGCGTCTCACTCACGTACGCAGTCACTAAACGCCACACCAATAAACAGAAAAATGTGTAATCACTGCTCATCAATTGCCGGCAGCAGCTACACAGCAACAAATTTTAAGCAGCTTACAAATATTGAAGCAACTTTTGCACTTGTTTTTTATATGAGTTTATTTTATTTTATATGAGAGAAAGGATTATAAATTTTATTTAATTTATTTATAGAGTAAAGAGTGACTACAATGAGAAACTAAAAGTGAATGCGTGCTCAGCTATAAATATTAAAAAAAAAAGTCTGTAGTCACAAAAAATATTGTTCTCTTTACGACAAATAATTCAGTAAAATTTAAGTACTAACAAATTTGTAACAAAGCACTTGATTAACTTCATAATTTTGTAATCTGACAAATTGGACAATTGACAACAACAAGAGACTTTTTCCTTTCTCCTCTTTGGGTTGTGTCTGATCAACAGGACCATTATGTTTAATTGCTCTGCACCGTAAAGTTTGGCGCTATAAACATTTTAACTAGGCCTATAAACTGTTCTAATAGACGTCATCAAAGCGTTTGCATGATTTACGGCCCACTCCGCATACTCTTCACTTTTTTCTTACAATGTACCATAAAAATGTACTAAAACTGTGGGACATGAGGTACCACATGGGAATATATATATCTATATATATATATATATAGATGTATACATATTAGTATATTTATATATATAAAGCGTTTCAGTAATTGAGAAGCAGACCCAAGTCCCAATTGGAGCTTAATCAATACCCAAATCATATTGCACAGGCAAGCGGACAACAACAATGAGTGGTAAGAGAGCAATGCAATATAAATATTTGACGTGTGAGAATGTTTGGCTTTTATGGCTACCCCAGAAGCAGCTGAAGCAGCAGCAGGCAGCCGGCATCATCTCGAGAGGAACAAAGTGAGTTGTTTAGCAGGCGACATAACAATTGCAGATTTAGTGAAATTGCTTTTATTCCACGCCCACAACTTCTGGGAGTCCAACTGGAATGCGTATGTGAGTGTGAGTGTATATGTGTGTATGCGTTCGTGCTTGTCATCGTGTTGTAATCAAATGGAACTCGACGCATAATGGCGCAAATTGCGCTTTTATGTAGGCTGTCGAGTTGTGAGATCACCGACCTTAATTCCTTTCTCTTCGAGCACTTTGTGCAACGCATCTGTCAAAATGGTTAAACAGTCGCCTATGTTAGACCATCTGGAAGTTGGTTACACCCACAAATTAGCACCACCGTCCCCGCCAGCACCCACATTAACACGCACTGCTGTTCGGCTACCAAATTGAAAATGAAATGTGGCACGTAGAGAGCATCGCATGCGGTTCATTGGTAATTCATTTATGCGCACATTTGCTTTTGGCCCGTCTGTCTGTCTGTCTGTTTGTCTGTCTGTCCACGAATCGGCTGCAGGTGTTTCGCATAAGAAATGGCTTCCATCGATATAGCGTATATAGCGCCGACATTACACGTAATTTATACTTTTTGGCAGCCACTTTGGCCTCGACCGGGTCTTTTGGGGCTAGGGGCTTGGGGATCGGGGCCTGGCCAGTCCACCATGCCAAGCACGACTTGACGTCATGATAATGTATCGAATTCATTTTCCACTTGTTTGGTTGCCACCCACACACGCATACACACACACACCCACACCCCCACCCACACGTACGTATGTTACCTGGTGCAGGAGTTCAAGTCTCTGCTAACAATTTTTTTTTTGTTGTAGCTTTATTCACGTCTTTTCATGCCAGCAGCGTTTTGTTTGGCAAATATCAAAAACGCTTTCGACACATTCCACATTCATACTCAATTACCTACGTGGCAAGCCCAGCTGCTGCTGCCCACTTGGCAGAGTGCTCACTGTACTTTTTTATTTGTATATAGGTATACATATTTACTATACTTTTCTTTTGGGTATATTGTATACATAGTTTTGGTTAACTTTGAAGCGCACTGCACACACAGTAGCATTAAAAGTATAGGGTATTTGCAAGTCTATTCACTTTAATTGTTTATTTTTTTTTTTTTTTTGTAAGCACTACGCGAATTGTGCAATTTTTGTTTTATGGCTGAGAGTGTGTTTCTGTTTGAGTTTGCTGGCCGGCCAAACAACGTTCAATGACTTGGCCCAGCCAAAAAGTTTGTTGCAAATATTTGACCATCGACCGCGCACAGGCAACCAAACCACTCAACTTCAGGCAGAATCCCATTACACCCCAACCTCTTCTGCTCCTGGTGCTGCCCCTGCTCAACCCATCTATGTTGGCTTATTGCCGAGCGGGCTGGCACGTTTGCTTTACGCTACTCGTTGAATTTCATTCCAATGCATTTATTTATTTGACTTCTTTTTGCTCTACTGCTGCCTGGACAAATACAACTTTGGCACAAATATGTTCAATTTCTATGTGTGTGTGTGTAAACTGTGTGTGCTGTTGACCAACTTCAAAATATTGATAGTAAAATTGCTTTAATGGAGCGTCCAACAACTCTCGTAAATTCAACTTTGTATAATTTTCAAATCACAATCGCATTCGCCCAGTCGAACAATTCACATTTTTCGCTTATGCATTGCGGCCACATAAATAATATTTAGCTTTCACTTAATCAATCATAATCAATATGAAAATTGTGATGTATTGAAAATCACTGCTATTAGAATTTGTCAATTGATAAAGGCAGCATTGAATATTCTATGAACGGGAATAGGCGTGTTAACTTTGGCAATGCTACAAAAGTAATGTAAAAGTTGTAGTGTAGTGTATATAAATTTTGATTAATCATAGATTTCGCTTACGGAATGCAAACTAAGATTCCATAAGTTTTTAAACCGTAGTTAAGCTGATATGTCAGCAGCTTAAAGTTCGCATTTCGAGATACGTCGTAAGCAAATTTTATTTATGTTGATGTTGGTGATTTGCAGAGCATTCAGTTGGCAAGTTTCTTCATTCGCACTTCTTCATGGTGTTGCTGCTCCGATTTGTTCTCTTTTTTAGCAGCGCTTTCAAAACACACAAATCCACTCAACAATACTGTTGGCGCCTCCAACGCTGATTGATACATTGACCGACTGATTGATTGTTGGCTAGCTGCCTACATGGGGCGTGGTGAATTGGGCTTTGTTGTATTAAAAGCGTTGGTCGTGCTAATTAAATTGACATTCGCCTGCTGACTACTGACTGTTGTGAACCCACTTTTCCATTTATACAATTGACATAGCACGAACAGAAAAACACACCTGTGCACATCTAAACGCTATTAGTAAATATATTTACTATAGAAATGTAATTTAATCGGACACCGAAGTCAACTGTCCCAATAAACAACAACAAAAAAAGGTCTCTATCAAGCGGAAACTGCTGTCATTGTTGTCAATGTTTGTTTTTGTTGCGCTTTAATTATTTTCACGCCCACCTGGCACGCCCTTGAACGGAAATTGCATAGTGTCGCCGTCGGCAATCCTCCATTTTTCATTTTCATTTCGTTTCATTTTGTCTTATTTTAATTGAATTTTGAAATATGCGTTGACCATGTTTTTTTTTTTTTTTGTATGTTTGCTGCAAATGCAATTAATTCGAGCATTTTTTGAATTGTTCCATTCACAAGTTCAGAGTTATTTGTTGCTGTATGGTTGCAATAAATTTACCGCACTTTAAGCATAAATCAAATAAATTTAAAACGAGATATTTGCAGTGCAAATTGTTAATTAAATCATTTGTAGTTGTTGTTTTTCAACAGTTGGCCTTAATCAGGAATAAAGTTATTCTTTATTAAGCATGTTTAAGTCGTATTAATCTTTTGCTTTCGCACAACTAATCCACCCATTAAATTTGAACAGCAATTTACAAATTTGTTTGGAGCACGTGACGTATGAGCAATTTGCATACTTTTTTACATACAGTATTTGATATGCCCGCACGAAATTTAAATGCTTTATAAGTTAACAATTTTCTCGTTTTGTTATTTTACCCTGTCCAAACACAAAGCATTTTCTGTGTAGTTTTTGGACTCCTTTTTTACATATCCCAGAGCATGCTGCAGGCCAAAACTTTTGCCTGCCCAATTTTATTCAATTTCAACTGATGAAATTCAATAACAACTGCCCAAAAAATAGTTTTAATTGCTATTGAAGCATTGTTGGCAAGTTTAAATAAATAATTGATTACATTTAAAACAGTTTATTATATGTTCAACAGTCAATTCCTATCCTATTATTGGCTTATGCCTATTTTATTGCACATTTAAAATGTACAAAACTTTCTAAAGTGCAACGATAAAATATGTGCACAGATAATTCCAATTCTTTCGGTTATATTATTGGCTGCTAAATCATGTAGTTCCTCGAGCAGAAATACACAAACTTGCATCGCTCGTTTTCGTTTCGCTTCGTTTCACTAGTTCTCACAACTCTATCAGATTTGGTTAACTTTGCATGCATGCAATTTGCCACTTGTATTTTAAAGATGCATATATACATACATAAATTTGTAGTTGCTCAACTATAGCATTCGAAATGAGATATATGTGCATGCATTCAAGTTTTTGCCATTGTAAATGGTGACGACATCGCACCACCAGGGGGCGTATACGCAATGTTATTATATTAAATTGAATATGGCAGTGCATATAACTTTTTGCGGTAACTTTGGCCCGCTCGACAAAACTACAGTAAAAGTTTTGTGTGCAGAAACTAATTGTTAATTGAAACAAAATCCCGGCCGTTTTGTGCGGTTCCAACACAAGGACCTGCCTGGAGGGCGGCCAAAGCATTTGCCGTCAAACAAATGCCAACAATTACCTATGGCAACAATAAAAGCGAAAAACTTAACTTAACAAAAAGTCTCTGGCCAAACGCTGGCCGCTGGCATAAATAAAGTAAATAGGCAGGGGGTGAGGTCTATGAATTTTTCGGGCGGGGTTCGGTTGAGGTACTTACCGCTGAGTACAATCACAACGAGCAACAGCAGCCAAGCCACGCAGATGCTCTGGGCCATTTGGAGAGGCATGGTGGCGATGGCGTTGATGGCAGCACCAACGACAGGAACAACAACCGGAAATGCAGTAAGCCCTGCTCCTCGCCGGGACTGGGGCCTTACTGGGCAACGGAACGACGTGCAAGGGTACGAGGCTGGGCGAGTTGCTTTTGTTTTATGTCTGTCTTTGCGTTACTCTGCTGACAATTTCTATGCTGGCAGCAATAACCAAGTTAGCAGCGTCATCATCAACATCAGCAGCAGCTGCAGCAGCAGCGTCATTATCGGCTTTCTCTTTATTAACTTGGCCAATTGCCAGACGGGCACAAAAGGCAACTCTGTTATGACCCCGGGCAACGTCGTTTCGCTGTTTGCCTTTTCTATTGCCCGGCTGCTGTTTTACGTGGCTGCAAAGAGTATCAGAGAGCAAGAAAGAGAGGGATTAGTATATGTAGAGAGTGTATGAGTGAGATAGAGCATCAGTTAAGTTCTGTTAGTGGACTGACATGAAAAGTATTGCTGCGACAAAGATGCTTAAAGAGTAGGTAAGCAGCTAAAGATGAGAGGTGGCAAAAGACCAGCTGGATTAATGGCATGTAGCAGCACAAGCTCAAGTAGCAGCTGCCACAAAGTCAAATCCACTCATTGACACGCCTCTGCCACGCTGCTTGTAAAATAAAAAACAAGTACACATAACACAGAAGTCGATATTGGCCGACTGGCAAATACCCAAGCTTAGCAACATTTGTGTTTTTCAATTTAAGTGACTAACCCTAACTTAAAAGACTTTTCATCGTTCGAAAATCGATTCAGTATTGGCAAACTGTCAACTATAAATTTAGTATTGTTAAGCTCAGCATAAACCGGTGATGCATTTAAAAATCGGTTGAGCTTTAACGAAGTTGTGGCAGTCGGAAATTTGAATCAATAAACAAAGTTTTCAAACAAGTCTCGCCTATTGATGTCTCCCCAAGATATAATATGAACTTCAGAACTTTTGCCAGTTACATAAACTTACAGAGTTTCAAGCTATTTTCTTCGTAAATCCAAAATGATTGCAGGGTATAGGAACTAAATTCCAAAAAGAGGAAATGAGAGTAAAACGATAATGACGAAAAGCCGCTCCCGTAATGATATGGCCATTGTGGCACCACTTGCCATTTATTTTTCTATTACACGGTTTTTGGCCAGGGCCATAGTATAACAGCAGCAGTAGCAGCAGCCTTGCAAATTAAATTGCCAAATAGTTACTTATTTTCACTTATCTGGCTAACTACAGCCCCCACTCTCTACACACAACCACATCCGGCATAGAGTTTAAAGCGTAATTAAGGTAATTGTTAGCACCCCTCTGCTATTAGACCCCTCACCAGTTCCACTGTGATTATGCACCATTATCCATTTGAATGTGCAACGGGGCACTCGCTGATCGATTCTGCGGCATTTATGTGAGAATAATGAGAGTCGGGCATATTTATTACGCATACGCAATGTGCACACACGCGCAGCTACACAATTTCTATTCCAGGCGAACATTTTCGATTTTTTTCGCATTTATCTAGTATCTGACGGCCATTATTTGCCATTTGGTTGCGGCAATGTGCATAATTTTAATGCATAGATATAATGTGCTCGTCGCCTGTTCATGCAAATTAAACCATCCACACCCCCCCTCCCTATCCCTTTAGCCATCCCCTCTTCTCTCTCCTGCCTTTGACTGTGCTCTGTACTCAATATTGGAAAACGGAAACGCAGCAGCACAAAAAAAAATAAAAAAAAAGAAAAAGTGAATTTTATTATTGTTAGCAATTGGTTTATGTTTGTGTGTGGCGTTAACATGTGTGTGTGTGTGCGTTGGTGTGTGTGTGCGTGTGTATGGGCCAGACTTCAGACTTCGGAAAGCAATTTGCCACGCACTGTCAGTGAAGTTGAACGCGCTGGAACATTTCTAATTTTCAGCTACGAAAAATTTATACAATATAAAAAGGCCCAGCCCAAAGGCAAAGTAACAGCAACAAAACGAGAGAAACGAAGAGAAAAAATATACATAACAAATGTGAGAAGAATCAGCGATACACAAAAATTTACATAAAATTCAACTCGTATGCATGTAATTCGGAGCAGACAGAAGCTTTGCTTTTACTTTTACTTTTTTTTTTTTGTTATTTTTAGTGAATTCTCTTTCATACAGAGCAATAATCAAAAAATACTTTGCGTTTTTCGTTGGAAATCTATAAATGACCTTCACTTCAAGGATTTTATGTTAAAATACAAAATTGCTTTCAATTTCGATTAGAAATTTCAGCTAATTAAAGTCGAATTAGATTTGAGTAATAACTGAAATTAAACTGAAATTAAAGTGTTTAAGTGATTGAAAATCATTTACAATTTGTTCAGAATAAAAAGAGTTTGCCAAACAGCTGAACGAGCTCTCCAAGGGGCTTAAAATCATAAAGCATGTGTTCATGTAAATAAGTATCATAACCAAGTATTTGTTGGATGTAATAATTAACAACGCTGTGAGAAAGGGATTTAAGAATCAGTCAAATGATATGCCTAATAAGCTTAAGCCTCATTAAGCACACTGCTGCGAAATTAACAAGCATTAAATATCTTTATACAAAATAAAATAAATATAATGTAGCATATAGCGCAACAATCGCGACGTAAAAATTAACGGATTAACGCCCTATTTGCATAAACAGGCAGACAGAGAGCCGCCAGGCACATAAGCGTTTGATGGGCGTCCCAAAAGGTCGTGCGTATACTTAATCTGTCAGTCAGAGTTCAAAGTGCATTTGGCGGAGCTCTTAACCGATTTGTACTCTGGCATTTTTTGCATCTTTCATAATTATTCAAAGGCTGGCAAGCACTGAATAGAAACAATAGCAGTAGCAGACAGCAGACAGCAGCCAGCAGCCAGCAGCAGAAGGCAGCAACAACATGAATAGAAAGAAAATTTATATAACATTATAAAGCAATTTGCAGTAAATCACCAAAAGTGCGGCACGCGTGTTTATAAATCACAAGCAGCTCCCAGAAACCAGAAGAAGAGAACAGCCCAACAAAACTCAAGCAAGCAACACCAAGCACTGCTCAATATGGCAGTCTGTTGGCAAAGCAAAAATCGAAATGAATAATTAATACGTCGCGCCCAAGACAGACGCCGGCATGTAAAAGGCTCCACATGCTACATGGTCCAAAAGGCAGCTCTTCAAAAATACACAAAAAATAATAAAAGTACAGAGAAAAAAGATGGCAATTTGCGGGTTTTGCAGTAATGTAAACAAAACAGCGTGCCACAAAAAAACAAAAAAAAAAAAAACAATAAACAAGAAAAAAAAAACAGCCAAATTCTCATGTGAGGCTCGACGGCGACTAAGCCCCAACACAAGTATCCAGTATTCAGTATTCAGTATCCAGTATCTAGTGTTTTGTTCAGAAAAAAGGCTCGACGAGCTTGACAAATTTGCAATAGCAAATGAAATCCGACGAGCGGCGACGTTGGTGGTTTGCAGAATGAATTTTTCATTTATGACAATGTTTACGTAATTTGACAGCCAACACAAATTTCGTTCTCCATTTTCTGTGTGCGCGTCGATCTTCAGCATGGTCGTACGCAAATGGACGCTCATTTATTGTCGCTATCCATCAGTCCCCTACCCGCCTACAGTCTGCCTCATACCGCAATATAGTTTTTGGCCTTGCCAATCAAGCAAAGCCACTTTGTTGTCTTTTCTAATCAAATGTGTGCTGTGTGCTGGCGCTTAAGCCATTTTAAATGGCCAACAATTTGCTTGAATGTTGAGATATAAAATTGCAATCTATAGTCAATTTAGCCTGCCACCGGATTAGCAAGAACTGAGCACGTACGCCTAAGTAGCCACAGCATGTTGCAACAAGCCAGCCACACAAACAGTCGGCCATTATTTGCAATTTAAAGTGCTTTGCCAGAGCAATGAGTGTGGCAACGGCAGCCAAATGAATAGCAAAAGATTCTACATTTTAATTGATAATACGAGAATATGGCCAGGTTAAGTCATTCAATTCAATTTGATGGCAAATCTTTACAGTTCACAATTAGATGAACAAAGCATATAAAGCAAGAAATTGTTACGACTCAATCTATGACAAAATTAATTGAAAAACTGTAGGATTACTTTTAGCTAACAAATGTGGACGAAGTATACACTTAAATTTTGTACGTATTCACTCTTAAGTGGTATCATTAACTATAAGTCATGCCTTATACATATGCATACATATTCCAATTTTATGATCCACTCTGAAAATCAACTTACTAATTCCACCCAGCTTATTGTATCCGATTTGTGGGCCCTTTTGCGAATTCATCTCGAAAAGTTTTGGGCATGCTTTGTCAAAGTTTATGTTAATTTGGTCAAATTGGGCGCAACTCGTAATTGAAATCCAGCTAGAACAATAATCATGACGATGATGATCCTGCACTGACCTTGACATCGAGTCATTAGTCAAACCACTGAAACCAAGCGACAACCAACAACAAAAACAAACATACAAACAAAAAAAAAACAAAAAAGTATTTTGGAGAGAAAATTATTGTTTTGTACAATAGGAAGCCTGTCGCTTTGTTTGGAGCCCTGACGCTTCACGGCATGTTAAGTTACATGAATAAATTACAATTGCAAATAGGCAATTTCCTACACTTCCTTCCATTTCACATTTTTATTGATGCCACCCAAAAAACCGCAAATGGGGCGTGGACTGTCCAGAGTGGCGGGGTCGTGGCCGGTTGGTCCGTCGGTCTGTCGGTCGATTTCTTGTTGTCAACTGTGGAGTCGCCGGTCGTCGGTTAATTTGCAATTTTGTTTAATTGTTTGTGGCTTTTGGATTTGGACATGATTGGACTGCTTGTCGTTATTGCTGTGATCTTTGCCACGCCCACATTTGCGCCTAACTGTTTTAGTGGCCTTGTCATGTAGTAGTAGTTGTAGTTGTAGCTTCTGCTACTGTTTGTGTTTTGCGTTATTTGCGGTTTTAGTTTGGGTCAACATCAATGAAAATTGGCACGCACAAGCCTAAACATACACACACAAATACACACACACACATATATATATATATATATATATATATAGCACACGCTGGGGTCACTTTTGGGGTTAGTGGTTTCCGCTCGAGCGGCGTCAATGCCCCAACTCCTCAACTAGCCGCGTGCCTTGCCTAAATTATAATAAAAGGTTTCACATTGCGGCTACTTCAAATATTCGCGCAGCTTTTGCTTTGCTGTGCTTTGGCCTTTTGCTTTGAGCAATTAAATGAATGCCAAGCGAGTAGACAAAAGCAGCCACTCACAATTCCACCACCCACCACTACAAGCCCGGAATCAATGTTGGGCCGCTGTCTGCATAGAAGTTCACAATAGTTGGGTGCGCATTATCAACTCGACTCTTTGCTGTGTGCCTAAAAAAGTATGCTTCGACTTTTGGCCAGCGACTGAAAGAGCCACTCAAGCGCAATAGCCTCAATAGCATTGTTGTTAGCCCCTTCCGCAAACCCCTATTCCTCTATTCAACAATTCCTATTGCCTTGCACTTAGCAAACTCCGTTTTCTCACTGTGTATACTTTTGAAAATTGGCTTTCACATGCCATTAGCGTTTAATTGCAAATGCAGCCAGCAACGCCAGCCCCACAGTGTTGGCCTTGTTAACAAGAGCATTTGCCTAAAGCTGTGAACATAGCAAAGCAGAGGAGCGGAGAAGTGCGCAGGGGTGGGAGTCATTTAAGAAATCAAATATTATTGCTATTGCTGTCATTTAAAAATAGTTGGCACGTGGCCGAGCCAGTAAGCGACAGTTGAACTGAGTAAATTCAATTAAATTGCTGGCCAAGATAAACAACTTAAATAGGTAAATACAACAAGAAACAAAAAGGCTTTAGAATATCAACACTTCTCAAACATTCATCAGAACTATGTGCCTAAGTGCAAGTATTTTTCCAATTGAATGGCGAGAGGCCTCCCCGCCGCCACTTCAGTGGAATATCGTGTGTGTATGTTGCAAAAAGGAAAATGCTTTGCCACAGGGGCAACAAAATCAAATTCAGAGTCGGATGAATCGCAATCGCAATCGGAATCGGAATCGGAATCATAGAGCCGCTTTTCACTGATTGTTAGATGACGATGCCTCAATAATATACGTCGTAAGTATATCTCCATTCAATTCCATTCCATTTTCAATCCCCATCGCTTGTTGCCATTGATGTTTTGCTGTGCACTCGAGTGTGTTTTCTTTCGTAATGGAATTTATTAATATTTCATTGTGTGGCAACTGAATACCGAAAGGAGACGCAAGTCGAGCTGGAAGCCAGTAGGCGGCTGCTCCGTGTAAACGACAAGTGTATTTGTGGTTGTGGTTGCCATAAGGAATGTCAACGATTGCCACAGGCATTTGTTCATCCATTGAGTCGAACAAATCCAGAGCCACTCACCCACTTTTCGGGTCTTAAAATTCTATCAATTTTATAGAATACGGGGTAAAGTCTCCTTAAATTGCTTCAGTGTTCAAATCAATTAGTCGCTAAGCAATTGACTTGAAATACAAATAAATATTGCCACAAAATTGGTAAATATTGCATTTGAAGTGTTTGGGTTAAAATACAATAAAACTCGTAGAAATTTCACTATATTTTGTTGTTTTGTTAGTTTGCATGAACACCGCTTTAGCTGAGTTACTTTTAAAATTGTGCTATTTTAAACAGCGTATCAAGAAAATGCATACAATATTATTTATTATCGAAGAAACCAGCTGCTGCAGTTACGAGCCCTTTGGCACGGCATCAGTTTAAACGCTAGAGTAAATAATAGTGAACAAGTGTTGGAAATTTACCTATTACCAAAAATATTTCACCACCGATGTGCTTGAACTGCAAATTGCGAATAGCATTAATCAAAACTGCCATTTGTGATAATTCTCAAAATGAAGCTCACATTTGTGCTGTGTTGTGAAGCCAGTTGCATGAATGCATTATTCCAATGGGATTCCGTTGTTGACCAACAAACTTTTCAGCAGCCCAAAAAATTCGTGTTTCGAACAACAATGCGCAAAATGTAACTTTTGTCGAGCAACGGGCAAATATACAAATGGCAGCAAGGGGATCGAGAGACGTTTGGGATGTATGGAATGCAAAATGTTCCATAATCATTTCAGATTCCACAACAAATAGCAAAAATCAAATTTGAGAACTCGTAAGAATTATCGTGCATGCCATGCAACTGCACTAGTTCGTGGTACCCTTCCACAACGCCAAACCAAACACCGCTCAACCCACCCTCTGCCAGTATCTCTAATCTGGGTGAAAAGTTTGCATGGCCAACAAAATGGAATACGAATTTCTGGTGCAACGCACAAAAAAAACAAAAACATAACCAACAAAAGAAGAAAAATGAACGATGTGGCAAGTGAATATGTAGAATGAAGAATAGAGTGGGGGAAATAAAGGGAAGACGAACTGAGAAGTAGAACGTTACGGAAAAACTCTTGTGATTTCTGAAATAACATCAAGAGGGGCTGGGACGAGTCGGGGACATGGTGTTGTGGCAAGGCGTCTTGCTTAGACCGCCCGTTGCGCGAACAATATGAAAATAATAAAAACAGTTTCATAAATCAAGCAAATGATAACGAAGAAAAAGGAACTCTGCATAAAACTTGAGCAGAGCGCAAGTCGAACGCTTAAGAAATGCAAAAAAACGAAGGAATTGCCTCTTGTCTCCACCTGCCCCCTGTCCCCTGCCCGCTGCCTCCACTTGTGTTGCACACAAACAAAAATCGAAAGTTAAGCTCGTGCTGCAGCAGACGGAAATCAAGTTGAACAACAGGAAGCATTGTCTATGCATCTCAGATTCTTCAATGCCAAGCATACAAATGCGAAATATAAATAAGTAACATTCCTTAAGGAATCAGCATCAACACGTGCTATAAATTCCCAAACTATTCCATAAGAAGACTGATGAAGGTTTTTCGTATGCCATCAATTCTGCTCTAAAAATGAAGAACGATTAACAGCATGGAAATTTGATTGTCTATTTTAAGCAAACTATGTAAAAATGTTACTCCAAATGTATTTCACACACAAATTGTGCTTGTTATTACTCTGTTTCACTGTCACTGTCTGTCGGTCAGTCAATCGCATTACCATGTCTTTTAGCCAGCCACGCCCCTTATCGCTCCGGCACCCAATGCAATTTCGCGGCAACAAACTGCAATCGTCTGTCGATCCATCAACGAGTCGAAGCGCAACTGTTTATTTATCTAGTGTGCCACTCTGTTCTACTGGCTTGCTTCCACTTCCTGCTGTGGCATAGATAGTGATTTGTTGTCCTGCCAGCTTACTGTGTATACAAAATTACTGACAACAGGCACATCGACGACGACGAGAACGGGACCAGTAAAATGTCCGATGAAAATGCCCTCCATGCATTGATAGACGGGGGAATCGCGTATGCCCCATTGATTTACTTCCCAACGGACGGAAGGCGTGTCCAGGCCTCAGTTTGGTTTCGTTGGGTTTGGCACTGGCAAAACAAATCAGTGCCAGCCGACCTTAAGCCGACACAAAGCCGCTCAGCAATGCAATTAAGCTAACGCCTTTAGTAAGTGTTGCCCTGTAGCAAACACAACAAATGGTATATGCTAAACCCAATGAAAGCCGGTGAAATCAAATCAGAAGGCACAAGTACTCTAATCAAATTAAAAATGTGCGAGGAAATTGTAGTGCGGAATGTAGTTAAATTTGAATTTATATCATGTTGCCAACATAATGCACTCTAAACACGAAAGTATTATTTGTTGAGTGGAGTTTGTAGATGAAAATCAAATCAATTCTCCAGTCTGATATGTGTAGCTAATTCTAATTCTAGCTGATTTTATATTGTTATATAAATATATTTGCAAGTTTGAAGCAAGTGTCTCATCTAAACAATTCGCTGGTAAATTCAATTTCAGACAACATTTAATAGAAGTCTTGCAGAGTATCTCATATGCAAATACACTCAGCCATAAGATTGTTGGCCTTTGTCTGTGTTTGCGCATGCACAAAGTCATGTTTAGTGCCTGAGACTAGCTAGTTGTTGGCAGTGGCTAACCTCTGGCCAAATATTTGCACAGTCTCCATCTAAAAGGCAATCAGCAGCAGAAGTTAGTGTGCAACAATTGCGTTTGCCTTTTGGCTAGCTGTCGAGCCGTTTAATGGGCCACATTAGAGACAAAATGCGAGCACATTTTGCTGAGGCGCCTCACCAAAAAGGTAAACATTTCCAAAACAGACTTCGTGTTTCCCATCCCAATTGCTGAGTTCGTCGCCTCATAAATGCGCAATTTATGGATAATAATTGGCAATAAGCGGCACACAGCTGTCGTCGAGATGTTCTCTGCCAAATTTGTACAGCACTGGCATAATCAAATATGCTGCTGCTAAAAGGGACATGCAGCACTAAGAGAAGTTGTATATTTGCCGACTTGGCTTTAATTTGCGCCATAAGTGGCTTGTAGCTATAAGATGCTTTGGGGCACAGCATTTGCACCCAACTACGTAACAGTTGCTGATTGCAACAACATGCGAGATGAGCTGGTTGTTACAACACCAAAGGTGGCAGCACAACTCTGCCTCTAAGCATAATTTATGATTGCTTTAATTTAAATTACATTTCAAATTGGACAGCTTTCCAAATAATTTATGGTTGTTATCCATGTAATTTAAGGCGGTTATGTACAAGAAAAAAAAAACTGCTTAATGAACAGCCCTTGCTTATCCAATCACAGTCGCTTGATGATGAATTGCCAACGCTTAACTCATTTTTCACTTTCCATCATAATTGGGTTTGCAAAAAGCAAACAAAAATTTGATAGAAAGCGTTTAAATTTTCGTTGCCTACTTTTGTGGGTGCGTTAAAAATGTGTTGCCTACTTTTGGAGGACCAAGTGACAATAATGTTATTAAATTTTGCATAATACTCAAGTGGGCGTAAACCGCAGCCGCAAAGCAAAGCTTCTGCTGCACTTTTGCATTTTGTCTGACATCGCTTTAATTGCAATTTAAAATAGCGGAAAACCGCAAATTTCCGTTATTCATATAAAATTAAACGCAAATACAACGCGCAACGAACGCTTTTCCACTCACACTAAGCAAACAGCATATCCCTGCATACCCTCATGGTGTGTTTGTGTGTGAGTGTGAAGCAAGGAAATTAATTTCCGACAGAAGTCACACAAAATGCCATCGAGGCGCCAACTCGCGGCATTGGTAATTAAGCTCACTCAAAAACAGCGACAGCCACATTGGACACACACATAAACGCTTGCAGGACGCTCGCTGAAGACTCGTACATACTGCTGATGGCTATGGACCTGAATGTTTGCCTTGAAGACGGCCGACACTTTGAAAAGGATGCCTACCATAGGGCGACCCATACCCAGAGCAGGACATTGCCTATGACCGTAACCTGGTGACTTGGGCAGCCAGCAGCAGCTTTCATCGTGCGGCTGCTGTGATAAATTTAAGGCCAATGTTGGCCAGCGACATAAATCAGGCAAATGATTTATGTGGAAACGCGCTACTTGGCGACGATAAGCAGCCAGCGAACATGCTGGCCACGAATTTTATATGCTGTTGCGCAGAAATTCTTGTTGCTGTGGCAACTGCAGCTCACCTGGGAGAAAAAATTAACAAAATTATCTAGCAGAGTTGCAAAAGTAAAACCAGATGTACAACTGACCAACTATTTAATAAGTTGTAAGTAAATGAAAATAAATTTTTTGAAAATATGTTTTTTTTTTGCACGCTGCACATCAAAGTAATTAATCTCATTTCGGAATAGCGGCACGGGTTTCACAATCTAAAGATATCACAAGGGTGCCACAAAGCGAATAATAAAGGAGGAGGTGGCACAGCCTGAATGTCGCCTCGTTTGTGCCTTGGTGATTATCACAGTGGGACGCATTTAATTGTACATATCAGCAAATTGAAAAGGGTAGCATGTGTCCAGCACACACACACACACACACTCACAGTCACGGTTGTCCTCACTCAGCGTTGCTGATAAGGCGTGCCTGTCTAGACGAAGAAGGGACGAAGACGAGCAAACGGGCAGAGGAATGTGGGTCAACAGCGTTTGACAAATTCATTAGGCGCCGGATATCGTTGTGGTCCGAGGTTTAATGTCCAAGGTCCGAGATTCGGAGTACGAGGTTCGAGGTCCGAGGTCCTCACGGTCGTAAAAGCCGAGCACGAAAAAAGCCTCCCGAGTGAATGTCCCAATTTACATTCGAAACATATTTTCATTAGCGCTTCGCTGAGATATCTCATAAAGCGTCCAGTCATTTCATTTCACTTAAGCGGAAAAGCCTCAAAAAAGAAAAATAACAACAAAAAAAAAAAAAAAAGCACAAGACAAAAGCAAGGCAGGCAAAGCATAATAATATACATATATAATATATCTGCTTATAAACGTTGAGTGAAAGCAAAATTCGTAATATTCAACAAAATGTGAATGCGAACGGCGTTCGCGTGAGTGCCGCATCCTCATCCGCATTCGCTTTCGCACTCCCAGTTCGCGGCCAATATTAAAATAAAGTCCATCACTTACATTTGCTTTCTTATTTATGCGACCGCCCGTCGGCCCCCCTTTCTCTTTTTTTGGGCGGGGTATGCATAGTAATCGCACTTGGCTATTCATGCGATGGTAGGTAGCTGTGTCTTCGACTTTGGAGCTGCTGCTGCTGCTGCTGCTGGCCATCATAAAATTTAAGCGCCATCCAGAAGTGCAGAACGAGCACAGCTCGTCATTCATTCAGTCATTCATTCAGTCAGTCAGTCAGTCAGTTGGTCATTCATTTAGCGAGTCAAGCTGCAGAGTAACAAATACAGCTAGCTAGCTAGCGAGCACAACAACAAAGATGAAAGTGAAAGTTAAGAGCCCTTTACAACTTTTTCTCTTCGCTTTTTATGACTTATTGCGCTGTCCTAGACGACAGGGCCAACAACAATAACAATAACAACAACAACAACAATAACTAAACAATGGCCGGCAACAACAACATTTCGTGAGGTTTTCGCTGTTGTTGTTGCTTCTACTGTTATACTTATTGCTCTACTTCATTGTTGGCGTTGGCACTGCTGTGGTGTTAGATGTGCCAGCGCATAAATATAAAGAATGAACAGCGCCAGTATTTGTAAGAAGCAACGCGAGCGTGCTCCTTTTCATGAGCTTGGATTTCAAACCCATCCACCTCACCACACACGCACATACAAGACCACCTCGTTGGTGTGTATGAGTTATGCGTCTAAAGGAGCCGACTGGCAGCCCGCAACGAGGCAACACCTGCCACATTGCCACAGATAATTGTCTCAAATACTTGGCTGGGGGCATGGGGCATGGTGACAAAATTATATTTCATGTTGCCCATTTTATGTCATTTGTGGAGTGGGTCGTTATACCACTAGAAGGTGGTTAAAATTTCGATTGAAATGTTTAGGCTTGCATTCTACACTGTTCTGCTCTATTTGTTTCAATTCACAATAATTTTGTTATAATATACATATTTAATACTACTATTGTATCCACAATGTATTTATTTTCTTTCATTTTAAATTTTGAATTTATTTAGTTGCTTCTAAAACTCTTAAATTTAATTTGTAGCCTTCAAAGTACATTTATATTTATTAAAATCAGTTTTAAGAATTTTGGACTATAATCAAAAAATAATTATTATTATAATTGAGTTTCAAAATAAAGAAAAAATAATTGTTTAACATGGAGATAAATTGTAAGAGAAGCTATCATGATAACCTTTATACCGCAAAGGAGTTTGGAGTTCAAAGAAAAAAATACTTACAGTTGACAAGGTTTTTTATTCAAAGCAATTTTTAGCTACAAAGCAGTCGTCTCTGTTTACTCCCTCCCGTCCAGAAATGCATCCGGCTTAGGCCACCACACGCATAACTTAACCACATCCCCACACTTACACACACACACATATATACATATACACATACATAAACATATACATATACATATGTGTATATAAGCAGAGGCGACAATATAAACGTTGATGTGGAGTACTTCTTAGTCGAGCTGCTGGTGTTCACATTTAATTTGGAGGAAGGGAAAGGGAAGTTGGGGAATGTTGTAGGCGCGGATATCTTTTCACAATATTTGCTGACATGACAACCGAAAAACATAACACGATTCAGAAGGTGATAATGACAGTTTAGGCATTCATTACACGTGTTGCTGATAAGGCGACATGTACGCGATGCGAGTGGACTGGGGAAGGACGACGGTTCTGTTGGAGTCTTGGGATGTTGCGGCGTTGACGTTGACAAGCCCTCGCAGTGGGCCCTGCTGCTGCCGATAAAAGTCAACAATATAAATTAATAAAGCTGCCAAGCAGCGAGACGCCCCGAGGGTCCTTGCTCAATGTCCCGGCTGTCCTGCGTGTTTGCCATAACAATATATTTCATTTGAATCAACAAGCCAAGTTAACAATAAAAAAAAATCTCAGTCCAAACACAGGAGAAGAAACAGCAAAAAAGAGAGAGGAAAGAAAAAAAAGAAAACCAACCAAGAGACATTCATATATTTTAAAATATGCACATTATGGCTAAAGTAATCTGATTTTTATGCTAATGAAGCGGCGAGCGCAGACCATAAATCCTGGGCGCAGAATTGAAAGAAACGCCACTTCAAGCAATTACTATAATTGCTTACTCTCACACACACACACACACACATATATGAGCGCATAGACATGCATAAACATAAATCAATATTCATTTAGTGGAGGGGGGTGCACAAACTTTGTTTGCGTTTGACTTACGCAGGTTGTTGTTGTGGCATGAGAGCGTTAGATTGAAACTTTTGCTCATCAAATATCAAAGCAACACGTGTCTCGATCTCTGCTTGATTTGTTACGGCCATCAAGCAAACAAGAATGTCTGGCCAAAACTCGCACACACACACACACACATACACACATAAACCCACGCGCATGCACAGTTATACACACGTGTACCCAAAAGTAAATGAGCTCAAGATGTTGCCATCACCCAACCCAAATACAGAAATCAACATTTAGTCATTAAATTTACTTATTTGCACGCGAACTGTTGTGAAACATTTATTTGCATTTCACTTGGCTATGATTCGCTTACCCAATAAAACTTTTATAGAGGGTGTGATTAAAATCTGTAGGAAGTTCTTTAATCAGAGTGTAAGATAAACAAATAGAATTTATACAAATACAACTTGTCTCTGCAAAGGAGCTGAGAACTGTGGTTGAATAGTGTGCTACTAATGCCTTTAGAAATGGTTCTCTCATTTCGACTTACCTGATAATTTTTGTTACTATTTTTGTAAAGCATCTATTTTCCACAAAAACAAAACTGAGGAATAGCTCCAACACAACTCCCCATAAATTCCCACACCGAGTCTCTTAGTAAAGCTTTTGTTTACACCTTGGATGAATAAACATACAATTTTATACTAAATGAAAAGTTAATTTAATTAGTTTTCGTATCATACAAAATAAGCGCAGCTTTTATGCTGATAGTGAAAAATGCTCCATGTGCGATTATTCAACTCTCAATTAGAGTTACATAACAATTTTAATATATCGTTTTAAAGCCTTTCTACTTAATCACTTAATAGTATTGTTGCTGCTTTTAAGTTAGTTTTTCTAAAGCGAATATAGGGAATAGAAAATCTTGTTGCATACACAGAGTACTCTCAGCTGTAATAATTGAATTTTTTTTTTTTGAGTATTCTGTGCAGTGGCAGGAACAATTAAGCGGTTGATTCATTGGATTTTTGCATTTGTGGCAGCTCTTTTGCGTTGTTGATTGCGGACAGCAGCCAACAAGGCGTTAAAATTAAGCCCGGGCAAATGCTGATTTCGTAGCCACATCTGAATCCGAAAGCAAATCAGCGTAAAGCAAACTTAATCAGCATTTCAATATTTTCTTATTTTTTTCTTTCCTGTGTTGCTTTGGTAACTTTTCCTTTTTGCTATACTTTCTGGCTCCTTTTTCTTTTCTGTGTGTGTGTGTGTATTTATTATTTATTCAGATTTTGCGCCTGTTGCTGTCATTGCGCTTCATTTTCATCATTTTGCAGCGTTTTGCTTTTGCCGTTGTGCTTTTTCAATTTTGCGCACTTCACTTTGGCGCATTCATTAGGCGAATGAATTCACACACCGCCACACCCCCTTTTCCAGCTGGCAATGCATTAAGTTTTTATTTGCTTCTTGGCATTTAAAGAGCCTGCTTTCAAGCAACCCAAAGACTTTTAGGGGTAAATGCAACCCGGGACAGCAAAACAGGAAAACAGGTGCTGGTATTTTTAATACTCATGGAAAATATAACTAAACGCAAATGCTTGCACATTCAGTCGTAAAATATACTAAAGGAGGAACGAAGGTAGCCTGGCATTTTATTTGCAAGCATTTGTTAGATTTGAGGTACCATTTTACTTGTCGCATACCCTTCCCGCAAAAGTTCCATGCACATGCAAAGTTGCATGTATCGAGTGAGAACTTCATAACAAATAAGACTCATAAACTGTGTAAAAATGTAAGAAATTTCTTTTTTCTTCATGTCTCAAACAGAACTGCATAAAGGTCGTGGTTAGTTTCACATTTTATGCATTTAATTAAATAAAATGTTGAAAGTGTGGCCTATATTAAAAAGGTTTAAAATACATTTTAATTATGCCAAGGTTTACGTAATTTTAAATGATCAATAACAATTTGGTATTAAAAATATGATTACATGATAATAATTCAATGCATATTTTAATAAAGTTGATTTCAGTGAAATCATTTGGCATTAAAAAGCTTTTAAATTCAGGCCAATAAATATAATAATAACTATTGACGCATAGAGTGCAAAAATTGTCGGTGATTAACTTGAGCTTATTTAAAATGCGTGCACAATTAAAGCATAATTCATGGCTGAAAGCAGTTTAGTGCTCTTTGCGCCTTAACGATGCATTGGGGAGCATTTTGTAGCGGCAACAAAAAGCGCCAGCAACAGCAGTAAAAGGCAACATATACTTTAGATAGCCAGACACAGAGAGTGGGGGGAGAGAGTAAGAGAGAGAGAGATAGGGAAAAAGAGAGAGAGAGTGAGAAAACGGAATGTGGGACTCATTCCGATACGGTAAACGATGGCCATGTCGTCTTTATGTGCCCTGCTTTTAATTCATTTCGTTTGCTTCCTTAGCTGATGTGTGCTCTAACTCTGATGTGGCCGGAGTGTTCTGACCAACAACAACAACAGCAGGCGGCAGTCTTTCCCATATTCTTCTTTGTAGTTGCTCCTACGGAACGAGAAAGGAGCCGATGGCGAGAATCGGGGGTTTGGGTAGATGGCGGTGCGTTACGTTTGTGGCAGCATAAAAAACATCATAACTATGTGTTTCCATTTATGCGCATTGAAAAACCAAGCACTGGCCAGAGCAGAAATGTAAACAATTTCACACTATTACGAGACTAGCACACACACGCATATAAATATGTATGGCTTTTTTTGTTGAGCCTTGACTAAAAAACAGGCCAGCGGTCAACGCTGTAAGCCAAATAAAGCAAGAAAGAATGCAGTAGTACACAAAACTCGACTAAGAGACGCCCTGCAATCAATAGATACATGTTAAATGTACATTAAATCGATTAAAAATTCTTGGGAAATAAAAATATGCTTACAGCTGCTCAAAGCAATGAAACAAAATAAGAATTATTGCTATTTGTATCGATATTTTCAAAACAGGGACAGTTATTAATAAATTAAAGTAAACTTGATCTGTGCGTGGTACACGATAACTTATATTAGAAATTGAAAATGAAGTTCCGTATGAACTCTGCTGTTGCTGCTGATTAAGTATACCTTAGAAGGCCGCAGCTACTTCCTTCTGTGCTGTCACATACTGCTGCATGAAATCATTATACCCTTTTCGCTCGTTAAGCAATTAAGCTTCAAGGCATAAAAGGACTTTGAGGTCAAATGGGATAACTTGACCTAAAACACACACAGAAGCTGGTAGATGTGATGAACGCACCAATACTGGAATCGTTTATATATAATAGCTTTATCTGAAATCTAGGCCGTGTGTTGGTCAGTCAGTTCAAACTATATAATTTATAAGGAGCGCACATGCCAGGGTATTTTAACACACAAATGGCCCCAATCCGGTGCGACAGACGCCAGACAAATACAAAAAATAAAAGCAGACAAAGCGAGAGAGGAACTGGCGCTGACTGACCAGTCATACTGGCCTGGCCTGCAGCAAGTAGCCGACATACAACATGCACGCAACAACAATAACAGACAAACAACCAACACCAACGACAAGTGAGCAGCGCATTGCGGAATATAACGAGTGCTTAAATAATTAATACATAACTCATACGCAGCGTTGCGCGTTCATTGCTTTATTTGTCACTCGCTCACTCACTCTCCCCCTCGGTTGCTCTCTCTCTCTCTCTCTTGGTTATGTATTTTCTTTATTATTTTACGCTTTTTGTCTTATTTTTGTTTTGCCCCTCTTTTGTTACACTATATATCATAAACGTGCACTCAGCGCGCATATTAAATCACCAGCTGATTGATGAAGCTGTAACTGACTGTCATTTGCTGTATTTCTCTGCTTTCGCTGCCCCTCCCTTATCCTGGTAACTGGCAACTGTTATTTCTTAACTATAGTTGCTAACTTGCAACGGGTAACTGGTACCTGGTAGAAGTGCTACTGTTTGCGCATCTAGCTTCAATTAATTAGAAAAAGTGAAAAGTTTCATTCCAGCGCCAAGTCTGTCATTAACATTTTGCATTCGCATTCATTACGCCGACTAAGTAAAAGTTTGCGTCGATGATAAATTGCATATTTAAGGTGAGCGCCCTGGAAATCAAAGTGCTTTACGCTCTTTTGACTAATGCTCGTAGATATTCATTTTGTGCCCGGCCAAAATGAAAAAATATTAACCCCGAGGTCTGAAGGACGGCACCATCTAATCATGATAAACAACAAGAAAAGGGCTGCTGGAATATATATTTTTGTATATATTGTGTATACGCCAAGTGGGATGCGGATATTCATGTTGAGGACACACAGAGCACATTATTTGAATTATTAATTAGCTCGTAATTAGTTGGGGCTCTTATTGTCATTGTTTTTGTTGTTGTCTACATCTTAAGCGAGTTTTACTTTTGTTTTTTGTTTGTTTGTTGCTGTGTTGTTTTTAACCACGTCCGTTGACCATAATTTGGCCCCTGAGGCCATACGGCCAAGCCTTTGATCTTGACCCGACTTTCTACGCATTTTGATTACGTAATTCATTTACCTCTCGTCCAAAGTTGCAACAGCAAGCACCAGTTTATTGGCCGTAAGGAAAAATAAATAAAAAGAATATTATTCATTATGTGTCAAAAGCAAAAGCGTGCCAAATAACGCCACCAATGACTATGCGTCCTGCGTCCTGTGTCTCGCATCAGCCCCGCTTTCCCTTGACCCAATTAATTTAAACTGTAACGCAAAGTTTTACTTTATCCATCCAAGCGACAGCAACAACTGTCCACGATTTTAAAGCTACTCTGCACTGGCTTGTCAAGTGAAGCTTAAGCTTGAGCTTCATTAGCAGGATGATAGCAGAAAAGGATACAATGGGGGCGTAAGGGCGTGGCTGCTCTGTGTATGCAGTCATAAACTGAGACAAATATATATATAAAAATATACATAATAAAATGTTTTGTATGTTTTCTCTTGAAATAGTCAAAAGTTTTAATGACTTCATTCAGCTCAAGCGATGCGCGCAAAAAACAACGTATACAAAACAAAAACACAAAAAACAACAAATTAAGCAACAATCTTGAGCATAAAAAAATACAAAAATAAAACGCAACAGCCCAAAACTCGCAATAAAAAAAATAAAATAAAAGAAGCAAAACGTCAAAAATGTTATACAAATTAAATGTAAATATGTACAGGGCAAGTCGTTAAAAGTCAATTCAAATTTTTGCATAGAATTTTGATAAGGCAAACTGAAAAGGGGATAGCTTTCGTAGATGGCACGCCCCCAATTCCATCGCCCGCACGCCAGCTAGTTTTGGCATAAAATTACGTCGATAAAAAAAGGTACGCGACAACGCCTCATATATACGAAAATTTTTTGGCTTTTATGGTCATGTGTTTTATGGGGGGTTGCCGAGTTTCTAGCATTTTATCGAGCAAACTTTTGGCATATATTTATAATATAATATGCATATATATATATACAGCAGCTGCTAATTTAGGCGCTCAAATGAATGACCCAGACATTAAACGACTGCGACTATGGAGGAAATGCCCGAGTTTTGATTCAAGAAACTGTCGTAATTTGCTTTTAACCGATATAAGTTTGAATGTTAAATGTCGCCCATCAACTGGTCGCAGCTGACGCAACTAATTCAAAAGCCATTGCAGTCAAAAACTAAAAGTGAAACTAATATTTATGAATATTGCTTAAAAACGATCACAAATATCTTTTGGTAACCACATCTATCTATCTATTAGATGAATAGTTATCTTAATTATACAAATAACCAAATAAATAAGAAACAAATTTAACAACTAAAAAGGATTTAATTTCATTGTACAATTTTAATAAATCATACAAAATAATAGATAAAGTCAAGTAAATAGACTATAATTGTATTCGAATCGAATCGCATTCGTCATTCATTTACTTTTGGTTCAACTGTTTGTTTATTATATCTCTTAAATTACGAAATATTCAAATCTTTAAATATTAGGTAGGATATTCAAATAGGTTAGTTTTTATTTAGGATTTCTTTTAGTTATTTATGTATTCCATTTATTAAATATTAAATTCATTATTTAACATAAATTTTCGTCAAACTGATTTTTGTTTGGTGATTTTGTATTCTTATACTTTGAGTAAGACATTTTTAAATTGTTCTTTAAATGTAACTTACAGTTATTTTTGTATATTAGCATATTTCCCATTAAAATCAAACTGAACATTCTAAGACCATTAAAATTTTGTTTGCCTCGTTCCAAGTGCTGTTCCAAAGTAGTTCAATTAACTGTTCAATTATAGATGGCTTTAAAAAAGTACTTACTTAACTGCCGCAATAAGCTCGGACTCGAACCGTAAAAGCAACAACAGCAATAATAGCAACTGTTTAATTTTGTTCCAAACGTTTGCCACACTTTATGGCATTTTAAGGAGCATGCACAAAAAGTTGAACTAAACGAATTTGTGTTGCACGCCCTGAAGGCCACGCCTCCCTCCCCCTCCACCTCCCCCTTCCCCTCCCCACCCCTCTTACATCGCCCGCTGCCCAGCTGTCCACGATACGACAATGTTCAGCATGGCCAATTTGCTGTGGGTGGCCTTCGCGGCCAAATCCGCCCCTCAGGCGACACGCCCACGAGCAGAACAACTTTTGACGTTGAAAGTTTTGCAAAGTACGCAGTTACAAGTGACAACAACGTCAACCTCTGTCAAAATATGTGTGTTTGCGGCACTGTGTGTGTATATGATTTAATCACAACCGCACAACTGAATTAAAAAAAGTTATCATAACAACAAAAAATACGAGAAAAAAAATAAGAATAAATAAATAACAGCAACTAAAAATTGCATTAATTTCTGCGTCTGTTGTTTGCCATTCAGTTTAGGTGTTTATTTTCTTATTTTACACACAGACTGCACACACACACACGCACACCCACTCGCACACACACATACACATTAAAGCGTATGTAATGTCAATTTATTGCTGTTAAACGTGTCAACTTTTTGGTAGTAACGAGAGTGCAAATAAAATGCAAATGAATTTTCGTGCTAATAAAATGCAGTTTCCAAACTTTGCCCAAAAGGCTTTGGGTCAAAAAGAGAAAAACAAAAATTAAAATAAATATGCCGCAGTAACATCAAAAGACAACCATGAAAAGGGTTATTTATGCTGTCATATACACACACACACGCGCGCACACACACACACACACACGCACACACCCACACACAAACACACACCCACATACACACATGTGTGTACAGCTGACCGGTGCTGCATAAATGAAGCCATTCGCGTCGCATACATTTTGGCATCTGACCCGCTGCTCGAGCAAACAAAATTCGCCACAAACTTGACACCTGCACCCCCAAGTGGGTTTTTCCCGTTTTCCCGTTTCCCCGTTTTCCTGTTTGCCACCAGCGTTACACCTGAAAAAGTTGAGCAGTTCTATGGAAATGTTCATGTTTTAATAAATCAAATTACGACCGCATCGGTGTAAATGAGAAAGGTATAACTTTTAAGGGATAGTTTAGCAACAACATTTTAGCTGCTGGCTCTGAAAGTTTAACAGATTTGTTGCATTTTGTTCTCATTTATTCTGATATGGGTGCAATTTAGTCAGGACTTAAGGCTATGATAGTCATGGCTTGGGCTACAAATTAATTCTTGATTGTAAAGGATTTTTGTAGTGGTCTGATGCCAAAGGTTAAAGAGTATATCGGATTTCTGATTACCAAAGATGGGTAAGAAAATTGGTAAGCAACATTTTTAGTTAGCTTTGCTTAGCTTGAATAAACGCAAGTTGGCATATTTTATTTTAATTTCTAGATAAAGCATGCTAAGGAACGAATTAAAACAATTTGGACAACAATTAAGGCGAAACTTCCCCTACGCCCGCTTGAATGGCACAACTGAGATTGATCGGTAAAATAAAACAAAGATTAGGCATACTTTATGCATAGTTCGAGTAGAGGAAAAGAGTCGCTTGACCCATTTACAATGGTAGCCCCCGTAGAGAAAGAGAGCACACGGGCCAGTGGCTCCCAAGCGCCATTATGTCCATGTACATGTCCAAGTTGTTGTTGTTGTTGTTGTTGTTGATGCTGTTGCTGTTGTAGTTGTTTTGGCTGGGGTTGGGGTGGGGTTCTTGTTGTTGTTCTTGTCGGGGTGCTGTAGTCTACTTATGCTGAGTTACAGCTCGTATCTGGCCATTAATTCACGCTCATTGTGCGCCTACTTCGACAGCTCTCGACTGTTTGCATTGTCAGGCCAAAGTGTTGCTGCTTGCCGGGACCCTTGTCGATGCTATCACATTGTGCTCCACTTCTCCAGGCACTCCCTCTCCTCACCTCAGTCCAACCCACTTGGCATAAGACAAAGGCTGGTAGGCACTACTGCTGCCGTCCTGTGCAAAGATTCGCACGAGCTTTTCTCGAGCATTTGCACTCAGCTTGACTTTTTTAATATGCTTGATATTTGCGCCTGTTATCATTTCCCCTCCCTAGTTGAAGTTATCTGTAGTTGTTATTGTTGTTGTTGTTGTTGTTGTTGTTATTCATGTCGTCATTTCCTATTGTCGCTGTAATTGTTGTTGCTATTCTAGGTTTAAGCCACGTCGCCCTACATGCGCGACCAGCAAACTTGTTTTCATTTTACGCTTCCCTAAAGCTTTTCACAACCATCTCTCGCTCTCTCCCTCGGAATACGTCTACCGCTCACTCCACTCTTGCTGCGCCTGCTCCTGCTCCAGCTCCTGTCATTGTCATTTTGTACAATTTTGCGCTCTGATTTTTAAACATAATCCAAAAGCCGCCGCTGATGCGGCTGCTGTTGTTGTGGCTGTTGCTGTTTGCTGTCGCCTGGCTCTGAATTGTGGGGCCGCCAAGTCACGCGATATCACGAAATCCGCTTTAGCGGAAATCTAATTGCGCATCGTGACACACCCACTACTCCCCCTCCCTCACTCTCCCACTCCCACTCCCACTCTCTGGTGTCAGCCGTGCTGACTATGACCGTAGGCAGATTTTAACATAATGCTTTTTTAAATGCAAAGTTACAAATGCGCCTCCACATTTATTTTTTCTCGCTGTGTATTAGCACCAGTCGCCAGTCACATTAGCATAAAGCCTTCCCGCACACAAAAGCACAAAAATGAATAAAAAGTTATAAAAAAAAAAGAATATACATAATAAAAGAGATATATACGTATATATATATATATATACATACATATATATGATATTTAAATCTAAATAAAAATGCGGTCTTGTTGACATTTGGCTTTTGCTGTTTAGCTGGCGACTTCTCTTTAATTAATGAAAATATATGCACATATATATATATATACATATATATATACACATGTATATATATATATACATGTATATACACACACATATATATATATACATATACATAAATACACACTCTAATGCATTTTGGACAAATGTTTAACCACAATTTAATAGCCGTCAATAGTTGACTAACATTTAAGCCGCACAGACAACTCAGCCCAGTATTTCCGCAGCAGCAAATACACACTCTCAAACACACACACACACACTCACCTGTGCACACACACATTAATAATCCACAAGCCCACATCAACCATAAAACAAAAATGTAAACGAAGTTTTAATTAACTGCTGCAACGCGTTGCTCGCCGGGGAAATGTTTTTTTTTCACAAAATTTTGCGACAGCGCCTAATTGAAATAGTTAAGCCGCCCACAACAACAACAAATACGAAATGCGTCCAATTGAGTCATTGCCTGCTAAACTGAATTACTTTATACAAAAAAAAAAAAAAAAGAAAGAAGTATAAAACACACATAAAATAAAAAAGGAGTGAGAAAACAATTTGTCACATTTTTCATTTCTAGGCAACACACGCGGCGTATGCGCAATATCACAAATTGGGCATTTGATTTGGCGGCCGTCGCTGTTGGTGCTGTTGCTGCTGCTGGGAGACGCCGCAAATAGTTTGCCACCAAGGATGTGGCAAGCAGCAGGCTTCACTATAGCTGCATTGCGTTGATTCGGTTGCTCTGCTTGCTTCCCTACATTTTATTAAAAACGAAAAAAAAAATAGGAAGCCAAGTGGGGTAAAAAAAAAACGGAAAAAGGTTCAACGCGTTCAATGCGTGACATTTTGTTTTCTTGCTTTTCAACGCCATTTCCATTTTCGTTGTTTAAATTTACCAAGCGTGTTTTTTTTCAGCTTGCTGCTGTTGTTATTGTTGTTGTCGTTGCTGTTGTTGTTGGAGAGCACTGCTAAAAGGCAAACGGCAGCCGGTTGATGATATGCGGGTCATGTGATGGGCCCACTACACATATATGCAGCGCCTAGAGGCCTATGATGTGTCTACACTGAGCGAAATTGTGACGGCTAGAAATGCGAGTGTTCATTCGCTTCTCCAGCGAATCTAGAAAGAATTGATTTTTGTATTTTGTACAGATGTGGATCGCTTGCGAAGATGGATTGCTATATCCATTTCAAAATTCTTAGAAACAGCTGGAAACAAAACCTTTTTTTGGCTATCAACTGATAACTGATTGCAACTTATTCTTCTAAGAATAACAAAACAGTTTTCAAGTCTTCAATGCCACTTTATATTCATACCTCAAGCTTCAATTTGATTATTTATCTTAGGCAAACCGAAGCTTAAATATTTATTAAGAGTGTTTGAACTTTGATTATAGTATTGTAACAGTCAAATACTAATCAATCTGTAATGTAAAGCACCCAACAATTGCTTGCAGTGTTTGTCTGGGATAACGGTAACTATAACAGCAGCGATAAGCAAAGGGCTCAGCAAACGTCAAGCGACTTGTTTATTTTTTTGCGACCATTTTTTGTGTTCACACTTGCGTCTAGCTTAAAGTGTGTAAGTTTTGAGTGTGTGTTTCTGTGGGAGCGGGGTGTGTGGGTGTGTAGGGGTGTGGGTGTGTAGGGGTGTGGGTGTGTAGGGGTGTGGGTGTGAAGGTCTATTAAAGAAACATCTGGCAGCAGCATTTTTCTAAGCCGTGCCCCCTGGCAACACCTTCTGCTTACATAACAACAGTTGGGCGTCTTTTGCTTGGTTTATATTTAATTTTTTTCTTTGGTGATTGACAAATGTAAACAAAAAAAATGTTGGCTGTGTTCTTGTGAGGGGGGTGCTTCAAGCAGCAACATCAAAAATTAGCGTGCCTAAGCCTTAATTGTGTGCCCAAAAAGAGAAGAAAGAAAAGAACGAGGTTCCCACTGCCGGCTGTTGTCCCATTTTTCAGAGACTTGGCCACTTGAACCCCTCACGGCTTTGTTCAAATAAACCGTAAGTTACAGCCGCAAAAGGCAGCCGGAAACCGGAGAGAGTGGAGCTGTCCAGACTGCTTGAAAATTCGGTTAACTTGAGTTGGGAAATGCGGCCATTGTTAGTAACCTAGAAGCATCTACTCTATAAGGAAAATAGCCACCTTCCTTCCTTTGTGTGCACTGTGTTGAATGCGCTTAAACACTTTGCCCTGAACCTTCAGTTTAAATTAACATAATTTGTGTTTCACTTGACATTTTTCTTTTATTTTTTATTTTTTTTTTTTGGCGAAATTGAACCCGAAAACCTCTTTCGATTTTAATAGAATGTAACGCGCTTTTGTTTGCTGATTATTATAAGTTTTATTTTTATATTTATTTTGCTGCTGACTGGTAGCCTTTTTGTAGGCCAACCTGGGGTCCTGCACATTAAGTGAAATGACTGCAATTCAAAGTAATGGCGAGCGGATGACACTTGAAAAACTTTTCAACTCCCGCAGCGCCTTGATTGTTTTTCTCTCAGTGTGTATGTCGTATTTTTTCTGTGGATTTGCCGGATTCATTCATTTGAGACTTGCACAACTAGCAATCATAAATCTTTTTAATTTCATTGATCAACTTTAGCTGTCTGGCGAAAAAATATATGTATCTATAAGAAAGTTTTTTCTTTGCACCAAAGTTTTCACACTTGACTCCCGCCGGACAAATTCAACGTGACATTTAAATCGATGGCAGATAAATATTAGACGCCAAATCCAATTCATTTTTGGTAAAATTATGTTGCTGAAAACTTAACGCAAACTTTGCGCTGCTGCCCTTTGGCTCCACATTTATTTATTAATGAATAAGCATTTTCTCTCAACACAACTCCATTCTCCTCCTCCCCCGTGTACCTAATCGGCCCATAAACCAACAGGCTACAATACAATACAAAAAAATAGGATCTTCTTTAATGGACATTTCTTGTTTTTTGTAATTCATAAATATATATATTGGATTAAGGTCAACAAAAATAGTGTGGGCTCAGCAATTTGCTACCAATTCGCACATTTTCCGAAATTGACAGAAAATCAAGAAATCATAACAAACTTTGACTTATGTTGTTGATTGGTTTTTAACCGTCTTATTCTATATTTTTCTAATGCACTTTAAATAAATACAAGGTTTCTGTTCGTTTAACATAGCTTTTATTTATTTCTGTCAAAGGTTGTCTTTTGGAAAATAACAATTTATATAATGTCTATATTATGTTCCCCAGTGTTTTGCTTTTTCATCTGTATCATTATTTATCGATGTCCGTCTCTGACAAGGCAACTTTTCCACATCCATAACCTTGCCAAAAATAAATCGAATTTCAAAAGGAATACCTTTTATACCCTGAACCCACTACAAATGGGCAAAAGGACTGTGTTAAGAGTATGAAACATGCATTGAAAAGAATCTCATAATTTCATAATTCTTGCTTGGCATCAAAAGTCGATAACAATCAATTACAATTAGCAAGAAAAGCTACAATTTTTAGTCAAAACGTCATTCAGATCATTTACATTGGGAAAACTAATAACTGCAAAATAACATCATTTTTCATATTCAAAAACTGTGTTCAGGGTATCTCCTAGTCGAGTAGAGCATTCTAACTTATTTTTGACATGGATTTTGGGCATAGGGGCAACTTCCACAGTTAAGTAACATTAACTTACAAAGTCATTCAGGAAGATCAAAAATCTTCTCTCTTAAACACAATTTTTTAAACATTCTGTTTTAATTAAAAGGCACAGCTTGAAAACGAACTTGCATATAAAAAATGTAAATGGCATCATCTGCTAGTAAATGTGTATTTTTTGCGGCTATTAACTACACTTTGTTCCACTTAAACTCTTTTATTCTATCCACAAATCTGCAAATTTTATGTACACTCCGTGGTTTCTTTATTACTGGCTAATAATTTAAATTTAGATACCTTTTTGCCTAAATTTCCAGCTATAATAATAATTTAGACGCTTTTACTCGTCGCTGAAACTGACGTGCTAAACTCCTAAGCATGTTTATCAAATGCAATTAAACTGTTTTTCAGCTGCGTTAACATGTATAAATACACACAGTTTTTGCCTTGCACCCCCTGGGCATTTTCTCTAATAGAATATAGTTAAAATATGCAATATTAGTGGAAAAGGTAATAGATTGGTATTTATAATTATTGTCGATGCATTTGCTGATGGGCTTTTAGCTGGAAATTAATTAAGCTGCTAGTTGATATCTCCGCCAGGCGAAAAAGAATAGAAGCTGAAGGGTCAAAGCCCAGTTGAAAATGCGGTCGACGCTGACCCAGTTGTTTAATTGAATTGAAGCCATAAGCACGCCAAACGAGACATGTCGTCAGTGGAGAATGAATGGTTGTAGAGACAGGACGACTGCTGGACTGCTGAAAGCGGCCAGCTAAATAACTTTAATTAGTGGCAAGCATCAATTTCATAAAAACTGGTGGCTTGGCCAAACATGGCTTAAAGAGTTTTGGCAGCATCCCTGGTTCTGCAAATTCTCAAACATAATGCAAAACATGTGAGACGAGGACCAAAAGGCAGCCTCAAGTAAAAGTTGTTGACAACTTCTTAACCAGCACGTAAAAGTACTGAACACTCCAGAATGTAAGCAGAAGAAAACGACGAAGAAGAAACCGAATAAAAAGAAACAGAAGACGCAGCAAATGTTTGCTTAAGCATGGCTATATATATAGGGCTCCTTGCTTGCCAGTGTCTGTTGCTCTCTGCTTTTGACAGACGAGACAAGTCCCGTTGACAGTGACAGAGACCATAATAATGATGAGCATTCCGATGACGCCACAGTGGTGCAACACCCAACAAGTGCCAGGTGCCAGCATATTATTTAATATATTTTATATAAATACACAAATATATTTTTAAAAAGACAAACTTTAAAGTCAAATTTCAGAATGTAAAAATTTTAAACATTTAATGGAAATATGCAATACTTTTTTATACTTATTGCATTTTATATAAATATATATTTTTTTAAATTAAAAATTTTAAAATCAAATTTAATTAAAACATGGAAATCTTTTAAATAAAATATTCTTGGCAACAGTGCGACCACTGTAACTATGAGCAGGTTGTGGAAGGTTGTGTGTGACAATCGAGGAGGTTGGGGCGGGTGGGTAGAGAGGCGGAAATAGTGCGAGTCGAGCTGGGAGAGGATTTGGCATAATGTCGTTGACAAATGTCATTACACCCGCTGTTCAAGTTAGCTTTGAAGTAAAACGGCTTCTTCTTCTTACCTTCACAAGCAGCAGCTGAAGTGTGAGTTGGAGGGGGAGAAAGATAGCGCCTTATTTCCGTTATTGTTCCGTTATATGCACAAAGTCACGCGAGTCCGTTGGCCGCTAGCTCAGTCATTGACAAATGTAACAGAAGTTTTTTTAGTTATTTTGCCTCTGTTTCTATTTTTTTTTATTTATTTTTTTTTTGTTGCACTTTGCCTTATGCTTTTTTAGTGTATCTCTCGCGAATTGGCCTACTTGGTCTTTGTGTTACAGCACACATACACGCACACGCACACACACACATATATATATATATATATACTTATATATATTTGTGTGAGTTGTATACATTTTATATGTATATCCGTAGGCAATTTGGGCACACTTGTCTGACGCTGGCTTTTGTCTGGGCAGCGTCTTCTGTTCGCTTGCTCTGTCTTGCCCACGCTCACTCACTCGCACACACACTCGCACTCACATAGACCCACACACACGCACACACACAAACACAGATGAGGAACAGTTGCACTTGAGAGCTTTTAAGAAGTATTAGTGTTGTCAGTTAGTTAGTGGATGCGGCGAAATTAGGCAGACAGTGTTGTCTGGTGTCCAACACTTTACTTTACACACGAACTTTTGACCCCGTTTTGCCGACAACAACTACAACAATAACAGCTGCTTTTGCAAGTCCTTTTGTCTCATCTCACTTTACACTTTGTGATGCATTCATTTTAATTATTCTGTGCTTACTGATTTAGCAGATTATCTCCAACTTGGTTCTTTAATTTTTAATGTCGCTTTTCACTGTTTGTTTTCATTTTGCTTTCACTTTTTACGCGCGCACACGCACACAAACACTCAAAACGCACACGCAAAGATTGCAATTCTTCACAGCACTGCACTTTGTAACGGCAGATGTTATTTTTTTGTTGTGGCACTTATGCAAATAATCTCTTGTGTAAAAATCAATTTATTGCTTCTCAATGCATACGGTTTAGTTGCTTATTTTAGTTAGTTATTGATACGGCCGTATTTTGACTATAACAATATCCGCGACCGTGACGTTACCGCTCAGCTAGCGCCTCACGAACTGAAGCCAAACCCAAAGCGGCGTCAGCAGCAGCAGCATCAGTTTGACGTTTGGCAACACACAGCTGTGATTTTGATTGGGCAAGACTCTCTTCGCAGCTAGGACTTTCTCTCTCTGGCCTGACTTTGGCGCCAACTGAGTGCACGTGCCAGGCCCCAAAACAGCTGTTGTTTCAGGTCTCTCACTGCTCACCAAATGTACCTGATTATGGGGATATTTTTGTGAGCTGCCCGAGCTTTTTGCCACTGGAAGTGCGCAGCTGGGAACAGTTGGCAGCCACAAAAAGCCATAAAACGGTAATTTAGCACACAAACAAACCCCCATAAAACGTTTGTGCGTAGATAATTGAAAAAAGAAAGGCGAACCCAAAAGTTTTGGCGCGAAAGTCATCACTTGCTTCAGATATGTTTTCACTCTGCTGCACATTGCGGTCCAAAACTTTTCGCATATATCCCAAAGAAATTTCAAGCAATTAGCGGAAAAGTCCTTAACAAAATATAAAACTTGAAGTTTACGTTTTATCTTTTTTAGTGAATTTGTTAAAAATCAAAAAAAAAAAAAAAATACGAACCAAACGAAAAATTCGGCCTGCATTTCTTAATTGTTTTTTCTCACTTTCTGTAAGTATTTAAATTGTTTTACCTTTTCAAAAAAGAACAGTAAAAAGCCGTAATTGTTTTTTAAGTAATTTTCTTTTAATTTTTATTACGTTTTATGATTTTAGTACATAAATACAAAACCTAAATAGAAAAAATGCAAAAAACGCCTGCATTTCTTTTTTCTCAATTTCTGTATTTATATATTTTTTTGCGGTTTTATTCCTTGCTCCTTGTTAGCAGCAATGACCATCATGTCCGCTGTGATTGTGTCCGGATCTGTGCGTGTGGTGTTTAGTATTATCATTGGTGGACTGATCCTCGCCAGCCTCCTTGCCGGCCGTTGTCGTCTTGGGCTTGTCATCGTCGGCGAATTCGCGGAGATCGCGACGCATGGCGTAGGCATCCTCGCCATCGGCATAGTACTTCGGCTCCACCTCGATGATCTTGAACTTGAGGGAGTTCGTATAGAGATTGAGGGCGGCACGATTGCTCTTCCGCACATGGAGCGAGACATACTGGGCATTGAAGCACTCAACCATCGCCTGAGAGGCCTGATTCATCAGCTTCTGGGCGAGCCCAAGACGACGATAGGAACGCTTCACTGCCAGCGAGGTGATGTGTCCATGTTTGCTCTCTTCGCCGGGCTCCGGCTCCTCCATTTTGGCCAGCACATAGCCAACGATGCCGCCCTTGTCATCCTCGCCAACATAGCTGAGCTGGGGCCAAGTCAATCCGTGATAGAAATAATATTTCATTTGATAATTCTCCGGCAAACACAGCAAATTGCAATGCTGCATTGTCATCAGATCCTCGGGCTTAGCACAGCGAATGTTCATCTTGATTGTTGTTGAATATTTTATCTTTAATTATAGTATATATATAGGTAATTAATATTTGCTTAATCGCGTCTCGCTTTGCGTGCCCCGCGTGCGTTTTGATTTTGCTCGTGTTGCTGGTGGTGATGATGATGCTCCTCGGGTTCCTCCTGGCCCAATAGTTCCCGCACCAGACGAAATTTCGATAGAAATGCCTTCCAAATCAAAAACCAACCTGCAAATAAAACAAGTTTAATTTATTATAATATTATTCAGCAATTCACGTTGAAAAGTATAAAATAAGTATCCCATTATTTAAACATTACCCAACAATATAATGGCAGCTACAATGCTAACGGATGCTAATATAGTGAATATAAATGCCAGAGCTGTTTGCAGCGACATTCTATTTCTGCTTATTGCTTGCGCACATTTATTGTTATTTTATATTTTACAACAAATATAAGTAAATAAAACACGTTTCCGTTTTAATTTTTGATGAAATCGTCGCTTGCAAATAGAAAACAGCTGTTCTATCGAACTTTTCAAACACTAACAAACAGGGCTGCATGAATCACGCAAATACTAAGATATATCAGAAAAATAGTCATGTGCAATATTTCTAAACTTATCTGCGTTATTTTACTAAAATTCAAATAAAAATCATAAAAATATATCAAACGAAATTGTATTTATTTAGTATTTCAGACAAACTTGTGATGCTCCCAACCACATGGGATAGTTGGGGTTGTGTTCGATTTGCTGATTAATATGACTTTCAACTGATGCTAGATGCTACTCTTTACACGCACATTCTTGAATCCATCTTAAACCTTTTTATAACTTATTTTATGAAAAAAGGCACCTTCAATTTATAGAAATTAATGTTTTGCAAAGCACGCTTCTAAACACTCTTCCGTCGCCACAGCACACACCGGCACCAACGAGTGTTGCAAAGAGCGCATAATTTGTCAGGCAGTCCCAACAGCTGTGTGACTGTTGATCAAGTTGGCAGCACAATTTTGGAAATTCTAACAAATAAACAGAAAATAAAAGATGCAAGAATTTAGTGCAAAACGTGATGCACTCTTTGCCTGCCTTGATGATGCGAGCAAGGAGCTCAAAGGCACCGCCTTAGATCAGGCACGCTCCAAGCCGTACACAATTAATGCGCTGGAACGGGCCAATAACCAGGGTCGCAAAAGTTGCTCAGCTGGCCAAGTGGATCTCGTTGAGACGGAGACAAATGAGAAACTGCGTCGCCTGCGGGGCAAGGAGAGCATATTCAAAAAGCCCGAGCTGCCCATTGGACGCTGCTTGAAGCCCCGCAAAACACCCGACTATCAAATCAATCCACACAAATGGAAGAAATACTCGCTCTCCGATGTGGACATCTCCGATCAGACCAATTCGGCGGCAGCTTTATCCTTTCTACGAGAAGTGGATGCACAGCATGCGCAGACAGATACAGCTGATGACATGGTCAACGAACCGAGCACAGCGCTTAAGGTTGAGTTCAAGAAGAAGAGCAAATTGCATCGCAATTTGAAACAACTACAGCGCAATGAAATGGAGGACGTCGAGGTGGATAAGCCCCAACTGAGAGGCTCCAAGCTGATTATGCCCGAATATGTGATTGGCCAGAGGAAGGCCAAGAAACAGCCGAAGAGCAAGAGTGCAACTCGCCCTGCGTGCAAATTGCAATTGTCGCATTTGGAGGAAGAAGCCGACAAAGAAGAAATAGGGGATTAATCGAATTATTTAAAAATTTGTAAATAGATAATAATACCCTTACTATAAATATGTAGTTTATATATATATATCAAAGTCAAATCGAGTATATTTTAAAAACACTTTACAAAAATAGGTTTGTATACTGTATATGGAAAATACGTCGACTATTTCGTTTAGGCTTGGCAACATGGAAGTCGATTTGGGGGCACAAAAATACCAATTTAAATACAACAAGAGAGATACATAAATATAGATACAGATATAAATATAATTGGGAGATAACTAGTGTGAAATGTAAATTGTGTGTGGTTTGTGATTCGCTGATCACTTTGTGTAGAATCCTGGATTGAAGTAGAGATTTTTGCTGAAGCCGTGATTCTCATAGGCGGGGGTCTGCAAATGGTTGCGTCCCGTTCGCATTTTGCCAACTTTCTCTTGGGTCTTCTTCAGTATCTCCTCGATGGAGGTGTTGTGCGCATGCTCGGCCATCATATCGCAGAAGCACTGTATATACCAACTGCCCTGCTCCCGATCCCGATGCGTCTCAAAGCCGGGCGTGCTGGCATAGCAGATCAAAATATCAAACAGTGTGGGCACATTTCCAAAGGGAACACCATCCGTCTGAATGCTCGGGCAGGCCATTGGCATCGACAACGGCATCCGGAGCCTTTCGATTGTCTTCCCCTTATCGGGTTGATCGCCACGACAGAAGGGAAACAACAGCACCTTGGGCTTGTCAATGAGATTGGGGCATAGATCTGACCGAAATTGCTCGATGATTTTCTTCACTTTGCAGTGTGAGCCGTTGGTGAACTGCACATGGTCCACCTCGTTGACACGCTCGCCGTGCGTCATAAGGACCATGATAAAGCATTCGGTGTCTCGGACATGATTCGATCTGATCAGCATCTTCAGCTTCTCAAAGAACTCCTCCTCATCGATGTTCACATACGAGAAGATTGTGAAGCCAATCTGACGGAATATATGTATCAGCGCTGCTCCGTCATTATCCGCACCATTGCGTCGAATCTTTGGATTCGGAAAATCAACGATATTCACAATGAAGAGCACGCCACGATTGTGTTTCGATTCCATCACATATGTATCCAGTAACTCAGACTTGTGTATATGATCCGATAGCTTCACCTTACGTTCCTGACCCGTAATCGGTTCCGTAAATGGGGTAAGTGCTCCCTTGGCATCATTGTGAGTCAGTTGTTCCTTCACTGAATTCGGCTCGGTCACGATCCGTTGCTGCAATTATACAAATATTTAGTATTATTGCAAATAATATATACGTATTCTTGAATGCACACTTCAAAAATGTCCTTTTTTTTAAATTTAAGAAATCCACTCTGAAATTTAGAAATGCAATCGCTAGTGTTAGAAAACACCTACAACCATAAGATATAGAAATGAAACTTTCTGAATAGGGCGCAAAAACTAAGCTGATTAAAAAAAATGTAAGGCGAATTTTTCTTACCTAGTTATGTTAAGCAACACTGTTAATCGATATAACGAACGATGTGTCGAGAGATTAGATCGATCGATAAGACTGAAGTTACAAATAAAAATATATCCTGACATTTATGACAATATTTACCAATGTTAGGAGGCTCTTTCTATTATTTGATATTTTATCAGTACAGTTTATTGTTATTTGTCCGCTTTCAGTCATATGCTCAGAATGGTCTTCTAAAGCTATGTTAATTACTTTTGTTATCGATCGCTAGTTGCAACCGTGTCTGCTAAATTGCATTGCTTATTGATTTTAAAATTTTGCCTACTACAAATAACCACTGCGGTTGATTGGTATAAATGGATTGATGCATGGATCAGGATGGATATGAATAGATACTCACATGGCTAACGCTTGGACGCTGCTCGCCCGTCGGCAAATCACAGACACGGGTAGTATCCACAATATCAGCTGATTTATTGCAGTTGTTATTGTTGCTACTAGTGGAAATGTTGTGATTCCGTCGCAGGGAGACATACGATAACTCATTGTCCCGCGGATCGACTTGCTCCAGCAATTGTAGTGCCTTCGGGTAGCCCAAACTCTTGAGGATTGCCTTGAGCTCGGCGTAGGCCGTTGGTCCACGTTTCGTGATCTTTTTGAAGTAATTCTTGTGCTGCGCCAGCCGTACCTGCTCTGCGGTCATATTGAATTCCTGTCCCCCAAGATCCTCGAGGATGCTCCGCATTTTGGGCGTGATTAGTCCACGGCGCACTGTTTCCGTGACGAGGACATCATAGTCGGTGTATTCGATTAGTTTCTGCACGTTTATCGAAATGTGCTTGCGATGCCTCGCAAGCATCCCCAGTTCGTACTCTCTCTCTTCTATGCTCTCCTCCGCCATTATGTTTTGTTTCTTTCTGTCTATCCTTGAGTTGGGGGACGATGAGTTTTCTTATTGTTGTAGATGTTTTGTTCGTTTTATTCGTTGTTGTTGTTGTTGAGCGCAATGCGGACGCAATTGCAGCGCAGCAACACTGGCAGTGATAATGACAAGTTTGGCTGTGAGTCACTTTAACTGGCTTTCCTTTGTCTACACAAAAGCACTTTCGCTTTGGCCACAGTTCCTTATTTTTTCAAAAGCAAATTATTTATAAATGATACGTATTGCACTTGGTTTTTTGCCTAAATTATAAATATTGTTACTATTGCTATTTTATAAACATTTCTTTTAAAACAAAAGGAGTTATTTGCAGTGCTGGTGGGCAGTGCGGTGCACGTCCGTTCACTCTCGCTCGTATTTTAACACTACTCTCGACTGCACCCGTCAAATACACATGGCCACAAACTTTGGTCCATGGCTAACCCACCGTAAAGAAATTGTTTATTTACGAACGCTTTGCAAACAGATAAACTATGTTGCATTTGCGGACGTATCGATAGGCAATTATCGGATACCACCACCGAAAGGGAAACTCAAAGGGCCACACTGCCGAAAAAAGGAAGCAAGCTGGCAGGGTCGGCGGGATCAGCGTTGCATGTGGGGACATTTTCCGCAAGGTGGTGCGTTGTGGGTTAGGGAGAAATGGCACATGTGAAAAAGGCGAAAGTGAGGCAGGTCACGTTCCGTGGCGCGCAGATTTTTTGGTGCCGTACAAGAAAAGGTTGAAGTGCGTTTAGGAGTGCCCTAACCCTCCGTTATACTTCAGGCCTTGTGGAGGCAAACTCAGCGTGGGCGACGGCAGGTCACGCCGCAAGCTTATAATTTATGCAATATATAACCTGCTGGGCGACCAAAAACTAGTCTGAAGTCGACGCAACGACGACTTTACCGGGAGCAAAATTGCTGGATACGGCCTCGTTATCACTGCAAGGGGATCACTGGGCAAATCCACCATCGCTGGACATTGGGAGCGCGCATGCGCACCGGCGGCGCATCTTTTCAGCCGGTGAGTGCGTTCCAGTATGGAAGAAGTGCCATCACGTGCTCCTAGGATAAGCCTTCAGCAACCGAAGTCGCATAGTTCGAGCGCAGTTTAATCGAACCGAAAATTGAAATTCAAACGCATGAGCAGAAAATCATTGTCGCGCTCGAATCTTAAATTACATACTTTATGTTAAAACTCAAATTGTAAAAAAAAAAGAAAAACCACATGTAAAGAAAAAAACAAATCCATGCCGTGTCGAATGCAAGTCGACTGCGCGCTGTGATCAGATCCAAACAAATCATACGTTGAGCCGAACCCAAATTCAGCGCCCAGGGCGCAGTGCTCCAGCGCATCCATTTCGCATCCAGAATATTTATGTAAATGTGCCTGTTGGCAAATATCTATGTATTTGATTGTTATGTTAACTAGTTTGTATATCTATTCGTATTCATGTTCATATATTTATTTATTCACAAATTTATTATTAATTCAAATATCTAAGTACCATTCCGGATTTTTGCCAAGTTGGAGAGACAATTTTTGTACCAAAATCCCCCCCCATACAGTGAATACTTATATTGGAGCTCCGATAGGGTAGGATAGGGATTGAGGGCCCCCCTAAAGTAGCAATCATTTTTGTTCGAATTTTGTTCTTTTTTTGGTTTCATCGGATTTGGCAAGATTCCCGATTTAAATTCAAAATTGAATAGCCGTTGCGGCATACAACGCCCCTAGCGGTGTATTTTGTAATTACCAAATAATACTATATAATGTTTGTCAATAAATTGTAAGGATATAATGATGATCTGTGAGTAAGTTAAATAGCGGGGAGAATCGCCGGGAGCATGGAATGAATTAATCGTCAACTACAATTTAAGGGCGATGGGCAAATCAAATCCGTGCAGGCCCATTGCAGGAAGGGCGGGTACGTCGTGGCCGTAAACACCAGGCCCGTCAGCTGTTTCGTTTGTTTTGTGTGTGCATGTAGATCTTTATGTAGTGTTGTGTAGGTCGAGTTGTTTTTGGATTCTGTACCGTCCACGGGCAGGGTTGGAGTTACCCACCTCTGGGAATACTGAGCTAGCCGAGGTTGCCCACCGGGAAACACTGGACGTGTTACAACTATGTGCTTAAAAAAATTTTAATAATCAATAACTATATCAAAATAGGGACTTAATTGATTTTAAAAACATGTTGAGCATTAAAATCACTGCAGACTTGCTCAGCTGGCCAAGTGGATCTCGTTGAGACGGAGACAAATGAGAAACTGCGTCGCCTGCGGGGCAAGGAGAGCATATTCAAAAAGCCCGAGCTGCCCATTGGACGCTGCTTGAAGCCCCGCAAAACACCCGACTATCAAATCAATCCACACAAATGGAAGAAATACTCGCTCTCCGATGTGGACATCTCCGATCAGACCAATTCGGCGGCAGCTTTATCCTTTCTACGAGAAGTGGATGCACAGCATGCGCAGACAGATACAGCTGATGACATGGTCAACGAACCGAGCACAGCGCTTAAGGTTGAGTTCAAGAAGAAGAGCAAATTGCATCGCAATTTGAAACAACTACAGCGCAATGAAATGGAGGACGTCGAGGTGGATAAGCCCCAACTGAGAGGCTCCAAGCTGATTATGCCCGAATATGTGATTGGCCAGAGGAAGGCCAAGAAACAGCCGAAGAGCAAGAGTGCAACTCGCCCTGCGTGCAAATTGCAATTGTCGCATTTGGAGGAAGAAGCCGACAAAGAAGAAATAGGGGATTAATCGAATTATTTAAAAATTTGTAAATAGATAATAATACCCTTACAATAAATATGTAGTTTATATATATATATCAAAGTCAAATCGAGTATATTTTAAAAACACTTTACAAAAATAGGTTTGTATACTGTATATGGAAAATACGTCGACTATTTCGTTTAGGCTTGGCAACATGGAAGTCGATTTGGGGGCACAAAAATACCAATTTAAATACAACAAGAGAGATACATAAATATAGATACAGATATAAATATAATTGGGAGATAACTAGTGTGAAATGTGAATTGTGTGTGGTTTGTGATTCGCTGATCACTTTGTGTAGAATCCTGGATTGAAGTAGAGATTTTTGCTGAAGCCGTGATTCTCATAGGCGGAGGTCTGCAAATGGTTGCTTCCCGTTCGCATTTTGCCAACTTTCTCTTGGGTCTTCTTCAGTATCTCCTCGATGGAGGTGTTGTGCGCATGCTCGGCCAGCGTATCGCAGAAGCACTGTATATACCAACTGCCCTGCTCCCGATCCCGATGCGTCTCAAAGCCGGGCGTGCTGGCATAGCAGATCAAAATATCAAACAGTGTGGGCACATTTCCAAAGGGAACACCATCCGTCTGAATGCTCGGGCAGGCCATTGGCATCGACAACGGCATCCGGAGCCTTTCGATTGTCTTTCCCTTATCGGGTTGATCGCCACGACAGAAGGGAAACAACAGCACCTTGGGCTTGTCAATGAGATGGGGGCATAGATCTGACCGAAATTGCTCGATGATTTTCTTCACTTCGCAGTGTGAGCCGTTGGTGAACTGCACATGGTCCACCTCGTTGACACGCTCGCCGTGCGTCATAAGGACCATGATAAAGCATTCGGTGTCTCGGACATGATTCGATCTGATCAGCATCTTCAGCTTCATGAAGAAGTCATTCTCATCGAGGTTCACATACGAGAAGATTGTGAAGCCAATCTGACGGAATATATGTATCAGCGCTGCTCCATCATTATCCGCACCATTGCGTCGAATATCTGCATTCAGAAAATCAACGATATTCACAATGAAGAGCACGCCACGATTGTGTTTCGATTCCATCACATATGTATCCAGTAACTCAGACTTGTGTATATGATCCGATAGCTTCACCTTACGTTCCTGACCCGTAATCGGTTCCGTAAATGGGGTAAGTGCTCCCTTGGCATCATTGTGAGTCAGTTGTTCCTTCACTGAATTCGGCTCGGTCACGATCCGTTGCTGCAATTATACAAATATTTAGTATTATTGCAAATAATATATACGTATTCTTGAATGCACACTTCAAAAATGTCCTTTTTTTTAAATTTAAGAAATCCACTCTGAAATTTAGAAATGCAATCGCTAGTGTTAGAAAACACCTACAACCATAAGATATAGAAATGAAACTTTCTGAATAGGGCGCAAAAACTAAGCTGATTAAAAAAAATGTAAGGCGAATTTTTCTTACCTAGTTATGTTAAGCAACACTGTTAATCGATATAACGAACGATGTGTCGAGAGATTAGATCGATCGATAAGACTGAAGTTACAAATAAAAATATATCCTGACATTTATGACAATATTTACCAATGTTAGGAGGCTCTTTCTATTATTTGATATTTTATCAGTACAGTTTATTGTTATTTGTCCGCTTTCAGTCATATGCTCAGAATGGTCTTCTAAAGCTATGTTAATTACTTTTGTTATCGATCGCTAGTTGCAACCGTGTCTGCTAAATTGCATTGCTTATTGATTTTAAAATTTTGCCTACTACAAATAACCACTGCGGTTGATTGGTATAAATGGATTGATGCATGGATCAGGATGGATATGAATAGATACTCACATGGCTAACGCTTGGACGCTGCTCGCCCGTCGGCAAATCACAGACACGGGTAGTATCCACAATATCAGCTGATTTATTGCAGTTGTTATTGTTGCTACTAGTGGAAATGTTGTGATTCCGTCGCAGGGAGACATACGATAACTCATTGTCCCGCGGATCGACTTGCTCCAGCAATTGTAGTGCCTTCGGGTAGCCCAAACTCTTGAGGATTGCCTTGAGCTCGGCGTAGGCCGTTGGTCCACGTTTCGTGATCTTTTTGAAGTAATTCTTGTGCTGCGCCAGCCGTACCTGCTCTGCGGTCATATTGAATTCCTGTCCCCCAAGATCCTCGAGGATGCTCCGCATTTTGGGCGTGATTAGTCCACGGCGCACTGTTTCCGTGACGAGGACATCATAGTCGGTGTATTCGATTAGTTTCTGCACGTTTATCGAAATGTGCTTGCGATGCCTCGCAAGCATCCCCAGTTCGTACTCTCTCTCTTCTATGCTCTCCTCCGCCATTATGTTTTGTTTCTTTCTGTCTATCCTTGAGTTGGGGGACGATGAGTTTTCTTATTGTTGTAGATGTTTTGTTCGTTTTATTCGTTGTTGTTGTTGTTGAGCGCAATGCGGACGCAATTGCAGCGCAGCAACACTGGCAGTGATAATGACAAGTTTGGCTGTGAGTCACTTTAACTGGCTTTCCTTTGTCTACACAAAAGCACTTTCGCTTTGGCCACAGTTCCTTATTTTTTCAAAAGCAAATTATTTATAAATGATACGTATTGCACTTGGTTTTTTGCCTAAATTATAAATATTGTTACTATTGCTATTTTATTAACATTTCTTTTAAAACAAAAGGAGTTATTTGCAGTGCTGGTGGGCAGTGCGGTGCACGTCCGTTCACTCTCGCTCGTATTTTAACACTACTCTCGACTGCACCCGTCAAATACACATGGCCACAAACTTTGGTCCATGGCTAACCCACCGTAAAGAAGTTGTTTGTTTACGAACGCTATGCAAACAGATAAACTATGTGCTTAAAAAAATTTTAATAATCAATAACTATATTAAAATAGGGACTTAATTGATTTTAAATACATGTTGAGCATTAAAATCACTACAGATTGTTTATAGCTAAAAACAAAATCTTGCTGCACAGTGTTGGTTGTGAAATTGTAACCAGGGTTGCATTGCTCGTTTCAGCAAGTGGACAGCACTCAAAAGCAACAGCTACTGCTTTTTCAGAAAATCAAATCAATTTTTTATTATGAATGCGGAATTAAACAATAAATCAGATGATGAGAATACTTTAATCAAGAACAAGTCCGATGGCATAATAAAGGCGCACACAAAACAATCGGTGCTGAAGTATCTGAAGAAAAATGGCTGCACGCACAGCAATCTGGAGGCAACCGCACGTCGGAAAAGGGACAAACAAGCCGTGATTGGTAAACCCAAACAAAGTGTGTTTATTTCATTTGTTAAAATCATTTGAAAATCAACTTAGATTTCATATGTCGCAGCAGCGAGGAGGCCGAGTTGCTTGTGAATCAGCAATGCGAATCCGACAGCCTGAACAACATCAATCAATGGCTGCAACTGTTGCAAAGGACACAAATCTCAACGCTCTGCGAATACGAAGCGGCAGCCGTAATGAATGCCATAGTCCGTACTGAGTCGCAACCTGAGCCGGAACAACTCGGTGGCATCAACCTGATGCAAGTCGCAACAGCAAGTTATCCTTAATTAATTACTAAAGTACATATTTTTTCCTTAGAGAGGCTTATGGCTTTCTGGAGAACGCTTTAATTGGGCAGCCGCAAAAGAAATTGAGCGCTGCAAGCGAAGCGTTTCTTTTCTGTGAAATTGAGGTGTGCCCCACAAGGAATACCAATGCTGTTGCAATTACAATACTAATCAGTTGTCGTTTACAGCTGCTCATCGCTGAGGCCAACAACGATCGCTCGGATGATGAATCCCGGCAAATGGGAGCCGATTTGTATGATCGACAGTTCAAGTACAATTCTGAGGAAACGCCCCACAATTTCAGTTTGGATCCCTTATTTTTAGATAAATAGCGTGCCTACAAAATTAGTCAAATGTACACATATTCATTTTCACACATATTTATTAAACATTTAAATTCAATTGTTTGTTTATCGAGTTAAATTGTACGCGTACATTTCTGTCACAATCCTTGAACTGTTCAATCTCAATCTCAATCCTACTTAATTGTAATAGGCTGACTGCATCTTGTTGTATATCTTGTCTGTCCATTGTACGTTTTTGTTTATTGATAATTATACAGACATAATTAAGTACTTTACTATGTGGTATAAACATTTGTTAGCACATTTAAAATCTAAAAACAAGGGGCTTACGATTCACACAATTACTTGAAGTAGTGTATATGAAAGTAGTATATTAAAGTATTTTTAAATTTGGCTTTCTCGTTTTTTTATTTTTAAGTTATCCTCTTCTGATTTATCATTTATTGTGCATGATTGTTTTCAAGGTTTTTTTTTCTTGTTTTTTGTTTTCTAGTTTACCCAAAGCAAGCAATTGTTATTGCATAGTCTAGAGTTTAGAATAGTTGTAGAAGTATTTTGTTTAAAACGTTAATAGGCATACAAAGATTTGAGTGCTACTTGGGGAGTCCAAGTTTAGCATCACAATAGATCACAAAAGACAGAGTTGATTTGATACGCCTTTGGTTTGGATTTTTGTTTTTTTTTTTTTTTTGTTTAAGGTTTTTAAGGTGTTACACATACAAAAAATGTAATGATCATACATATATTAACAATCAGATTTACATACATATATAAATACTCATTTAATATTACCACTTGTTCTTGTGTTTTTCCATCTCATTTTTAAATTATGCTTGTAATAATACAATTAAATATAATATAATTCTTAAATGTTCAGTCCAGTTTGAGCTTTTTGGTTTTCCCCTTTTTATTTTTGTTGTTTACGTAAACATTAATTAAAATTAATTTAATCTAATATTTATACGTTTGATTTCTACGAACTGAAAATGAGTGTGAACTGAAAGATAAAAATACACAAAAGCAACTGAGATATGATGCAGTTTGATTGTTCGCTGGATTTAAACCTAAGTGCTGAATTGTGAACACAATCGATAAGCTGATAAGTATACATATTTAACAAATCAACAAACACAATGACAACAACAACAACGTAAATTCGTCATATAGTTTGTTTAACTCAATACATAAAGTAAGAGCGTCAGTAGAATTTTGATTGTCCCGTTCTTGTAGTTCTGCTTGGATATTATAAACAGAGCACAGATCATATGCATGTATATATATATATATATATATGCATGTATGCATATATACTACGATAAATATCTCTTGTATACATATAAATTTATATAAGTTTTCTTTCTAATCTATAACTGCTACAACAATAATAATTTTTTAAATTGCTGTGAATTTGTTTTTAGTTTTTGTGTGTGTGATTGTTTAAAATTCAAAGTTCAAAGATTTTCAACGCACATAAGTATTTAACGATTTGTTGCTGATTAATCAAAGGTGTTTTCTTTTTGTTTTTTTTTTTTATATATATATATCAATTAGACTCTGGCTCCTAATACACACATACACATATCTGCGTACACAGATATATTCAAACTTTTCAAATTGACTTGCTGTATGCTCAAGCTATTTTGTTAGAGAGGCTTTACTATGATTTGTGATTATTGTGTGTGTTTTTTTTTTTGTTGTTTATATTAGCCTTAGTAGTAGTTTTCTAAACATTTTCGTAATTATTTTGTTATAGTGTGCTTGATGGTGAATCTGTTTAAGTTGATGACATTAAAAATATAGGTTTTCCAGTTGAAGGGAATCTCATTTGTAGTTTCTTTGCAGTTATTGAGAGTAGGTACGCCTTAGGTACATGATTTCTTTCAGATTTGTAAGTAAATAGTAGCTGGATGTAATTGTATTTTGCTATTTGTACAATGCTGTTTTCCAAATCTCGACTTGTGTCTTAAACAAATCTGCAAACCTAAAAAAGAAAAATCTGTGGCTCTCTTCTGAGTTTATATCGATCCTTAGGGTTTTGGTATAAAAAAAAACTTAAGAAAAATCAAATTAAACATTTACATTGATCCATGTTTGCTGTTCCAAAAAATTGTTAGTTTTGGGTTTTCGTTGATTTCTAACCGCAGACAAATTAGTTTCTATAATCTTATAATAAAACGCTATTTTGGAAGCCGCATTTCAACAGTCTCCCGATGTTTTTCAGGTGGTTAGTTTTTGTATGCTTATGCCGTTTAAATAATTCGAAAAATATTGATATGGTGATATGGTATGTATGCACAATTAGTGTAGGGTATCAAGTAGCCGACTTGTATATACTTTCATACATAATATTTGTTGGTGTATAAAGTTTGATGGTGCTTTGCATATTTGTATTTGTTACGAATGTACGAGGTGATGTGTTGTTGCTGTTGTAACTCTTCTTTTTCTCCGAGTGTATTTCTTGAACTGTGTTTGACACATTTTTAAAGTTATGTTCTCTAAGCACATACATATATAAATTTGTTTATAATGTTTGTTTTTTTGCAATTAAGAATTTGTTGCTCCGATGACATTTTAAAATTTGCTGTCTAATAACATTTAGAGTTAGTTGAAATATGTATATAAATATATATATATATGTATATATATATTGTTTGACTGACGTTTACAATGTATTTGTATTTTGTATTTTTGTATTTTGGTATTGTGTAAATATTTGTATACATTTATAGCGCTAATATAAGTTGATTATATTTGGTGTTTCATTAATGGACCGAAATTGCATTTAAAAATATATATAATATATATTCTTTGTATTATTTTGTTTAATATCTTTAGTTACGTCCGGAGAATAGCTGATACTGTAATAGAGTTGTTGCAAAATAATTAAGCCATCAATTTTGTATTCAGTTTCTTTTCACACGATCTGAAGATCAATATAATCTATAAAATTGCTAAAATGGTTTAACTACATTTACGGGGGAGTTGAGGGGGAATTGTCTATGCTGCTGAGATATTATTGAATGTTAGATTAGCTCACACCGGATATTACGAAGCATTACAAAACATATATAGAGTATATGGATCACAACGAAGGAACCAAAACTTAAGTAAAGAGTAGAAAACTGGGGAAGTTTACACATGATTATTACAAGTATATATAATATATAATTATTTAATAAAAGGACATCAACTAACGGAGTTATATTATATTTAGGATGTTTTTATAGTTGGCACTTGGTTTGTTTTAGAATTTGTTGTTGTTTTTTTTTTTTTTTGGGATTGTTATTATATAGGTACAAAGTCATGCACACATTATACGACTACAAATCTCGTGGTTCCTTTTGAATTGGATTGGGATTATCGCTGTGGAAACTTTACGATCGATTTTACAATGCAAAAGCTACACATCGATAGTTAGTTACGATTATTTTTGATAAAAGGATTTTCTGAATGGGTGTGTGTGAGTGTGCGTGTGTTTGTCTGTGAGTTGGTGTGCGTGTGTGTGTCTACAAAACTACTACTAAGGTAAAACTGTTGGGGGAAAGGTGAGTTTGTGTTTGTGTTTGTGTTTGTATTTGGGTATTAATGACTTTTGCCAGCCTTGACTTATAGCATATGTATATATATATATTATATACTTATCGCTTATCAATAAATATACACATGTATATAGATAAATGTATTTATTTTGTCGCATCTTTTGTATATATCAAGTATATATCTACATACCCTTGAACTCTTAAGGCACATTTCGAAGTTTAAATATACATATAACTTACAATAACATTATAGATGTGTAGAGAGAACAGAAAACAACATAAAATAAATACAAATAGCTAAGTAAACGTAGACACACATTGTGAATAAATAGGTTGTATATATATATATATATATATATGTATATATATAATTGGAGAAGTTGAAGGGCTTCACACACCAAAAACAAAGAAATAAAAAAGTAGGACAAGCGCAAAGGCAGCCAAAGTAAATACGTAGAAAGAGCATTAAATATGCGATATATATATGTATATAAGGATATCTATATATAGGATACATAAATAGCAATTACAGTGTACAATATATAAATTCGCAATGACTTAATTTGTAAATTTAGTTGAGTAGAAATACAAAATGCATAACAACATCGTTAAGTCAATCCAAAGGTTTAGTTTTAAGTATTTAGAGTTTAGTTATAGATTTAGTTATTAGTTTAAGTAGTTGCAGCGCTTCAGCTTGTGTTGGGCCACGCCTTCAGTGTCAGTCATTCAAATACGAGTATATTAGATATTTCCGAGTATTGCGAGTACTTATTATCTTTTTGTGTTTACTGCTTTATATAGTTTAAGTTGTTTCGTTCTCTTCATATCTCTGCGTTAGTTGTATTTCCAGTTATAAATATATATATATATACACATATATATATACATATAAATATGCATATAAATATATATACATATATATATATAAATAGTATTATATATTCTTGTGCAATCAGATGGGCAGAAAGTAAAATGGCAAGTCAAGTAAATAGTAATAATAAATACATAACAATTCCATTTATAGCATAAACTATGTACAAATATGAATACAGATAAAGTACAGTAAAGAGCATAAATGGGTGTATTCAAATGTTATCTGTTGTTGTTGTTGTTGTGCCTGTGTTTATGGACAATCATTTGAGCATGCATTTAATGAATGTGAATGAAGTCGGTTCAGTTTGATCAACGTTTCGGAATTGAATAGTACCGATCCTAAATTGTACATGTTTGCATAATTGATTGAAGTACAGAAGTAGTTCATAGTTTACATTTATCACAGTGCTAAATCTTTAGCAATTTGAGCATTTCAAAATTCCCACTCTATATAGTCAGAAAAATATTTTAAATCCATTTATATTTACTTTAATATTATATCATATGTAATCCTTTAACTTTAGTCTATCACTTTAACATTCAATTCCAAAGACCGAGAACATCATTAAACCGACATTAACTGATTGATTTCTTCTATATATTTCAATTTAACTTTCAAGTAATGGAAAAAGTCGTTACAATCATCTGATTGAAAATGATTTGAAAAGCAAGCAAAACACATGCAATTATTAATCTTAACACAAATGAAAATTTGGAAATATATACAAGTGTTATTTTTGAAGCAAACAAATCCAAGTTACAAACCCACTTTCTGAAGAAAAAAAATCAATGCACCGATTGTCAGGTTGATTATTAAATATTAATGAAAGACAAAAAACAGGAATAAGAAAATAAAATCCAAGTGCTTACTTAATTTTGACTTCATTTTTGCTGGCTTAAATGGAGAGCTTAACGACAATAACAAAGAATTTAATATAAAACTAACATCACATTAATATTCAATTACATAAAACTACGTTGGATCTTCAATGTGAATTTAATTGTGCACACACAACATGTATGTGGCTGTAATTGTGTGTGGGAGTTGGAGTTGTGTGGATGTTATCTCAGTTGAAATGAATAAATTAATTCAACAAATTCAGTTGTTTTAGAAGGCATTATTTTTCACGAATAATTAATTGTTTTTTAAATTCGATGTGAGTGTGTGTGTGTGTGAGCGTGTGTGTGTGTGTGTGAGCGTGTTTTTACCTTTAATTTGGTAAAACACATTTGGATTTTACGCAGCAACAACTCATAAGCAGGTACAATTATAAGATTTAATAATATTTAATAATAATAATGATAATGATAATACTACCAAGTACATAATACTATAACAATCATAATAAGTTCGAGTACGCTAGTTATATGTATATAATATCAATATGTAATAAATAATTTTCGTTACGATTTATCAGATATGTTTTTCAATGCGACATTAACATTTATTGTACATTTACGAATATGCGTAATTATACTATATAAATTTAATAAAATTTACAAAAACAACATTTGATTTGCACATTTCTTTGAATGTGTTTTTAGTTAGTTGTTGTTAATTGTAGTATGACTAAACTAAGTACATAAAATATTTATATAGAAATATATATATATATGTATGTGTATATATATATATATATATATTTATATATAGAATACATTGAGAGTATATAAGTTAAATATGGTTTGCATCATTTTACCCTCTGCCCCTATTTGCATACAACTTTTGTTCAATTGCTGATTTATGTATATTCAGATAGATTTTTCATGTTTTCCATTTGTATTTTTATTACAACCAATTTGGATACGATTCTGATTTAGTTTCTATAGTTTTGCGCATTCAGATTCAGATTCATGTTGCGTGGATGCGATCTGTAGCGCACACTAGCATTATGATTATTATTGCCGTAGTTGTAGCCGGTGTAATTGAGTTGACTGTAATTGTAAGTGCTGTAATCAGCTGGAGCTTGCGCCTCGCCGATTTCGTTCAGGTTATACTATTGACTAAATGTTATATTGAGTGACGGACACTTTCGGACGCTGCTGATGCTGTGATTGCTGTTGCGCGTACCGTTCACCCGCAACAGCGGCACCGGGCTAACCGTCCCAGAAACGGATGTAAATTGTCTTACCATTCCAGATCCCAACTGTTGCAATATCCCCGATCCGGAGCCGAGTGGACCCGATGACAATACGGTTGATGTTCGACGCGATCGTATCGATTGCATGCTGGACGATAAGAGAAATGGGACACTGCTCGATGTGTTGGGCATGGAGCCACCCTGTTTTTGGGAGTACAATAAAGGAGATTTCTTTGGAAGATTAGTTAAAAACATGTCACAATGGGCGCTTACATATTTATTTCATTTGTTTTTCTTTTTTTTTTTGTATTTATTAGCAGGCTGTGCGGTTAATTTATTTTTATTTTTTAATTCTGTGCTTCAATTTAGTACGTGTGTGTATATATACAGAGTGTTGAGGTGTTATGTGTACCTATTGAGTATATTTTATAGCTGATACAAACAATCAAACAAACAAACAAACAAAATACAAAATAAAGCTCGAAACGAGCCCAAAATCCACAGCGAAAACATTGTTGCACAATTACACATATATATATATATAGATATATATATATATCCATATGAATACTTAGTGAACAGGTATACACATGTATATGAATCAAATCGAATACTCTCGCATGAAATCCAATTAGAGCTCGCAGCGAATCGAACACGAATTCCCACTACCCACCCAAAAAATTAATAATTTAAATTAAATTAACATAAAAATTGAACATCAGCAATACACATGTATAAATTATGTATGTATGTATGTATGTGTGTGTGTATGTATGTGTGTGTGTGAATAGTTGAAAGCAGAAGTCAGAGCGAAATTCAAACAAAATTCAATTGAAAAAATACGAAAGAATGAAACGTGTACTCACGATCATGCTCCGTGCAAGCTGCAAATCGTATTAATTTATTCGGTTTATGTTTTTTGACGAAATATATATTTTTGATTTTTTTTTCGGTACATGAAATGGAAAAACGCAAATACACACATGATATAAATACAGCATATATGCATAGTAGTTATGTATGTGTATGTATGAGTGGGTGTGTGTGTATGCGTGTAGCAGCTCTATATGATTTGTAGTATGATAAATCCACAGCGAGAAATGCGCTCTTATCAAAAGTTTTCTTATTCGAGTAACAGGATTGGAAAAAGCACATAGATTAGAAATGCACTCTACGTTTAGATAAATATATATAAGCGTGTGTGTGTGTGTTTGTTGCTCGGTGTATTGGTGTTGGTATTGGTGTAATGACAAGAGTACAAATCAAACACAAAATCAAATCAACAATCGATCGGGACATTTAATGACAAAGTTTGACTTAATTTATATATGTTGAATTTTTTGTATTGTATTTGTTATTGGCGGTGAATCGTGTGGAATACTTCTGGTCACCATTTTTTTGTGTTTTTTTTTAAGTGTTTTTTTTTCGTCTGGACAAATACGAGAAGCTTAAAATATTTCCATTTTCTCATAATAAAAATTATTTACACTCGATAAATGTATTTTACATGTTTTTGTATATATTTAATGGGAAACCAGCGCAGTTTTTTTTTAACAGGGAAAAATTGCTTTATTGACCTGTACTTACAGTTCCTTTGCATTCACATTTAAAATCACAAAATGCACAGCCTCTTGAAATAAAAAATTACAGCCAATGCAAAGTCGACACAACATATACAAAAATAAAATTTAAAAAAAATTTGAATTCATACAAAGACACTGTAGATGTCAACGGTTTCAATATACAGCACACACTGCACATTAGCATAAGCAGCCAAATTGGGCGGTCACGGCCACCGCCCACCGCCTACCGCCCGGAGCAGAAGCCGCTGCCTTTTGTTGAACACAGAGAACACAGAGTAGTGTGGCAGAGACAACATTGAATGAAATACTGTTTAACTGTACACAAAAAAATGTAAATCAAGAGAGTTGCAAATTAGTTTTAAGTTGAATACAGCGAGACAGAAAACAACCAGAAACAATAAATACAGAATTGTTGTTGGTAAAAAAGATTTCCATTCCAAACAGTACGTCAAGGTAAGTACAGAGAGTACAAGAACAGAGTATATTTGTAAGTTTTTATTTATGTAACGAGTAAATTTCTATTTGGTTAGGCAGCAATTCAAATTTCAACTTTAAATCCAAATTCAAATTCATATCCAAAATTGAGTTGTAAGTTTTGCGGTTGCATAAATTCAAACAGAGCATGAGACATACACACACAGACAGACTGATAGACAGACAGTGAGAAGGAGAGAGTGAGAGAGAGAGAGAGATGAAGAGACAGAAGTCAGTGATACAGGCAGAAAGATATTCAGCCAGAAACAAGTTGGAACGAACGACAGAGAGAGCACAACTTCCGGCCGCCATATTTTTGGGAGCAACACACAAAAAACCGTAGCATACTTTTCAGAGGCAACTAAATACTTTTGCTGGGCAGCAGCTTGTGTGCTTGTTTCTCTCTGTATGTGTGACTGTGCGTGTGATTGTGTGTCTGTGTGTGTGTGTGTGTGTGTGTGTGTCTGTCTGTGTGTGTGTGTGTGTGTCTGTCTGTGTATGTGTGAAGTTGTGCACAGTTGACTGCTTGACGATGTCGACAACAACAACAACAAATGCAAAACATGAACAGTTAACAAATACCACAAGACAAGTTCAATCAATATCGTTGCTCTCTCTGGATATATATCTGGGATGCTGCATACAGCATATATATATATATATATAATACTAAAGACCTGAAGCACAGCGTATTGTTCTTGGTGGTTTTAGTTTATCAGGTGGCAATTTTAATTGCTTTATTGCTATTTTTTTTTTTTGTTGGTTTTTTGTTTTTTAGACTTACAACATAAGCTGAGGTGGAGGGCACCGATAGACTCGATCCAGAGCTACCACGAGCGCCGTACTATTTGTATATGTTGTTGTATATATATAAGATATATGTGTATGTATTCGAAAAAAAAGCAAAGGAATGAGACACAACGACGACGACGACGGCGACAACAATTTTTTGTTTTTTGTGTTTTATTGTTGTTGTTTATTTTTGTGTTGATACGAGCGAATGTTAGGTAAGGGAGAGTGAAGATAAGATAAAAGAGCGTGTGTTAGAGCGTTTTGTCATATAATCTTTGTTCTTTTTTTTTCGTTTTTTGTCATATCATTTATTGCGGGAAATGAGCTGATCATAAGTATTTATATAAATATAAATAACTTTTAAATAATAATTGTAAATAAATATTATATATATAGAACTGCATGTTTCTTGTTCATGTTGTTCTCAAATATGTTTTTTGAGCGTTCTCAAATATGTTGCTATTATAATAAGTAGCAGTAGTTTAGCTTAAGTATTGTGGTGTCAACTGTACTTTTGTTGTTAACGGTTAACGGTTAACGCTAAATGCTACTCGCTAGGCGCTATATATAGTTTCAATATAATTTTCAAAAGTCAAAACACTATATAATGTAAAAACATAAATAAAAAAATGTTTAGCGCATTGAAATGAAAATTGTTTAATTTAATATCGGAAAGCTTTTTGTATTGGTAGTCAGCAGTCGACAGTAAAACAAAAAAACAATACAGAGAGGCAAAGGTCCCGAGTGCTGAAGCAGCACAAAAATTTCGGTTAACTGAATGTTTAATGAAGCAACCGCAACAAACACAAATTGCGCTCGCAAAAATAAACACTAAACCAAAACAATATAAAAAAAAAACCCAAATAAATACAAAACACGAAGCAAACAACTTACAGTTGGCGGTGACAAATTGATAGTAGAGCCGCGTCGCTCCTGGGGTCCAATGCTCGAGTGTCGACGGGTGGGCAAACCGCTCCCCGGTGTCCCTCCTGGCGACGAGGCGCACGATGGTGCAATGCGTATCTTTGGTGTCATCAGCGTGTTGTCCGAGAGCCGTCGATTGGGAAACACATTGCCGACGCGCAGGAAATTGCTATCCGGTGACGACGGCGAGCAACCAAACCACCAACCGCCAAGCATGCCAGAGCCTGCACAAATACAAATGAGCATAAGCATAAATATACACTTAGTACAAAAAAAAAAAATTGAGAATAAAAAAAAAATAAAAACAAAAAAAATTACTCAAATAAGGAAGAAAACTATAGAAATCAAATTTGTTTGTTGTTTTTCCTTTGTTGATATTGTTAAGCATAAGTATCTTTGATCAACATCTTGATTTATAAGAGCTCAAAACCATAGAAAACTTGTTTTAAGCTGGTTCTAATCGTGTTTGCTTTCAAGCACACATTTCTTACATAAAGATCTTGATTACGGAATCTTTCATCAACTCTAATATCCTCTTAAGAAAAAATTAGACAAAGCTAAAAAGAATTTAAGTGCTTAAATTAAAAACAAACACTGGCTTACACTTTAATTCTGTTCTTTTCGTTTTTTTTCTTAGTGTATGTGCTTCACGCATAGCAACAATATTAATTACCTGAACCAAGGCATGCTAATTAAGTCTAATATTGAGCAGCGCGCTTGAACCGCCAAAATAGTTCAGGTGCACACAGGTGCACACAAAGTGTGTATGTGTGTGTGTGTGTGTGTGTGTGTGTGTGTGTGTGTATGGTGTGTGCTGATGTTTGCGACTTTTTGTGGTACTGTCATGTTTGTATTTACGTCGCTGTCACTGCCAAGGACATTCGCACAATTTGCGGTTGCAGCTGCGGCTTCTGCATGTGACTCCAGTTTAAACATGACACTGCCGCACCCACCCCCATCCACCCCCATCCACCCCAACTTCCCTATTCCGCTTGGGCAAAACCTATGCAGGCTGTGCGGATGATGCATGTGGCAATTTGCGTCGGAAGTTATTAACTTGACTGTTTGCACACAGTGAGCTGTAAACTGCGGCATTTCCATGCAAACCAATGCTGATTCAACTCAACTCTGTGGTTTTCCATCAATCCACTCTGAATGCAACTATCGAATAATTATATTGACAAATAATACACCAGAAAGCACAATAACAATTAGACAACGATAAAAAAATATGCAATTTAAATTCGTTGTAAGTTTCTTTAACAAGTTCAACTGTTAATTGTTATATTTTGTGAACTTTTTCTCTTTACAGTTGGTTTGAATATGTTTAATGAAATTTTACAAAATTCAGCTGTTCATAATTGAAATTTTGTATTTATTATTTTCCAATATAAAATTTGTTAATATGATAGCAGTTCAAGCTAGAATCTACAGTTTATGAAGATAAAATACACAGAGAAACCGCAGACAGCTACCAAAGGTAAGGCCATAAACATAAACAGGCATACAAACAAAATTCGTCAACATTTTCTGTTTGTTTACTGTTAACCACAAAAACCATAGCGATGACCAATGACTCCGCTCTGCACACTGCTGGGGAAGTGTGGCAAGAACATTGCAATTGGCAATTTATGCAGAGCCAGCAGTGAAGCGTGACAGGTGAGAAGAGCATGGCTCAAATGACCTTTCACTTGCATTCAAGTTGTGCAATTGCGTCAAAATTAAAAGTTTCTGCTCCTCCACACACACACACACACACACACACACACACACACACACTCCCGCACGCATACATGCACGCAAAGGAGGCCATGACATTGTGTGTTTTATAAGCGATTAAGGACATCATAATAAATCATCGTTAAGGTCGGCAGTTCGTTAAAGTGTGCCACAGGTGCACCTGTTGGCTGCTCCCCGTTCTGCCACATTCTGCGACAGTTTGCCACCATTTGTTGTCATCTGTTTTGTCACATCATTTTTTTTTTGTGCTGAAGGCTGCCTTTGATTATTATAATTGACCATTTTCGGTTCTCCATTTTCGTTTTCGTTTTAATTTTATTTTTAATTTGCATAATGCAATTAAATTCCGCTTCGCTCATGGCTCATTTTGGGTTTTGACAAATTAGTCCGACTCCAGCGATTAGGGAACCGAGCTGGCCAAACGCGCTAAACTGTCACGTTCGTCGGATATTATGCCCGCAATGAAAATGCGAAAATTGAAAATGTTCAATTACTCAGCACTCGAGGCTAAGCTCATTATTCACTATGCAACCCCCTCATTAGCTCAGTTAGCAGCTGCACATTTGTGGAGAGGAGAGGGAGGAGGAGTAGGAGCAGGAGGAGTATTACTTACCACCAGAGTTCTTGCGTGCCATATCCTCGGCACTGGATGTCTTTCGCTGATCGATGCGCAAATTGGGTATATTGAATGGCGGCGCATTCATGTTGTCCGTCGAGAACTGATGTCGCAATGTGCGATGCCTTTCCGGCGACGCCATAGACAGATTATCCAGTTTCAATTTGTTGCGCTGCTGACGATCGATCGCCTCCAGCATTTGTTGCAGCACCTGCACAAATGTGTCAATCATAATTTCCAATTACCCAAACAATTTTCGCTGACAACTTAGAAGCGCAGGCATACCTCCAGCAGATAACAATAGTGGTCGAAATTAAGAGACGGATTCACGGTGTGCGGTATCAGGAGCGGCAGCACATTGGTGGCCATCGTTTCCACAGTTAAGCCGTAGGATTTGTCCGCAAACAGCTTGTGGTAGATGCCTGCAAAATTGTATTTGTCTCGGTATAATTAATTGTTAGCAAACTCTCGCCATTTTCATTCAATTCAAACTCACATACATACACATAAACTCTACACTGCAAAAAATAATGTACAAAAATGCCTGATACGAATCGTGTCATCTATTCTAGATCGAATTTCGTAATCAAATGATGCCCTCAAAAAAGGACTTTAGAGACGAGTGAAAAGTTTTGAAGCCTAATCCTTTGTCAAATCTTAACTTATATTCAAAAACATTGGCGTTTTATTAAGTTTGCCTCTAGATTAATACAATATTAAAAGTTGAAAACGAGAAATCGAATCGATTTATGTCCCCAAAAATTATGTTCTATCAAATGCCAAAACTTCGTCAAAAGGAAATCGATTTCCAACAATTAAATTCTATTCTGTGTTCCTTATATACTCGTAGTTTTCCCTAAGTGTGCCTCAATTGCCTGAGGTGCAATTTTATGGAATTTAATTAGATTTTATGGGTACAGAAACAATGCTGGCTAAACTGGTTATTGCAGTGTGTACAATTCTATTAACGTTTTGCAGTCAGTATAAGACTGGATTTGCCAAGATTTTTTTTACTTACGCACAGTCCGCATGATAATATCTGGATCCGGAATGCGCACATTCGCCAGCAGAGGCAACACCTCCTCCATTACCTGTGTGGGGGATTATCGTTGCAATCGCACGAGTTATTAGATGTGTGGTTGTGTCGGCAATTGAATTTACCTGTGCGCGCTCCATGCGGTCCATAACGCGCTCGATGCACACGAGCACATTCTGTACAATCTTTGGATCAGCTATATTCTTCTCAAATACCAATTTAACCTTGGGCAAAACCATGCGACGAATCGATATCTCATCGATGCTATCAAAAACGTTGCCCACAGCAACAACAGCAGCGCTCTATGAGGAGTAATAATAATTAATAGATTCGTTTTATTTGCAAAAATCACACCCACTTGTTTTTCAAATTAGTGAAAGCTAAATTCGCAGGCATGCATTAAATAATTATTCATATTTTCCAGGCTTTGAATAACAATTAGCATTGAGCAAATCCGTATAATTTCCCATTTAGCAAGCCCAGACATTCAACCAAATTGGAATACTCTCAGTATGCCACAATAGATTACGTATTTATTTCTATTTCTATTATAGAATCGACTCGCAACTACTTGAGTTTCAAGTGTTGACAACTGTTTCCAGGCACGGAGACCAAAAAGGTAAAATTCCAAAATGAAGGAGATTTTCGTATGCAATAAATTTCAAGTGGCAACCGAGCTACTTAAGAGGCATCTTTGTGCCACAGTTAATTAAGAAATTTCTGTTGTAATTACGCAATCAACACTAAGGCGAAACGCCAACTCAGTTGTCAAACCATTCCTTTACTTCTGTATCTCTCCTTCGCTTTCGCCAACCCAACTAATTTGCATATCTGTGCCAGCTCAGGCAAATTGAAGGCATTAGCATCTTCTCGGGCGTCTTCTGCTTACCTGTACTTGGATTGTGGAGCCGTCGAATGAAAAGAATAGCATTGGCATTATATCTGTGGTGACATCCTCCGGTTTCGTTTTCTCAATAATCAAATGCAAGTTCTCAAGTATCGTAACGCTCGCCTGAATAGATTTCGGTGTATTGTAGACAATTCTATGTGTTTTTTTTTTGCAAGTAGACAAAGAAAATACATACAAATACATATACATATATATATATATATATACATTTTTTTTGATCTGATTAGGGAAAAAGTTTGCCGTCACTTTTATTTGCATTAAAAATCAACACAAAGTAAATAAATGCGTTTACCATTCTTGCACCAGCTGGTCGATGGGTGTCCGTGTGTTAGTGTCTAAAAGATTGTTATTAGCTACTTCTATGACAGTGTCAGTAAGCGTCTTACAAGATTCGCCAAACTTTTTAGACCCAAACAAAATTTTACAGATGCGAGGGTTGCTTATAAATTGTATATGATATATGAACGCAACTTATATTTGAGCTTATTTATGAAACAACATAGAATATACAATTTCTAAAACATTCGATTGTTAAAACTATATTTATAAGACTTTAAAAAAATGTACTCCGGCTACACTCAGCAATAATATTATTTAAAATATATAAAAGTTCCAGTTTTTGAACTGCTGGCAACAGGCTTTAAATAATTTATTTGTGCAATTTGTCACCTTTTTGCTATTTTCCGAATGACACTCGCTGCATGTCCTTGCGGCTTACTAATTTATGTATGCCTGCCACGAGGTCACAAAAGGTGCGCGTAGTCCTGACATAGTTGGCCCCGTTCCTTTACCGTTCCCCCCGGCAACATGGATAACACCAAACAAACTTTGCAACTTTAACTTTCAACTTGTGGTCTATAAATTACAATATGAGCCGTTGTCTCGCTTGGTCTGCTTTTCGTGTGTGCGTTTGTGTGCAATAAAACGCCATGAAGATTAAATAAAAAGTGTCACAAGAGTGTTTCAATTGTTCGAAAGAGGGACCAGAACACAACACACCCAGCAAAAGTTGAGGACTGGCACATTGTTTGGCTGGCAGGAGTCTATCGACGTGACCAGCAACCACAGCAACCACTGAGCCAACCACCAGGCCACAGCAGCCAAACCACAGCAGCCACAACAATAACAAAAGGCCAGCGCTACTTTACAGTTAAACGTTTCTCTTAAGTACTGTATACAAGTCTACTCTTGTGTGTGTGTGTGTGTGTGTGTGCGTGAATGTGTGTGTGGCATAATGAGCGCGATGGCGACACTTACTTCATTGTGGCGGACATAAGGGCATCGTACTCCGAGTGCGTCGCCTCCTGGACGAAGAGCATGACGGGCTGCAGCACAGCAGCGAGCACCTCACCATTGTTAATCTCTGACTTGAGCATCGGCCACAAATTCTGCCACCAGAGTTTCTGCAAAAACAACAAATACAACAAATAATCTACAGCAACAAATAAACGTGCCACAATAGTTAGTAAGCAATGCCTTTATCGCTTCTAAGTAGTTAATGGTGTAGACAACGAAGCTTCCGTGGTAACAAAAAGTTTGGTTAGTGGCCACATTTTGCCAACTGTCATAAAATGCTCTCGTAGGTTGCAAATTGTTTTTCAGCTCCTCATGTTGACGCCATAAATGATGAATGAACGCGCTGACACCAGTCGGATGACTGAGCCGAATAGTGCCGAAAATGGCCGTCGCTACATCCGTTTCCGGTGGCAAGGAACTTGTTGCTACTTACGCGCGGTATCAGCGGCATCGCTTCTATCAATGTGGTCTTGTAAAATTGTGACTTCTGCTGCGTGTCCTTCATGTTGACCACGTCCAGGAATTTCAACGCATTAATAGCCGGATCACTGCCAGACATAAAATAAAAAAAAGTCCACATAAATTAAGTGCAAAATGTCCTATGACATTTTATTTAAATTCGCCCATTTAACGTGTCACTTTAAATTGCCTTAGCTGAGGAATAAAACATGACTTTTCATTTTCTTTTTATATATAAATGCAATTATCTATGTCTAAAACGGAATACTTGTTGCCTTAAGTCGTCTACAGCTGCAAATACAGTTTGTTTTCTCTCTTTCAACCGCAGTAGAAGTGCTTGAAATCATTTTTGCCAGAAAATGTAAATAATTGCTAAAACTAAGTTTTGTTTGATTTTCCAAATAAATATAATTATTTTTGGCTAAAGCTGAGTATTTGTTGTTTCGAGTCTTTCACACAAATGCAAATTTAAAGCTCTTGAAACACTGTTTGCATTAAAATGCAAATAATCCTTAAAGCAATTGTTAAACAATAATAAATTGCATACAAATTCATAGTTTTAAACGAGTGTAATAAACCTCGGATTATGCACACAATTTCCAGCTCTCTAAGCTCCTATTTTATTTATTTTTTATTAAAATATTTATATTTGGCTTTTATTCAAAGCCGTTCCGGGTAATTAAAAGATTGCCATAAAAGTCAACAACCGCTAAATTATGTGCATTGACAGAGATAGCATTGGCGCTTGGTTAAGCAATAAGTGTAGCCTTAAATCACATTGCGTATGCGCCCCGTTGCACACGAACGGAATGTGATGCTGCCCAGTCGCTTAGCGCTGAGCAACATAATCAGCATAAGGACCAATTTGACTTCAACTAGAGAATGAGATCTGTTTAAATTCCGAGCCACTTGCAAACGCAGCGAAAAACGCTGAGAACTTTGATAACATTTAAATGAACTTCAAAGTGCCGCCAACAAGCGACTAACTGACTCCCTGACTTCCTAACCCGTTTTGGGCTTGTGGGCGGCAACGCAGGGTCGTGTGGACCACTTATTTTTGCTAAGCAACCGATTTCGCCAGCCCAACCAAGCCAAGCCAAGCCAGCCCTTCATCCTTGACTTTCAAGTTTTCTCTAAACAGACGCTCTGTTGTCGCACAGTGGTGCACTAAAATGTACAATTATATCTTTTAGTTAAATAACAAATCTTCAATAGTTATATGAGTCAGGAAAGTGTGGTTCCGTTGATCTACATTTTTTATGAGAATTTTGCGAGACAAAATCGCGTTTCCAACTTTGAATGTAGTCTTCATGCAGATGTCAAGCAATGATTAACAAACCCTGTTTTTTTTTAAATCGAGTTACTTTTGACAGTTATGACAGTGCCAAATTCGCATGGAAAATCTAAGAAATTTTCTGGCATATATGAACTTCATATGTTTATGCACAGTGTGCATTATTGTTTGTCTGGCATTCGCTGAGTGTTCTATATTTTTGTACGCTCTGCCGCCGTTGAGTTACGTCTCCCGTCAATTTGGAGGCACTCGGCTGTCTGCCAGCCTTGCCTTGCCACGCAGCTGCTGTCGTCATAAATCCGTTGTACCACACAAGAGAGCGCAATGAATGGGCAAGGGAGTGTGGCAAGCAGAGGCAAAGGAGAAGAACGCTTCGTTCGCTTTTCTGCTGCTCACAATCAGCTCAAGAGATTCGCATTGTGTCTTTCAAGGCTGATTACCGTTTTCATTTACCAAACAGACGTAATTAAGGTATGCGTGGTATGTGTTTGTGTGTGTGTGGGTGTGTGTTTGTGTGTGTGTGGGTGTGTGTTTGTATGTGGAGTCTATTTGTGTGTCTGGTTTTGTTGCCCTTGGTAGAGCATAAGTAAATGCTTCAATTGAATTTTAGCTACATGTACAAATTGGCTTAGAGATTGCGAGTCTGTGTGCTATTGCGAGTTTGTGTGTGTGTGTGTGTGTCTGTGTGGGGGTGGGGGTGTTTCTGTGGGTCTGTGCTTGATTGTATGCGTGTGTTTTTAACAGGTGTCAATTTCATTTGAAACTCAAACAAAAACTTTTGCTAAAACTGCGCAAATTGCTGTCACTTTTGCTTCTTGCTTGCCTTGCGTTTAGTTAAAAGTTAATTAACACAAGTTGTCTGTGAACGGTGGACTCGAATTTTTAAAGAAATATTTTAAAGAACATTTATATCAAAGTGACCATAAAAAAATGAATTCCTGTCATAGTTCATTTCTAAAAATATTTAAAAAAAAGGTCTTGTATTTAATGGAATTTTATAGTTTTTAAACTAGAAAGGAGAATTTTCTAAATAAACTTTAACTTTCTATAAAAAAAAGTTTTTTTTAAAATGTTATGAATGTGAGGAGAAAATATATAAAATATGTTGGGGCAACTCGCTTCTATCGTTATGGAATTTATTCCATAAATTGTGAATTTGTTTTATATTTGGGTAGATAATTGAGATTGTTTAGTCTACTGTTACTCACATAAAATACTTGATGAGCTGCAGCAATTGGGCAGTGGGTCGAGCTGTCGCATCCCGACTGGCCATGCGAGATGTGGCCTCCTGCAGAGCGATGGGCAGGCGCGGCATCAACTTATGCACATGGTCATCCAGCTGGAAAAGCAGATGAAATGAATAATGCGCAAGTACTGGTCAAGTTGGATGACCAACAGGCTTGGCCACAGCACTGGATTGTGCCAAACACTTGAATAATGGCTGTGATGGAGACCAAAAGTTTTTAATGACATAGCCATGAAAGGCACCTGCAGCCAGAGTTCTGGCTTCAGTTCCAGCACCTTTACTGAATAATTAGAGTTTCAAGTGGACTTATGATTACATTTGCGTTTGACAAAGCGGCGAATCTAATTACGGCTGGCAAACAAGCGTCACAGAAACTTTTCAACTTGTTTTTTCTTTTTTGTTGCCATCAATTGCCACTTGCCTTTTTGTGGATCGGGTGGCACCCGCGAGGAGCAGCCAGCAAATTGATTTAGCTCAGGCAGCAGGAGAAGAAGCAAATGTAGTCTTACCGTTTCGAGTTGCTTGGCGTAGTTGCTTGTCGAGTTGCCAGCCTGGATAAGTGGTCGTCCATTGTTATACACAGCACAGATGACCATGCCCAGGGAGAACATATCGCTGAGGAGGCTGCACTTGGAGCTCGTCTGCGTTTCTGGCGCTAGTTTTGAATGAATTGTAATTGAGTTGGGTATGCTGTTGAAGTGTTATTGTGCTGTTGTGTGTACTTACCCATAAAATCCAGATTGGGTTGGGCCATTTTTGAGACCCGATTGCTCCACGGCGGACACGGAATTGAGCTATTCAAATCAGTCTCATTCATTCTTTCTGCAATAGAAACACAAAAATATGAATATAACGCTCCAAGGTGTGTTGAGTTTGTCTTTCCCACTTGGCATTCATATTCAATTTGATGTGGTGCTAGAAACTCACCCACATATTCCATGCCCGCCAGTTTCCAAATGCCCCGCTTGGTTATTAGTATAGAAGATGGACACACATTTCGATGAATTACGTGACCGGAATAGTGCAAATAGGACAAAGCCTCTGTCAGCTAAAAAAAACGATGCAACGAGAGGGGTCGTTACAATAAGCAAACAGACAACACTCAGGAAAAAATTAGTTTTAAATATTAAATCACCTTACTAACAATTTAAATTAGTATAAGCAAAGCAAGTCAAAGACTTAATGTCTAAATTACTTTGCAATAATAAATAAAATAATAAATAAAATTCATATTTATTTTTTGTTTAGTCTCAGAAGGAACGTTTCAAGTTATATATTCTAATTATAAATACGTTTCTTAAAAATGTATAAACTATTTCTGAAAGGTGAAATGACTAAGACAATTAGGGGATTTTTGATAACGAATGGTCCTCTTTTAAATTTAATAAAATATGTTTCTTTTTTAAGACGCATTTTTCTCGGAGTGCATATAACAGTTAACTTGGGGAATGGAGTTGTTTGCCTTACCTGCAAGAATCCATATTTCAGCTCCATATCCAAAAAGTTGTATTCCTTGGCATGCGCTGGCCTCTGCGGCTGTGCTCCGCCCGATGTTGCCGCTGCCGGCTGCGTCTGTGGCGCCCCACCGCTTGCTGGTGGCACCACGCTGGCATTCTCATACGTTTTCGACTCCTGCAAGACAGCATGGCGCTTAAGAATTGCCAGACACGTAGACTGTCCCAGCCCAAACCCCCACCCACCAAAAATAAAAAAAAAGCTCTGTTTGCATTTTATGGCAATTGCTTTTTCAAATTTTCTCACATTTTTCTTTTCCCTTTTTCACAGCCTCCCAGCGGGTTAAATAACTATGTCATGAAGTCATAAACTTTGCAGACAATGACTTAAATTTAGGTGTTTGACCATCTGGGGGCTTTTGCTCTTTAATCAACTGAAACATAACTGGACTTTCGCTTAACGCCATTTATGAAGGATTTCCTTTGTGGGATTTTTGGTATATCCCAAAGAGAAGGCAGTTCATTTTTTTTTTGCACTTTAGCTCTATCGTTCCCTGGCCCATAAGCTCAATGTAATCGAATAATACTTCCCTAAGTGTTTCATGGAAAATCCACTTTCAATAAAAAACTTATTTTAAATAGTTGTAAATTGCAGAGTATAAAATCTTCACTGTGTCCAACTTTAACATTTTTTCGTTTACCTTTCATTTTTCTTGAACATATTGTTTGGCTTTTGTAAAACAATTTGAGCCTTACCTATACCATTATCAATGTTATTTAACTCAACTCGATTTACTTCCTTTCAGCTTTTGCTATTGTTGTTGTTGTTGTTTTCTTTGTTGTTATTATTGCCGTGCACCTCAATAAACTATAATATTGTCTAGCAAGAAACATAGAACAAAATTTCACTTTCGCATTGTTTTTGTGAGTTTGTGTGTGTGTGTGTGTGTATCAATTTCTGAGTTGTGCAAGCAAATCGAATCATTTTATTGACTCAGTCTCCCCAGCGTAAACTTTTGCCAGCCCGCACTGTAATTCGATTTGGATGTATGGGTAGTTGAGTGTGTGTGTGTGTGTGTATGGGTTTTTGGTTGAGTGTGTTCTGCATTTGCCAACATTCTGTGCTACCTGGCACTTGAACCAGAAGTCAAACTATGCAGTTGACTGGCTGCCTTTGCTATAGAAAGTTTTAACCCGACGCAATAAGCACAACTGTCAAAGCGACAAAAACAACAATTGATTGAAACTGGTGCCACTAAAAGCCATCAAGCCTAAAATCTAGCAAAGTTCACATGGGGAGGAAAATTGCATCCAGTTTTGCTCACAGAGAAGGAACGTTGAATTAAACGAAACCGAACCGCACAGAACTGGGAAAGTGAACCGTTAACAGAGATAAACACAAAAGCCAACTCACATGAAAGGCCAGCACATTTGAAAGGCTGGCAAAAATGGGCTCTGCGGCAAAGGCCAAAGTATCCGCACTCTCCTCAACAGTGTGATAGATTTGTAGAATCTGTGGGAAGAAAACGATCAATGGAAAAATGGTAATTACGGTGTATAAAGGAAAGTGATTTGTAAACTTATACTTAAGTTAAATATCATCTGTAAAATGTTAACTTTTTCTCAAAACTGCAGAAGGAAGTTGTTGACATTTTATTTAAGTCACGCAACTACTTTTAAGTGCGTATTCTCTGAGCTGCAGCTAATCTTTTTGCGAATTTTTCAAATTTCTAGTAAGGTATTCTCATATTATATTAACTGCAAATCTCAATATTGTCTACAGTTAATTTGAAATATTTTCTGTTAGTTGCCATGCTTTAAGAACTGCATGCCAAGCAAATATTTGAAATCAGTTATTTATTATATTTATTTGCACACTCACCCTGGGATGACGAAAACGTTCCAGTGTCTTTACCGAGCTCTTCAGCAGCTCCGTAATGGTCTCCTTGCGGCGCGGTTTGTGCAGTTTCTCAGCCACTTTTTTCTCAAAAATAAATACCGAACATTCCTAGTTGAGAGGCAGAGAAAGAGAATATGGGTGGAAAGGGAAGGGTTTTTGAAAGGGTTTCAATGGTTTGCTTAGCGTACACACCTTGTTGTCACTCTTGCGATAGCCATCGTGTATGCGCCAGACGAGCTCTGGCCCGGCACAAGCGACCGGTTTGCCAATCTCAAAGTATTGCGTAATGGGATTGCCCTCGGCGACATTCTGTGTGGATGTGGATGAGACCGCCACATTCGAGCTTTTGAACTTGGCGAACATTGTGCCAGCGGGCATACCATCGATTAGCTTGGAGAATACATTCGAGAAGCTGCCCTGCCGTTTGCAATGTGGCACACTGGCACTGCCTCCAATAGTTGGTGCTGAGCCACTACCACCACCACCGATTTGAGCACCGGCCTCGCCAACACCACCAATCGCCGTTGATGCTCCACTGATAGATAAACGTTCGCGCAGGCTTACGCCCAAGCTGTTTGCACTTGTCACCGATGCCTGCGGTAAGCTGCGGCTTGTTAAACCAACACCACTAGCACCACCAAAGCCACCCAGACCGTTTGTAGTTGACGCGTTGTCGCTGTAGCCATTCACATCGACACCGCTGCCACCAGAGACGCTGGATAACTTGCGAGTTCCTTGACTTAGCTCGAATATTGTGCTAGCGCTGCGATTACGCACACCACCCGCATTGCCTAGACCCACACCCACGCCGACACCGACACCGACACCCACACCACCGCCCACGCCGACACCCACACCAGCACCCAGTCCGGTACCCGCTGCAGCCAATCCGCCGTACACAGTGCCGCCTTGGCTGCCAGCTTTCGCTGGAGAACCCGCTGCCACCGCTGCTGTCGCTGTCGCTGCCACTGCCACTGCTGCACCACCACCGCCACCACCACCACTGCCACTAGCGCTAGATGTTATTCCAACAGCGCTGCCACTGCGACTGCGTTTCGCCTCCTCGACACTATCCAAACGTGAAAAAATTCGGGCCGCCGTTGTTGCCGTTGTTGCTGCTGCTGCTGCTGCTGCTGCTGCCCGCTTAGCCAACTATGGAGCACACTCACACAGTTCCGTTTCCTGGTCTGCTTCCGGTTTCCGGTTGCCAATGTCAGCACTAGGTTGCCAGTTAACGTATCACACTCTTTGTTTGCAGCTCACCCAGCCAAGCTCTGTTGTATAAGTTTCAAGCAAGGCTTCAGCCGCAAATGTTGCACTGTAAATAAAGTGAGAGAGATGTTTTCCATTTAATTGCACTCACTTCAATTGCACCACTACGAAACGCATGCACCGCTGAGCAACCATCAATATGCGCTGCACGCTCTCGACAACCACTTGAGATACCCTGTTGTGTGTAGCACAGGGTGCGTGTTTACTGCGACTAACCAATAACAATGGCAACTAGTCAAGATTTCTCATTTGTGTTAGTCAAACTACTTAGTTATCTATTTTAGATTAAGCTAATAAATATTTTAAGCCTTTAAATTTTAAACTTTAGTACCATAAAAAGTTAAGATTTGCAGTTGTATAAATTGAGCTGACCAAAATTAACTAAATTTTCTCTTTTTGAAATATCTACATATTTTTAAAGAGTTAAAATTTTGTGCTTGAAATGATTGAACATTTTTTGTCTACAGAGCTTAATTAAACGAATTCTGGTTGAATACACTCAAAAAATAAAAAGAAGTCTGGCTCAATGACAATTTCGTATTTTCTGAGTTTCCGTTGAAGTACTCAAGCTCCATTATTTATTTTGTTTTCTTAGGGTATGCGCGACAAACAGCAGCACCCACGTTTAACGCAACCACTTATTTTGCGTTCGCAATTAATGCGCTTATTGCCGGTCTGAGTTTTATCTTAAATTTATTTTCGTTTTCCGTCTCATTCTGTTGCCGGCTTCACACAAAACTGCACAATTAAAAAGTTAAATGAGCTCAGGGCGCCATTCAATTTGTGTGTGTGTGTGTGTGTGTGTGACAGTGTGTGTGTGTTTGTATGTGTTTTGTATGTGTTACTCTGTGTGTGTTGTTTTTGCTGCTGTTGGCGTTGCCAACGGTTCATAATTTTGAATGAAAATGTGCTTACGCATATTATCTCTTTATTAATTGCTTTAAAAGTGAAAGTATTTGCTTGCAATTGGTCAAACTGAAATTGAATGCAATTCAAAATGCCAAATGTTGTCAGCTGTGCATCGAAATTTACTTTTGGTGCACACTGTGTGCAGGCAGCTTAAGTGGATGGCGATGCTGCTGCCATTTGGTTCTTACGATGTTGTTGTCGGTCGTATTTGAGTTGCTGTTTGAAGAGAGCAGTCTTGGAATCAGACTGATGGACACAAATTGACTTGAGACAACTATGGCCAGAAGATGGGAAAGTCGTAAGTCGTGAGAGAAACAAGACCGAAATAAATTTCAGCTCAAATGTTAAACTATTTAGTGCAAATATTTGGAAGCTTCCTTCGCCTTGGCGTTTCGACTCATTTCATGACGAAGTAAATAAAATATGAGACAGCAGTTTCTTGCTGGCATTATATGAGTGCTACGGAGCGCCTAAAAGCATGACATACAGACAGACAGACTTACGGGAGGACAGTCGGAGAGTTTGTGGCCGAGGGGCAAAAAACATCTTACTAGGTCAGCAGTTGATGCTTAAAGCCGGAATCCAATGAGCATAAGTAAAATGCGGCTTAAATATTTATGGGCCATAAGCGAGTGTTGCTGTACTTCAAACGTTGAATCAATAAAGCAGCACTGAGCATATATCCACATAGATTACATCTGCATAATGTTAAGTTCTGTTTTGGTAAGCCGGCAAAACCAATTGGGCTCTTACATAAAAGGTAAGAGTAAATTCCATTTAGGCCCTTGGAATTTTACATTTTATTATTAATTTGATGATTATGCATTCGCTGAAAGGTTGCAAACTAACAGTTCAGTCTGGGAAGCCACACATGCTTAAATCAACTCAGCTTATCTCCCTTGCCACGGATATATACATTGCATGGTTTCTCAAAGTTTTTGCTTAGTTTCACATAGTTAAAGTTCCCGCTGCTAAGTACACTGGTGGATTTTTGTATTTAATTAGCAAAACACGAAAATTCGCTTAATATTATATAAAATAATGACCTTTTTAGTTGGTTTGTTCAATTGAATTTTAACATTAAATTTCAGTTTTTCTACGCTGTCAAAATGTATAAAAGTTCTTGTCCTTCAAAGCAAAATTTGTTTACTTAAATTAAAGGTCAAAGTGCTCAGAGACAAAATGCCATCGTTTTATCACAGCATTTTGTTACGTTTATAATATGAAAAACAAACTTTTACTAATTCCAAAGTTTTATTAAATGTATATAAATTTAAAGGCCAGACAGTCACATCCAATTAAAATTCATAACCTGAAAACAGGCTGATAAATAGAAAGAAATGCGAGTCATTTTCTCGTTTTGGGGCACAATGTGCAAAATATGAAAAATTATCGTCCTTATTTCATGTTCAGCCATCGGAGAAGGTCTTTAATCAGTGCAAAAATATTTACACAGGCCAACAGCTGCACAACTTCATAATCAACATGATGATCATCATTGTTATCATTATGATGATAAAAAAAAGCTAATAAATATCAATGCCAAAATTAGCGTAAATTCAACTTTAAATCTGAATTTGAATTTGATAAATGCGGCCACGTAACAAATCGAAGCAGGCGAAATGCGAGCTGCTCTCAGCACGTAAATAATAAGAGTAAGGGTAGATGGTTAGAGGGATTGGGGAAGAACAGGGAAAACAGGGCCACGGGTCACTTTTATTGATTTGCAGGCTCACACGCACACACAGACACACACACAGACACACACACACAGACGCACACACACACACAGACACACTCACAGCCAAAATTAAATGATGAAAGCGCAACGTTAACAAAACTGAAACGAACGAACGTGAAAGGCACAAAGCGCGAAAATTATTTTCGTTGTTATTGTATTGTTGTTGCTGTTGTTGTAGCTGCTGCTGGTATTATATTTGACAATTTGGCATATAGAAATACATGCGTATATACAAAGACGCACACACACACACAAATAAGCACATATATGTGCTTAACATTGTGTGTATCTAAAGCTTTGTGAGTTTAATATTTTTAGCCCAAAGCCAAACGAGCATAGGCACAAGCAGTGGCAGCAACAGCAACAAGTAAATATTGCTTAGCATTAACTGAAGACAAATACCCACAACACACACACATACATACACCACATATACACACCACACGTACACAATACACACACACACCACACACAAGGCCAATGCAGACACAAGCCAAAATAAACGTCAAGTAAGACAGACACACGCACATATCCACACACACACACACACACACATACATCCATATACTCACAAACACACCGATGTCTCAATTAAAAAAAAAGTGATGGCCCTTTTAGCCGCATACAGAACCAGCAACAAGAACAACAGCTGTGGTAGTAGCAGGAGTCCGTCTGGCACATGTTTTGTTTGCTTTTGCTTCATTTGACATTGTTCGCCTGGCAAAAAAGGACAAAAACAGCGATTGATAAACGGCCAGCGTTGTCAGTTGAGCTCTCTGCCTCGTATATGGCACACACACATACACACACACACCACGCACACTCACACACACACATACACACACATGCACATATACAAATGAGAGGCAATCGTGCTGGATACAAACGTAAATCGTCTTTGAGTGGCTTGGCGACAAATCTGAGAATATAAGTGAGCTGTATTGCTGAGAATTTTGAAAAAGTAATAAAAAAATGAAAGCAGATTAATTAAAAACTCGTGATATAATCTAATATTAAAAGAAGCATATTAAAATACAGCACAATACTTCTTTAATATATTTTCTTCACTGATGCTGTGCATCTTTGCCTGAAGATTATCGGAGTATGAATAAAAAGAGTAAAAATAACATTTTTTAAATAAATTCAGTATGTAGCTAAAATGATAGATACAAAAAAATACATATGTATACTTTTAATATGAATGTGAACGAAAAGCTGCTGTGCTTATTTTTCTCCACTCATACAAATGGGATTATTTAGAAAGTATGTGAATAAAAATGCAAGAAAGATGACAAATATGTTTTGCAGTTTTAACTTTTTTTTTTATGCGTACAATTCAAACAGTTTTGAACACACATACATACATATCTGTACCACATTGCTGAATTTAGTAGAAGTGTTTTTTAGCTTTTTATAACACCAGCTCAAAGCTTGTTCAATATAATGTTAAGCATAAAAAATACAAAAACGTTGTTTAAATATTTGTTATAAATATATTGAACTTTAAAATCATTTCCAGCTCAGAAGCAGCTTCAATTTTACAGTCAGCTCAAAGCACACAAATGAACATGTTAATTTCTTGGACAAGAAACAACCCTCGTTTAGCTGTCTACATCCACATTAAACAAGCAAACACATACACACATACATAATTACACACACACACACACACACACACACACACACACACATGCATGACAGTCATGCAGATGAAGCTTAACGGGCACAATAAGCAGTCATAAGCATAACAAATGCACATGTGTACAAGGGTAAAAATAGTTGTTCGTGGGAGTTGAAATTGTGGTTACAAGCGCTGTCAGCAGGCATTACGTATACGCAGCGTGTGCAAAATGTCGGAGTGCTCCATTATTATTAAGCAATACGCTCGAAGATTGAGCTCGCGTTTGAGTTGGAGTTGGAGTTCTAGTTCAAGTTTACCCAATGCCCTTTGTCAATTTCTGTCTCATCGCATTGTCGGTATTATAGTACAATTGACGTGGGTCGAACGCAACACATGTCAAGCAAGCGTATTCACTAACGACATTTGCACATCTCGACTAAAATTAGTTAGTTAGTTAGTGCCTCGAATCGTTAAGAGTGTCAAGCGACCCTTGACTCCGCAGCACTTCAAAGTGACAGCGCCAAACTGTATAACGCATATTTGCATATTACGCATACGCCACGTGAAATATGCTACAAACTCACGTTGGGGTAGATCGCTGTCAGTGTGCGTGTGTCTAAGTGTGTGTGACTTTCGAGCTTGGGGCTTAGCTTTGACCTGGCTGCTTAATTAAATCACTTGCGTAATTTGTATAGTTATCCCCCGCAGGATGCACTTGAAAATTGCCTTTGTGAAAATATATTTGTATATGTATATATTTTGTGGGTTGGCTAAACAAAAGCAGCTCAAGTGCCGTCGATGAGCTGGCGTAATTCAATTGCTTTTAACTGCAGCCAAAGGCAGCAACAACAGCAGCAGTAACAGCAGCAACAACAATTGTGCCATAATTACTGAGTCAGGCCCAAAAGGCTTCAAGTTGGTTCTTGTGCGTTGAGCGCCAAATAAAATTACACTTACCACTGAGACAAAAGAGCGGCATAAATGTGGCTTAAAGCATAGCTAATTATGCTGCCACATGTAGTGCGGCAAGCTAATCGTACAACAAAACTTATGTAAAAGTGTAACCTAACTTAACTAACAAGCCGAAACGCTGTCCCGCTGTGCTTCACATCTGACCATCTCAAGCCACTTGTAGCTAAGCACTGGCTGCCTATTGCCTGCCAGTTGCCAGCTTCCGCGTGCCTGGCCACAATCTGCTTAGCCGTGCGGCTTAATTGGCTGGCAATATGCGTCAGCTTCCTTCCTTTCAATGCGAACTGAGCTCAGTGTCTTAATATGTTTGTTTCTGTGCTTGGTAATCAGTTTTCAATAAGTGTTACCTCCTGCTGCTGCTGCTTTCTGCTTTCTGCTGTTTCTGTTTCGCAGCTCAGCTTTAAGTATATTTATCAGCTTTAATAGCAACTCAATAACAATGTCTTTATGTCACGCCCATGGGCGTGTTTTATACAGCTTTAGTCACGCTGGCTGCTTTTGTGGACTCGACTCGACTGCCGTGCATAAAATTTAATTTAATTGCTTATTAGTGCACACGCTATATGAATTTCAATTTGGCTCCCCAAACATATGGCTCAAATTGCATTAATTATCACATGCTTAATCAAATGAGCACTAAACACATCTTTACTTCTGTTTAAGTCATGAACACGAAAGCTGAGAATTTTAGTATATTTTAGTATATTTAAGTTGATGACTTTTGTAGAGGTCTTGTATAAAATTAAACTGACAAAGCAAAGTTTAATTTCATAATTTTTAGAGCTAAAACTTTTAGTTTGCATTTAATTTTCCTTTTTGTGCTTCGAATTTTTAATCAAAATATTGACACAATTATTGTTTATAATAATTATTCTTAAGCACACAAAAACTAGAAGAGCTTGGCTACATAATATCCAATCGCTCCTTTTAGTTTTGCTGTAGGAAACATCTGTTTTTTTTAAATTTATTCTTAAAGAGTTTTGAAAGCGAACTCAGGCTGAAGTTAATTTAATTTACAGCGCGCCACAAAATTGTATGCGAGGGACTTTGTGTGTGTGGGACAAAATTGCACCACAAATCACATCAAATATTTATAACTCATCAGCTGGTCGCACATGGAACATTTTTGTTTGCTTTAGGTGCTTTTCAATGCTTGGCTGCAATTTAATATTATATTACCAGTGTGCATTGACAGATGAAAGATCAAATGATGCGAATTCGATGTTTAATTGAACATGCCCAAAACTGTGGCAAATACATTTTTACACAAGAACACCATTCGCATATTGTGCGAGTGTCAAACACTAATTGAGCATTGTTGCCAACATGATGGATTATAATTTGGCTGCATTTGTATTCGTACTTGTAGTTTTTGTTGTCAGAGGGACACTCGAATGTCCTAAATGGAAATGGCACGTGTATACAGGGTGTGTCCTTTTGCGTGCTGTCCAAACATTGACATATTGAAGGTTGTGCCCAAATAAAAATATATGCATATCATGATCAAATTTCAAACAAGAGTCGAGAGTTCTGCCAAGGACACAAAGCAGTTGAGCCAGAAGCAAGTATTTAGCTTATCTGCAGTCATATAAAAGGCTTTAAGCGAGTTGCTGACTTGATTTGCTTAACTAGCTTGAGAAATAATATAACAAATCGTGACGATTAAGTGTTCAGACACAGAAACTTTGTCGTTTTGTTTGTTGACTCAATTATATGCAACAACGTGCAATGGCATTTACACACAAGCCCACAACACAATTACATATGCAGCACTAACAGCAAAGCCACACACACACACACAATCATACATACACATGCACATACACATTGAGGCAAAGCGCTGAAAGAGCCAACTTAGCTTGGCTGTAAGTTTTGCCTGCCCTCAAAATGACTTAATGCTTAATGTCATTTAGGGCAGCAATGGAAATTATTTTAAATTGCAGCCCCGCCCCTCTGGCAGCGCCCCCTTTTCACCATCCCAACATTTACCCTTTAAGCCACATTGGCGTTGCTTGGCTTTTGAGTTGTTCGTGTTGTTGCCTGGGCAAAGGGAATTACATATTATGCCAGGGCGCAATTCACTTTTTGTTCGACTAAAAATAAAACATAATTTAACGACACTCCATACAGCAGCAGCAGCTGTAGAGGAACAAAAGTTATTTAAAATCGTTTAAAATTGGCAACATGTTTAAGATTTTCCTGTCATTAAGCGACTCACTCTTTCTCACTCTTATTTACAGCCCCTAACTCTCTGTCTCTCTTTGTCCCTCAGTTTGTTTCAGAACTTTTGATTCGTCGACTGCCAAGCTAAAATTTGCATAAGTTTTGCCCGAGTTTTTTGCAACAACATTGCGGCTGCTGCAGCAGCAACAACAAGCTGCGAAAACCATAAAAAATTGCATCAAACTTAAGTAGAAAAAAAGCGATGTTTATTTTCCTTTCTTTTTTGGTGTATAGTTGGACAAACAAAGATTGCTATGCTTGGTGTGGAAGTTGGAGCAATCGCGAAGGAAAGTGATTTCCCAACAATTTGCATTTCCTTGTCATTATATTTATTGAGTCCTTCATCTGAAGCACTTTCGAGTATTTATTCACTTTGATGTAAAATTCTACAAGTCAACTGAAGGAACTCAACTGTACTGAATTCAATTTAAATTTTTCGTGTAACTCTGAGGAGATATCTTCAAATTTCTAATAAAATATAACTGTCAGTAAATAATTTATTACATTGTTTTTTTTTTAAGAATGAAAAATTATGGAATATGTAACAAAATTATTCACAAATTCAACAAGAACATTTATTAAAGTCATTTATTATTTCGGATGCCCTTCCGTCAAATCATATTCAGTATTCACAAAGTTATGAATTTTCAAAAACTTAAAATGATAAAATGTATTCACAATACAGAAATGGAGAAAGAAAAAAGTATTGCGAATTTTTGCAACATTTATCCGTCAAATTTTAATTGAAAACAATATGTAAATCTGATTTTAATTAAGGCGATGTTTTATTAAAATGCATTATGCGCTAATTAAAAGCATTGTAAATATCTGATTTTATTTAATAAATAGCTGGTATTGTTTGATGCTTTGTTCGATGCCTCACCTGAATACGTATACGTGATTTGTTTGTCACTTGACAATCAACAATGAGAATCGACTATAAAAAAGGAAAATAATTTGCTATTAATCACAAGACACATTTTGCAGGTTTTTTTTCGCTTTTTAGCACTCAATAATGGTAGACACATGAAAAATTAATGGGCACATTAACGCATATGAGTTTTCCAGGGCACGGGGGCATCAAACAGAGTACCCTAAGTATCCAATGCTGCCATTACAATGGTTCACAAAGAAGGTAACAACAGCGACACTTTTACATTAATTAAACGCGTTTTTATATGCACCCAAACACAGACACAGACACAGGCACGCACACACACACACGCACGCATATAAGATGCCATTTAAGTGTATATGTGTGAACTTTATGTACCAGGTGTATACATCATACGTTCGAGTTATACCAACATATATAGGTGTAGTATACCTGTGTGACCGTTCTCGACTTGGTGTTCAGTTTGGATTCGAATGCGTTTAGAATTCTCGCACGTTCGCACGCAGTGAAGTCCTGAAACAGACTGAGACTCGGACGCGGACTCCGATGTGGACGATGAGGACGCGAAGCAACAGCTAGCAAATATCCCCAAGTCGAGCATAAGAATGCCCCAAACTGTTGCGCCCCAGCGCATGCAGAGGTCCCAGGCCCGGTTGCGGCTGTACTAAATCCAATAACTGCGCATGCGCCTCGAAGGGGCAAACATAGAACAAAGGAATATCGCACAGAATAGAACAGAACAGCTGAGAAGCAACAGTTTGTTTTATAGCGGGGAGATGATGGTGGCTGGGTGGGTTGAACGGGTAGGTGAATGTTGCAAGGACAACAGCCTGGCGGCCGGTTAGACAAAAGTGGGTCTCTCAGTCAATGTCACAAGAGCGTCGCGTTTTTGTGCAGCGGACGGGGCAGAGAGCGCTAGGCAGGGGGAGATGTTGTTTATAAAGAAGAAGAATGCGTAAACTGCGAGGCCATTTGGCAGCCGATTTGACTTTACGCTTGTTGCTTCCAAAAGCGGATAATTGTGCCAAGGAGCCATGGAGAAGTCGTGGCATCGTTTCTGTTTGTCCTTGCCACGCCGTCTGGTTGCAATTAGTATACACAGCAACAACATTAACGCCATTTTATTTGCACATTAAGCATCGCAGGTGACCTGTGACCTGTGGCAGGCTTCAACATCAGCGTCGGCGACGTGACCCTCATGCATCACTTCTTCATTAATTAAGTTGCCCATTTTAATGCATCAAATTGAGAATTCGATTGTTTGGAAGACTACCAAAAACATAAATTAAATTATATTATATGATTTTAGAATTGGTTTAGTTTCAGCAATTACAAATAGCGCTTCAGTTGAACTTATTATTATTATAAATGTGTGAACCCAACCCTAATGCAAAATGTAAGCATTAATAGTGGGTTGGGTTGTTTACATTCTTATAAATTACTACAACAAAAATTAATTTCAATGAAGAAGTCAGCGACTGATTGTCTAGCGCTTTCACAAATATTTGTTGCTTTCATTTATTCCTATTGCTAGGATACAAAAAAAAAAAAAAACAACTAAACACGCAAAGGCAAAGGAAGTGAGAATAAGGTCACCGGGACAACTATCAATTAGGTTATAATTGGCTAGAAACACCTCCATAGGGCTGGAAGTAATATGCACCTATTATTAATTAGTAACAAATTTGCTTCTCGTATTGAAGACGGCAACAAGCCATAAAATAATACATAGCTCATATAGAAACTGTCTGCCGTAAAAGAGCAATTTAATCCAAAACTGTTTTCAATTTTGTCGAATTCCATTTTCAGTTACAGTTATTTCGATTTACAAAAAAAAAAAAACGAAACAAATTGGTTGTATAAAGAGCTATAAAATATGTGTAAATATTCTTCATCAATATATTCGTGGTACTCAAAGCTAACTGAGCCTTACGCAGCTAACAAGTTTTACAGGAGTAGTTTAACTCCTACTCGAGAACTGTCAACTCAGACACTCTTTGTTGAACAGTTTCTGTTGTTAAGGATGATCCACAGCAAGTACAGGCAGTCAGATGCAGCATTTATATATTGTATCTTTATAAATAACAGCAAAGAGCGAATGATAAATGGCCAGTATATGTAACATTGTGTTTTTATTTTTGCCCGCTGTGAGGAGTTTATTATAGCATGGTTTATAAAACATCAACAAGTGCATACCACCAACAAACGTACTGTGAAGGTAAGCCCACATTTAAATATGGATGGTATTTGCAGCATCTGTTCTTATACCCTGAAACCATTAAAAATGCGTAGAAAGAGTGTAATAAAGTTGTGCCCAAGTATGTAACACGCATAAGAAAATACGGTATATATTTTATTATTGATCAGGATTAACAGCTGAATCGATCTGGCCATGTCCATCTCTCCGCCTGCATGAAAAACCTGATCTCAAACATTATAAGATTTACATATACCTTCACATATTATTCAACTGTAAATATTTTGTCAAGATATGTTCAGAAATACCTAAGTTGCAACCATAAACATATTCTCACATTGATCTTATTATCAACAGGTATTTTCATTCAATATAATTCAGTGTATTTTTGAGTGTGCAAAGCCTTTTAAGTATCTAAACTAGAATAATATATTTAACAGTTGGGTTTAGGGTATCTTGTAATCGATTTCTTTTTCGGCTAGAGCATTTAAACTTTTTATTACTTATTTATTTGCCTGTTTCTGGCGTTACACTTGTTTATTCAAATAAATTTTGCAATTTTGAATTGGAAACAAACGCGCAGAGATGGCTTTTTGAACACACACACAAACACACTTACACAATCAAGCACACACACTCACACACACATTCACACACACACATCCACAATTGCTAATAATTTTCAACGATGCATACTACATCTATTTATTTGGCAATTTGCATTGGCAACACAGCCTAAGCGATACAAAAACAAACACGACACCATATTCGATGTTATTGACCATAAAATAATAAGAGAAAATATAGTGTTTTTGTGTAGACATTTAGGTGGTCTCTTTTACGTTTTTAGTGGTTGCCCATTGGATTGTTATGAATTCTTTATGAATTTTTGAAAAGAAATCAGAAACCGTTGTGTAAATTTTATGCGCATTTGTACATTTCATCAACAGCAGCACAAAAAACAACATCAAAATAAAAACAAAAATCATTTCCGTTTCCGCTTGTGCCTACAGAAGCAAGTCATGCTTGAAATTTTACAACAATTTTATGTGCTTTCGGTCGTTTTGTTGGGCCCTGCCCCCACCACACTTGCCCAATTTAATTGCAAATTGAGTCACCAAGACTTGAAACTGAATCTAAGCCAGAAACCTCAGCCAAAGATTTACACAAGGCAACTGTGGAAAACCAAAAGTTTATCAATGACTGGCAAAATAAAACACAAAACTTTAGAAGCTTGAACAACAGCAATGTTTCTTGATTTCACTTTGAGCTCACTTCAAATCCTTTTAATCAATACAAAAATATATCAATTTAAGGGCCAGTCGTAACCAAAATTGTTTGCAGCTTGAAAAACCTTAGCTTATTTTATAAATTTAAATTTTTTGTTTTTTTCGTTGACTGAATGTAAAAACTGCTCGAAAAATGTTAGCTTGGGCCGCATTTTAAATATCATAAATAATTTTCTTTTGTTGCAGAAGACAAAACAATAACGATAATTATCATAAATTTGGTTATCACAAATTTAAAAACAGCTTTAAATTATTAATGGAATATATGGAGGATTTGCCAAGCAACATTTGTTTGCATTGTGCTGGCCATAATTCGGAGAACACACACAGATTTATCAGCTTGGCCAAAACTCAAATTTCGTATTAATGTGCTTGTACACAGCCCTAAATTGGCTAAGTGTTCGGCCCGGCATTTGTGTAGGACAATCAGCATTTGGCAAATTTCATGTACAACACAATAGCAACAATGAAGTCTTCGCCAAACAATGACAATAGGCCACATGTGGCATAATTGCTAATAGCAGACGAGAAAGGGAATCTGGGGGAGGGGGGGTAAAGTCATTTTAGACTCGCACAGACAAAATGGCTAATGCAAACATGAAAGTTAATTAAAGCGAAACTCGACTGACATGAATTTATATGAACTAATAATATGCCACTGGCTACGCAACCACACACACAAACACACACGCACACACAGAAGGCCATTTACAGGATATGGTACATGGACATGCGGATTACGCTTCGCTAAATAGCGAAGCATAATTAAAACTGACAAGTAAATTAGTTTCGACAGGAGAAGAATAACACACACACCCACAAGGGAATCTGAAGACGTTTAGTTTAATTTTCATGTGCTGCATGCGCCTTTAACAATGTGGGACCGGAACCGATGGGGGGTATTCGGTATATCCGGCACTTCCGCACCGGGTTTCGGTTTCGCACCTGCAACAAACGACATCATTATTTGCACTAGTCTAAGCCCAAGGCAGTTATCTCCATTAGTTTTTGCAGATAATGGTCTCCTGGCTCTGTGTGGCTGGTATATCCTAAAACATATCATTAGCCAAGCACAATAATTAGGCAGCTAAAATGCATCACTCACAAGACAATATCCCAACCCAAGGCAATATGTAGCCAAGTTCAATCTGTAAGCAGCACGGGAACTACAGCTCGGTGTTGTTTCAGTTTCGCACCTGCAACAAGTACGCAACGATCCTTGTGCCGGTTTTGTGGGTACATGTTTTATTCATGCGACTATTAACTGATTTTATCACGCAACAAATATGCACTACGAGGCGTATGTATAATGAATGCTCCAAGCCCAAGCATTGTTAGCTCGGCAGGCTGCAGCCCAGCTGCTCGTCTGCCGATGAATTTGAATCTGTGCCGGCAATCTTTGGCGCATTTTACGCGCTCATTTTTATGACCTTGTTTATCCTTGTCACATGGCAGCGTCTTTAAAAATCGACCACAACTTTGATGAACTCGTAAAAGAAAACTGAAAAGCGAGACAGAATAAAAGCTAACCAAAAATTGGAGCAACACAGTCTGCGGCAGATGGAGGATTGGGGGATTGTGGCAGCATGTCACGATTGACGGCTGAGCTGCATGAATGAGCTGAATAAATTTCAAAAATGAATGTCAGGAAAAGTGTCTGAGAGAAATTAATGATGACTTTTATACGCGAGTAATTCGTGGCATTTTCATAATAAACCCACACACACACACACACATAGTCACACCCACAGGCACACACACACACACAAACACGCCTTCATAGGTGCCTATAATTTGATTTGTAAGAAGCATATGAAAATGTTCCAAAGAAATTATTTTTGTGAACGCATGCAGGAAATATTTGATATAAATATAAAAAGGAGACGACGTACAAATAAGGTGAAGACGGTTAGGCAAACAGACACACACCCAAACACACACAAACACATCCAAATGTTTGCTTGTTTTGTGGATGCGTGGGTAAATTTGAAAAAGCTTTTTTATGCTCGTTTGCATTCATTCTGATTTTTATACCGATTTAAGTCTGTTTAACAGCCGTCATACAATTTATAACGCATAATAAGACAATCGAACGAAATAGAAGCACCCACACACTCACACACACTCGCACACACAGACACACACCCAACCTTTCACTTTATAAGAGGATCACACAAATTGACAAAATTTGGCATCGGAACAAGTGGGCTCAGGTTGTCAGCTACTTAGAGAGTGGCCACAGAAAGTTGTTGAAAGTATTTTTGCCACAAAAGTTTTGCAAAACTAGAAGCCAAACCAAATTGAGCCTTCGGTGAGAAATGTAACAACTGCACTGCAATTTGACTTGGTAGACATTGGCAACCGGATTGGCAATGGATTCCACGGGGAGGTCACTGGCTGCGATTTAAGTCAGTGAATCATTGCATATTCCAAAAAGGATTTATAGTTTTTATGCTGTTTATTCAATATTTTTTTCCCTGCTTTTCTCTCTGTTTTTCTCGACCCAAGCTTAAACATGCCCTTGGCTACAGTGTCGAGTGACTCGGCTTCTAGGAAAAGGACATTTTCAAAATAGCTGTCGCAAATTTAGCAATCGGAGCGCTTCAATGAAATAGAAGATTATAATAAGTCAAGCTTATCAACTCAATTCTCATTTCTGTGAATTTATAACAGTCAACTGATCTTTAAATGCCTAACAAAAACAAACAACGAGACAAAATGGCAAGAAATGTGTGTGTTAATATAACTTATAACTGATGGGTAAATTAATATTTCAATATACGATCCTGGTGCCACTAAAATAATCTATTTACTACAATTTATTTTGTCATCAACATCATTTTAATTTGTGTTCGCTGAAAAGCTCTCTAAATTATATCAAAAATGAAATCTAATATTTTTTTGAGCAATTCACGTATCTGGCACTAAATTCGGCTAAATTGGCTTAGTGATAATCCTGTTTGAACTGAAGGAGATTAGCATATACTTAGTACACAAATACTCATAATTGTATACAGCTTGGAGATTTAAAATCAAAGTGAATCACTGCTCAAATCACTCAAACTGCATAAAATAATCCCATTTTTTGACGGTTGACGAGGACGCGCTCGCCAAACTGCAATCAGAGTCAAATTGAAAATTCAATTTTCGCTAATCGGCTTTGGCCAACATCACGGCAATGCCACGCCTTCAAGAGGCGGATGCTGGTAAACACACACACACACGCACACATACAATTCAACAGCAAAACAGAAATATGCGCAAAACGGGAAATAATTCATTTTCAAGCTATAACTTGCACCACTCATGCATGCCCCAAGCTGTGGTTTTTGAGGCTTCAACAGCGTTACAATGTTGCATGATTTATTTTGCTTTTTGAGTACTTTTGAAAAATGTGAGTACAATTTAATTTTCAATTTGTATTTAAATAATTTCTCTTATGATAGCAGCAATTTTAAGAGTGAGCCAGGAAGAATATATGTTTTATAGTCTCGGCATATCGAGCAATTTATTTTACTACCCTCCTAAAGGGTATAAAAAGTGCTCGTTGCCATGAAGTTCCTATGAAATATGTAAAGCCCTTTATACAAGGTTGAATACTTCTGGTCGAGTTGACAGAGTTGAGCTCTTAACTGGACTCAAACGTTTGGCATTGATTTTGGCATTCAGCAGCAGATTGTTGGTTTTTGTCCAAGGACAGACGGGCAAAAATAAAGGCAAAGAATAGAGTCTCAAGGTCAGTTTAGTTTTGCCAACGTTGAGTATGTTGTCTGGTGGCATTTTTTTTTTTTTTGTTTTGTTTTTCTATACCACTTATTCTGAAGTTTTAATGAGTTCGCTGGCTCAGACAATACACCGGAAATTAAGCAACTGAACTGAACTGTCGGACATTGTATTTTCTTTTTGGCAAAACGAAATCACAAAAAGCAAATAAAATTTCTGAGAGCGGCTGTGTTCGTGTTCGGATTGCTGTAGCAGTTCGTGCGCCTCTTGTTAGGCTACACTTGAATAAAAGAGTAATTATTTTAAGAGAGCGGAGTTGGGGCAACGGGAAGGTTGAGTGCAAATGGCACTGAGGCTGATACCGATGCCAGTTGCTTTGGCAACCGACCGCATCATCTCTCTACCTCTGACCCCTTTCGCCCTTTGCAACCATTTTCAAAGCGTGTGCGCACAAAAAAAAGCTGCCATTAATTATGTGTTTTTTTTTTTTTTGTTTTTGAGAGTGAAGCGAAGCAGCAAAAACATATTGAAATGCATTTTTCATGGGCAGCAGCACGCGCTGAATGCGTTACCCTGGACAACCAGCCCATCCACAACCAGAGTTTATCCTTGTGAAAAATGCATAAAAGTACAGTGCATGTTATTTGCAGAATGCATTCGCTCTGTCATGAACCAACAGCATCTGCACTTAAGCAACCGGATCAGCAACAGCGAGAGCAACAAAAACCACGAGAACAAGGAGAAAGGTGCATTTTGCATATTGCCGCCAGCTGTTGCATGCAATCACAACACCCCGCAGAACACATACAATTTTTGTGAAATGTTTTGGCCACGTTTTGAGCTTCGCACTTAGCTGCTGTCACTTTGGCATGGTGGGACGTGGCAAGTGGCAGACAACTAAGCGTAACCAGCCGAAACTGCATACAACGTATACCGCTCATAAATGTTCGCTCGTATAAAACAAAATTTGCTGTCAAACTCGACTGAAAACGAATTTAATATGCTCTCTATCACTAATTACCAGTCACGCAATCTTCCATTAAGGTGCTTTAACTCGATTTCCGGTTTGATGCGCTTTTGTTTGTGCCACACACCGAGATTGCCGGAAATTAATTTCGTTTATGCTGCGCTTCGATTTGCTTCACTCTTTTACTCGAATTGAATCTGTGGCCCATTCATGCTCCACAATTCTAAGGCCACAGCTTGTGAACAGTTTAGATTTTTGTTCAATAATAGGTATGTTTTCAAGCATGTGCTTTAATTCTGTTGGTTGTTACTTTTCCAGAGTATCTGTTAGCTAATCAACTTTTATCTATTTTATCTATGCAGTTTAATAGTGGAATAGACTTGCTTAAAGGCCTTGCTTCAGCATATTTTACTCCTAGCGCAGGCCATGTCCTGCAAAATTTAATAAGTCTATGCACACTCGTACATATATATATATATATATATATAAAGTAGATCATCTATACATATAAATATATTTGTTAAATAGTTGCATGCAGCAACAGCAGCAGCTGCTTCTGAGAAATGGTCAAAGTTTGCTAGGCGGCACTTTTGTAAAGAGATTCAAATACTACATTTACTCTTTGAGCATATAGATAATGGCAAAAATGGCAACAGCTTAAGCCAAGTTAACTATATGCAGTTTGAGCAAGTTGAGTGAATAAAGTGAGTTCGCATTTAGAGCAAGTATAGAAATTTAAAGCAACAGGCAAATGTTATATGAGTTGGCAAAAAATTATAATCAACATATTCAAATACTCCATCTTCATATCACTTAATAAACAATTGGACTGAAAGTTAAGCAATCACTTCAATTGAATTGAAAATCAAATATTTTTTATACAGCCGCAATCTTAAATAGTCGAAATCAAGATCAATGTTAGAATTTCTGTGGCTTTTCTGGCAACCGCAACAAATAAGCTCAATCTTATTTGAGTCACTTTTACACATTACTAATGAATTGGTTTACCACTGAATATATATATATATATATATATATATATATATATATATATAAACATATACAGAGAGAAAGAGAGAGATTTGTGCGCATATTTTGACTATTGTGATTTGCCAATTTGCGTCGAGACCACAGAATGGAGGACACTTTGCAAAGGGATACACATTCAATATTAGCCCCATGGCATTTCTCAAGTTAAGTTGACAGACACAAACACACACGCACACACGCACACACACACACTCACATACACACACCCACACACGCCGAGAGCGAGAGCAAGCGCAGGCACAGATTGAGATTGGGCTTGTTAAAGTAAAATAACCATTCCCGGAATTACAATAAAAATCAGAGCAACAGCTTTTGGCATTACCCTTTTGCCTTGGTCACAACCCACAAACCACCTCTTGACTTCCCGCCAGGCAGCCACTTGAAGCTTGAAGCTTGAAGCTGTTGCTGACTTCACGCTCTCTGGCGTTTGTTTCGCTCCGTTGCCCCTGTACTGTTGGAGCCTGCTTTGGTTTTGCTTTGCTGCTGCTGCTGCTGCTGCTGCTGCTTCTTCTTCTTCTCAGACTCCTGCCCCAAACTTAATACAAGAAGATTAAATGTCCTGTCGCAGCAGGCTTAAGCGCTAAGCTCGGGACTTGCAGCAACGTTCTACGTTTCCCATTATGCCTGTGTCCGTGTCCATGTACATGTCCATGTGTGTGTGCACATAGAGAGAGTGAGAGAGGGAGAGGGAGAGAGCGTGTGCCAGAGTTGCTTTGGTGTTTGTGTTGCTGTTTCATGTTTATATTTCTGTTTGTGTTTTGTATTTGTGTTTTACACTCGCACAATGCCTTACCTAAAAACATTTTCCTTTACTGCTTTGGTTTTTACTTTTTTTTTGCAGTCTACTGAAAAGTTGAGCTGCTGCCTTCGCCTTCATCTATTCCCCCTCTCTGCTCCGCTTGCAGTGGCGTCTTCAATCGCCGCCTCAGTTTGTAAATCAAAATAAACATTGCTTTTTGGTTTGCCTTTGTTGTTTATTATGGCAGCACTCTCTATCTGCACTTCACATACACACACACACACACCCACACACACACACGTAGTCACCCACACAGACTTGCTTAAGTGTTGACGTCTGCACTTCTGTCTTGCTGCGAAGGCAACTTTATTAGGCTTTAAGTCTTATTTCGATTGTTTGCTTCAGATATTTAATCACACAATTGTTTTCGAGATTTGCTTAACATTATTGGACAAGTTGATTGAAGGACATGAGAAATTGAGTTTGTTGCTTAGATATGCGCAAGGTTTTCTTTTTAGCTTATTTAACTATAACAATATTAAAATTAGTAATACAAGTAAAAAGTGAAAACATCAGCGACTAAAGCTTCCGCTCTTAGTTTGTATATTATTTTATTTTTAATAGGTTTTGATTAATTTAGGCATTCTTTGTTTTTTTCTTAGTTTACTGGTTGAGCTGCCCTCGATTGCTCTTTAAAATTCTAAGCATCTGTGGCTGGCTGGCTTTTGCCTTTGTGGCGGCCAACTGTCAAGTGCGTTCCCGTCGCCGGAATGTATGCAATTTAATTTATTTCTGCGCTTCAATATATTTACACATAGCTGCAGGCACACGTGCTCTCTGTCTCTCTCTCTTTCTCTCTGTCTCTCTCTCTCTCTCTCTCTCTCACTTGTGCACGGCCTTCTTTTAAATTTCATTAGAGCACTCATTTTGCCCAAGGTGCTAAGATTACATAATTAATTTGCAGCCCAGGCCTTCGCAATTAATTAAATGTCTCATTTAATAACGCTTTGTTGGGCATTCTTAAAAGCACAACAACAAAAGCACCCCACACACACACGCACACGCACACACAGCGCCATATAAATTTACGAATTTTTCCGCATACGCCGCATGGGCGTATCGCCGACGCTGATTTATTTTTAACCTCAAAGCGTCATTTACTATAAAGATATTTTATACATTTTACGTTTATGAGCCACAAAAACAAAAAAAAAAAACCAAACACAAAAAAAGTAAAGCCCTGAAACTTTTACAACGTCGTTGTCTTTGCCATTGTCTGCAACGGGCGCACGTTGCGTATGCGCAACAATTTGTAGTACACACACATGGACGGAGTCAGAGGAAGAGAGTTGAAGCCGCCTAGAAATTTGTACATGCTCAGCCATTTGGCAAAAAGAACTCATTAAACCAGTAAAGTTCATTCACCAAGTTTGCATTAAATGTTGTCTGGTAACTTTTCAAAGGCATATTTTTGATACCCCCTAAATGATTTAATGGCTACGCCGATGTACGCACTTACTTGTTGCTGCTTTTTTGGTCTAGATGGCAGTGGCTCGCCACTCGACTAATCGACCAATTTTTGTGGCTGTAATTTAATATGCGAGCCAAAAGCTTTAATGTGCCCAGCACGTTGCGCTTACATCTGTTTGCCTCCAGGCACACTACACACACCTGTGTCAACAGGCATTTAAATTTTTAAAGCACTTGCCAGCCCAGCAGCTTCACAGTTCATTTCATTTGGCTTGACTTATGCAAACAGGCGCCAAGAGCCATGAGCCACTCCGAGGAGCCAAACAATTTATATTTCCATTGCCACGGAATGAATTCAGTGCAGCAAGCACCCTGTTGCTGGCTAACCCCAAAGCCCCACGCCATACACCATGTTTGCTGTTACCGCCCATCCACCCCCTGACACAATCAATCAACGCGTTCAAGTTGTGTTGTGCCCCACTCCGGAGTTCGGGTCCTTGTACGGGTCTTTGTCCGGGGCCTGGGTCCTCCGGATCCAAGCATTTGCTTTGTTCTCTTTAGGAGCACAATAAATGCAAAATAAAGGTGCTCGGGTATATGGGAAGGACAAAAGCAAAGTTCACACTGCGAAATCCCAATTTTATATGTATATATCTCCTTTTTTTATTGGGCACGCAAAAAAAGGGTTCAATCCGCGCGGGTGACCTGCATAATATTACGACAAATGTTCAAAAAACTTTTTCAATAAGCAAAAGTTTTGCATGCAGCTTGGGCTATGTTTGCATTGTATTTAGTTGTTGTGTTTGGAGTGGAGTCGAGTGGATTGGAGTGGAGTGGAGTGGAGTGGAGTATTTTCAGGTCTGCCCTTATGGTTGGTCTGCTCTTTGTCAATTTGCATAGTTGTCAGTGGCCCAGTTGGCCAAAGCGAACTAAAAAATTCATAACCAAATTGGATGGCAAATGGTTGGCAAATGCTATGAGAAAAAATGTATATATAAGTTAACTGTCATTCTTGCTGCCGTCTGACGAATTTCGATGTTTCACATTCTCACACACACACACACATATATACTCAGCCACCAACACAGATGTAATGTGCAAGCGTCAATCATCTTTTAACAGCACCCCTCGAACCGTTCTGCTTTTGTCAGTCCTACGACCAGCTGTCGTCAGCCGCACTGAAATGATTTGTCAACGCAACAAGCGCTGCCGTCAGACTCCATCAGCAACCTGTCCATCCAACTGTCTGATTGTCTCTCTCTCTCTTTCTCTTTCTCTCTCTCTTTTTTCCCCTCTGGCAGACATGTTTGTAATTGTGGGTAATGCTGTCTTAACTGTGATTCTGGCAGCTGCATGAGCTTTGCATTACGACCTTAACGTACATTAAATCTCAGTTAAGTTAGCTAATATATGATTTACTCTTCGTTTAACTTAGTTTATGAACAGCAAAATCAAGAATGATTTGTACGACTACATGTATAGCTAATGGAACAGATGAGTCTGTAGAAGCTGGGTAAAATCAACCTTTTCATTTTGAACAGTGTTGGACAGTTTTAGATGTATGATGACAGACAACCAACCAGCAGCAACCCCTACTTTAAGCCCCTCTCCGTCCTACTGTGTTCTTATTAAAAAATCATCACAGAATCATCATAAAATGAAATCGAATCGATGCGAATTGAATCGTTGTCGGCTACATTTGAATTCCATTAGTCGGATTTATGTATTGTGATGAGTGAGCCATTAAAAAGCCTGCAACACATCGCAATCCCAGTTGGCTTAATTATGCAAATCACACAACTTAAAGCTGATGCTGCCCAACTGATGCTGTCACTGATACTACTGGTGTTTGTTGCACATATGGACAAATATCACTTGAGCATAGCTATGAATATGCAACCGACAATATGGATGACGATGGCCTTATTAAATGAAGAATGTGTTGATCATTATAACGAGCACATCACAGTGAGCGAGAGGACGAGAGCACGAGAGAGAGATTGCATATTTTATAATAAATGAAACGTGTGTCAGGTATGTTTAACTTTTACCTTCACCAGACGTGCACTGTGTGTGTGTGCCCCGTCAGCCATATATTATTTAAATGGAATATGCTGCAGTCAGCCAGGAGACAGAGCATAAAAGCTGTCCTCAATGCCTGAGTGTAAATATATGTTGAGCTGTTGCTCTTTTTCGCACACACAGGAAGTGTCAGCTATATAATGATTACAGTTTCAGCTGATGCCATACAGATAGTTAGATAGTCAGGCAGACAGACAGAGAGTCACTTGACTCCCACAAAAGGCGCATTGATTAGTGTGAGAATTGTCTGTGTGCCATGGGCGTAGAAAGTATTTCAACTAAGGGGGAACAGAACTAACAAGAAAATAAAAAATAATAAATAATAATAAATTATTAGCAACAAGGCGAATAGCAACAGAACACAAAAAACGCTTAATAACACACAAATAATAAAATGAATAACAGAATATATATCCTAACAATATCTTTTAATTAAATCAGTCCAATTAAATGTTATCCGATTTAATGTTAGTTAACCACTGACTACACCCCTGGCGGCTGGAACTATGAGCTGCTCTACTTATCTCGATTTTCACATAAGAGTGCAATCTACCGTCGAGTCGAGAGCACGTTTGTATATTAATATGGTCATTGATTTCGATTTGGATTACCATTTCGATTCTGTTTTTCGATGCGCATTTGGTTTCGGTTTCTGTTTCGAACTTCGAACTGTGTGCGTGCTTTGGATGAAGTCATGAAAGACCATAAAATGTCATAAAGTGCCATAAAAAGCGTTGGGGCGTGCAAAGTGCCGCTCAGCAACAGCAACAGAAACAAAAACTAACGACCCCACTGGACAGGCCTCGCAAAAGTACACACACAAAAAAAAGGACAAACACACACACAGACACACTCACAGACACACTCACACACACACTCAATCAGAGCAGCATAAAAAGATCAAAGTAGCTGACGAAATAGCTGCAGGCGAAACTGGTGAAAAACTCGGTGACAGAAAAAGGTTAGCGATTTTTTTATTTTTATTTTCAATTTAAAATGAAGAAGGTAAGAAAATTTAAAGGATTACTTACCTTTAAAGTGCCAATAGATGCAGCTGTTAAGCTTGTGGATTACAACTTCAAATTTAAAGTTAGAGCAACTTTGTAAACATACCAAAAACATGCTCCAACTTTCAAAGTTGATTTTAATCGGTTTCAGTTAGGTTTGAGAAGTTAGTTAGACAAACTCTTAGACCGTCAGTGCTACTTTCTTCATAGGCGTCAAACCTAAAGAACGTGATGAAGATGATGATGATGTTGATGACGTTGATGAGCTGGGTAAAGTCCATAATTAGGCCGACTGTCAGCGGGCGTAAAAAACACGTAGCGACAAGAGGGCTTAGATCAGACAGGCAGGCCGAGTTGGCGGGCAGGCAGCTTGGCAACTTAAAGCCGCGTTGGGTTGTGTCGAAGCTGAACAGCAAAAAGTTTTTAATCAGACCACGTTGGTCCAGTCGGCAAGTCCCGATCCCAGTTACAGTTGCCATCTCCATAGTTGCCAATTGGCCGACAGGTTCTTTGCCGCAGTGGCCGTGACGAACTTTTTAATGAGCAACGTTTTGCGGCTAATAAACATTTGTGTGTGTGCTGGGTGTCCTTTCCCATTTGCCAATTTAGTTGCCATGACGCCATGTTTTTAATTGGCAGACGCCGCTGTTTGGCCACTGGTTGTGGACCCCATTTTGTGGACCCTTGAGGGCCGACGCAACAGTTGACGCCACGCCACTCCGCAGGCAATTGCATATTTTATTAAATTGCCTTACACAGCCCATAAAAAGTAAAGAGAGAGCACCAACAACACCAACAATGTTCACATTATTCTGTCACAACAATTCATTACACAAAATGCTACCTAACACAGACTAAGTCACAAAAAAAATATTAAAAAAAAACCCGGGGAGAAAGTTATGAAAAGCCTGGCGCTAACCGCTTGAAATGACGCATAGGCTCCGTTGGCTAACAAAGAAAACTTCACTTTCACTATACACTGATACACTAAGCCCGTGAGAGTATGCCAGGCAGGAGCTTTCAATACGCTCACTAAGTAAACCAATAGCTCATAAGGCATGCTCTGGGAATTGCTAGGACGAGCTCATGTGTGAAATTTGCGCTCTGAGCCCAGTTGTTACACTTGTCACACAAGTTCTGTGTTTATTATGCGTCACATCTAATTGCTTAAAGTATTTTTTTATATGATTGCTTTTAGTTGCTTTTGAAGGAAAATTGTATGCCTCACGCGATAGTAGTGCTATATTTGCCTTACCCATTGAGCACCTAATCGCACTGTTATCGAATTTAAGCCCAAAATTGGAAATTTGAAAGCCTGTGCAGCGTGCAGAGCTTTTCGAGGGTATTAAAGTCTTTAGCGTTACCAAAAATACGCATAATAATATCCTTGCTCGGCCTGCTGTTGTTTTGCCTCCTGCTACAATTGTGTTTTTTTTTTTTTGTTTCGGCCATTTAAATTTACTTGGCAAAGTTTTTTGTTTGGTAAGGCCGCGCCTTGTGAAACTTTTTTGGTTGTCCTGCTGCCAGTTTTCCGGTGCGCCCCTTTTCTGATTTGCTGCTACTGTTTTTGTTTTTTGTTGTTATTTTTGCTACTGCTGTTGGCAGACAGCAAATCAACAAAATTATGATAAACAGCTGCAGGTAAAGGAACCTTAAAAAAAAAAACAAAGGATAACAAAAAGTAAAAACCAAATTGCAAAAAGCTGACCAACTGTGCCGAAAAGTCCTTGTTGGCCCGAAAAATCTTCTTTACCCTCAGCTTTTGTGGCACTAAGGCGGGACACAACGCCTTTTTTATTCAATAGAAAATTATATTTTCATTATATTGTCTACTTCACAAAAAAAAGAAAATTGCAAAAAAAAAACACAAGAAGCAAAATGAAATTGTAATAAAATCAACTTAAAATATTTGCACATGTTTACAGTGGCGTGTTGAAGCTTTTGATCTTTATATTACGCCGCATTGTTTGTGTTGTTATTAACTCGATATATATGTATACAAATATATATATTTCTATATGTATATATATATATACATTACATATATTGATATATATGTAAAGCACTGCCAAGGTGACAGCTATTCCCCAGCTAACAACGCAAAAAATTGTTGGCATATTGCCTGGCAAATCGCTCGATGCGCTTGGGATTCCTTTTCTCTCCCATTTAGCACTGCCAAAAATATTCCAACTTTCCAAGTTGAGCATTCTCCGTCACCCATACACACAAACACACACACAACACACATGTGCACAGCGAGGGGGAGCGCAGTGCTGAACAAGCTAAGCGTTATTTTCAGGTAGCTGACGAGCAAATATTTGCATATTTGATATTTTCGTAAGAACAAACTTATACCGAATGTAGATTTCGTTATCGATTTTTATCATAATGTTGCGCTTGTTGCTTTTTTGTTAGCCTTAATACCCTGCACCCATGTTCAAAGGGAGTTGTATATATTTATAATTAGACTGCAGGCATGAAGATAGCCTTATTTTAACGAATCACTTAAAATGCTAAAGCATAAAGTTAATTACAACTTCTGATCATTCAAATAAACCTAGTAGAGAGTATATTATATATGCTGTGCATCCTTCAGTTACCGTGAGTCAGTTTGCACCCATTTGTTAATGTTTGCTCTCCACTCTGACGATAAAAGAAGGCCGCACCTAACCATAACAATAACACCAACAACAACAACAACTGTATAGCCAACAACTATATTTGCAACAACAACAATGACAATAACAAAAGCAATAACAACACCCACCACGAGATTCGCATGTGCTGTCGTCATATTCGCCATGACGATGGAAGTTGCTCATTGTTCGTTAAATGTGGGAGTTCAGCTTTCTATAAATAGTCAGTTGTCTAGCTGGATATTGTAGGAGAAGCGCAATGCAAGGCAGTCCGTAAATATGGGGTGAAAAACTTTTAGTTCAATGTGCATTTTTCTGCTGCACATTCAGTGCAAACACTAATGAAATCAATAAAGATTAAAAACTAATCCGACTGTGCCAACACTGAATTTTGAAAACAAACCACAAGACAAATAGGGTCAAATGGACAAATGGGTCAGCCAGCTGGCAAGTGGGACAAAGAACAAATGGAAATTACAACCAGTTAGCAAGTATTCATTGAGAATTAAACAAATGATAAACGATAAATGATATATGCAGTGCAATTAATTATATCGAAAACATACGAACACAAGTGTTTTACATGAACACACAGAAATGTGTGCTGCAATATTAGCTCATTGTTATTTCGATTACAGGTACTCAAAATGTGCAGGCTGCAATTATTAAATTTGTGCTGTGCTTGAAAGCATAATTTGCACATGTATTTACACAGCACCTATACAATTTAGCAGTTTTATTTATATACCTTAATTTATAGAATAATCCAGAAACAATAGAAACATACAAATTGTTATTATTGTGTTAAAGATGACTTTGAACTGATTAAATTTAAGTTTACTTTACGGATTTCCATAGAGCAACTTTTTGTTTTCGTACTTGTGCTTTCTATTTCATAGTTTGGATTCACAAGAGACATGTCCTTTAGGTAAGTAATCTAGAAACTTGTATTTAATTGCAGTAGAAAATCAACTTTTATGCAACTCAACTTGTTCGGCTTTAGCAGCTGTAGAAAAGATGAACACTTGGCTAAAACTTATAATTTTGTTAAATATTAAGCAATTTTAGAATTGTCAATCTCAAATATTGAGGAAAATCAATAAGCAACAAGCTTTGTAGTCTTTGCAAACTTTTTACGTTTATAATAATAATAAGAAATCCTTTAGTTTTACTAAACAAAGTAAATTACTTCAAAAACTGAAAGCTCTCAAGAGATATGCTGTATCCTGATTGAAAACAAAAAATAATGCCATTAACCCCAGAAATTGATTTAAAACCTTTCACAAGTGAATTTCTTAGGAAAGCCAACCTTCAAAACCCTCTTTGAGGGTCACGTTTCCATTTAAAACCATATTTAAAAAGCCTAAATTTTAAAAAAGTAAGGCAACTTTTGATAAAGTTCTGGCTCTGGAAAGTTATGAGCCAGTGCTCAAAGCACTTTTATATGATTTTAACACGAATTCTGACGAGGAATCGTGTTTACAAATTTTAACTGTAGTCGCCATAAAAATTCAAAAGGATAACTACAAAATAATTGCTTTTGCGAAAAGGGTTAAGTTTTCACAAAGTTGTAAGTGCTTAAAGTTTACACCCATCTGCACATGCCATGAACTGATGTCTGCACCAGGTATTAATAAAATGTCGGTTTTAAAAAATATGTTGTTGCCCGTATTGTAAGCATATTCAATGCAAATTCTATGAATAAGTGAAACAGGCAACTGGAGTCGAGGTCGTTTGTGTTTTGCCTTTTCTTGTCGAGCACAAAGGATCTATGTATCCGCACATATCTATATATCAATCTAAATATCCTTATGCATTACAAAATGAATTACAAAATTTTAAATGCGTGTAGTCAAAATGCTTCGAGTTGTGTGCGCATGCAAATGTGCAAATATGTTGGGCTTGGATGGGGTGGAGTTTGTGGAAGCATTGAAGCATATGCGCAAAGATACACACACATACACAAATACATATCGTACACATATTGAATCCATAAATAAATCCTTAAGCAGAAATTGTAAATGTCGGATTAAGTGTATCATGGAGCGCACATCAGGATGAGTGTATGTGTATGCGTGTACATGTGTGTGTGTAAAAACTAAATGGCAAAAAGTACGGCTTAGCTATTGCTGCCTGTTGCTCTGCAGCTGCTAACCAGTTGCCCCAGGATATGTTGTCAAAACGTGGCTAGGTCGAAATAAAGTTAATTCCTCACAGCACTTACAACAAAGTGTTACCGATAATAATTACTTGCAACATTGTAATCCTCTTAACATTGCCCGATTTACAAGCAGAGTTAAGTGCCATATAACAAGCTCGCCCTCAAGCCATTTTCGAAAAATACCTTGGTGTAAAGAACATCAAGCCGCATTTTATTATCTATTTACTCACGATTCGCCATTCGCTCAAGTCCAACGCAAAAAAATCAAACACAAACCGACGCGACGCGAAAGAAACTCGCTATATAGCTGTCTATATGCAGGTGTTGCTTTTGTGTTTTGTTCTTTTTTATTGATGCGATTATCCAAGCGCCAAGATACGGGCAAACGCTGTCAAGTCCCCCAAAAGACTGTCACTCTGGATTGGAGCTGGCTCTGGCTCTGGGTCTGGCTCTCGTTTTACCTAATGCTTTAACTCAAAACTGGAGTTCGGCAAAACATACGAAGCTCACAACATACGCACCGAAAAAATAACGATACAAAAAAACTGTTGCGTCGCAGGGGAAAAAGGGAAATTCCCCAAAAACGGAAATCAATTCCCCGTCAGTACTAAACATTAACTACCATGGGCCTAAAAAGCAACAAGTTTTGTTTGGTATCAGGGTCAAACCACTTGTCAGTTTCATCATCATGGCCAACATCATCATCATCATCATCAGTAGCAGCAGGAGCAGCGTTTGCGTATCAATAGTTCAAAATATTTACAAAAAGAACAAAAACAAAAAAATTGACACGCGCTGTGAGCAGCTTTGTCAATGTCAATCGTAGGCGTGCTGGGGGGCGGACAGCGGGTCCTATGGACTTTTACAGCAACTAGTGGTCGCTCAGTGGCTAAAGTTACACAGCAACAATAGCAGCAGCAAGAGTGGCAGCAGCTACAAATTTGTTTACGCCTAATTGGGCTACGCTTACAAACAGCAACCCCCCAAAAAGTATGCAACATAAATTTCAATGCGTTCGTATCGTTCACACCCTTCACCAGAATGAGTGGGCATACTGAGTTCGAGGGTGTGTAAAAAAGGGATTCTAAACTGGTTTTATTATTATAGATTCACCATCAAATTGTTTCATTGGTATTTTATAGGTATTCAATATGAAAATGGAACTTACCAATATTTGAATATAGTTTGAAATTATTTGACATACCAGAAATATGTATTTATCTTTATGCGTAACGCATTATTTTTTATATTTATTTGTATACAAGTTTCCTCAGAAACTTAATACGAAATACGGTGAGAAAAAAGTCTTTAGCAATAGTTTCTCCCCTGATCGAGAGCTTGTCCCCGCCAGTTTAGCTTAATTGCAGTTTACGTTTTTCTTTTATGAGTTATAAAAGAAGCCAGTTGCTTTTATTTATCAGCTTGTGTCAAAATGTTGCAGATTAGTTTCGATTAAGGAAGTGTAATACATTTCTTAACAGTCTCTGGCCAAACAGATTAAAATATCTAAAAATATTCAAAATCCAACTAAGCATACTTTCTATGAATAATTTATTAACTCCTAAGCTCGAGTTGAGTGCAGGCTATTTGGTAGTCCAACTTGCAACATACAAAAACTAATACGTCCCAAGTAAACAAGAAAAAGAAAATATAAGAAAGCACTCAAAAATTGTGTTACATATGAATAAGTTTTTATGCGTGTGTGTGTGTGTGTGTGTTTGAGTATTCTTTGTGAAGCATAAATCAGAGAGTCGCTCCAGACAATAACGAATAGAATGTGAGTGTGTGTATGTGATTGTGTATCTGCTGGCCTTGCCACACACCCATGCACACACAGATACACGAAGTGGCAATGTTTTTTGTGTCTACCATTTGTGTTGCGGCTCTTTGAGACCATAGTAAAATTGCACATGGCTTAAGCTCGTTTCACTGGGCAATTGATACAACCATCGGCAGCAATTTCTGAATACAAAAAAATGCAAAGTCAATTTCAAGTTGAATATTGGGTTCAATTAGTAAAAGTGCCTGTCATATTCACGTACACATACACACACACACACTCCCGTAAGAACTCAATGTGGCGTATAATTCAAGCAAGCTGCAACATCAAATGCAAAAGCTGAAGCGCAATTAAACCGTTCAAAGGATTTATCGATTGTTCTTTTGCCAATCTGGCAATTCCATTTAATTAAATCTCTACAGTGTCTGCTAATGATGGGCCCTTGAGCTTGCGGTCTATCTCCTCCTCCACCCGCCCCCCTCTAACTGAGATAAGGGGATAGTTGAGGTAACTAATTAATGTGGCGACAATTGAATGCAACTTGAATCCAAGTTAAAAGCTCGTTTAATCAACTCCAGACAGCTGCACTTCGAAGACTAATCAAATTCATTTATACTGTAGCTCTTTTGTCATTTTTTTTTTATAGCCGCCAGGCACCGGATTTAATGTCAGCCGGAAGTCGCGCACAAAGATGGCGCCGCCGACATTGCTCAATGCTACTGTTAACAAGCATCGACATGAGCTATAGGTGCCTTCCTGTGCACTGAGAAATAACAAGATAAGAATTACGAATTTTGATTTTACAATTATTATTTACACATTATATTTACACATATTAAATAACCGACAAATTTTTTCAACAGATTTATAAGCGACTCTTTTTTTAGAACTGTTTCGCTTCAAGCTTTGGCTTAAAACCACAAACTGAATATAATATTGTTTTTTGAAAAAATAAACTGACATGAATGATATGTTTTAGATTTTTGTTTCTTTTTTCCAAGTGTGTGTGTGTGTTTCCGTTTGTGTAAAAGGTCTTCTGTCCTCTGTGCTGTATTAAAGCAAATTATGGCTTTTATTATTGCAGCCTTCGCAGCTAACGAAAATATCCCAAAGCAACTGAAGAACGTATATTCCTCTCTAGATGTTGTTGTTGTTACTCTTATTGTTGTTGTTTGCTTAACGTTGATTTCGGTTGGGTTGCTAGCTGGTTGCTTTATCTGTGCTTCAGTTTTGGGGTTCACCTTGCACATACTAGGCAAACTCATTACGAAAAATGAGCGTCCTGCGGCGTTCAAACAAAGCAAGGTTCTCCACCTGAGGGCATACAACACCAGACCACACCCCCACACACTCCACCTTCCACTCTGGTATGCCCTACTGCCCTCTCGTCATGTTAATGTATACAATGTATGTATGTATGTGTGCAGTGGCTTGTTTATGCCGAAATTTGTACACACTTACACTTGCCAACCAACCACCCGAATATCGATTTTGTTTGATGTTTAGGCCAGACCAAAAACGATGCCAGGACACGCCAACAGCCACCCTCAGGCGCAACAGCCGCATCATCATCATCATCATTATCCTTGTCCCACTGCGAGGCTTCCGTTAACGTTTACTTGCCGCTTCATCTTACGCTATCGCGCATTTTAAATATTAACAGCGTGTAAAATGCCAAATACAATATAAGTAGCCGTATATACATTGTATTCACAGGGTGTCCTTCAATGACATTATTTAATTGACTAAACATGTCTACCGGCTTCCGTAGAATCTCATTATGGGGTCTCCTATCAAATAAAATACTTCTAGACAAATTTCCGAAAGAAGTTTATGAAGTAATTTTAATAACATGGAATACTAATCTGTCTTCTTGATATCTAATAAACTATTAATTATAGAGGAATTTTCGCAAATATATTTATGAAGGAACATCAAAGAGCGATATAATATCAAATATGAAAGATATTATTCGCTGCAATGAAAGATTAAAAACTAAACTTGTCTGCAATAATTTCGCATGATAGCAGGAAAGTTTTTGCTGCAAATTCAACAGCTCTAAATTCCTCTCTTAAATTCCAATTAAACAAGAAGATTGCATTTCATGTTTATTTGCGTTTTATTCAGCAAAAAACAAGAACAGCAAAAAAAAAAAACAGACTTAATCCAAAGCTGATTATACAATTGAATAGCACCCTGTTTGTGTAGCTTGAAACTTTTAACTTGAAGGTGCGCAGATTTCTTCTTCTTTTTTTGCTACCGCTTTTTATGAGCTGTTTTGGCTCGATTTTTATGCGAAAACAGTTACACTTGAGCTGCTGCGAAATGATTTATCCAAATGTTTAACTGTTATGAGTGCCGCTGGCTGACTATGTATGCTATGTGTCTATATTTACCTACTAAGTGTGTGGGTGCTTTATTTGTAGTAGTTTTGCTATTTCCCAGTTAATTAGCTGACGTAGATTTTACCCGCTTTTTACCCGTGGGAGTTCATTAGGCAAAAAGCGACAGCAGAAACAGCGCAAATTCTTCGAATTGCTTTTAAAAATATCCTGCATTCACACACACACACAGAGACAACCAACAAACACGCACGCACACACTCAACCTGCGCATATTCATTCATGCTTAGCTTTTATGTCAGCGATGCTTTCATTTTCCTTTATTTCAAACGGCAATTGCATTGTGCCATTTTAAATCCGCTTATGGCTGCAGCATGCGAGGGCCTGTGTTGCAAGGACAATAGAAAGTGTACTCAGCCAGGGTCTTAGTTGAAAGGGTGCTGGCATTCCTAGAACTTGCTGTACAGGAACAGACAAACAGATTAACAGACAGACGGTCATTGCTAAAAGATCAAGAATTTAATTACCTCCTTTCATCTATATATTCCCAACTTGATTATATTCATTTAACGCCTTTTCATTAAACAAAGTGTAAGAATGCCATCGCTGGAATTTTGTAATAATAAATTTTGCAATAAGACGCAGAACACTCTCACACACACAGAGACGTAGACTGGTTTATACTCGTGCAAAACCTGATCAAATTAAAATTCAAAATAATACACTCACCGGCAGCAACAGCAGCATAATTTAACCCCTTCTTAAGCTTCACTTTGCAATCGACGCAGCAACAACAAATCGTTTTCCATTCGCAAAGCGCCCCAAGCAACAACACGTTAATTTAATTTCAGTTTCACTTCGTGAACCTACTTAACATTAAATTAGCACAATTTAAATATTAAAATCAATTTTAATTGCTAGCCACGACTATCAGTCATAATAGAGATTCACTTTGCGGATCTCTCAGAGAGTTTTTGGTTATTAGACTTGTACAACATATGAAAGGTAAACCCATTGGATAGAGTTCCTCAGATAGGTATCTAGATATTTTAGAATCGAGCGTTACTTGTGACTTGCAGTTTTCTTCAGGTTTCTCTGTTCTTATACCCAATTTTAAATGGGCAGAGTTGTGTAATAATCAGTGAACATATAAAAGAACTTCTGTAAATCCAATTTACTATCAATTTTTGAGTAACACATATTAAGAGGCCTTAAGAGGCTGTCTAGCCGCTGAACCCCCCTTGGCAGAGTGGCTGACTACGGCTATGAGCACATCACTTGCTGCTGCATATTGGTCGCTGTGGTTGAAAGTGCTGTGCGTTTGATAAAAGCCTGTGCCATTTTTTTTACTTGTCTATGCTGCCGTTGCCTATGAAAATTATTTGCACTCAATGCCAAACAGTAGATGCCCTGCTTTTTACTTCAAAAACCAAAGCACTTTCATTAGTTCAACACGCTCACGGTCAGCAGCAAAAACTTCCCAATACTCAACCTCAAAGCCCAAAACCCGTCGGAAGGCCAGCAACAGCTTCAATGGGGCAGATTACCTTGTAGATGCCGCCCCTAAAATAGCATAATTTCCTGGGGTAAACTTTGGCGCCACCCGCACCAAACAACTGTGCTAAAAAGGGGAAGAGCCACAGCAAAAGCTTTTGAGGAGTTGTGTTGATGTGCAAGTATGTGGTTGGTGTGCGGGTGGTGTGTACTCCGTGGGCTGTGGCGGCATTAACCAGCTTGGCCTTGGCATAGCTACCAAGCCAGTGACAACTCGGGCGCCTTTGCTAAATTAATACAAATATTTTGCTAATATTTTAAGTACACAAAAAATTCAGCTTTAACATGTTTGTTAAATACTAACTTTGAAATAGGATTCAAATACTTGTTTAACTTTAGTCAAGAGTACTTCACATTTTTCCGCAGTTAAAAGAAATTGATTTAAAGATTACAACATTTTCAGCGTTGTTTCTATTTAAAACTAATTATCTCTTTATTTATAAATTATCATGTGTTGTTGTCTGTTTCATAAATGTACAATTATTTAATATATGTAATATAGTATAATAATAATAATAACAGGTTTCTTTTCTCAGTTGCATTTTTACATTATTTTATATTCGCATCAAAATATAAAACGAAAAATGTGTCATTAATGTGGATGTTGTTGAAATTCTTTTGTACGCTGTTCAAATTGAACTAAATGGTTGGACTGTTGGGGAAAGGTTAGGGTTAGAGTGCAAGAGACGACCTTAGCCGTAACTAGTCATAAATTGTATTTAGCTTAAGTGATAATTGCCACCACACACTCTATCTCTGTAAACCTCTCTCTCTCTCCTTTCCTTCTATTTAATGCTACGAGTATTTGTTTTGCTTTCGTGTAATAGTATGTTTTTACGGGCTGTAATACTTTCGATTAAGCTGAACTTTCTTCTTATTTATGATGCACTACAAGCTACAATTCTACAGAAGCTCTGTGTGCTGATCTCACTTGAACTTACTTGCTAATCTAGTAGTCATGTTCAAAACTGTGTACATGTTTAGGTGCACATTATTTAATTTTGAAAGCTCTGCGAGCAGACATTAACGATCAATACTAGAACATGACTAATTTTAAACATATATAAGAAACATATACTAATTATGCATTCCATGAATGTGCAAAATCGCGGCTGCCACGACTAAAGAAAGCCATTTGAATCATGCTCTTAAACATGATGAATCAGATCAGAATTAATGCGACTTAAGTTTAACGTATTTTCTCTCGTTACATACAAGTAAGGCGTATTGTGTGTGTGTGGGCGGGGCGTGGAATCGGCTTCACATATATATATATATATATATATATATATATAATATATTCACATACAACATAAACGACTGTGTGTGATTTATAAGTAATAATATATAGTAAATTTTTACAAGTCACTTCAATGAAAAAATAAATAAAAAGAGCGGGACAGAAGCACGTTAAAATCGAAACTAGAACATAAACAAAACTGAACAAACGATGCAACTGTGCAGCTGCCACTTGTCGCAGTAGCTACTCGGCAGTCTCCAGTGATAGGGGCGACTGTTGCAGCGCCAATCCGGCTGCTGGTCATTGACGTGGATGCATCGGCGGCGCATGCTCCCGATATGTCTTCAGCTTCGTCTCCATGGCCTGCAAAAGAACAACAACAACAAGTTGATCAAAAACGGTTGACAGACAAGAGGCAGCAACAAAATACAAAGAAACAAACAAAATATAAAAACATATAAGACAAGTTACAAAATGTAAATGTTATTTATTAACGTAAGCATATTAAATAAATGCAAGCGCCAATTAAACAATAGTCAAAAAGCTAATTCAAAAAAATCCTTGTTAGCAATTTTTATGGGGGCGTCTCTGCGGCAGGCTCCGGAGAGTCCTGCGTGCTGCGCATACGTTCCGCAAAACGCCTAAATATATTTGTGCCAATTTGCAAACTGCTCTGACGCTGCGTTGCAGCCAGAACAGGAGCAGGAGGAGGATTATTGATATCTGTCCAGCTGACATCGCTGCTGGTGGGCGTTGTCTGAGCATCGCCGCTGACGCCGCTGCCAAAGGCGCGACGAAAGAGACTAGTTTCGCTGCCGGGCGGCGGCAGCGTGGCACGTTCGCAAGCGCAACGAAACTTTTGACAATCAGGACATAACAAGGCCTTGTCCCACTAAAAAAACATATGAAATAAATATTGAACTAAAAACAAGACACAACAAAAACCATAAAATACATCATATGCAAAATAGAGTTATAGGTAGTACTAGGTAAAGATATAATGTATGCGTTCCATATACCATGCTTTGAGAGTATTAAACAAGGGGAACTTACGTTCAGTTTTCTTAACATGTCGGCCACAATGTTGAGCGCCGTGGTGCGGGAGCTGGCATTCATAGCATTGCCATTGATAAGGTTCTCGGGATCTGCAAAAAGGGAGCAAACACAAGAAACACAGCATTGGTTAGTTTATAGGCCTAATTAACAATTAGTTAACAATGACAAATGGCAATTAGTTACAGCGACAAACGAACACAAACATACACAGGCACTGCCTACGAGAAATGTTTGCAAGTCATGAAAATTTAGCTTACATTTAATAATTTTGTGCATATAAAAATACAGAAATGTAAAAAAAAACAAAACAAAAAAAATATGCTTAAATATATACAATATGGAATTTCTTTTGGATGTTGTGATTATGATTGATTAAACTAGCTTATATTGGTTGGCTTGGTATGGCGAGATGATTTGGATAGCTTGAGGATGCGTTTTGTTTGCTTCAATGAACTGATTATCTTACTTTTAAGCGAATGTTGCTGTTGATTATATTCGTTTCTATTAGCTAAACTGCCATTTAGCGAACTAACGCTAACGCTGCCGGCTTTTGTTGCGGTGGCATTGTCATGTTGCATCAGTATATCACCATTGCCCAGAATTCCATTGGGCAGCGATGCTGACGAATTCATCGAGCTGTTGCCGGTGTTTGCTGTATTTGTTGCTACTCCTGTTGTTGTTGTTGTGCCATTCGCTGGCGTATAGCGCGCCTTCACATTCAGCTCCTGCTTGAGATCTACAAGCAGAATTCACAGTCAAACAAAGTTTGAATTTAAGCTCATATCACAAAACGCACCGCGGGTCTCGTCCATTAGCCGCTGCAGTTTCTCTTGCAGCATCTCCTTCTCGTCCACCTCCATCTCGAGGAGCGCATTCTTTTCATAGGCTTTGTCCAACATCTTCTCAAAGTCTACTATGCTCTCGTTGAGTATTCGATGTGCACGCTCCAGATCATCGTTTTTTTGCTCCAGTTGTCGCAGATATTCCTTCATCGAATCGCGCTCTTTTTTCACCGTCTCATACTGTTTATCCAGCATTGCCATTTCAATGCCATGTGAGTCCACCTTGAGCTGCGTGAAGTATTTGGTAAATTATGTTTTTACTTTTTCTATTTCTATGTCTTACCTTAAGCGAATCGTTCTCTTTCTCTAACATATTAAGCTTGGCTCTGAGATCTTTGATTATACTCTGTTTTTGCTCCAGAGTGGCGTCCATTTCGGCCTCCATTTCTCGGGACTGTTCAACGTATTCGTCGTACTCCTGTTTTACATCTGTCCATCTGCAAAGGCACAACAAACATATTGTTATGAGTTGAAGGAGTTATCCAAGAGCTTTTCTTCACTTACTCTTTGTGGTACTGTTTGGAGCGCTCTTTCCAATATCTGCACTCGTCCTCGACACTGTTAAACATCGGTGGAGCCTCCATTATTACCTTTTTTTTGTGTGTTTTTGTGTATCGGTGGTCAAAATAAACTAAACTGGGCTCGAAATATTCGTTCGTTCGTTTTTTTTTATAGCTAAACAAATTCGTTTAATTGGCCTGTTTTGTGGCACTTAACTACCAATTTTCTACTGTTTAAAAATGAAGCCAAAACACAGTTGTTGGTAGTCCGTGGATCTGAAAGCGTTTAAAGTGAAAATGTGAAAAATCAATTAGAAACAGGTGTTCTCATCAGCAGCTGTTGTTGTTGCTGTTGTGGTTTGTTTTTTGACTATGCCAGCTAAATAAACATTTGTATTTGTGACGTCGACGCCACTTTGGCTCTGCGTTTCCCGTACCTAAGCCAACAACAACAAGAACAACAGTGTCAAAGATACGACGAAGTTTCCAATACAACAACGCGCAGCAGCAGCACAAAATGAAATCATCGCACAATTTTCACACGACTTTTTTACCATAGTGCAAGATTAAATCGACATTACAAAAAATTTAATACCATTTAGCATACGTTACTCACACTTTACAAATAATTTGACTACGTTTGCTTTGGTTTATTTACATAAAAACCGCATATAAATAAGTTATGCTTGTAAAAATTTACCACTACTCCGAAATGCACAAGCCAACCTGTAGCCCTGGGACCAGTGTTATACAGTGCACGTGGTAGTCAACCCTGCGCAAATGCAGTCGATGATTTTGTTGCAGTTGAATTTAAATTCAATTTTTGTTTTGCTTTAATATATATATTTATATTCTATGATAATTCTACATTGTTTTATAACGATTTAGTTTTCGACGAGTCTTACGTCTACGTATCGTTCTCTTCACGTGAAAATCTGATTTTTCCAACGAGCGACCAGGAAATACAATTGATCTTTTTGCTGTGTTATCACTGCTGCTTTCATTTGATATATGATATTCGGCATCCACATCTATATCGGAACTATCGTCAATGATTTGCGGTGCGTTTAAAGTCATATCTCGCATTGATATTTGATTGTTTGAAACTGGTTGCGTTTCCCCGTCGCCAACTATCCGCAAAGGCAATGGATTAAATGAAAAGCTTTGAGTAAATTGCCGTTGGCGGGTTTTGCGTCGTAAGCTGTGATTAATCCTTTGTGTCTCTGTTTCACTTGAGCTGCTGTTACAGCCGTCATTGACTTTTTCAGTACTACCCTCTAGATCGCTTATAAATGATTCTTTGGAATTATTTTGTGACATTTTAATTACGGACCGCTCCATAAAAAAAAACAACAAAAAAGTAAACACGAAAGTCAGCTGGCCGACTATGACAACTCTGTGCGCCACGGTCACACTGGCAAATCCAGGGCTGTACAATGCGGACTGATAAGTGTGACCGCAGTTTCATCAGTGCAAGTGTGGCCAGCTCACTTAATTCTGCGTCGACGGCAGCAGAAGTGCACTTTCAACGAAATAAGGTAAAATTCAAGCACAAAATAGACATTCAAACATTAAACAATTAGCACCATTGTATATATTAACTAAGATAGTGATTAACAACGATTCTGTGCGCTGGACCAATAAGAACGACCTGGTTGAAACGGCCAGAAAATTGATTATTGCGGAGCATGCCGAAAAGGGAGGATTTAGCAGAAGAGTGGAAACGGAAAACAGAAAAAAAGAAAAAACAATGTAGGAAAAAAATCGCAAGCCTATGCACCAGCAAACAAAGAAGTCGTACCTAAAAATATGCATATAGTGTATACTACTAAAACCTGTGTGTGACTTCTTTTTTACTTGCTTTTCTTCTATTCGTTTATTTGCAGTTGAAGCATTTGCGTTGCGGTGTGTAGAAAAAGAATAAGAAGAAGCAGCAGCAGCAACAACAATTGCAATTTGGGTGCAATACTAACGGGACTTGTGCTTGGTGCAAAACAAAAAGTGAAGACAGAAAATACCACGCCGATATGGCTGATCCCGAGAAACAAAGCTTGATAAACAAGGACGAGCCCACCGCGGCCTCTTACCCATCCTTTCCAAATGAGGGCACCGAAAATCCAGGCAGCAGCGTTGCTGCCAATAACGAAGATGGTACGTATATGGCCACCCTAATCTATGGATTTCACTAAGTGCATTCACACCAACCACGTATCTGTCCGACTGCCCTCATGCGTGTTGATCTATGCGGGCAGAGATTGTTGTCTCCAGTGTTGGAAACCCAACAAGTGTTCGCTCTACTTTGCAGCTGCTGCTGCCGCTGCTGCGATTTGCAGTCGAAGGTCTGCCTCTAAACATGCTTTGTGCTAACTGACTCACTCATGATAAAAAAAATTCTGCATGGGAGTTGCTGTCAGTGTAGGTGTGTGGGTGTTGTTCGGGATGCAAGCGCAGAAGGGTGTAGGGGTGTTATTACAAACTACCCGTTTGCTCGACAATTGCAGAAAGTTCGTAACTTGATGCCAATTCGCATTGGAATACGCAGCATTTTGCTATTGTTGCGTAGATTATTGCAACTGTAACATAAACTTTGTTACACCCGCATAAATACTTGCTTCTTGGCTCTGGCAATTTTGAAAAATTACTTTAAAAAATGAACATGATTTATTTACTTATTAAAATGTTTTCATTTTTAAATTAACTACTTAATTTATTTTTTATTATGAAAATGGGTCTAAAAACATATTAAAAAAAATACATACTAATTGTTTTGTCAAACAATTTCTTCCTACAGCTCTTGTCGAGAGCATACAACCATCGATAAGTGCCCCGCTCTCCCATTGTTTTGTTGACGCTTTTATACCAGTGTCGGTACGAATTCTAGCGGCGTCGTTCGTCGTTCAGCTGTTTAATCAGCAGGCGAAGAGAGGCATTTTTATGAGTCATCCTATGCCTGTGTTCCATTATCGTCATTCACACACTGTTGAAGAGTGTACACCCCCTCTCCACACTGCCACCCATTACTCCACTGTATCTCGCAGCGCTTTTATGTTGCCCTGAACCTGATCACAGCACTGCCTTTTAATGTCATAGTCTATTCCCCAGGCTGAGAGCTATTTATAACCTTGCCATTAATGTATTCTTTCCCCTAAGATCTCTTAGTATTCTACTTGCTTGAAACCATACAGAGGTGTCTAAGTAATGGTTTGTCTTCGTACGCCAAAGCATTGATTGACCCACTTGGTTTTATCTCCCATTCTCCACCCATTTTTGTAATTATCAATCTCTTGCACGCCAAGCTCAGTTATCGGTGGCAGTGTCAGTGGCAGCCACTGCTTTAGTGCAACGGCAGTTGCAACTGAAGCAACATGTATTTGTTTTACACAAAAAATACACCAACTAATCGATCTTGCGCATCTTTGCTTCATCCAGGCAGCACGGCACAATCGGTGCCTTTCATTGGACCCGATGAGCTACCGCCGCCGTATCAGAGCAGTGGAACTGGCGGCGTGCCCATGGTCACCTGTCGCGTCTGTCAAAACATGATTGACATAACCGCGAAGCGGGAGCAACACGTGGTCAAGTGCACCCACTGCAATGAGGCAACTGTAAGCATTGCTCGAAACATATTCTTATCCATATTCATAATACATCTTTTGCAGCCCATAAGGAATGCACCACCCGGCAAGAAGTATGTGCGCTGTCCTTGCAATTGTCTCTTAATTTGTAAGAGCTCATCGCAGCGCATCGCTTGTCCACGTCCCAATTGCAAGCGTATTATCAATTTGGCTCCAAGTCCAGTGACACCGCCCGTGCCAACCATGCCGGGAATGTGCCGTGTCACCTGTGGCCACTGCTCCGACACTTTTTTGGTAAGGCGCCCAACACGTTTAATGCTACAAATTGAGAGGGAATAGGGAATATAAAATAACATTCCATGTTTAGAGTCTCTTAAATATAGTTGTTCTGATGCGTAGCATATTAAAAAAATTTTATTAATATTTGTTTCTTGTACGCCACACAGTTTAATACCTATAACAACGCACTGGCTCGCTGTCCACACTGCAGGAAAGTGTCTTCGGTGGGTTCCCGTTTCGCCAATAGTCGTGGCGTCCTGTTTGCCATTGTTGCATTGCTCTTCCTCATTGGCAGCATTGCCCTCACCGTGGGCACGTACTCGTACGCAAATGTGAGTAGCCTTAAATTGTTCATCTATGTCGCGTGTATATATATATATATATGTATTTTCTTTATCAACAGGATCATGGCGGCATGTACTTTGTGTACGTTGTAATGTTCTTTATTGCGATGCTCACATCGGCCCGTTCCGTTTATTATTTCAGGCTTAAAGTAAGCGCGATCGATGGACCCATGTAAAATTCGAGGCGCGTCGGTTAATATGAAAGTGCATTGTTTTATTTTTATAAATAAATATATATATATATATATAAATATATATACATATATAAATATATACATAAATATATAAATTGTATTTGTATATTTATATAAATATATATATATATATATTATGCATATATATCATTCCTTTTGATATTAAACCCGTTTATCAGAAAACAAAAAGCAAACAGCAAATAGAACACAGCAAATATATAAGGGCAAACATTTCTCAACATTTTCATATGCGGGGCCGCCAGCAGATTCTTCTCAAAAAATTAAACATAAAAGAAACATCAGCAAAAACAACAAAAGTAGTTTTGTCGCGCATCTTACAAGAGTTATTCGTGTTGAATTAATATTAAACTTAGCTAAATCGTCAGCAAGTAACTCTCCCATTTAAAGTGATTTTTTAAAAAGCATAATTAAGACTACAATCTAATTACAAATTTAAAAAAAAAAAAAACACAAATGCAAATAAAAAGAGCAACAACAACAACAACTACGTATTCTGAAGAAAAAAAAAAACAATATTTCGTAATACCAAAACAGCTAAAAAATATATAGTAAAAAGCAGAAAAGGCAGATGCTTAAAACGATTACATAAATGTGCTAATTAAAAGCAGTAATGGAAACTAAAAACTGTACGCAATTTATTAGACAAAGTTGACTGGCAGACAGAAAAACGAAACAACAGAGCGATTGACCTAATTGCACCCACATCTAATAGCATCTATTAAAGCAAGTGTTTTTTTTTTTACAAATATCTAAGCGCCATTTTTCATATAAATATATATACATATATTATACATGATATACTTTTTTATACGTTTGTGTGTTTTTTTTTTATTGCATTAATATGTTTTCTGTTCGTGCTCGTTCCATATTTTTCGATATTTATTCTCGAGAGAGTATGCGCTTAAAATTGATTGTGTTTATTTTCGCTTCTTCAAAAATGTACTAAGAATTTACTTACGCCAAAAAAAAAAGCTGGAAAAAATATATGTTTTATAAATTTTCGGGGCGTTAGATATAATCGAAAAAAAAAGCGTATAGCTAAATAGTGCTAATAAAGGTACATAATTGCATATATATACACACACACACAATTTAACTAAATACGATGTCTTGAAGAACAAAATAAAACAAATATAATAAAATAAATCTATTAGAGAAAGGAAACCAAACGCTCATGCAAACAACAACAAAATAGACAGCAAAATGCGTTAAAAATAACGTATAAATTATATTAAAGAGGAAAGGTTTACTTTTGAAATATATAAATATATACAACATTTATATTTAGTTATATATTTAGCATACACATACACTGTAAATAAAATGAAATAAAAAAATAACGAAAAACCCAGTTTTCTTGCACGAAGGAAATTTAAATGCCAAAAGGAAGGGATATTATTCTAGTGTTGGTGAATTTGTATAATTTCGTCACTCCGTTAATTGGCAATTGGCAGCACTTTTACTGTTAAAAGTGACACTTGTCTCGTGTCAACTGTTTTCACAAAGTCATCAGCGCATTATGAAAATAACGTTTAGTCCTTTTCCCGCTGGTACCCAATTGCATGTGGAAACCTGCTTCGGGGATCACATAACTGGCGATGTGGTCACCTACGAGCACAGCGTAAAAATGTTAATCCTCAACTGCTATGGCAAAGATAAAAATGGCAAAAAGTGTTGCAATAGGACAATAGTCAATTTGAATTATTGCAAGAACTTGCAGATTATCAAGGAGGCCAAAATGACAGATAGCTGCAACAATCCACCAGCGCCGCTCAACTGCAAGCACGTAAGCTGCAGACTATTTATAATTTTTTTTTTTTATATTATTGATGACTTATTTTTGCTTGCAGCTGAATGCTCGCTTGCAGCAGTCTGTGGTGCAACGTGAGAGTTTTTTGTTGCGCAGCCGCACCGAGCATGCAACGCTGCGTGCCCGTCAATTGCTGCAGGTGCTCTCCAAGCACTTTGGCCAGCACGAGCTCAGCTGGCAGCTGGACAATATAATAGTGCTGCAACAGATTACAATTGGGCCGCCATATCGCAGCTGTGACATCAGCAGCAAACAGAAAATGCCTAAATTGCTGGCCTTTGTGCATCGTGTCGTGGAGCGTTTCAATGCACAAAACAAACAAGCAGGAGGAGGCGAGCTGGCAAAGTAAACACAAGCTGGTGCAGTACAAACCACTGATATAAACAATAATAATATTAATAATCTGTTGCCTGGCAAACATTTCTCAATACAAACAAAACAAAGAAAACTCACAAATTTACCCATATGCTTTTTATTGAGTGTCTAAAATTTTTTGTTTATACGTGTACATCATACATATAAAACTATACAGACATAGTTTAAGTTGTGATCTGATCTGAGTTGCACTCACCATGGCCGATGACGAAGATAAGCCCAAGAAGCACACCCTTGACTCACTTTTTCAGGTTAACTGCAATTACAAGGTTAAACCACATAACATATTTGGATCCTGCCATATATATATACATATATCTTTCTCCTATATGCAAATGTTTATAATTTTTATTTAGCTTGCTGCTGCTGAGCTGGAGACGGAGGAATTCCACAGCATATTGCTATCGCAGCTCGACAGTTGGCTGACGCAGGCTAGACTAATGCCAGCGCCCATAACTCGCATTCAAACCGGATTAATCTATATGCGCTATAAGTAAAAAATCTCATCAGCACCATCATTAAGTATTTTAGATCACATGACGCATCTTGGTTTTTCTTCGCAGAAAATGGCGTCTGGAGTATGAAGATTTTCTGGAAGTGCTGCAATTATTGTGCAGTGAATCAGATCTCAATTATGATCAGGTGAAAGAAACACTAATTGCCGCCGGGCCGCCCATGGGTGCCACCGAAGTAGTTGTTGTCAAATAATTTTAGTCACAACAATTGTTCAGTTTTAATTATATGAAAAAATATATAAACAGCATAATACATAATAAGTTTTAGTAGATAACAATTGCAATATTAATTCGACACACTTTTTAAGCTACCCTTTAAAAACCAGCTAATGAGTATTTAAGTAGAAATATTTTTAAAATACATATGTATTCTTTCTCAATCGATTCGGAGAACTTTAAAAGTGATTGTTTACATAGAACTTTTATTTTGAATAATAGATTCGTTTGTTCGATTAGCAGCTGAAAAAACATTGCAAATTTTGTAGCTAAGAGATTGCAAATATATTTATATATAGTAAAAAAATGTACATCAAATGTATTGTATATGTATGGGGTATATGTTATAATAGACTGCTGGAGAGTTTGCTTAACTATAATGCACACATATGATGTTTGTACTTGGCAACCCTTATGGCTATTGTCAAAAGCATAGACTGCGTTTGTATATGTGTGGGCTCAGAGCGATTTCGTCATTAGTCATAAAAGAGAGAACTACGAGCACGATATATTTAAATACTATATACCATGTACAGTGGTCGCTCGCTAAGTATAACAATTATCATTTAAAAAATCTGTTTTTTAAATACTTTTGCACCTAGAAATTGTTCCACAGAAGTCACTTATAATATTAACAATTTTAATCATTATTCTTTAAAATGAGTGTTTCATAGTTTAGCATCGTTTAATCTGACACCTTAGCGAGCGACTACTGTAACAGTAATATGTTTATAATGCCTTTGTACACAGCCGGCAAATCGTTTTGTTGATTTTCAGGTTATTATTTACTTTATTTCTTTTGGCTTTTTTTCATATCGTTTATCGGGGAGCGTCGCCGAGTGAATCGCTTCAAGGTCAATATAATGAATGTACACAGTAATAAAATGTATTTCCGCTTTGCTCGTAATCGCACTGTAGTATTTGTTATTTAATAAACATTCTTGGCTGGGTGACTGCATTTATGCATCAACTGATTAGCATCAGTGCGAATAAAGATTGTACATAAGTAACCGTGGCACTTAGGATTAGTTTAAATTGCATGTTAATTAGTAACTGCTCTCCCTCTCTCTCTCTCTATATATATATATATATATATATCTCCCACTCTCTGTCTTCTTAGGAGTAAATGGTTCGCTCCAGCCAATCATCCAGATTGAAGAATGCCGTATCGGAATTATCAGTGTCCCGTTCGCGGAACGTCTCAATGAAGGTCTTCACCTTGATGGCGCACATTAGGAAATCATCGAAGGGCACTTTGCCCTCCCGGGAGCCATAACGATGCGCCAATGCATTCAGCAGACGATTGTTCAGATGATAACCAGCCGAATTGAGAGCGCCACGCAAATGGAAGCCATCGATGCTGCCGGAACGTCTAACATCATACAATTTAAAGACCGCCCGCCATTTGGCAATGTCTGTGAGTAGCGCTTCGAACTCATCAAAGCCTAAACGACCCGAGCGATCCTTGTCCAGCATGGCAACCATCGAGCGTACCGCGTCCTTCGAGAAGCCTTCGCCACCGACCATCACATCGCGCATGGAATGATCCAAAATGCGCTTCAGCTCTGACCAATCCACCTCTTCATCGTCGCCAGCAACGCTGTCGAAAAGACGCTTTAGTGCGATGCGCTGTGGATCATCCTCCTCCTTGGGTGTCGGTGGTGGCAGAGCGGGTGCAATGCGATCATCTGTCTCACCGAAACCGACCTCATCGTCGTTCTCCTCCATGTTGTTCATCGTTTCGGAGAAGACGCGTATAATGAATTCGCCCTCCTCGTTGGGATCAAAGGTCGAGGGCACAATCAAATAATGACCTGGCGGCAGCTTGAAACGGGCACAAACCTCACGAGTGTTGATGAAATGAGGGGAACGTGCCACCGATGCGCGATACTTGAAGAAGTGGAGTCCCTGCGGTTTCACCTGCATATCACGATCCGTCAGATGATAGATGGCAAAGCCAATGGTCAGGCAATCGATGCCCACATTTCGCTTGCTGCGACGATTCTTTTGCATGAGAGCGACAATAACGGTGCACTTGCCATCGTCATCTTCCTCGTCGGGATCCTCTAGTGTGATCACATACTGCGGATTGTGCCAGAAGGTCTCCAGGAAGTTGCGACAACCGCCAGCTGTGACGCCCGACGACCACTCGCCCTCGAACATGGACATCTCCCATTTGCGACGCGAACTCTGCTTCTGTTCATCTGTCAGGGAATCTGGGTTTAGATTGCAAATCTCGACGCGATCGAAATTATTGAGAAAGTCCTGGAAAGACATCCAGAATTCACCATCACGATCGAAATTCAAACCAATCGCCTCCTTTTGGTTATCGTCTATGAAACGCCATTCGGGCGAACTATCACTCCAAGGTCCACTCCACTCGGCATCGTTGCCCCAAGGATTACGCATGCGTATCATGGGAATTTTGCCCGTACGATTCCTGGTTGAGATATCCAACAGACACACCTTCGTTATGGAGTACGCATGTCCACGAATCAATCCCAGCGATGTCTCCGCCTCGAGCACATGGGGATCCGGCTCCAGGGAACAACCCATCATTGAGCCACGCTCCGCGGCCTTGGTCATAATGCTAAATAGAGTTGGAGGCGCCTCCTTGATGTCGTACCACTCGGTGACGCCACCAGTAAAGTCCTCCATTGCCTCACAAGTGGTGCCGCCTAGAAAAGAACAGATATTTTTAGAATGTATTTTTAAATGGAATAAAAGATTTAAAGATAGCTGTTGAATATATATTTTAGTCAAACCATTTTAATCTTGAAGCTTACCTTTGAGTGCTTCATAGGAGCCATGTAGCTTGGCATATGCTTTCTCCAATAGAGCACTCCAGAACTCACTCTTTTCGGTGGAGTGCATATATATCAGCTCGCCATTTACTGTGGGCAAGCGATCGTCGATGACGACCTCGACCCATTTGCCATATTGCCAGAACTTGAAATGAAAGATACCCGCATAGTTCTCCTGAAAGTCCTGATCCGGCGGTATAACACGGAAGAATAACTTCGAGTCCTGGGTAAGATTTGCAGCCGCAGCAAGCAGCCAACAATCACCCAGTTCTCCTTGCTGCACATCAAAACGCGAATAGCCCTCGACAAAGAACTGAGGATCATCGACAATATCCCCCGGACGGAGCCACTGAATATAGCGATCTGGACGACGCGAGTACATCAGCGATGAATCACTGGCCGGAAAATCGGGATCCTCAAACATGGTTCCATTTGCCACACACGATTCACGGAGCGTGGCAAAATCATCGCCTTGCTTACTGCTCTGGCGGGTGGAATTCGCCGTCGCCTTGCGTCCCATCCAGAACATGTTCTGATTCTCGGGCACTTTGACACTGGTGAACTGCAGCTCCTGTATGCCCACCGATGGCTCCTCCTCGCTGCTGGGTGCACTCGGTGGCGGTGCCGATGGCGTTGGCATCGACGGATAAATCGATTGTGGTGCTGGCGATGTTGGCAATGGTGCATACGGCATTGGCATGCCCGGCATTCCCATACCCCCACCCGAGGGATAGGGCAACGACGGATAAGGCGTTGCACTGGGATAAGGCGTTGCACTGGGATAAGGCGCTGCTGCACTGGGATATGGCGAGGCACCCGGATAGGGCATTGCCCTGGGATAAGGCGATGCTGCACCTGGGTATGAAGGTGCACTCGGTATGGGCGCCAGTGGTGTCGATGGATACGGCAATGGCATCGATGGCATTTGCGGATACAATCCCGTGCCAGAGCCAGAGCTACGATATGGCGTTGCCGATGGTTGTGGCATGCCCATGCTGTATCCGGGATATTCAGCATTTTGCGAACCGATCGTTTGCTTCATCACATACGGCATACCGCCCATCGACTCCGACGTGGGGTAGGGCAGCGAGGGATATAGCCCTGATTTGGGTGCGCTCTGCGCATTATCATTGCCGCTGACTTCATTCTTGCTGTAGCCCAGCGCTGCCAGATTGACAAGGCCAATGCCGCTGGCATGATAATTTTTTGGATAATTATCGATGCCGTACATATTATTTTTTGGTTGTCTTTGTTTTTTTTTTTTTTTGTTCACTTCTTAAACTAATCAGCTATTTGGAACAATTTCAATTATCGATTTATGTTGTAAAATGACAACAACTAACACGATGCTAGCCACCGCTGAATGAGAACTGCTGACTCGTCTCAGGAAAATCTACGTATTAAATGGAAGAAATATCCAAATTTAACTTTCTTATGAATAGATGATTCACATCTTAACACTTGTGTGCCCATAAGTTTCTGCGATGTAGATTACGCGAATTTGTCCAGTACTTAGAAGTTGAAGTGTTGCATGTCCATATTATCCTGTTACCTACAAATTTCAATTAATTTGACTAGACTGTGCAATTTTAGTGATGATTCAAAATAAGCTTTTTATTTAATACTTTTGTACATGCCCGAAAATGACACGCGACGCATTAGAAGTGTTAAAGATGGTATTCAGGGCTGCATTGTTCGATATAGAGTTGCCACTGTGCATTATTTTTTTAGTCAGGGTGGTGTCGCGAGAAAGAAGAAGAAGACAAAATGTGAAGAAAAATAAACAATGCAATAATATTGTTTACGAATTTTGTGGAAATTGTGTGCGTTATTAACACCAAAAAGCAATGGATACACAACCTGAGATGCCCGAAGCACCGCTGCGGCCATTCAAATTATAAGTTTTTGGCAATTGTTGACTTAAAGCATTTAATTAACGTTTTCTGTTTCGCTTAGCACGGCGCATCAGGTTGTGAGCCTCACCGGCATCAGTTTCGAGCGTCGCAGCATTATTGTAATATATATATATTCAATATATTCTCTTTTTCTTTGTTTAATTTCTCAATATTTGCAGGGCATGGTGGAGCTGACGATAGTGCCAAACAACGAGAGTTTACGTCTGATACGACTCAACGCCAAACAGTTGCGCATTTACAGTGTGGTCCTCAACGATGTTTGCCAAGCGGAATTCGTCTACTTTGATCCCTTCCAGGATATATGCCACAAAGAGCCTAAGAGGTTAGTTACCTAACGTGACTAGTAACATTTATATGTGTATAAACATTTGCGTTTGCAGTCGTTCGTTAGTCGTCTACTCCAAGCATCATTTGACCGCTGCACAAATCACCGATCCCGATGTAAATAATGGAGAACTGCTCATTAAAGTGCCACCAGAGGGTTATTCGTTGATACAAGAGGGCCGCGGTCTGCGCATTCGTATTGAATTCTCTGCCGAAAATCCGAAGAGTGGCATGCATTTTGTAATGCCGCCGACATCATCGGAAGATGATACCGCTCAACTGAATTGTGCACATATGTACACCAATTGCTATGAGAACTCGACGCGACTTTGGTTTCCCTGCGTCGACAGCTTTGCGGATCCGTGCACCTGGCGTTTGGAATTCACTGTAGATAAAAATCTGACAGCCGTTTCGAGCGGTGAGCTTGTGGAGGTGATTATGACGCCGGATTTGCGCAAGAAAACATTTCATTATACGGTCTCCACACCGGTATGTGCTCCAAATATTGCCTTGGCAGTGGGTCCCTTCGAGATCTACGTGGATCCGCATATGCACGAAGTGACGCACTTTTGTCTGCCGGGCATGTTGCCCCTGTTGAAGAATACAGTGCGGTATCTGCACGAAGCGTTTGAATTCTTTGAGGAGACGCTCTCCACACGCTATCCCTTTTCCTGTTACAAACAGGTGTTTGTAGACGAACTGGACACGGACATCAGTGCGTATGCGACCATGACGATAGCTTCGGTTAATCTGCTCCACTCCATAGCGATTATCGATCAAACCTATGTGTCCAGAACATTTATGTCGCGTGCTGTGGCGGAGCAGTTCTTTGGCTGCTTCATCACTTCGCATCACTGGTCGGACACATGGCTGGCCAAAGGCATCGCCGAATATTTATGTGGCCTGTATTCGCGTAAATGCTTTGGCAACAACGAGTATCGTGAATGGGTGCAAACGGAATTGGCGCGTGTCGTCAAATATGAGGAGCAATATGGCGGCATTATCCTCGATTGCAGTCAGCCTCCGGCTCCTCTGCCCGTCTCGAGCACAAATCCAGCAGCAGCTGCCAGCAAGCAGCAGGAGATTGTCCACTATTTTCCCATCAAGAGTCTGCATACGGTGTCGCCCAAATATGTTGAAGCGATGCGTCGCAAGGCGCACTTGGTCATCCGCATGCTGGAGCATCGCATTGGTCAGGAGCTGCTCATCCAGGTGTTCAACAAGCAATTGGTCTTGGCAACAAATGCGGCAGCTATGAAAATTGGCGCCGGATTGTGGTCCCAGTTGCTCATCTCCACGAATATTTTTATTAAGGCAATTTTTACGGTGACCGGCAAGGACATGTCCGTTTTCATGGATCAATGGGTGCGCACCGGTGGACATGCAAAATTCTCGCTTACCTCGGTGTTCAATCGGAAGCGCAACACCATCGAACTGGAGATACGACAGGATTTTGTCAATCAACGTGGTGTTAGGAAATACAATGGTCCGTTGCTGGTGCAGCTGCAGGAGTTGGATGGCACCTTCAAGCATACGCTGCAGATTGAGAATACGCTGGTTAAGGCGGACATCACATGCCACTCGAAGAGCAGGCGCAACAAGAAGAAAAAGATTCCCCTGTGCACGGGAGAAGAGGTCGACATGGATCTATCTGCAATGGGGTATGCTTGAAATACAATTAATCCTGTGAATAATTTAATATGAACGAAATTTCTTTTTCTCCTTTAGTGACTCACCTGTACTCTGGATACGCCTCGATCCAGAGATGATTTTGTTGCGTGATTTGATTATTGAGCAGCCGGACTTTCAGTGGCAATATCAGTTGCGACACGAGCGAGATGTCACTGCTCAGTTTCAGGCGATACAAGCGCTGCAAAAGTATCCCACGAATGCCACAAGATTAGCACTCACGGACACCATTGAGAGTGAATCTTGCTTCTACAAGGTGCGTTGCCAGGCTGCGCATAGCCTTACTAAGGTGGCCAATCAAATGGTGGCCTCGTGGAGCGGTCCTCCAGCCATGCTGAACATCTTCCGCAAATTCTTTGGTTCCTTCAGTGCGCCGCACATCATCAAACTGAATAACTTTTCCAACTTTCAACTGTACTATTTGCAAAAAGCCATTCCGGTGGCCATGGCCGGTAAGTGGGTGAAATCGTACGAGATATATTTATATATTTAATGATTTATTTATTTGTTTTGTAGGTTTGCGCACCTCGCATGGCATCTGCCCGCCGGAGGTGATGCGTTTTCTGTTCGATCTCTTCAAATACAATGAGAATTCGCGCAATCATTATACGGATGCTTATTATAGAGCTGCACTGGTGGAGGCGTTGGGGGAGACACTCACACCGGTTGTCTCTGTGGCAATGCACGGCACTCAAATCACGACGGACAGCCTATCCACAGATGCCAAGTGAGTGGCAGATAGAAAACTTTTCGTATGTGAATTTAACACTCTTCCTTTGACAGATTGGTGCTGGATGAAGTGACGCGCCTGCTGAACATGGAGAAACATTTGCCCTCGTACAAGTACATGGTTTCCGTCTCCTGCCTGAAGGTCATACGCAAGCTGCAGAAGTTTGGACACCTGCCCTCTTTGCCGCACATTTACCGCAGCTATGCGGAATACGGCATCTTTCTCGATTTGCGCATTGCGGCCATGGAGTGTCTGGTGGACTTCGTGAAGGTCGATGGACGCAGCGAGGATTTGGAGCATTTGATAACGCTACTCGAAACTGATCCAGATCCGGCGGCACGACATGGTCTCGCTCAGCTGCTCATTGATAATCCTCCATTCACAAGGGAGTCGCGCAGCCGTTTGGATCGACCAAATCTTCTCGATCGCCTCTGGCTAAGCATAAATACGCTCTCCTGCGACACGAAGCTGCGCTGCGACATAGTAGATCTCTACTATGCGCTGTATGGCAGCAAGCGACCGAATTGCCTGCAAGCGAATGAGAATCAAAGCTTTTACAATGACCTCATGAAGGACACCAGCAATTCAGGCAGTAGCTTCAAAAAGCAGAGTGAAGTCAAGACCACAGAGAATGAGCCGACGGAGAGGAAACCTGCCATGGTCACAATTAAACGCACTGCAACCGAAGCCTTCGAAGTGGGTGACGAGATCATCAAGCTAGAGCGCAGTGAGGAGATCACAGTGCTCGATGAGCCGGTAGAAGTGCAGGCCTACGATAGCGAGACCAAATTGAATGTACTCCCTGCTGATGATGGACCCTCGGATGCCCATCAGCTGACCAAGCGGGTCAAGACGGAACTCTATGCGGAGGATGAGAATTCGTTGACTGTGCTCGATGTGGGCGAATCTACACGCTACGATGATAGTTATGATGAGGCCAAATTCAAGGCGGATGGCAATGTCAAAAAGAAGAAGAAGAAGGATAAGAAGAAACATAAGCACAAGCATAAGCATAAGCACAACAAGGATAAGGACAAGGATCGAGAGCGCAAGGAGAAGGGAGATCGAAGGGATCCGCAAATCTCTCGTCTGCAGACAAGGGAGGCGGCCACGCCGGAAACTCTCAGCTCAGCGGACAGCAGCAACAGCAACAGTAATACCCCGATACATGTGAACTAACCAATGGGGGCTTAACAATAACCACAACAATTTTTCAGATTAAGTACGTTTTTGTAAGCATAATAGATTGTTCAACATATTGTAAGGTTGCAAAAGATTTTCCTAATTTATAATTTAAGATTAAAAATCGTAATAAAGATATTCAATAAACTTAAACTTAATGGTTAACCAATAGATTGTTTTACTTTGAACTATTTGGTTCTTCCATTTTCTTGTTGCATTTGGGATAGCCTGTGCACTCACCAATGAAACAATTTAGGTTGCTGCAATGACTAAATTTACCTTTTATAAAAAATCAGGCATACTTTTAGGGGTTTGTTTTAAAGGTAAGAGTTAAACATTCTAACTCGGCCATATCCTTAAAACTGTTCACATGACATGATGCGTTAAAGTCGCAAGGACAAAACTCTATCGAAGTACATTCAAGAATTATGGGATCATCTATAAATTAACAAACATGGAAAAATTACTCACAGGCAAACGGAATTTAATGACTTTTAACTACTTGATAGTCATGGATAGGGCCGAGTTATGCTTCTTTTTCTGTTTGAAGGACTTTTTTCCATTTTATTGCTTGATTTGAATTGCTAAGTCAAGAAGTATGTGTAGTCCAAAAGCCATCCAAGTTCTGCCAGTAGTCCTTTCTATTGTGAGTTCAAAAATATATGTCCTTCCGCAATCTTTTTAGAAAATTGCCGAGTTTTGGCCCAAGAACCAATTCTAAGATAAATAAGAACTTAAATGGATTTTCGTGTTTTTGTTTATTTATAATTTAACGTTATTAAATTGCTGAACATGCAGAAACATTTTTACAATACTTATAACTAGACAAAGGGAGCGAGTGACATTAACTAAAGGAGCGCAACTTATGATGATGATGCTGATGATGATGGGGAAGCCTTCGCCGGCTCTGGAGCCGTTGCCTTCGTCTCACTGCCGGCAACAGCAGTGTCCTGCTCATCCCTTGGCCGGCGCTGCAAATAGGTGACGCTGCCTCCACCAATGCCCGTTGCCGTCTGCTGCACCTCGGCAGCTGTGGGCGTGGACAGGATTTTCACGGATGGCTCCGAGGGCGAGGCCAGGGAATGCAATTGATGCTGATGTGGATGCTGATGCTGATATTGCTGCTGATGTGCGCCCAATTGGCGCGTAGCCAGTCGCATAAGATGCGCATAATCTACAGGTGGATGATTGCGATATTCGGGGTGATCCTTCACATACTGCTCATAAGGCACGGGCACGGGAACTGGAACCGCCTTCACCGGATAGCCCGCTTCGACGAGTGCTTGGAATTCGGCCTGGGTGAGTGGCTTGCCATTCGGTGGCGGCAAATTCAATTGCTTCACCTCATCCAAGGTGCGCAACTTCGTTGTGGGCGTAACGCGCGAGGGTGTGGCTATGCCCGTGCCCTGTGAAACATAAATGCTCGATTGGGAGGGAGCGGGATGCGCTGGATAGTCGATGGGCTGCACCGTGGGCACCACAGGGCGCTGCGATGCATGCTTAATGGGATCACGTGGACTGGGATAAAAGTGGGCAGATGTCGGAGCCGGTGCAGGCGGTTGGGAACGCTCATAGTCCGCATAGAGATGAGCCTTCTCATAGGATTTGGTTGGACTGGGCGTAGGCGGCTTGTACTGTTTGCTGCGATATTGTTTAGGCTTGGGTGCTGCTGTGGGTGGCGTCTCCTGGTAGTAGTACTGCGAGGGCTGCGGCTGAGCAGGTGCACTCGTTGGATAAGCAACGGGACCGAGCCGCTTCGTCTCATGCTGCTGCTGCTGTGGTAGAGGATAATTGGGAGTGGGTTGCTGGAAGTTGCTGAACTTGAAGAGAGATGGTATAAAAGGCTGATTATTTGCATCTAGCAGCGAGTTGGGCGTGCTGGCCAAATATGCCTTGGGTTGACGCAGCGCCGGATGAGAGCTGGGTGCTGGTGGATGCTGGGGTGATGGTGGTGGCAGACGTGTCACATGCTGATGCTGATGCTGATGATTGACCAATGTTGGCTCATTATTGCTGTCCACATAGCCCAGACCGGGATGACCCACAGAGCCGGGCTTGTTTGCAGCAAGCAGTTTCTCAATTTCCGATTCCAGCGAGGATTTGGCGAGTGGGTGATTTGGTAGCGCCTTGTAGCTAATCTGTGGCTGATAGTAGGCGATCTGTGGAGGGAGGGATTGAATCAACTGCTGCTGCTGCTGATGATGATGATGTCGCTGTGGTGGCAGTGGCTGGGATTCATCTTCCTCTGGTTGTTGCTGCTGCTGCTGCTGTGGATGTGGTAGATATTTGGGTCCACTTCGCGAGGAGTAAGTATTCGGCACCAGTTGCTGCTGGGTCACATAACGCTCGCGATAATTGCCTAAGCCCAAAGAAGGCTCCGCCTGCTGGAGCACCTTGTGCGTGGCAGCTGTGCTATGTATGGGCAACGATTTGGGTGGCGGTGGAGCTGGAGTCTGGGATTGTTGTTGATGCTGATGTTGTTGCTGTTGGCGGAACTGCTCGTGGTAGGCGCGCGCCTGTAGCTCCTCCTCGAGCAGCTTGAGGAACTGTTCCTCGGGTATGATCTGATAAGGTTGCTGGGCATGTTGCTGCTGCTGCTGTTGATGCTGCTGCTGCTGTGCACGATGTTGGTGTTGTGGTGCTGCCAGCGGCAAGGGCAGTTGATAGGGCACCTGGGCATAGGGATTGCCGCGCAGACCCGGCTGCGGTTGTTGTATGGCAACCGTATAGCGTTGTTCCGCCTCCTGTTCAGTTTCCTGCTCGTGCTCGGCAACGGGTGTGGACTTCTTAAGGGGAGCACTAGTCGCGGCTGTCTTCACTTGTGCCTTGGGCTGATGACGGTGTATATCTTGCAGATAAACATAGTGTTGCAACTGGGGCGTGGGCGAAATAGATTAAAGTGTTTTGTGAATGTTTTATAAATTATAACGTTTAATTCTAGTCAAGCTGGGTGTGTTTTAAAGATCAACGTCCAATGCCAACGCCAAATGGCAACGATTAAATATATGGCAACAAATAACAACAAAACAACATTCACATCAAATAAGAGCATGTTGAGGTGTGTGAAAATTGTGTGGCATCAAAGTTTATATAACACGTAACAAATGACGTTGATGTCAGCAACAGCAACAGCAGTGGCTTCAGCGCCAATAACCACAACAGCAGCAGCAAACAACCAACAAACAACAACCAACAACAACAGGCAGACGCCCTCGGCCTGACTTCAGTTGCGGCTCTTGGCTTCAGCTGCTGTTGCAATCGATGCGCTTGTCGGTGGCAGTCGCGTTGGCAGACAAACAATTATTAATATTACACTGTGCAACAAAGTGTAGACAAATCATAAACAAACAAGAAGCAGCTTCCAAGTCCTTGGCTTAAATCTACAATGTTGTTTTTGGCTTGCAATAATTTCTAGCAATAAATGAAATTGTTCCGAGTACATAGGATAGCTCTCCTTCTTTTTAAAAAGCAGAGCTTAATGTTGTTTTCACCTCTGCATTAATCCTATATTTAAAGTTGGACACACGATTCTCATTCAAAATGCATTTAAAAAGGGTGCCCAAATCTTGCCACAGCCTTAACATTCTCAAAATTGAGCCGAATTTCAAAAGCAATGGCTCTTTGAGCCACTGACTAGTCTTTGACTAGTAGACAATTACTATATTCAAGTTTAATAAATTACTTGTAGGGAATGGTCACAATTTTCGCACATAGCCTGCAATAGGAAAAATGACAATTTAAAAACCCTAAATGTGCTGCACAGTGTTTCCTTCGCAATATTCACATTATTATTACAAATGAAACTTCAGCCAAGTCAAGGCGCCATCTAACTGAACATTAGCATGAGGGGAGACAAGAGGCAAATTGGGAGACATGTTGCATGCAGAAGTAGGGTGATTATAACATTATGTCAACTTTCTTCCCACGGCAACCCACAAACGCCCGCTATTGTCTTCAGTTGGCTGCTGTCTGCTGTCTTCCCGATGGCGGTTGTTGCACAGTGGTGCAAATTGTGTTTGATGTGGCATGTTGGTGCCATTTGTTGTTGTCGTCGCGTCTAACGCGTCAACAACAGCAACAATCATTTTGTAATTATTCATTTGTTGTCGCTCGTGACTTACATTTGGGCCTGTAACAAATGGCATTTATTATATTCGCTGGCGCTTTGAATTTTTTGTATTGTTTTTATTTGTTGATTTTGTAATATAAACTTCGTCTTTTTTTTCTTTTATATTTTGGGTAATTGCAATTGCTTTAATCTTTGAAATTTGTTCCCAAAATGATGAAAATTCACAACTCAATTGCCGTTCCCAAAAATTGGTCAAGGTTTCTAAGCTGGGGGCCAGCGAAAGGCGACGTTTCAATTTCAATTTAAGTTCGTTTTTGTCGTTGTTATTTTCAGAGTGTTTTGCATCCTGCATTTTGCAAAGAATCGTGTAATTCAACTGAGTCACGATCCACAATGTAAATTTGACGAAAGTCAAGCATAAATTGACCCTTACACATTCCTCCCCTCTCACTACCCCCCTTGAGCTCACCTCTTGACTGTGCTCCAGCAATTGTGCGGCATGTGGACGCGAATTGGCTGCTGCAAAATTGCGCAGCTGCGGCTCCTGATGCGACTCGTGCTGCTGATGCTGGTGTGGGGCAATGGGGCGTATGATGAATTGATTCGGTTTCGGTCCATATATCGTCTCCTGACCAACTTCGGGATCATCGACACCAACTTGAGCTGACTCACTGCGGTGATTGGGATAGAGAGATGTCTCCTTGCTGCTCACCTGTCGCTTATCTTTCGTTGATTCCACTTCCACTCGGGCCTGTGTGGAGGTGGCGCTGATCTCGCTGTCGCTCTTGGGTGCAGCCTCCAGCGCCTGGACGCTAAAGTGGCCTGTTTGTGGGTGGACAGACAGAGTGACAGAGATTTGTAAGTGAGTGTGCAAATAGAAAGGAAATTCAAAAGAAATGGAAACTTGTCGCAAGTGTAAAAATTTTATGCAATTTGCTGTTGGCATTTTATTGTATTTTTCTATATTCGGACTTTTATTTTAGGTATTTTAACGAGCAGTTAAAAGTTTCCCATGCCAATCGAGACTTTTAAGTGTTCATTGATATGTATTCCATTCATTTTTAGCAAGACTTCAGCTAAGATTCCATTTGAAATTAAAGCTGTTAATCCTTAATTGCAACTGTTTCACATTTTATGTTGTTATTTATTCACGAAATCTTCAAATCAAAAAAATGGCTATGTTACTAAATCTAACCCAATAAAAAGTGATTGTTAAATTTTATTCCAAATCTCAATTGTTTTTCCAGAAAAAAACAAAGTGGGATACATAAATAAAACGATTTTTGTTTTGAGTTTTTTTAATACTTCTTATTGTGTTAATCAAAAGTGGACTGTCGAACCAAAGTAGCTTAATGACTTTAAGACACCGTGTATAATAAAAGGTAAGCCTCTGTTGACGGCTTAAGTTCCTGGGGACATTAATGTTGTAATCTCAATTTCATGGTACTGACTCCATTAAGAAATAATATCAATCAAATATGCAAGTAAGAAATATATTTGTGATCCAAGCTGAATTTTTGGAATACAATATTTAGCTGATCAATGTTGTGAGATAGGAAATAAATGAAATCAAATATATACGAGTATCTTAAAAAAATATATGTGTGACTCATGAGGAATTTTTTGAATACCAAATTCAGCTCTGAAATTTTATGTAGGAGGTGATGTGGGAGTTAAAGCAAACGAGAAGGTCGTCTCTTCCTCTATTAATGCAAATATCAAGTTTTCTATTAACTATTAACTCGACTCGTCAAAATATGCAAATATTTCTCATTGTTTCAAGTCAGTGAAGATCTCAATCAGCCAATTGCAATACAAGGAGAAAAATAAACATTAACATAAACACAACACTGAATTTTCAATCACGATTTTAAATATTGTTTTCCCTTTCGACACACTCACCCAGCAAAAGTGTTAAGGCCAATATTTGAATTCTCATGGTGTGTCGTTGTTGTTGTTATTGTTGTTGTCGGCAACGGACTAGTAGTTGAATAGCTAATGCAGAAAGCTGTTGTTTAATACTTTCACAGTCACTTCGGAGATTTCCTCTTTTTCCTTATTATTTCAAATTGAGATATCTGCATTAAGCATTGCTTGCTGCGTGAAAGAGACAACACAAGAAAAACACACGATTTACAATGTAAAGAAACCGAAAAATAAGACGCTCACGACGATTATAAGCAATTATATAATTTTGTGCGAAGATTCCAATTGTTAATCGCTGCCAGCCAATTATTTATGGCTGTTGCTTTTAATCCTTGCAAGTACACGCGTCTTGAATAACAAGCGTGAATTTAAGACGCCAGTATCTGCCACATGCAGATGACGATGATGACGATGATGATGATGGTGATGATGTTAGCGACGATTTACCGTTTTTTGTTTTTCCTGCCTGTGTTGGCAGCTTAGTCGGAGCAGTCAATGCGGTGTCTTGATCGCGCGCGTTGCACGTTCGACAAACGAATCTTTGCCATTGTGCGGCCAACACTTGTATTTATAAAAAGCCACACAGAGCCGAGTGGCCCAAGACCGAAGCCGAACCGTTGTCGACCTTTGCGGCGGGCAACAAAGAGAAAGGTTGGCGGCAACAGCAACAGCAACAGCAGCAGTCGCAGTAGAGGCTTCTCTACGGGTTACTCTTTATTTTGGAGTGGAGTTGAATGTTTTGCCTTTGCTTTTGCAGAGGGGGCTATTTTGGTTAATTCGAACGTTGACGGCGGCCCAAACAGCTAGTTAGACGCTTGTTTAAATGCCCACCCGTGCATTTTTTGGGGCAGCAGCCAGTCAGCCAACCGCCTGGAAGCGTTTGCTGCAGCCAAAATGCTAACGTGACACTAAATTGCCCGTCCACGCCTCCCCCTGCTGCTGCGCAGCTGCTGTTTAGGCCTGGATCAGGGACTGGGCCGGGCCTGGCCTGGCTTGGCCTGCGCGAGAGGCTAAAGGGCACATTTGTGTTTTAGTTGGTGTTTAGTTGCGCGGCAAATTGTGTGCATTATATATTTAACAAGCTCTACAATTTGCACATTTACATTTGCATTTGCCTATATTTAATAACGCCCCCGAAACCAAGTTCGCTGCCTAAGTCTTTCGTTTGACATTTGCAATTGCCACCGGGCAGTTTTCGCGATTTTCATACACACACCGAAAAAATTACTAGACTGCATCGAAAAGCTGTTAAAACTTATCGGTTTGATTGTGCTCTTTTTTTATAATAGGTATTTGTGTATTTATATCTGCCCGAGTATTTTTATAGTCATTATAGTCGTTATAATGTATGCCTTACTTTAGATGCACATGCAAAGACAATTTTCACTTTACATGAATACATATTTTATGTAATTCAATTAAAAAATTATACTTTTAAAAATCGCATGTGAATGGCACTTGAACCTGTTCCTTTCCGTATGTTGCTTAAGATTTCATGAGCGCAACAGTTATTTGGCCAAAATATTTGTAAATGCTACATTTATTTAAATAGCCACATATTTATCCTGAGGAATGTACATCTAAAGATTTCAGTGCATGCGTGGGCCTCAGCTATAGGCTTCAGTTAGAGTCTGGCATCAATTGGCAATTTGGGCAATTGCAGAGCGAATTAAATTCAAGCTCTCTTACCCAATTGCTAATTGCCTGTCTTCGTCGGTTGTCGCTTTGACTGTTGTTGTCTGTTGCTGGTGGTGTCAAAGTTAGCACGGTAGCTGTGAAATCTGGCGCTGAGGAAATGGCCTGGCCAAATTGCAGACTTGGCGGCATTTCCTCATCCTTAACAAATTGATTAAGACAATTGTGCTTAAAGCAATCCAAATAAATAAGTTGATAATTATGCTTGGAAGATCTGTGAAAATTGTCTGGCAACATTTGCGCAACAGCAGCAGCCGCAGCAGCAGCAACCACATCGATCAATTGCAGGCAACAACAACTAGTTTGGGATTTACTTATTATAAATTCAGCCAGTTGTTGTTGATGTTGTTGTTGTTGGTGTTGTTATTTTACTCACATTGTCATTTAGTTGTCTGCGTGTTGCTTGTGAAATTGTTGCATTGCCTACTAGACGAAGACGACAGACACAAAAAGAAACAACAACGATGCGATCAGCAACAATAACAGCAACAGCAACAACAGTGGCAACATCTTCTTTTCTTTTACTACTATTTATTATTATTGTATTAAAGGTTTTTTTTCTGTTGTTGTCTACTCTTTTTTTGAAGCACAGCTTTTAATTTCAAGCAGTGTTTTTTTTTGTTGTAGCCACCAGAAATGCAACAGTTTGCATTCGACTTCACGTAAATCAATGATGATCATGATGATGATGATTATTATCGTGATGATGTTGAATTGGATGATGATGTTGCTCTGTAGCTGCTCTCGGCTGCACTTCACAGTTTGGCATTTGCATTCAGTATGTTATTTTTTGTATCGGTAGAATGTTGTTGATGCTTTTTGCGGTCGACAGTTTTATGCTCTACATTTTATGTGTATAAATTTTTATAAATGCGACAGGCTGCGCGACTTCGGACAGAAGTCAACCTTAGCATTTAGCTTATGCTTTTTGATATACATACTGTTACTGCGCGACACACACAAGCTGAGAAATCTTAATTGGCAGACTCTACGCGAATCTATTTCAAGTTTTTGTTGTTGTTGTTGTTGTTGTTGCTGTTATTGTTAATGAAATGTTGTGCTGGACAATGGGAATTGCATAATCGTCTTGGTCGTCGTGCAGATGTCAAATGTACAGATGTACAAGCATATATAGATATGTAATGTTAGCTTGTTTTTAAACCTTTACCGCTATTTGTCATGAAATGGCTGGTAATAATAATTATAGGTAATCTATGTGTGTGTATATAATTTAAATGTAATTAAAGTGCTATTTAATTAACATTTCAGCTTGTTTATGGTATTGTATTGTATTGCAGAAGTACTTTAATTGGCCTAGTCGTGTGAGCTTAAGTGAATCTGCCTCGTTAACAAACTCTGTCAGTTAATTAAAAAGAGACAAAATTTCGCAAAAAACTGCCAGCTCGTAAAGTTTGCATTTAAATTTTATTATACAACTTAGCACTATCATAATTTAGTTGAAATCTTAAGTTAATTACTTATGGATCTAGAACTTGAATGTGCCACTTAAAAATGTAATATTTTAACATTTTTAATTGCATACTTCTGAGAGCATTTTAACTGCTAAGTTCTGTTGAATCTAGAATAATATTGGTTATATAATGTTACCTGACCAACTTTATAACTGTTTACCAAAAGCAGTAAGTCTCCCATATCCTATTGACTTAAATAATCGCATAAATCATAAGCGTTCAAAATAATATTAGCATTAATTTAAACGTTTTGCGACATTAAAAATTGCATTCTAATTTATGTTTAGCTTGGATATAAATAAAATTAATATGGCTTAAAGTTGAGCCTAAACTTTTTGTTGGTTTACTTGCTTATCTGCCCAGAACCAGTCGAGCGTAAAACTTCCATAAACATAAATAAATTCGTGATTCATGTGTTGCTTGGCTATAATCCGGCCTCCCCAACAAAAGAGACGACTCCCATATCTGCTGCAGCACCAGTATCTCAACTGAAATCTCCGCTTGTATCTGTGTCTGATTTTGAGTCCGGGTTCCACTGAACCGTGGCCTCTCACACACAAATACCGTTATGTATGCACACTCGTCTGCTGCATAATTTGCTAATGAGCGTAGCGTTTAGTCAACTGTAGACAATTTGGACTGCCATTACATGATGATGTGGGGGGCAAATAGTATTTTTTGGTCTGACTTTTGACTCGGCATTACTGTTATATGATTTGCGTTTTCCTGTATTGTTTTCCAAATATCTTCGGCTGCCATGCCAGACAAGTGTTTCAATTTCAACTTCATAAACACAGACTGTTAGATGAAATTAATGGCCATGTTAAGTGCTACACGCTTGGCCAAAGTTGAGATTTTCAGTTGCACTAAGTGCATTTATGACCAAAATATATATATTTATATATGTGTGCATTTAATGTTTGATTTAATGTTTCTGATTGCCCCATCAGTTGCCACTAATGCGTTCGATAATGAGCTGTGGCAGACAATTGATAGACAAATGCTTATAGACTCCATCTCAGCACAATCTCGACGACCTTGCGTTAATTTATTGAGCATGCGCAATGCGATCGTAAAATGTCAGGAGGCACAAGAGAAGCACAGCTGCATATAAACCTCTACACTCAAAAAAAAAAAGATGTTTGCATTCCATTGAGAATACATTTAGAGGAGATCTTGGAAATGGGAAATTGGACCATATATTAAAAACTTGATATGTGTATGTATGACGAAAAGACTGTTAATGCTAATCAAAAATATGTTTGCCTTATGAGATCTTTGACACTTCCCTCTCCTCATCAAATACTTTTGCACAACACCATATTTTTTAGCCATCGTCAATGAGTATTAAGGGTATTAAAATACTGTCAATAGTGAATATTAACCCAATTTGCAGCGCGTGGAGTTTTAATTTATTCTTTTGATGAAAGCATTTTCCCTTTTTACTCAGTGTGAACATTTACATGCTATTAGTATGGTGACAAGAGAGTTGGACAAATAAAAGCATTACCAAATTAAACACAGAGTGTCGTTTGCACAATAAATTGGTGACTCTTAATAAAACTAAATATAAAGAAATCAGAAAAGCGTTGCAATAGCAAATGCAGCCCAAATACCTATAACAAAAACAACAAAAAACCAACAACATCAGCCGAAGAGTTTAGCCCAAAAAACATCAACGGTTCCGCCCCAAACAATGCAACAAGTAATGAATGACTGAACTATGATTATTATATATATATACATATATTTATATATTTATGAATGTGTGTATAAGTCAATGGAAATAATCATAGAAAATAAACAAAAAAGATTTTCACACTACAAAGGCAGCGACGACAACTAGCGAAACATGTAAAATCGTCTTTGGTTTAACATTAGCAATAGGCCGCCCCACCTCCCTTTAAGCCGCCTGGGGAGGGGATTGCCACCAAACAACTTCATTAACATTTTGGGCGTGAGAAGAATGAATGAGGCATGCAAAAATATGACAAACAAAAAATATATATATACAAATATACGTACACATATATAAAAAAAAAAACACATCTTTCCCAGATACAGATGCACCTGGTTTAATTAGATCTAGTTGTTATGGTACTATTTATTCGCGCAACCGGCACCGCCCTTGCGGTATCTCTTTGCACATCTATCACATATATCCCATGTGCTGTTGTTTTTTTAAATTTGCGTGCCCTGAAATTACTATCTGCCGTGTGATGTAAGAAATTTTTATGCAAGTCCAACTAAAACTGATGCGGAACTTGGTAAATTTCATATGTGTGTGTTTGTGTGGGGGGGAAAATGTGCATGTATGCATAGAGTGCGACGGTGGCAATTAGCATTTGGAATTTCCCAAAGATATGGCAGCACTCTGGCCATGGCTTATGTGGTCGCACAGCAATTAAGTTCTTTTCTATTAGTATGCCTTAAACGGCGAGCTGATCAGCCGCCACAAGGCTGCCAAAAAGAGTCGTGTGAAATGTTCACACATTACACAGTTAATCATCGCAATGAGAATGTGCATGTAACATAATAATTACACATGCCTATTTATGTAGTCATTTAAATGTAATCGCAGTAGTAACAATTGTGAACGAACAAGGATTATCGTTGGCAATTTGGAGGAAAGTGCATAACGATATCGATCACACTCGGTTTGCTATTTACCAGCACTGGCTTTGCCATTTTTTAACAGTCATTCGCCAGCGGCCAATTATTTATATTTTATTAGAAAAACAATGACCGTCGATTATCAAAATATTTTTGGACGACGAAAATATTTTTAGATACACACACACGTCAATGTATGCCAATTCCATCATCTTTTGAGTGCCAAGGTTTATTACAAGAAAAAAACAGTTAAATATATGCATAAAAAAATAAGAAAACAAAACAACGATGAGAAAATGTGCACAAGACAAAGCAATTTTTGCTTAAATACCAGCAATTAGGCACGCACCCGCACAAGAAGTAAATGTCTTTGAAAATGGCCAGCACATTTTACAAGCTGACATTTCAATGGAGTCGCCTAATGTTTTAATTGAACAAAGCACACACGAGAAATGAAAAATGTCAATGGCCAGCGGCTAAAAATGCGTAACAGTTGCAGTTAATAACATTAAAATGCGTTTGGCTGGCATTAACAAAACACTATTTCTTTTTTGTGTTTGCAAACAGGCAAGGAAACTTGATTCGGTAAACAAGCTGCCACCTTGGCATTTAAAATGTGGCAAAGTGCAAACAAACAGAAAAAAGCTGCACATCAGGAAGAAAAAAATACAAAACAAAAAAGTTGTTGAAATTTCTTAATAGAAGAGCCAAAAACCCCGCAAGCAAGATAAAAACAAGTTGCAGCTACAGATTAAATGTTAAAATAGTAACGCGCTACACAACTAAAGCCGGCAAAAAAAAAAAAAAACAAAATAAAAACCACGAAGACAAAAACCGGATTTGTGGCACAGAACAATGCGCGCATAAATCTCGCCACAGCCAAGCTTGCAATTTACCACAATTGGTTGAATGAGCGATTGTCAGGGATTAACGTCAAACAAGCCGGACGACAGACGGTCCCCATCAGCATACCAAATATAAATAAAAATAAACAGCCTCTGGCTTGCATACCAAATCAAATCAAAGCTTGACATTGTGTGACGCGGCGTTGCCTGATTTAATGATAATAAAAGGAAGCAAGAGCGAGGAGAAGGAGAAGCCTCTATTTATATTAACGCACAAGTAGCGCTGTTAAGTGGCACATATTGTGTAATAAATGGCCACATGCAGACACCTTGCCACAGCTGTGGCGCCGGCGTCGGCTCAATCATCATATGCGACATGCTGCAGTGAAAGTTAATTTTGCGCAAAATTATGAAATGAAATGAAATGAAATGTGTTCGTTTTCCTTTCAGTTGAGCCAGCTTGCCAGCGATCGCATTGTCTACTCCAAACGGAAACAAACAAGCAACAATGAAAATAACAATAATAACAACAACACCAATAAGAAAAACAGTCTCTCTACAAGGTTAATAAATACATCCGATAAAACAGGCGGCGCTCCGTAAACAAAAATTCACTTAATCAAATTAAATAGCTGCCCATTTTTCTAAACTCTCTAAAAAGCCCTGCCCTGCACAAATTGGCAGATAAATAAATTTTCGCTGTTTCATTGTTTTTGATGGCAAGTTTTCAACTTTAGAAAGGCTTAAAAAAAAGTGCTCTCGATATGCAGAGGCACAGGTGGTTTTGTTTAGGCTTTTTGAATCCAGAAAATGTCCGCATGTAAAAGCGGTAACTTTTTTTTTGTAAGTTTTGTTTTTTTTTTTTTTATTTGCTGCTGTTGCAACCTATTCACTGGGTTTTGGCCAGTTGCAGTTAGTATTATCATCATGTAAGACGCGTGGTGAATGGATTGTTGTTGTTGTTGTGGCAGAGTCGGGTTCATTTGGAGTCGGCGGCTGTCGTCTTGGTGGCCGCCTTGATTACCGCAGCCGAGGCGCGTTTTACATTGACCAAGACTTGTCGTTTCGTCGACGCCGGACCGGGTCGACTGGTGGCCTTGCTTGCAGCTGCAGTTTTGGCTGTTGCTGGTTTCTTGGCTGTGGTTGTTGTTGTTGGTGGCTCCTGTTTGCCAACTGCTGCTGACTTGGTGGGTGTTGTTGCTGCCACAACTGCATTTTTATCAGCTACTTTGCCGCCGGCCGTTGAGGGTTTGGTTTCCTTTGTAGACTCATCGGCACTGCCATTCGCATCATCCTTGACATCCTTAAGTTTGTTCTTTTCGCTGCAATTTTGGATTCATATTAATATAGCAATTGTACTCCTTAAAAAAGTATGAAAACGTACCTTTCGATATCAATGTTTAGCACAGATTCGTCTTCCTCCTCCTCTTCTTCGTGACCGAGTGGCTCTAATTCGGCCAGAATATCACCCAGATCCTTGTCCACTTCCTCCCACAGTTTTTCATTGTGCGACTCTTGAGCATCGTCATCGTCGTCCTCATCCTCTTCAGCCTTGCCATCCATTTCGATGTCCTCCTCAGCTTCAGCCTCGTCAATATCCTTCTTAGTCGACTTATTGCCCGCCTCGTCGTCATCGGCATCGTGTTCATCATCGTCGCCAGCCTCAGACTTGCTTTTCTTATCAGTCTCGTCCTTGTGACGCAAATAGTTCTTAATGTGCGAGTGTTGCAGGCAATGTTTCTTTGTGTACGCCTCCAAGGAATCGTCGCCGCCCTCTTTGGTCGAGTGATGATTGCATAGTTCGCAATAGAATGCCTCCACAGTCTTAATGAAGTCCAGACCGATGAGGCCACGCTTACGGGTCTCCTCGTCGTTGCTCTTCTGAGCCGTTTCGGCCTCCAGCAGCATGGCATCGACATCCGCATCCATAATGTCATCATCGATCTCGCCCACCGAATCCACGGTGAGGAACTTGTTCAAATCAATCTCACGCTCATCCACACTATCCTCCGAACCGGATTCATCGTTGCGCGCCTTACTCTGTAGGTGCACCGAATCCAGACAATATATATACATATATATAGATTATAAAGAAATATGGAATTAAGATTTGGTACACCTTACCCGAATATGCTCCAGCGAACAGCGATGATTCTCATACAGCATCGCATTCTTAAAGGCCAGATGACAGGAGCCACAGTATGGCATCAAGAATTTCTTAATCGTCTTATGATGCTCAGATGCCTGATGCATATTCTTCGGCTGGCGATATGCCAAACGGCAGAGGCGGCAATAACGGGACTCATACTCCTCCTTGCTATTCTCCTCGATCTCACGCTGTGTGGTGCGTTGACGAGCTCGCATCCGTTGCAAGTCCGCGCGTTGCCTCAATGCGACCGTACGCATCGCGTTCTTATGGGTGCGCGAGTTCAAATGATAGTGGTATTCCTGTCAAATATTATGGAATATATAAATAAAATATAAATAATATAAGGCTATATTTGGCAACAATAAATGCGAAACAGGTATTTGAGTTTGTTGTACAATCGAACCCCACTCGAAAGCTAGACTTGTGAAGACTTCTTTCGTTAAACTACACCTCAAGCAAGTTCGACGGTACACTCAGAATGCCATCAATCTCGTTCACTTACCTTAAAGGTTACGCACTTGATGCGGCAGTGTACGCAGGTGAGTTTGATGAAGGTGCGCTTGCGCAGATTATTGTGATCATCGTCACGATGACGCGAGGATGTTCGTCGCTCTTTGCGCTCATCATCGCTCTCGCCCTTGTCTTTATCCTTGCGCGAGGAGCGCGCCTTCTTGTTGTTGGACGATTTCTTGGACTTGGACTCTTTGTCATCGCCGTCTTTGTCTTTTTTCTTACCTGGCGACGACTTTTCGGCATTGCTCGCTGACGATGATGATTTAATGGCCCCCTTCTCTTTGGGCTTTTCGGCGACATCGGCCGAATCTTCGATCTTCACCTTGACCTCATCATCATCATCATCATCATCATCGGAGCCCGCTGATGCTTTGGCATTCTTTTTGTCAGCATCAGTCGATGTGCCAGTGCCATCGTCGTCGTGCTCCTGGTCATCGTTCTCATTCTTGTCCTTATCATCATTGGACTTGCCGCTTGCCTCGGCATCATCCGAAGATGCCATTTTGCTGCTACGCTGCTTTTTGCCTGTTGACTTTTTCAATGAATCGCTGTTCTTCTTTCCATCCCCATCCCCGCCAGCGTCATCCTTACTGTTCTCATCATCATCGTCGTCATCGTCGTCGCCATCATCATTGTCATTGCTTTGTTTCTTCTTGTTCTTGTTGTTCTTCTTATCAGCAGCAGCATCATCATCATCATCATCCTTGTCAGCATTATCAGAGTCATCATTGTCATGGCTGGAATTATCGCTGCTGTTCCCTCCCTGGCGTTGACGCCGCAACGAGCTATGGAATTCGAATTGAATTTTTTTGGGTTTTTGTTTTTGTTGTGATTTTTTTTTTTTTTGTTTGTTTGGGGGAAGGCGCAAATGCAAATTGTTGTGATAAGTACACAATACGAATATTTATAAGATGATAAGGCTAACAAACAGATCTGTTTTTATTATTGAGTGTGTCGGCCTAGAAATATGATATATACTTTTGAGTATATTTATATGTATATATTGGATTTTACAGGAGATTATATACGAACGGGTTCTCGCTCAAATAAACATTTTCAATTTGAGATAATAATGCTGCCAATATAATATCTATATTATATAGTTCTTAACCACTCAGAATTCTCACTCATGTGAATGCATTTATATAGTAGAGATATAGTATATATAGTGTTCATATCACACACATATATCACAATATATTTTTGGTGATCTCTCGGGCGCTTCATTGGCACATTGGCGTTACGTACTTTCAACAACTATCAGCCTTGAGATTTGTCCTCTTCTTAATAGGATTCACGGAGAGAATACATTGGACGAGTTTTATCTTTTTTGTTTTTTTTTTATAAACGTTTTTTTTTTTATCTAATTACCTTTTCAGCTGTTGTATCTTGAGGAGGCGAGCGCGATCTTTTTGCTGTGCATAGAGCAGTTGGCGGCGCATGGTGCGCAAATCATTGGATTCGTTGATGCGCGGCCGCACAATCCTCATGGTGCCAACGCCGCGCATGCCACCATTGTTGCTCCGAATTATGCCGCCACGCATCGACATTGAGCCGCGTGGTCGCGATATATAACTGCTGCCGGCAACACTGCGGATTAGAGGCCGCTTTGGCGGACCCATAGATGAGTCGCGCGGATGATGTCGCTGCTGGCTGCCGCCACCAATGCTGCCGCCATCATCACGTGGACGATACGAACTGGTGCTCATGCCACCACCACGATCATTGTTGTTGTTATTGCTGTTGCGTTGATGATAACTCGATGAGGATGAGCCGCCGCCCATGTTCTGCGATGACGATGATGGGCGATCGTTGTTGTGATCATTTGACGAGGACGTGCGACGGTAATCCTATTGACGATTCATGATGAATAGGAAGTAGGAGTGTAGAGGAGCATTGTTTTTGGTTTGTTTTTTTTTTTTGGTTTGATATTCGAATAGGTATATTTATACATATATAAATTTCTTGTTTATGATAAAGAATTGCTGTATATATATATATATGCTATATATAGATATAAATTGGGTTATCGTTATCCTGGAGCAAGTGTGTGTAGTAGTAGTAGTAGTAGTAGTAGTAGTAGTAATTATAGCATGATGAGAACAAACCTTATACTTTTTTTATATGGTCTAGATATATAGCAAGTTATCTGTTGTCGGAACGGAGAAATTGCCTGCTCTGCGGCAGGCATTGTAAGGATATACGTATGTATATATACATACATATAAGATATAGTAGATACACAAACATATCAATTCAATTCATGCTTTTCTATGAATATATTTCGGTGTGTGGCAAAATCTTTGCTATATGCGTAGCTGCTGCTGCTGCTGCTATCTATCTATCTATATATATATGATAGATATATGTGCAATTTAAATAGAGTTCTTGCGTTCTCAAAGTCTTATATGTCTATATATGCTGACTACTTTGAGTGCGTTTTATATTTTTTGTTTTTGTCTTTCCATTTTATTATTTTATACGCTCTAGAATCCAGCGTTAAACCTTCACAAAATAGTGCTATAAATATTTGGAAACTGATTAAAATTACACAGACAATCAACAAACCAAATGCAATCTTAGCAAGAAAAAAACCTGAAAACTGTTTTTTTTTTTCTGTTTTTGGGTTTGGGTCAAAAATAAACTTACGTCTTGACGAGGCCGTTTGCGGTCATCGTTGCGATCGCGTGACGAATCCTGGCGAAGAATGAAAAACAAATAATGAGTCATTTAAATAAATACTAATTTTAAGCTTGTAACTCTTACGTAGCTGCGCTTGTGACTGGACCCGGAGGAGTCGTAGCGTCCACCTCCTGTGCTCGAATTGTGATGATTGTTGAACTTGTCACGATTGTTGCGATTGTCATAGTGATCGGTGTTGTTGTTGTTGCCACCACCTCCACAATAGCGATTATTGGTATGATTGTTGTTGTGATAGTTGTTCTCATAGCGTCCACTGTTGGGACGATAATTGCCCTGGGTGCGTGTGTTCACGTAATTGCTAGAATTCCGATTGTTGTAGTAGCCGCCGCCTCCGCCACCACCACCGCCCCCTCCCCGTAGTGGGGCACCGATTCCACGTGGAACGTAGCCGCCTCGACCACGCATCCTGCTGCTGCACAATCAGATGGGGGCGAAGAAAAAAAATTCAGTATTCACAATACGTTTTTCTTTTTTAAAACCATAGAACACCCTGTATTCCAACACCGGCGAAAAAAAATCGATATTGCCTGGACACAAACACAAATTGTGCACGCATTCACTGCACTCACCTCTATTTTCTAATATATTATTTGCCTATAAGCTTTCAATTGCTTGCCTGTGCACGTTTGTGCAACTATATTGCAAATATATTTAAAGTATTAAACCACACAAAAAACCAGCACTAGACGTTGACGAAAGAAAATTTTTTTCGACTATGGCCTGCTTGCTGGTGATGTGCAAGCAATTTATCGATTTAGATGATAAGAGCTGACAGATCAGTGTGGCCGGATGTGGGAGAGCATATAAATAAATAATATGGTGATTATTGTGAATCATTTAGCGTTGCCACATCAATTTATGGAATAGCGGAAAAGTTGAACTTTTTAATAATGGCTTTAGCAACACAATATAGATTTTTAAAAATTCAGTACATAATATGTCCTTTACTCAATAGAAAGCAGCGTAAATTTATGGAAAAATTAATACTAAATTAAGTTTTACATATTTTACAGTTGACAGCATACACACTAAATCTTCTTTGGGGGCAAGAATGAAGTTCGTACTCGCGTTTAGACAATTCCCGTCGGACGCACATTTATCGGTGGTTGTGGTGTTCCCGAGGGTTTTGTCATGATATCGACAGCGTTCTTGAAGAGTTGCGTTTTGACGAAATCGGTGGCAGCACTGTTCAAATCCTTGCTAGCTCCATAATTGCACTTGACATAGCCATACAAATTGGCCGCATTCAGCGCAATCGCAATCATGACCAACAACAGCCACTTGAATTTCAGCCCAAACAGAGCCATCAGAAAGAAGAGACCCCAGAAAAGGGGACACAATATCAATCCCAGCCAGAAAATGCGCTGCTCGTGTTTGTTAATGCGACTCTGAAACGTGGAAGACTACAGTTACAGTTATCGTTTTTTGTTTACAAATACTAAATATTGTTGTCTATATTTTCGCTTACGTTCTTCGACTCGAAAACCCAATGCGATTTGCCCTCGTCGTCAACATAATTCCACCAGCGCAAGCCGACCAAGAGACGACCCGAGATATTCTTCACCGTCCAGAAATCGGCGGACAGAAAGAGCACTACAAACACGAAACTGGTGATGAAGGAATCGCTGAACCAGCCGCAGAAGATGTAAATAACAATGGAGGCGCCGCGGAAGAACAAATGGAAAAAGGTCACATAAGGATGACTAATGACGAAGAAAGAGAAGTGTGGAAGAAGAACAAGGTAAACACAAACATGCACACAATATTATATATATATATTTGACGCATTGCTTACGTGTATTTCTGAGCTGCGGTGCTCGGATCACGCATCTCATCCTCCTCGCCAAAGGGTATCGTATCATCATCCAGTAATGGCACCTGTTCAAAACAGAAATTTAGGCAATTAGCACTTGCATTTTAATCACTTTAAACTATTGCTTTCTTTTTTGTTATCTTTGCGTTGTTGTTTTTGGTACTGTTGGCAGTTCTAACTGTTCCAACTGCTGCGTTTTAATTGTTAGTGTGGCATACATACATTTCTTACCGTTGCGGATGCCATGCTTATTGTTAATATGGCTTGACTAACGTTTTTCTATTTATTAATTATTAAGTGAGTGTAAAAAAACTAATTTAATGCATTTTTTTTGCTCGCTGCTTGCGAAGATATGTGTGTATCGCACTCGTGCTGCTGATTGTCGTCGATAATTTATCGATAAAGTAGCTGCGCTGATGTGGCAACACCAACTTCATTATTGTTTACATTTTGCTCTGATAATAGCGGAGAGCGGTATTCTGAGCGCAACGTCAGCTTTTTTTTCGTTTCCTTTCTACAATGCTCCGAATTATTACAGAAATGGTCAGCAATTGATAAGAATGTTTCATACTAAAGACACAAGGCTGGCAACAAGCAGTTGCAGCTAACAACACACTGACTGCACTTGTAGTGACATTGATAAGCAGCGAAAAGCGTACAAAGTTAAAAGCAGCAGAATTCAGTTACGTGCAAACCGCCCAGCCAAACAGACGTCCAACAAATCAAAAAAACGGCAAGTACTCAAGTGGGAGGAGGTCAGCGAATGAATAAATGAATGTGCGTGCGACAAGTGCAAGAAACGAGTTACGATAACAACAGCAAAAAAAGCACACTGCAGAAGCACCTCAGACAGAGAGAGAGAGAGAGAGAGAGATAGAGAAAGAGAGGTCAGCGATCTTTAGCCAGCAGCTCATCACTTGTTAGCGCGTGCATGTGTAAATGTGTGTGTGTGTGTGTGCAGTTAAAAAGAAAAAACTACATTCGATTTCAAGGGTAGCCGCAGCAGCAGAAACAAAAGCAAAAGCAACGTGTATTTATCTAGGTATCAACACCTGTCAGTAACATTTTAACTAGATAATTAATAATAACATATAGTCAGTTCACGTGAGACGGAACAGACACACACACGCACACGTACATTCAACACGTACACAAAGCACCGTTAACAAGAATTCGACTCGGTGTAGAACTTTTTTTTTTGGTGACGTCAAGTTCGAATTTCGCTTTAAAATTTAACCCAATTTTCACTTTTGCAGTTATCAGTTATCAACGCACACTTGCAGCGAACGGTTCTCTTTTTAATATAATGGCTCCACCCACTGTTCTGGTTACCGGCGGCGCTGGGTATATCGGCTCGCATACCGTGTTGGAAATGCTGGACGCTGGCTACAATGTTATCTGTGTGGATAATTTGTGCAATGCGTACAGCGGCGGTGCATCCAAGCTGCCGGAGGCATTGAACCGCGTCCAGGAAATCACTGGTAAAAAGGTCAATTTCTATCGCGTGGACATCACGGATCGGGAGCAAGTGCGTTCGGTGTTCCAGGAGGTGAGTTGTTAGTTGAATAATTGACGTGGCAATTAGAATGAATACATGTGGCACATTTCAACTCGAAATATTTCCATATTTCTTATCAGACACGTTGCTTTGGCTGCTGCTGTTGCTGTCGCGATATCAGTTTGTTCAGAGTGTTTACTCAATTGTTTCCCACTTCCGATTTCTGCGCTACAATCGGACTACATAGGCATTTGACCTCGCGTCACGTAACTCGATGTGCTGGCAACAGCAGCAACAACAACGTCAACGACAACGTCAACATTGACGTTGCACTCGAAGCAGCAACAATCTGATTGCAGTTAATCTGCCTGTTTACTTAGCATCAATTGCCTTTGCCGAAGGTATTTTAATGCTATAAACTAAATAAATAAGCCATTGAAGAGTGCTTCCAAATTAAAGAGTTGATCCTTATGTACATATACATACATATATATACTCTATATATATATTCAACGAAGTTTGTTGCACAACAACTTTCTTCACTCAATTCTTATCAAACTTGCAAAACAATTGAAGATAAAGTTATCTCCGGGGCAAATTAACTTGAAATTAGTCACATTCCATTCCATAATCTTTGAGATTTCATTCATATATATTTGGCTCCGAGTTAATGGCTTTTGAACATTTAAATATTAAATTTCATTTTTAATTGTTTCCTTAAATCTCACCAGTCAACCTAAAATCCGTTTTGCTTTTCTCAATTTCAAGCACAAAATCGATATGGTTGCGCACTTTGCGGCGCTGAAAGCTGTTGGCGAATCCTGCCGTATACCATTGCAGTACTATCACAACAACATGACCGGCACCAATGTGCTGCTGGAGGCCATGGCCGACAATAATGTCTTCAAATTTGTGTACAGCTCCAGCGCCACCGTTTACGGTGAACCAAAATTCTTGCCCGTCACCGAGGAGCATCCGACGGGCAATTGTACATCACCTTATGGCAAAACCAAATATTTTACAGAGGAAATCCTAAAAGATCTGTGCAAGTCCGATAAGGTGTGAATATATAGAAAATATCATAAATTATCAGTTAAGCTAACCATTTGTATATTGCATTTTATCAGCGTTGGGCAGTTGTCTCGTTGCGCTACTTTAATCCGGTAGGCGCACACATCAGCGGACGCATTGGGGAGGATCCGAATGGCGAGCCGAATAATCTGATGCCCTACATTGCCCAGGTGGCGGTGGGTCGTCGTCCCAAATTGAGCATATTTGGCAGCGATTTCGCAACGAAAGATGGCACCGGTGTGCGTGACTACATCCACATCGTTGACCTGGCCGAGGGACATGTGAAGGCCTTGGACAAGTTGCGCAACATTGCCGAATCTGGTTTCTTCGCTTACAATTTGGGTACTGGAGTTGGCTGCTCGGTGCTCGAACTGGTGCATGCTTTCGAACGTGCCTCCGGCAAGAAGGTCACCTACGAACTGGTCGACAGACGTTCCGGGGATGTGTCCATTTGCTATGCAGACGCGCAACTGGCTGAGACGAAACTGGGCTGGAAGGCAACGCGCGGCATTGATAAAATGTGCGAGGACACGTGGCGTTGGCAGAGTCAAAATCCAAATGGTTATGCCAATAAGTAGTCTCATGGCTAGCAGCCTTATTTCGTTGTCTTTTCTTGCCCCCCCGCAAATGCGTGGCAAGCTGTTCCCCTCACCCCACTTTAGTCTGTACACGTGCCACGTTCTTTCTATTCGCCTCGCTCCTCACAAAAACTTGACTTATTTGTAATTATTTTAATTAGCAAATTGATTGCGTATAAAAATAGTTGTGTATATGTTTTTTCGGTTTTTGTCCAATTTTTGAGTGCAAAATGTTACAAAATTTAATTATGTATGTTTGTGTTTGTATGTGTGTGTGTGTGTGTGTAAGCCCAAAGTAATTGGTAATAAAATAAAAACGAGGCAATAAGCTGAACCCAATGACGTCTGCTATTGCTATTGTTATTGCTGTCAAAAAGTCGGGGAAAACACACAATTTCTGTGTCTAGAGGCAAACATTTATTCAATGCAATTCAACATTTAAAAACTGATTTTAAAAATACTTAAAAAATACATATTTAAAAAAACACATCTGCACAAGTAACGGCATATTTATCACAATTATGTAATATTTAGTTTTAAACAACTTTTTGCGATCTTTTTTTTTTTTGTTTTGGTTTTTTGGAATGCTGCTGATTGTTTTAAGATTGTTGTTTCTGGGTAGGTGTATAAAAGTACAAAATTTACTTTAATCCTGACATATTAACGAGTATGCCTCACTATTCGATATGGGCTCAGAGAATGTACAATGAGAATCATAATTTATACACTTTATCTGGAATTGTTGTGAACTTGGCTTATGTTTATATTAATGTGTGTATTTTGTGGTTTTGGCAATATGGTTTTTTTTTTTTTTTTGTATAACAACCTTATATGGGTTTTTGTTTTTCTTTCACTTTTTTCGCTATCAACTTAAACCAAGTCAAAGAAAATCAATTTAACAAGAAGCTTTTCTACGCTCTACATTGGTTTTCTATGTTTTTGTGGCTAAATAAATGTGTGCGCGATATGCATATATAATAATGTTGTTTAAGGTTTAATTATACGTATGCTTATAAATATAAATAAGTATTCGAGTAGTTTTCCAAAAGATCCGCTAGCGATTGAGATTGATTCAGAGAGTGAGAGATTGAGTGGGAGAGGGAGAGATCCTTAGCAACGCGGGAGGCAATTTGTAGTAATAATATTTATTAGTGAATGCTGCTGCTGCTGCTGCTGCTGCTTATTAGTGAGAGGACCAGCCAAATTGCAGTGATTATGTCGATGTGACACCCTTGCGTGCAACGAGCATATTGAGTATGGGATTTTTCCTTATATAGCTAACGGCCTTTTTATGTGTGACCATTGTGAAATCGTAGCCATTGCATTGCAGTATCTTGTCATGGATGCGCAAGCCAGCCCGGGCAGCTGGACTGCCTTCGTGCACCTCCGTCACATAGATGCCCTAGAAATCGATAGAAATATGTATATCATTTAGCTTTGATTAAACCCTGTTATTGTACATACATAATCCGTGTAGCCCTGCGGACTCTTTTTGTAATCCTGATCGATGCCACCGCCTATTTTAAAGCCACATTTGAGGATCTCTCTGCCCTCTTGGTCGTAGTCTTTTTCCTTATGCAGCGTTATGGGAATCTAGCCAAAACAACATAAATAAAGCTGACTAATATCGTGAAAGTTTGTTTATGGCCAAGTCTCTATTCGAATTCGACCCAATTACACGTACACACACACACATACACAACGTGCCCATATATTTACGGGAAGAACGCTGTTGCTACCTGTATGTGTCTGTGTGTATGTATTTGTGTATGCGTAAAATTTACAACTTACGCTTAAACATTCCATTGCCGTGCCGGCCTGATGCTGAAATGCCATTTTCGCCATGATTAGTGAAGTTATTTATTTACTTTCTTTAATGACCAGCGAATGTATTTAAGAATTTTATTTCTTAACTTGTGAAGTTGAGAAATTTGAGTCGCCGCCGTCGCCTGCAAAACACAAACTGCTTATTCTCTACTGCATCACAAATGTGCAGTGTTGCAAAGCGCCCAAACCAAATACACAACATTGCTTTAGTTTGTATTCTTCTTTCTTTTTTTATTATTAGATCTACATAAATAAACAATCAGAATTTGGAAATAGTATTTAGATCTAAGAGCGCCGCATGGCCAACATCGTATTGATTTCCCAGATAATGATGCGTGTTCTGTCAATAATCTCCCGCAATTGACGGTTTTTCAATTTAACCGTTTCGATTAATTCCTGATTCTCTTGCAGAACTTTGCGATATTCATCACACTGGGAGGGTTCGATGCGCGGATCGGGCTCATCTCGGTAGGGAATCAGACTCTCCGCATTCATGTAATCCATCCCAGCATCATTGCACTTCTCGTAAATGATGCGGACTCGTTTGAAAAGTAATCGAATTGTGCGAAAATATTCCTGCACTTTTTTCTCCGTATTATTGTCGCGATGCGAAGTGGGTTGTATATTCTTCAGGGCTGAGAAGACCTCCTGGAAGCGGGATGCAATATCCTGAACCGTTTCCTGACCCAATCGCGACAGCTGCACTATGTTAATCTCCTTGTGCGGATTGGGTTGAGAAATGGCGAGCATGTTGTTACCACCCCCTGGTCCACCAGCTGCACCTGCGCCAGGATTATGTTGTTGCTGCTGCTGTTGCTGTGGCATATTGGGTGGATGTTGTTGTGGACCGGGCACCATGCCTACTCCTTGCTGTGGACCCATCATCTGTTGCTGCTGCGGCATATTGGACATGGGAACGCCGACGCCTCCCTGCATCATTTGTTGCTGCTGCATCTGGTGTTGTGGCGACATGCCCATGCTTTGCATTAAACCGGGTGGTCCACTCGCATTTGGATTCATTTGCATGGAGCCGGGTCCGCCTCCTGGTCCTCCCATCATGTTCATTTGATGCTGTTGCTGCTGCGGTGACATGTGCATGCCTGCGCTACCTTGCATAAAGCCACCGCCCATGGGCATCATGTTGGGGCCACCGGCACCACCACCACCACCAGCACCACTACCAGGTGGTCCTTGATTCAGTTGATTCTGACCATATTTCCACATTTTACGTTTAACTCAAAAAAAATGCAGCTAAACAAAACAATAACAAATGTAATTTGCCAACACTGAACACGAGCAAATGTTGCCACCTCACAAAATATCGGAAAGTGCGAATAGCAATCGACTGAAGTTATCGGCCAAGTTTAAGCTGCTTCCAAAAAGAGTTTCAAATTATTGGCTGTCAATTTTGGTAGCTGCGCTGCAATGGCAGACGAAGATCACAATGGATTTGGTGAATGGGTGAGTTGTTGGGCAATTAAATGATATTTAATGATCAGCAACTAACCCTCGCTTTTGCAGGGCGGTTACTTCGAGGCAAAGAAATCAAAGCTCGAGGAGCAATTTGCTGCTGCCAGCAATCCATTTCGCAAATCAAATCTATTCGATGGCATTTCCATTTTTGTCAATGGCCTGACCAATCCCACGGCCGACGAGCTGAAACGTATAATGATGGTGCATGGGGGCACCTTTCATCACTATGAGCGATCGCACACGAAGTTCATCATTGCATCTAATTTACCGGATGTGAAGGTGCGCAAAATGGACACCAGCCGAATCATTGCTGCCCAATGGGTTGTAGATTGTGTGGAGCAGAGGCGTGTGCTCGACTATAAGCCATATCTCTTGTATACCAATCAGAAGACAACACAGCCACCTCTCAATTTCGGCAAGGGTAAGAAGAATGACTCGACTCTCGGCAATTCAACTGTCGCCGAGGAAACCGAACTGGATGGCGTACTCAAGGAGCTGCAGCAGGCTGTGGCCATTTCGCCCAAGAAGCACACCAGCCATATAAATAATTTATCTGCCACCACAACGAGCAACAATCCGAATAGCAGCCACAGTGCCCGCACCGCCGTCGATCCAGAGTTCCTCAGTGAGTTCTACAAGAACTCACGTTTGCATCACATCGCAACACTTGGCGCCGGTTTCAAGCAATATGTATGTGAGCTGCGTCAGGCGCATGGCAACAAACCGTTTGTCAAGCGACGTGACCTCCGTCCACTGCTAGTTGCTGGCAAGCTACTGAAAGAAGATGTCTCCACGAAGACACCCAAACGTTATGTGATGCATATTGATATGGATTGTTTTTTTGTATCTGTTGGACTGCGTTCCCATCCGGAGCTTCGTGGCTTGCCCATTGCGGTGACTCACTCGAAGGGTGGTACCGGTGCCACCGATGTACCAGTGCATCCCCAAGCCAATCGTCAGGTAGAGCGGGAACTCTTTGCACAGCGTTTCGAACAGCATTTGCATGACAATGTCCGAGCGGATAAGGTGCGCTACGGGTTCCAGAAGAATATGTCCTTGTCGGAGATTGCCTCGTGCAGCTACGAAGCGCGTGCCAAAGGCATCAGGAATGGCATGTTTGTGGGTCAAGCTCTCAAGTTGTGCCCTGAACTAAAGACCATACCATATGACTTTGAGGGCTATCGAGAGGTGAACAATGTGTTGCATAAAATAAGATATACTTTGACACGATCTCTTTTCAATCGGTAGGTGGCCTTTGCCTTATACAACACTGTGGCACAGTACACACTCAATATCGAGGCTGTCAGCTGCGATGAAATGTTTGTGGACTTAACGGATGTGCTGCAGGAACTGCAAGTGGATGTGATGACATTTGTGACCCATCTACGCCAGGAGGTGCGTGATATAACTGCCTGTCCCTGCTCAGCGGGCGTCGCTGACAACAAGTGAGTGTGATTAAGTTAAGTTAACAGAGTATATAACTCTTTCACTTGCTCAACAGACTGCTCGCTCGCATGGCCACCAAACTGGCTAAGCCCAACGGACAACATCTGCTGCAGACGGATGACGCAGCCAATTATATGGCCACGCTGGACCTGGATGTGTTGCCGGGTGTGGGCAGCAGCATTACCTACAAGCTTAATCAGGCTGGTTTGAGCAGCTGTGCTGATGTGCAGCAGGTTTCGCTGGTGCGCCTGGAAATGCTGCTGGGCAAGAAAATGGCACAGACACTTTATCAAAACTGTCGCGGCATCGATCCACGTCCCTTGGTCTACGAACAGGTGAGATGAAGTTATAAAAACCAGCTCGTTCTTAAATTTTATGTAATCTTTTAGCAACGCAAATCGGTTTCTGCTGAAGTTAATTACGGCATCCGCTTCAGCAAATACGAAGAGCTGGAAAAGTTTCTCAAACAGCTAAGCGGTGAGGTGCACAGTCGTCTAACGGAGATTAAACGCAAGGCCAAATCGATCACATTGAAGCTAATGGTTCGCGCTGCAGAAGCTCCCGTTGAGACATCCAAGTTTATGGGACACGGTATCTGCGACAACCAGACCAAGTCTTTGCTACTCAAACAAAGCACCGATGATGTGGAAATCATTACGCATCATGTACTCAAGCTAATGAAGGAGTCCGGATTTCCGCCACACGAGCTGCGTGGCATTGGCATCCATCTCAGCAAGCTAGATGATGTTATCGAGTCGAAAAAGGAGAATCTCATCAAGAATATGTTCTCCAAAATCTCTGAGAAGCAAAAGGGTATGCTTAGTTCTTATGTCACTTGATACTTGATAGTTGTCATTCTAAGTCTTTTCAGATAAATCGATAAATGTACCAATCGCAATCCCAGTCAAGGAGTACCTGGATACGAAAGCCAAATCGGAAAGCAATAATGTGCTTAGCTTGCTAAAAAATGCAGCAACTAACAAAAAATCCAACCCAGCAGCTGCATCCAAAATTGATACTGAAACGGAATCAAGCAAGCTGGAACCACCAAAAGATATTGGACTTAATATGACCAAGAAATCGACGGGCTTTATCCCAATTCCAAGCGGAGATTCAACAATAGCCAGATCTGCAGCCATTTCACATTTTGATCCGGATGTTCTGGCACAGCTGCCAGATGAATTACGACGAGAGATTCTGAGCTCTGCGGAGGAATATTTGGAGATGTCGAAAAGCAATAATAATATAAAAAGAAAATCGAGTTCGCCTTCGAGCACACGTTGTTCGTCGTCCTCACCACCGCCGCCGTCACCGATGATACATGTAGCTTCCTGGGCTAACAGTCCTTTGAACCAAAGCGATCTGCAGCCATCCACATCAAAAGCGGGTCTGGCCCGGGAAAATAAGCGTCTGTGTCGTCCCGATCAAATTGTGACCAACTACATAAAGGCGCTGCCCCAACACATGCATCGCGCAATTCTTCAATATATCACGTTAAACAACAAGCAGGAGAATGTGGCACCAACTGTTGAACGACCGGAGAAGCAAACGAATATCTTTGTTAATCCCAATTACAAATCTTTGCTGGCCACCTGGGTGAAAACGGAGGCGGTGCCCAAACCCACCGATGTGAACCTAATCTATTTGAACATTTGTGATCTGGTCCTCGATAATCAAATGGATAAGGTCTACGAGATCATGAAGTACTTTTGTTGCATCGTCAATGCGAAAAGACGCAATTCATGTTGCTGGCACATGGCCTACAATGAGATCGAGTACAACATACAGGAGAAGGTGCAGGAGATTCTCGACTGTCACATCTACATTAGGGAAGCAATCGATTGCTGCAAGTGCCAGAGCTTAAGAAGCTAATTCCTGTAGTACAAATATTCCTTAATTGTACCTTGTGAATGCCACTTAAACAGCATGTTTTTTTTTTTAGAAATAAGCCTTTTTTTAATGGCTACTCACAGTATTCCAAGAGAAGAAAAACATACAAAAATGTTAATATTAAACAAAGCTAGAAGCTGCCGAAAGTTTGTGACATACACTTTAATGGATTTCACGTTGTTTAATATAATCTTCAATATTAATATTTTTGTGTTCACTATTGTTGCCTGAAAACGTTCTCACGTTTATAATACAATCCACAATTGAGCCACTATTTTTTGTCGATCTAAAATTTTTGTATAGCATTCAATTAAATGAAAACAAGTTGTGCAAAAAAAACTTATACTTTAACGACATTGAATGTAGCTTTTGTTGAAAAGCAAGCAAAGCAGTTAGCGCCAGTAAGCCCATTGATTGTGTTTGGGCCATAAATTTATTTATAAATTGTAAGAAGGCCAGAGAAGAGCGGTAATTAATGTCGTAAAAGCAGCAAATAATGATAGTCGCACAATGACGACGCTGGCGTTGATAACTTCATACACAAAAGGGTCGGGGGCTTAAAAGCCAGCGCACAAAGCCAAAGCATTGGCTAAAGACAAATAGGCCAGGCCAACACCTGGCGGAACTGGCAAGTCATAATTTGCACTTTAATGAAAGCGTCGCTGAGTTGAGATGCGAACTGCATGAAATCTGGCGAGTCGAGCCGAGCAGAGGTAAGTTAAAGTCACTGCAGTTAATCGCCAACGACGTCGATTTGCCGACCAACCGGACAGCGGGGCAGTAATATGTAATTGATTCGCATGCTTCGGCTCCTATCTGAGGCACAGCCAACGGCTCCACAATCTCAGCCCGCAGCTCCCAGCCCCACTTGACAAACTATAACAATTACAGTGCCAGGCAATGCAACCCCACACCAGATGCATCTGTGGAGCAATCGCAGCAGCAGCAGCTGGCACTGGGTAATTAAAAATAGTCAAGCTGCATTTCTTGTGCCGCATCCGGTTCGTTGGAGTCGCCATCGTTGTTGTTGTTGTTATTCTAGTTGTGGGCTGGTCTTCTGGATTTACATGAGCCGCGCTTTGTCTGATTTAATTATGTGCGCAAAAGGCGTCGTTGTTTCATAAATTTTATGTATCCTGTCGACGGCCCGCGAAAATCCAGTAGTCCAGTCAGTAGTCAGTTGTCGGTTCGGGCCAGGCTAAAATCTGAGAAACAGTAGCCGGTCTCCCGTCTGGTTTTACACACATAAATATGTCGTAGTCGGGAGATGCAAATGTTGTCAACTTTTGATAGACTTGTTGGCAGCGTCAAACAGTTGCCAACACGATTTGTCAACGACGATACCACGAATGCACACGCATCTCGCCAACTTGCCAACTTGCCACAATGTGTGTACAAAGGAAATATGCTGTCATGATGTGGTCAAGTTACTCTCTGCCCACAGTCGGTTTAAACAGGTCCAGTTGGTCACTAAAATGGCTCTTTGGTCTTGTTGCATTTTCTAGTTTGACTCTGCATGAATTCTTCAAAATAGAAAGGGTTGGACAATTTTTAAGGAAAGTGTAATTTAAGCATTCTTAACTAGTTTTGAAATTTAAGTTTTGCAAATTTGTTTTATTCTTGGCATTAATAAAAGCATAATTTTAAAATGCGGAATGTATTCTAAATGTTTCCAAGTCAATAATTGATATTATTATTTTTTTAAAACTGAAATGAAAACTAATCATATTTTCATTTCTACATACATTTATTAATCTTAAAACGTCAAAGAGTATTGAGTTTTTACTATAAGCCAGTTCTAACAAAGTTATTGTCTCAGTGGAAGCCTTCCTCCCGTGGGAGCCTTCCTCCCGTGGGAGCCTTCCTCCCGTGGGAGCCTTCCTCCCGTGGGAGCCTTCTTCCCAAACCTGAACCTAAATCTAGCCAATTGTCTAGCGGAAAACCCATTACCCAGCTGACTTAGTGTGCCTGTTTTTCCCACGGTGCGCAGAACGCTAACAGTAGCTGGAAAAACTGCTGGAAACTGTCAAAGCTAATCAGACGCGGCACTCGCTGCGACAAGATCACTGCCAAAGAGACTCGCCAAAAACTCTGGCCACATGTAAATATGCATAAGGCACAGCAGCAGCAACAATAAGCAGCGGGATTTGAGGCTGCAACATCAGCATGAGCATGTTGATAATGGGTCGCTGTCGCAGACTTTTGCTACCAAATAAGCGGAACGACAACAACAACTGAAACTTTTGGTTACGTTGTTGTTTCAGATTTTTGCCGCCAAAGTTTTGCAAGTTGGGAGTTGGCAAGTTGCGTCTATGTAAAACTTCTAGCCAATTAACTTGGCGACCGGCAGACGAAGCGAAATGCTGCCAAATGCAACCGCAACCGCTGCTGGTGCCTTATGATTAGAATCGACGACAGGAGGCCGCCAAACAACAGCAGCAGCAACAACCAACCAAAGCTAATGAACCATGTTGCCGCTGATGAACCCAAGCTGATTAATGATGCCTGGCTAGCTTGCTAGCTCGGCTAGCTGGATGCTTGGTTGGTAGTCGGTGGTTGGATGTCTGGACTGCTAAGGGAACTTGCACACAACTGTGTGCAATTTGAAGTTTTGGAGTTGCTGACTCTGTTACACTCAGAAAATTTGTATTGTTGCATTTAGAAAAGACCACTGAAAATTAGAACTAATATTGGTTTATTGCAAATATTATCCAAATTCACTTAAAATGCTTGCTTTTTACTTATTTAAGCTCATTTTTGTTGTATATTTTTTATATCGTATAAATTGGGAGCATTGATCCAGCTGCATTGATCCAGTATGCATTGGTAATGCATAGTAAATTTAATTATAAAAATAAGTTTGAGTTTGACGATCTATTAAATTCTAGTCCCCAGTTTTTCCAAGTGCACCTTATACCCGAGGGCAGCTAACAACTTAACTAGCTTGTGTGGTGGGCTTAGGGTTGTGGCCAAAACAACAAAATAACGAAAAAAAAGAAGCAAGCCACAATTTTTCGGCCAGCTGTAGTAGTAGAAGAAGAAGAAGCTGCTGACAAAAGTTGCCCACTTGGCTGCTAAACAAAGGCCGCAAAAGGCGCAGGCGCAGGCGCACCTGAGAATGTTGATAGCCCCCATGGAGCCTGAAGGTCCAAAGACTCCAAATAGCAACTACAACAGCAACAACAACAACAGCAACTTTAGTTCAAACTCAAACTCAAGTCCAAGTGCAAGCCGTTTTTTATGCCACTCAAGCCGACGACAAGGCGACCGAAAACAACAACAACAACAACTACAACAACAAACTGAACTCTTGGCCAACTTGGCAGGCAGTAGGGCTAAAAGGCTGTTGCTGATTGTTGCAGCCGTGGCTCGTTTGCGGGGCCCTTTATCACATGCGCACATCATTTACTCGACGCAGACGCAGCTTTGCAGCCTCATCCCCCCCCTCCATCTCTTCTCTTCTCTGCTCTCTGCTCTTCTCGCTTTGCGCACTTTAGCAATTGTTGGCTCTTAAAAGTGTTTGCGTCGTGACAAAATCAATGTTGCTGCCCAGAGAGTTGCTCGGCTTATGCGGCCTTTGACAGCCGCATTGGACAGTGATTCATGGTTTATTAAGCGCATTATGCCGCAGGATACTTTGAAGTTTGGCCAGACAGCAGAAGCAGCAGCAGCAGTAACAAACAGGCGGCAGTTGCAGTTGCCATGGGCGCAGCCAAAGGGGGATAGATAGGCAAATGGACCACCTGCCGAAGTCGAGTGAAGTCAACTTTTTACATGCTTAAATATGTAGATAGGCCTCACCCAGAACTTAAGTGAAATTAACTTTTTAAATGCTTTGCGAAAAATCAATTAAACAAATTAATTAATTTTTTCAGATTTGATAGGATTTAAATATTATTCGCATTTTTAATTACATATTTCAAAAAGTTTGTTATAAGTTTCCCAATCAAATAAAATGTTCTTTTCATCATAAAAAAAATTCTTTAGATGTCAATAAACTATATTTTTCATTCCATACATTTCCACAAATGATAATGAATAAATCTTCAATCGAGTTCACAATGTGAATAAAATTATTGCCCATGAATAAACAAATGATGTATTTGCAGAGCAAATATAAGTCTCACATTTGCGTTAAGTTGAAGCCTTGTAAATTCAAATGATGTGCATTACAAGTAATATGTTTTCCCATTCCCCCAGTTGTTGGGTTCATTGCTACGCCCATGACAGCAGCAAAATCAGCAGCAACAGCCGGGGGAGCAACCGCAGCAGTTGCTGTGTTGCACGTGTTTAACGTGGCCCTTCAAATGTGGCAACTGTGGCGGCCGCAGCAGCAACAGTTTTGCCTTTGGCATTGGCAATGAACACTTGGCCGGGTCTTATGCACCCCTGCCCCCGTTTACATCCCTTCACCCATTCTATATAGGCGTACCGCCTCTTCACTTCAGCAATTGATTACTTAACATGTTTTATGCGTACGGCAAGTTATGTGGCGGCGGCGACTGGCGCGTTAATTTGCTGCTTGCTGCTGCTGGCCTTGGCTTGACTGCCTCTGACACTGCCTTTGCCTCTGCCACACAGCCACTTCACAGTCTTGGCCAAAACAAATTGCTGCGCGGCAGGCGCTGGCCCGTAAATCAGCGCACAAGTCAAAACACATCAACATCAGCATCGACAGCCGCATCAGACAGCAGCAGCAGCAGCAACAACAGCAACAGCAGCAGTAACAGCAGCAACAACAGTTGCCTAGGCTAGACAAACAACAACAACAACAGCAACAACAACTCCCACATGGTCGTTTCAAATGCGCCTCAAAGCTTAAATCAATTGCACACACTCAAACACACACACGCACACACTTACACCTTTATGTGTGTGCCTCGTTGCATGTGCAGTTGGAATTAATTATGGCAAACAACAACAGCAACGCAAATATCTCTCGCATCTAGTATTTATTCACATTTCCGAAATCTGAGTGCTTAGCTGTTGAATGAGATGAATTGCCAATAGCCAAAAAAAACAAAAAAAAAAACAAAATAATAATAAAAAAAGAGAGATGCAGGCGAGCGATAAGAAATGCGCCGAAAACGCGTTGGTTGATTTATGCAATCTGTGTATGCAAGTTGCTGCTGCATATACCCTGTAATGCATTGTGTACAGAGTGCTTTGTTGCCATGTAATTAAGTAAGGAGCGATCATCTTCAATTTAATTGATGTGGCTATTACTTAGAGCCACTCAGCCCGAATGTGAAAAGCCGTTAATAACCGTGGCGAAATTCCAAGGAATTATACGATGATTTGGGGCTTTAAAAGATCTTGTCGGAAACAGATCTACAAAATATCGTTTCAGCCTAATACATCATAGCAAGTGGAGAAAGTTTCTTTGAGTGATTGGCGACCAATTCACTAATGAACTCAGTCACCATAGGAAGTAAGAGAATACTTTGTCAAATATGGAGACCGGTATTTTGAAATGTATAAATATATAATTTAGCCTGTATTATTTTTGTATATATTTTAATCAATCAATGGATAAATCTTTAGTCCTATGTACTAGTTAACTGTAAGTAATATCTTTGGTTACTTACTTTTCTTAAGGATCGCACTCTAGATAAGGTTAGATGCAGGCATATTTCCGATAGATATCTTCGATAAGTCTTCTCTTCTTATCATGTAGACTCTATAATAAATAAATATATTATAGAGAGCACCATTTATTCGTCTCTCTTTTTCTTAAAATAGAATAGAAATAAATAGAAGGTTTGTTAAAAGGTTTCTTAAAAGTTCCCCTGGGAGACACTCCACATCACAACTTTGTCTAGGTTACATACAACACGTAGATATGTATGTAAGTAAATGTTCATTTTCTTCCACTTACCACTTCTATAGCACAGATTCGGTCAATGCACGGGGTATCCTCCTAGTCGAACATCTTCAATAACAATTGGCAATTGCATTACGTATGCCGAAAATATGCAAATTGGCAATTTGAAGTGTGAACGCCGCCAGTGGCAAAGAAACAACCAACAACCGACAACCAACAACCAACAATCAGCAGCCAGCGACCAACAATTCTGTGAATTATGCCAAAGAATTGCCATCAACAGCGATGCCGACGCTGACGCCAATGTCGACGTCGACGGCGACGTCGACTGCACTTGTCATTAGAATGCAATCGAAGCGACAGAAATAAATTACAAAACCGTGTAAAAAGCAAACTGGACTCGCAGTTTTGTATTTGTTTTGTATTTTCAATTTTAATTTTTTCTATTTTTTTTTTTGACGTTTCGTTGGAGCTCTGTAATCGCATTTATGGCCACATAAATCTTGGCTAAAATTTGCCGTTGCCTAACAAAGTTGTCGTTGTTGTATGCAATTTATATATATATACATATATATACTTTATACATATAACTTATATATATATATAGTCTTTTTAATCAATTGAGCCGCTCTTAAAGTGAAACTGGTCCACGGCAATCACCGCCAGCTTTGATTTATTTATGTGCTCTCCAACGTCCGACTTTGACTCTGGGACGAGATAACACAGCGCGCTTTCACGCATTTTTAATGCCACCACTTGGGCCTGGCTCACTTAGTATGTGCTGCTTGTAATTTGGCCCAAGGTGCACTCTGCAAAAAAGTGTGTTCTTTTCTTTATATTGTAAACATTCAAAAACATTTAAGAAATGGGTTTTTTGAATTCATAAAGAATTAGTTCTTAAAAGTAGGTTATCGATAAATCTGTATCCATATTACATATAATTATTATTATCTTTTTTCAAATAACCGTTATAATGTGAACATTATTATTTACTACGAACTCACCAAATAGTTATACAACATTTTTAATTCAATTTTGCATGTTCTGCCAAATTTCCTTTTTCGTTTCTTTTTAAAGTAAACTTTATTAAATTTATAACGTATGTTCGTCATTAATTATAAAGAGATCACAATTATTTCTAAAATCTGGAGACACTATATATTATTTTTGCAAGTGCTTCTGCAATATCCACTTGAAATCGCCATACGATCTAACAGATTGTCGCGTGCAAATACTGACTTGTAATTGAATTGGAGTTCGCATAAGAGAATATGCTAAGTAAGTGTATGAGTAAAAAATTGAAGACACGCCCCTTGTCGACGGTGGGCGGCAGCTGTCAGCTGCCAGGTGGCAGGTGCAGTCAGACACACTCGGAATGGTCGCCTGGGTGGGGGGAGGTGGGAGCGAGTGGGGAGGATGGTGGTATCTGGTAATCGCATTCGGATCATTACTCACTTGGAAGGCGCTGGCTCCATGTTGAGCTGATCAAGATATCATGACATAAACATTGCCATTACATCAGCACACAGCATTTGTGGAAAAGCGATCTGTTTACGCCTTATTACGCCATAAATGTGACACTTAAGAATACTGAGTATGCTAAAGATCAAACAAGTAAGAATGGGAAATGATCGAAACACAACTTTTACCTATTGAAATGGGGTTGTGGACAACACCAACTGCTGAAAGATGTTTGAGAGGTGTGATTCCTTAGAGTCTGCTTTCCCTTAGAGAGAACTTTTCTGCAAGGATGCCAACTAAACAAGATATTACCATCGATCAATTGTGAAATAAATCCCTTATTAAATATGTTACCGCCCACTTTAGCTGCTGCTGTTGAATTTCACCCACTCTGGCAATATCTGGCGGCTATTTAATGCGGTATCTAATGTGTGCAAGCCAATGCAAAATCCAATCACGGCAACATTTAGTCATTCCGAATGCTACATAAACTGACAGTCTATTTGTTTTATGTCAAGCCTTGGCTTCAGTTTGGGGGCAACAGTTGCAGTTGCATTTGCCGGTTGCTGCCTAACTGTCTGTCTGTCTGACTGTTTGGCTGGTTGGCTGGTTGGTTGGCTGGCTGGCTGGCTGGCTGGCTGGCTGGCTGGTTGTTGCTGACACGCCTGCAATTGCTGGCCGATATGAATCACAGCTAAAGTGAACGAACTGAGAGTAGTGAGTAGCATTATCTAGATAAATAATTATTCAACTTAAATCGAAATCGTAATGAATTTTTATTTTATTTTTTTTTATTTTTTGTTTCGCTTTATTACATTTTGCGGGAGTGTCAAACTGACGGCAATACGCGTTCATTGTCAGTGCTTCGTTAGCAATATCTTGGACTGGCAACATGTTGCTGCCCGAGCGCATGTTGCTGCCTTAATTGGACAGCGATACAAATCGCTGCAACAGCAGCAACAACTGAACTGCGATTGCAACTGCAACCTGGCCATGGGCATGGATCTGGGCAATGGGCCAATGCTGTTGCTGCGGCTGTTGCTGCCACGCCCAGTGAAAACACCTGCAGCCGTTTACACGTCGAAAACACTAAGAGCTGATGGCAATTTGTCAAATTTCCTCGCCGAACTGAGCAGAGCTCACTTAACGCCCCGTCCGGCTCGCAATTATCCTTATTAGCCAACTCCCCGTTTGGCTCTTTTATTTTTGGGTTTTGGCCTTTTGGGGCCCGCGCTTGTTTGCACTGATAAATGCGCAGCGACCGGGCAACACCTCTAAATGATGACCAGAACGCGGCTAATTACATGGACACGACTATGCCGGCACGGCTAACTCTTTCTTTTCTTCCAGGAAGACCAATTTCACACCAATTGGGTGCGGTGCCCCAGAACTTTGCCTTTGGGCAATCACAGTTGACGCATGTTTTGGCCCGGCCTAAATGCTTGTATGCCCTGATCATCCATTTGAAATTATCGCTTAGCTGGCACGGTGATGGAAGAGTTCGGACTGCGTACGGGGTATCTTTCAGTTGTGCAGTTGCTTCAAGGAATCAGTCGTCTTTCGTAGGGGTATTGATTATCGATTAGTTTGACTATTTACCAAAGAATCAGTCCTGTTTGTCAGTTAGTCAGTCAATCTCTAAGAGATTTTGTTTCTTAGATGTATGTGGTATCTGTGAGTCGTTCAAGCTCCACCTGATCACGCTTGTTTCCCTCTACTGAGCCCTATCATTAGCTACAGACTTGGGCATGCGCGATTCTGATTCGGAATCAAAGCGCGCCCTCGTCAATAGCTGCGACCGCTCTTTAATAATTATTATAAAACGTTCTCAGTCTGTCTCTGTGTCTCTCTCTTTCTTTCTCTCTGTCTGTCTGTCTGTCTGCCCTTGTCTGGCATTGAAGCGCATTTATGGCGCCGCATACGCCGGCAATTAAACAATTGGCTTCAGCAGCAGCAGCAGCAGCCGCAGCCGCAGCAGTTGCAACAACAATGCGACTCTTGGCCAAATTGAGAGTTGGCCCGCAGTCTGACCATAGTTGGTCAATGGAATCGAAACAAGTTGTAAGCGATAAGAACGTTGCCATTGTTCACTTGCTCACTTGTTCACTTGTACACTTGTCGCTGTTGTTGTTGGCATTGTTGTCATCGCTTGTTGGTTGACTTTGGCTTTGTAATTATGGACATTATTTGTTGGTTGAGCAACATACACATTTACATGCTGTAGCGCCAGCTGCCTCGCTTTATAATCAATGAGGCGGTCCCACATTCGCACACACAGCTACCGAAATATAACCTGCAACCTGCAGCAACAGCAGCAGCAGCAACAACAATAAACGAGATATATTGCATTGAATATGAATATCTACCAGATCATTGATCATTGATCATTACTTGTTGAACGACACCTGTGCAGAATTATATGATCACTGAAATTACAGCCAATTCGCATTGCCAACTGGTTCATCTGGCGATTTTAATTCAACTTGAATAGCTGCTGCTGTCGTATTTCTTGAACTGATTTGAATGTCATTCACTGCATTTAATGATGTCGTTAAGAAGGCAGGATCTGCCAATTAATGCGCTCATTTAAAATGCACTACAGCGAATTGAGTGTTATTATAAAATGTTAACAGCTGCACTTAAATCGACATTGCAATATACTTAACAATCGAGTTCCCAATCGGCTGGAGGATGTCCTTCAAAAATGTGGTTTTGGTAAATTCAACTAACGAATTCCTAGAATACTTCCTACATTCCTAGAATACTTCATCTTCTTCTGGCTACATTTGTTAGAATGTGTTTTGGGAATTCCTTCTCATTGTCACAAGAACAAGTTTCAGTTGCTCATTGAACCTATGCCTAGGTAACTTCTTAGAGTAGAATGTCTTGTCAAAAGACTTGTAAGTATTTCTGGTCTATTCATTCCCTGGAGATTGTGTATTTTTATTTCATTACGTACCTCCCTGCCCTTGTTCCTGCTTCATTCCCTGCTATAAATCTAAAACGCAGAAACTGATCTCAAGGCTTATCTATTGTATATTCCCAGCTGAAAACAGTTTGAAAGTGTTAAGATACAGCATATATATATTAAAATACTTGTCTGAGCTGCCATTGAGTTAAATATGGCTTTTATTTTATTACAGATCCTTGATTGTCCGACACTCTGGCAGAGCAGCAATGATGACTCGAGGCAGGCTTTAACTAGGAGCCTTTGACTATTAGCTCGCTGTTAGGTCCATTACAGAACCATCAGCTGTGATTTATGCGCACAAACAAACAGCAAAAGCAGCAGCAGCAACAACATCCACAGCAGCAACATCCACAGCGGCAGCACATCCACAATACTTGGTGCTTGGCCCCGCAGCTAATTAATTTGCCATTTGTGTCCCATTAGCGTAATTGTCTGTCAGTTAAAACTCGCCAAGTGCCCCCTTTGACTTTATAAACGGCCAACAACGACGACAACGACGATGACGATGACAACGTGGCCAACTAGCCAACTAGCCAGGTTGCTGACCAACAGCAGCAGCAGCTGGAGGAGTGAGTTGGCCAACCTTTGCTTGCATTTTATGTGTCACCAATTGTTGTTGTTGTTGTTGTTGCTGATAATTTGCATACATGCTAAATGCAAGGCGACTTTTATGTGACGCGCCACGCATTTAATTTGAATTCGTTGTCAGCTTGGCGCCTTTGAAATAAATCTAAGGCGTGGCTGCGTCCCACATACGTCTAACTATCAGGCATGCAAACATTTTGGACAATTGCATTTCCAATGGCGCCCATCAGTCTATGGAACACCTGCAACTGAAGCCCACGCAGCAACAGCAGCAGCAGCAGCAGATTTCCCAGGCATTGAGCAAAAGCAGAACGTTTTACATCTGACTACAGCTGCACGGCATGGGTACAGTGAGGTGTCTACTGATGGACAGGTTTAATACGTCTTTAAATTTAACATGGATTTGGAGCCACAATTCCGTCATCAACTTTGATTGCAGTGTTCAAAATTGACAAAGCTATATAAAGTTGATATTTCTCAGTAGATTTTTCCCTGTAGGCTGACTTCCTAAGGAAGTTACACTGTACAGCAGAAAGACTATCATGGATGCAGGCACAAAGACTCTGGAGCTGATGCTGAAGCTCAAGCTGGAACTGGAACTGGGCAGACGACAGACGGAAGATAGCAGACAGCAGGAGCTGTGCGAGGGGCAGGAGGCAGGGGACAGTGAACAGGGGGCGGCATTGTCGGCTTGTTGGCCATATAAAGCGAGACGATGTTGTTGTCGACATTGTTATTGTTGTTGTTGTTGTTTTTGTTATTGTTACTGTTGTCTGTGAGCATTCACCTTAGATTGCCTTAGATGCTCGGTGTGCAGATGTCGCCGGGAACAGCTTCGAACAGACAGACACCGACCCTTTAGGCAGCTGCTCTCGCTGTCTTGCTGTCTAGATGGGAAAGAAGTGGTGAGGGGGCTGAGGGGTCGGGGTAGGTGGCCCACGCACTTGCCTAGGCATTGGCAACGATTCCTGGCCTGCCACAAACAAAAGCAAACACAGGCAAAGTCTGACTGCAGACTCGATTCGCGATTAATAGAAATAGAAACTTGCAACAATGTTGCATAATACGTGGGCGTTGGCTGCGAGATCGGTGTCCCCCTCCCCCTTCCTACAGTTGCAAGCAGTTGCAATTTGGCATAAAAAGCCTGGAGAACTTCTGGAACTTCTACCAGATTATTTTCTGCTCAATCTTAAGTTCACCTGGTTATATAATTCCAACGGCACTTAAACGTTTTACGCTATAATCTTTATGGCCTCACCATGGGATGCTGCAGCAGCTTGAATTCCAACTGCACCTCCTGCCCCCTGCGGCAGCATGTAGCAAGAAAACAGAGTCCGGAGTCCACACCGGCTGCTGCCCTTTTGTGGCTCATTAAAGTTGCGCCTTTTTTGGGGCGCTATCTTATCATAAAAATGCAGTTGCTTCAACACCTGCAGCCTGCATCAAACACACATTTGCACTTTCCACCTCGCAACGGGGCACCACAAATTTCAATCAGCCATAATAAACTATAAAATATTTTCGGCATTTTCGGTCATAAAAAAAAATACGCAGCACGAATTTAAAAAGGAATCCTTGCTAAGGTACAAAATAATGCTCCAGCTTTTTGGGGACGACGCTGCAGAAAATTAAGAATTAAAGTGCAGTTTTGAGAAAGGTTAACATTTTTGATAATGATTAAAAAATGTTATGCATGTAATGATAACGCTAAGAAAGCAGCTTACAGGAAATGTACAAGCTGAAACTGATTACTTATGGGCTAAAAATGTTAATGAGTTTGAGCGCAAATAAAGTTTTAAAATCGCTTTCAAGCAGATACCAGCACTAAATCTAACTTCATACAGCTGACATATTTAAAGTTCTTTACAACTTTCACAAATCGATGATTAAAAAACCTTTTACTTTTTCTATTTTTATAATCAACATGAAAATATTGCAACATATTTAAAGCTTTTTACCACAAAAGTCATAGGCTTATTTTCATATTATTTTAATATATTCTAATTTAATAATTAATTTATTAATATATTATTTCTTAAAACCGTGTTTGGTTAAGGCGAAACTCAATTAAGTAACTGTCCAGTCGTTGACATAACTTAAAGGCCGATTACCTTTCGGGCTGTGCCACAAATCAACGCAATGCAAACTGGCCGCCTACGAGTGGATCTTGGTATTGGTCTGCACCACAGCAGGGTGTGGCGCCTGGGACCAACCAAGCGCAGGACATGACCAAAGTGGAAGCGCATGCGCGGCGGGTCTTATGCATTTTAATGCTGCATGTGGAATGGGCTTGGGACCTGAAGCTCTGAGACTGGACCTAAAGTTGAAGCCTTTGCCTGTCGATCGTTGTTTATGTTGGTGTTATTTTCATTGCAAACAAATGATGAGAAACACGCAAACGCACTCAAAAAAAAAAAAAATGCTTTAGCAATCTGCCGGACGGACAGACAGACTGAAACTGAAATTGAAATCACAATAACTTGAATAAATGCTGTAAAGGATGCAACAAGGAGAAAGAGGAGACAGGGGAGACGGTGAGGAGACATCGGGCAAACGACATAACATTAATTTAAACCAGTAAAAATGTAGTTGAAAAGTAAAATTGATTTTAAGGTGGATACCCGAAATTTATTTTATGTGCTCAAATTGCAGAAACACAATCTGAAAACGGTAAAAACAAATATGCATGAGCAAATACGAATTTTATTAAAATATTTTATGGGCAGAAAACGAGGAAATACTCAGAGTGGCATTAAAAAGAAACTTTTGATTTAAATTTGAAAGATTTCAGGTAGGAGGCATGACTACCATGTGAAAGAATTTAATTAGTTAGTAGAAGATACGATTATAATGAGGCTACTGAAATACAACAAACATGTAATTTGAGTTGCTTAAGCTACTTAAACAGTAGCACGGAAGCCATTAAAAATGCATGAGAAAAATACAATCAAGTTGTGGTAAAGTATGACGCATTCAGAAGGATGTCTGTCAGTATGTAACAGGCAGAAATAACCATCTGCGTTCTCATATATATTCTTAAGAACGAGAGAGTTCAAATTTGGAGTGTGAGTTTTCGAATACCATACCTAGATCAAGTTTGTAACCTTTAATCGATAAATTCCTCTGTTCTCCAAATCGATATAAGCGAAAGAAACGAAAGCCACAATTTTAAAGATACAATTTTCGAATCTTTGCATATGCCTTGCAAATAACTGTATCTAAGAGGTGTTCAACGGATGATTGATAGCGCCATCTCCCAATCGAGCTCTCTCGACTTGAGCCTACTGACTTGCCCGTACACACACCTGGGCAGCTGAAATAGCTGACTATGAAAAAGTACTTTGCACTGGCGCAAGGTGCGAATTGAAGCTTAGAGAGGTGTAGCTCAAATTACGATCAACCAAATGGCAGCTGGCTGATGGCTCAATCAGCTCGAATTACCAGCCAAAAGCACCGAATTAAGAAATTCACTTTAATAATAAAAGAGGAAAAGCACATAAAAAAATAATAATCGGTTTTTTTTTTTTCTTTTAGCTACACTCGACAAATTAGCAAACAGAGAAGGACCAACAAGCAAGCAGGCCAATTAAAAACTCATTAGGAGGGGTGAGGGGCGGAGTGGGGGTTTGTTCAAGGAGTTATTGAGTCGATTTAGGTTTAATTGCCGGTTTCACCATGACCAAAAAAATATTCGTGGGGCTAAAATCAGTTTCAGCACGTGCAGAAACGAATGGCCCCAAAATGATGGGCACTTGCATTAAACGAAATCGTTTAGACCCGAACTTAAGACATGGTTCGAGACGAGTGTGTTGGGGAAGGGGGTGGCGGGGAGCGGGAGGAAGGGGAGGGGATTACAGGCGATTCAACTGACTGGCTGCGCAATTAAAGCGCAAAACTGAGACGGCCCAGAGGCCGAGAGTCCATGTCCAAAATGTGTTCAATTTAAATTAACGATCAGCGCAAAATCACAAACGGCAGTTGGCATCGAGGATTTCGGGCTTAAGGGTAATCGAGGGGGTTGAGGGGCATCGGGGCTGTCTGTTACATCGTGATTGAGAGAGCGAGAGGTGGAAACGACAGCATGCAACATGCAACCGATGCCGAGTTTGTGTTTGTGTTTTTTTTTCTTTTTGTGCAGCTCCAGATGCGATGCAATTAAGCAAAAGTTTTATTTAAATTGCTGGCGCTGCCGAACCAAATTTCTTGCCGTGCTTCTGGCTTGTAACTCTACCTGTGGCAGAGTACGTAGTGAGGGGGAGGGGCGATTATCTTTTACTCTTGGGGTCCCTCAGTTTGAGTTGCACATGTGTTTGCTAATTTCTGCGTGCAATTCAAACATTAATTAAATTCAACATTTTAGCTATAAATTGTTTGCTTAATTGCCATTTAAGCGTTGGAGCCACAGTAGTTACGCTCAGCGAGAGTGCGAGAGAGGTGAAAAGAGAGCGGGGTGAGGAATGGGAGGGGGGGGGGGTGGAAAAGAGAGCGACATTGGCAGCGGCATTTCAATGCAAACACAGTTGGCAAGTCATCGTCGTGCGGCCATAAATAAATTAAAAGTCCACGGCAAAATGACAGCAACAACAGCAGTTTGGCAACATGTTGCAAAGGCTGGGACATACACTGAGAACAGAAGTTCACTATGTTCTAAATATGGGCGTACTCATTGTATTTACCTTTGGTATCAGCCCGATGATCAAGCTATCTTAAACATAGTAGAAGCGCAGCAAGAGATTTACTGTCCTCTTTTGGTGCAAGAGTCTTTTAAGTCAGACAGATTAAAATACGAAGAATGTCCCCTTATCCATCAGAGCTGTTTCGATCTTCTATAAGGGTTTGCCCTTACTTAAATCTTCTTGCTTCAACTACGAGACCAATCGAACCATTTTGATTTAATCAATTTGTGCGTCAAGGTTTCCACCCGTCAGATTCTATCCGAAGTTTTCCTCAGGTTAGCATGCAGAATAAGAAACCACAACAAGCTTCCCAGGAAATGGCCTTGATAGTGACGAAATTCTTGAACCGTCAGCCGGTCAAGCCGATTAAAATTTTCGTCTAGTTTCCGGTTGGTAAAGTTTAAAGTTTATGATTTAATAATAGCGGCTCTTGTAAGTGTTTCTTAATGGACTAATAACATTAGTTCCACTTACACACACGACTTTATTAGTTCCACTTACGTAACGGAAATTTTAATCTGCTCGACTACCTGTTTGAAAAGTTTCAAGCGTTTATCAGTTACAGATTTTGAAAGTGTGCCTATTTGCAACATTTTTTTGAAGCACAGACTGCTTTTGAATGCAGCACAGCAATGATGACTCTTACAGTTTAGGGTAATTTCATTTACAATTTGCTTATTAGTTAATTAGTCAATAAGTTAATTAGCCAATAAGTTAAACAAACAATAACTAAATTTGCATATATTGTTAGTCAAATTTGCTTTTTGTCGAGTGTAACGTGACGTCAATTCAGAACAAGAGCAACATCAGCAGCAGCAGTGGCAGCATCAACAGCAGCAACAACTGCAGCATATTATTAATGATGGCGGAAGCAAATGCGGCGCTTTTGATAATGTGTCCTTGTTGTTATTGTTGTTTTGTGTTTGTCCAAAATGTTGACGTTGTTTGGCTCGTTTGGCCAATGTCTATGTCATGGCAAACGCATTGGCATTGACAGTGCAGCAGCTGCTGCAACTGCAACATTTTGCATTTATACTGCTGCTGCTGCTGCTGCTGCTGTTGATGAGCCATCATTTCTTTTTGGCCATAACAGAGTGCAGCTGGGCTCAACTGTAGCGCCTTTTCTGTTTTGCTTCTTTTTTTTTTTTGCGGAGCACCACGGGCAACGCTTAACTTGGCACCAAGCTGGCAAATCGTTTTCACTACCAAATAGAGCCCCCAAAACCAAGAGCAAAACGAATTTGTTGCTCAAGTATCTCAGTTGCGTGGCCAGTTGTTGCAGTTGCAGTTGCAGTTGTTGCAGCTCCAATTCTTTTTTGCATTTTGTTCAATTTCAATGGCGCCAAATCTTTGCTGTGGGACACAAACACAGACGCAGTTGCAGTTGCAGACTCAGCAACAACAACAGGCGCAACTAAATCCTTGGCTTTGCCTGTTGAAAATGTTGCCCAGCCATTTGGGCCACAGGCGGTTCCAGCTGCGATAGACAAACTAGATAAGCAAAATAATTCGACAACCATTCTTTGAGGGTGCTACAAGCTGCAAAATGCACTTGCAAAAGATACTTAGATACACTTTGCTGGTACTCAAAATAGTTTTGCACAAACTGCAAAGGTCGTATGAAATATATTAATATCAAAATTCAATTTTGTATTATTTATTTTATTATCTCTAATTATTGTAATTTTTTTGTTAGTTTTTTTTTATATTTTTGCATAAGTCCAACAAATTAAATAGCATTTTATGACCATGTAGAATATTTATTTTAATGTGCATTACAAATATTTGCTTTTAATGTCAGCTTTTTTGTAATATGTTATTAAACGTAATTATTATTATTGTTTTATTATTATTATTATTTGTATTGTCATTTGTATTATTAACTTGAAAAAATTCAATTAAAAAAAGTGAATTAAAAATATATGTTAATGTTATTTATGTATGTATGTATAATATCATAGTTTATTTTTTAATTGACTACACATTTCTAAGCACTGACTTAATTTGTCATCAACAATATTAATCGTTTCCATCCAACTAAATCAAATTGATGCAAATGTTAATAGTCATGTGGCATTCTTGGCCTTGTTAACGTACGACAAAAACGCAGCTGTTTCAGTTATTAAATGACTTATGCAAGCAGATTATTACTGGGAGCAATGCCACACACAGAAATTTAATGACTCAATTCGATTTAATTAAACATCTAAGTGGTAATTACAAAAGCCGTTTAGTGCGACCAGCCTTTGACGGCTCAAGCGAGTTACTCTTTCGCATTGGCGTTTGACACATAATTGAAAGTTTCGATTATAATTGCCAGGCAGTCAGAAGTCATTTCAAAGGTGCATTCATTCATTCACTTATGCAAATGGCAAAACAGTCTTTGGCTGTCTTTCCAGCTACCCAGCTCCACAGTGTCCAAGTCTCGCAGGGTGTGCAATTGACAAACGACTTGAACTTGTGACTGTAGGCCGAAACATACACAAATAATTATATATATATATAAAACCGAACAAGAAAATATATCTCGATGAAGACGACTATTTATTGCACTTGCAATAAGTTTAAGCTTTAGGTGGAGTCAAATAGAATGGCCAAGGAATAGAAATTAAATGAATTTAACTACTTTCATAGGGATATAAATGTATTTATAAAGTTTTTCTATATTTTATGTATATAAATTCCTAGACTGTACTATTATTAACACATCGTTAATTTCTTTATTCTTTATATTTACAGCATAAGTAGGAAGACTCCTTAACACGTTTGATCACAATCTTAAATTATACCTTTAGCAAGAGAGTATTAAAATTTGAAAACGCAATTTTTTAATCAAGTTTGTCGGTTTGTCCGTTTTAGCCTGCACATAAATTTTTTCAACTGAGGTGCTTATGCGTATGTATATTAGTTTGATTTACATGTATGACACATGCACACACACACACACATACAAATCGGCACACTCGAAACACACACGCTGCGAGGGGTCTCTGAAGGTGAACCGCACGCAGAGTTTGTGCCTTAAGTCTTTCGTTACGTTTTGGCAGATTTGGGTGCGTGCGCATTTGCATTGCAATTTTTTAATTGATATTTAATTGCAGCCATGGCATAAACATACACACACACATACACACACACATACACACACAACCATACACACATTGACATGCACATGCGTAGCTGGCATCAATTTTTTATGTGCTCCCCAAAATGTTTATGAATATTGCACCCACTGAAAAGAAGGTATGATGAAGCTATGTAGCAGCATGTAACAGCAGAAGTAAGGCGTATTCTTGATTGGAATCAGCCAAAACGATTTAGTAATGTCCGTCTATCTGTCTGTATGAACAAGCCGGAGACTTTATAAGCATTTGGGTTCTGGGTATCTCTTAGTCGATCTCTTTCTACTAGAGAATTTTTTACTTGATTTTTATTTATTTTTTATTGATTTTAAATGCGCGCAGCTGCAAATTGCTTGATTTTATTATATACGAAAGAATTGATTTTTAGCACAATTAAAAAGAAAAACATTTATGACTGACTATATTCGTAGCAAGAATTTTGCTCAGATGTAAACCGTAAATAGTTTGATTTTATAATTAACTGTTGATTGTTTTTTAATTTTACGATTGCACTCAACATAAAAGTATTTATGATCTTTTACTCTCAATTATTAACAGCTGCTGTTGTCCCAGACAAAGGCAATACAAATATTATATGCAGGTGGCTCATTCAGAAGCTTTTTTGTCTCTTTTTCTTATTTGTTGTCTAGCTATCTATTGTTCCTGGACGGGGGCACTGTAATCCTTGCTGCCACTTGGCTGCCAGCTGGCTCATCTTCTAACACTTTTCAAGAACTTCAATTGAAGTTCTCACGTTCGCATTTGTTTAGCTAATTTTGTGAATATTTCAATTCTTTTTAAACAGGAAACGCTTTCAAATTGTCTTTTGTTGTCCGAGCTTAGTTTTTTTCTTTCTCTCTCTCTCTCTCTTGTCGATAGCTGTGTGTGGGAATGGAAAAGCAAAATTCAATGGCGTGTTGGCGACAGCTTCAGCCGCACAGCTGGAATCGGGGTCCACATTGGAGTCGGAGTCTGAGTCGTACTTCTCTAATTGCGACTAACAGCTCCAAATTTGTCTTGTCCGCTGTGGGCGCTCAATTGGTTTTTTTGCTTTGGAAAGGTTCAATGGATTTCAATTTACCAGCGTTTAGAGTTTGAGGAATGGCTTGGCCAGCACACCGACAAAGTTGCGACTGCAAAATTAGCGAGCAGATTGTGCAAAAAGCCAATTTTATAGTCTTGTATTGATTGATTGATATTTCTGGTATAATTATCTGGCTGGGCATGAAAGGAAGTCTTGTCAAAGCAAGCTTTATAAATGAAAACGTCTTAAGCCCAAAATAAATATATTAAGAACTGTTAAAGACAGTTAGACTTGATTAAACCAAAGATTAGCAACAATTTAACTACAACTGAAACTTTAAACAAAAACAGAGCTACTCCTCAGGAGCTCCCTTCTCAGTTTTAATATTTGAATATGCCAATTTGTTCAATCTTAACAGAAATCTCTCTGTTGTAAAGACTTTTTCTTTACTATTTATAAACCTTATAATTTATTTGTTATAAATCCCAGGCAATAAGCAAAAATGTAAATTCATCTCAGGTTTAAGCATTGTGTTTTTAATTTATGCTCAATATGTTATAAGCTATATTAATAACATTTTTAAATTAAAAATGTTATTTATTTAAATTTATTTTGATGATCTTTTGCTAGTGTTATGATACATCAGGCAACGGCTTCGAAATTGCATGCAAAAACCAAATAAATAAAACGCTGAATCAACACAAAACTGTTTTTCCCATGACCTCGAAAGCCGGTGCTCAGTTTCCCAGTTACCAATTGGCAGTCAGGTTTTGGGCCAGGCTCAAAGTCAGTCAAAAGGCAGGCGGCAGGCAGGCAGGCGGTTCAAGTAATTTGAGATGAGATGCATTCAAATCAGACGACGACGTGACGTTGAAATTAAATCAACTAGACTAGAGACGAGTCGGCTAAAGTCAACAAGCCTGGCAGCCAGCCAGCCACATAGCTAGCCAGCCAAGCAGTTAGCCAGCCAGCCAGCCAGACTAGACCAGACCACTTGACCAAGACGGCCGCAATCTTGGCGATTTAACCCTGGTCTGACTAATGCATGACAACGATGCGACGACTTGTGGTGTAAATTGCTTAACATTTAGGCAGCTTTAATTTCTAACCGGGTCTCCATCATCCTCATCTACAACGTCTTCTTGTTCTTCTTCATTGCTATTGATGGCGTAATTTGTTTTCATCATGCCCAAAATTATTATGAATGATCGCAGGCGACAGCTTTGATTAAAACGCCATCATATATATATGTGGCTATTTAATAAAGTGATCCCACTGAGCCGGCGTTAAGCGCTACACTTGAAGAAATAAGTGAAATGAAGTTTAGTAAAGGCAGTTTAAACCTAATTTTTGGCTAAGACATTAATTTGCTAGACTTATAAAAATCAAAATTATATCAAAGTGATTTTTTAAATATATCTTCAGCTCATCTCTGAGTTTTTGGTCGAGTGTTTCGTGTGAGTGACTATTTGTGTTCCAAATGGCAGCGGTTCAAGCTTGTAGTAGACACGCAATGTTGTTTGTTGTTTGGCTGCCGCTGCTGCTGCTGATCCTTGCAACCGGGCACGTAACTGGAAGGGCAATCTTTCAGCACGGAGGCCATATATAAAGTAAAGGCTAGCAAAATATAAATGCAGACACGTCAGCCGGCAAATTGCGGTCAGGTTCAACTTGGACAGAGTCAGAGCACAGAGTCAGCCCATCAATTGTGCTGGCGAAAGGCTGAGCAAATCAATAATTGTATTGACTGAACGCCGAAGATCAGATCAAAAGGTCGCCAGCATCATGCAAATAATGCGGCTGGGATGAGCAGCAGAGTCGTCGAGCGATCATAACTTGCCACAGACACACTGATTGCAACCGCGGAATGCAGAATGCAGCAGACACAGCAAACAGAAGAAACAGTCAGGCAGACAGACAGACGGACAGACAGGCAGACAGACAGACATAGAGACGGACAGAGAATGTAGAATACAGACTTGAGACTGCAACTTGCTGAAAGGTCAACGCGATCATTTCCGCATGATTACAAATGCAATTCGTTGCTTGTGGCATGCGCTGTGGAGGCCTCTACCTACTACTATTTCATCTTGAGTCACCAACAGCAACAGCAACAGCAATGGCAAGCATTAAGCATCAAGAAGCAAGCACCAAACCAAGCTAAGCCGACTTCGTTCTCGCTGCTGTTGCCGAAGCGCAACGTGCTCAAGTTTGTGTCTTAAGTCATTCGTTTTTATTTTCATTCTGCCGCTCTCTCAAGTTGCGTCTGAGCTCTCGCGAGCAACTCTCCACCTGGTTTCTTGCTTGAGCAGGGGCGAGAGCTGTGCGCGCATGCGCTCTTTTAAGGGGCATTGTGAGGGGTGTGTGTGAGTGAGGGGTAATGGGCGGAGAAGTTAAGGGGCGATCGAGGGGTGTGTGTGTAGACTTTTGTGTGGAATCTATTGAGCGGGGTTGTTGACGGGGTTATGCTGTGCGTGGTGTGTTTGATTTCTGGTCTCCGCTGGGGTAAGCGACTATAGTGCCCCTTAATCATACCCCTTTAAAGTGGAATTGGCTGGAGAAGTGTAAGGAGAAGAACTTAGAGGAGAAGATCTGAAAGGAGAAGATCTGAAAGGAGAAGATCTGAAAGGAGAAGATCTGAGAGGAGAAGATCTGAAAGGAGATCTGTAAGGAGAAGATCTGAAAGATGTGACTCACGAAATACAGATTCTTACATTAAAATAAATTCTAGAATTTATTAAAATAAAAATAAATCCAACACCTTAAATATATAGATATATTTTTGTTGTTTAAAAGATTGCCCGGAAATTTGATTGTAACTAAAAAAAAATTAATAAACAAAAATAAAACGAAACAAATTGATTTAAACTAATTTAGCTACAATAATATTGTTAAAGTTACTTTTATACACTTATTTACTTATGGTATGACAAATTTAAGTTTACTTACTGACATTTAATTATTTTATGTATCAATCCATGTCTCGATTTTATTATTTATTACAATCCATAAAAATCCCTTCAACTTACAAACAAGCCAATAACTCAATAATGATATAAATGATTTTTTTCTCCATATTACAGATTATCTGTGGAAGGATTTCGGTGCGTAAGCGACTCATCTAAAAGCCTATCTGAGTGTTGATAAATGGAATCAATGATGATCGATGCTGCTGCTGCATTTACAGTCAGCTACTTAAAACCTTCACAGATGTAGATAACAATGAATTATTGCCAACTGCTACCCACTAAATGCATTTAACTCAATCATACCCTCAGCAATTTCACAATATCTGGCAATTGAGCGACTGGCAGATGCGTCTCTGTCTCCAGCTCCAGCGCCAGCTCCAACGCAGACTTCAACTCCTCCCCATCTCAGTCAGTGCCTTCCAACTGCAATCGGCAGTCAGCGATAAGACAGTGTCAAAATTTACCAACTGCTGTTTGGCAGCAATGCTGTCAACATATCATTTGTCATTTGGCTACAGTCGATAGTCGCGCCCGGTCCGAACCGGGTCTTTGTCTATGACAAATGCAACGGACAAGTGGGTGGGGAAGGGGGTTGTGCTGATGTTGAAGTTGAGGATGCCAAGTTATTAATGAAGTTGCTGACCGGTTGGAAGCATGCAAAAATGTGCCGCCTTACGGGCAATTAACCTGCTAATTAAATGGCCGCCAGTAGCGATCACTGCTGCCGTTGCTGGTAGCTTTTGGCATTTTGTGTTTTATGCGGCCTTATCAGGCAACAACGATCTCAGCACACGGTGCATGGAGCAAAAGGTATCCTCATGCATTACTCTTGATTGCTGGACCTGAAAATGCAAGACGACAGTTTGGGCCAAGCGGTTCACCAAGCTCCAAACATGCCTCTTCATTAGCTCCCAAAATTGATGAGTTCAATTAGGCAGGCAGCCAGGAAGACAGGCAGCTGCTGCTGCTGCTTTTGCTGCTTCTTTTTTCTACCCCCTGTCCCCCCCTCTACTGCCCCTTCGTCTTCGTCTTGTTCACTGGTAATTAGCGCAGAGATTTTCAAATTGCCAAAACTTGTCCAAAAACGTTGCTTGTCAAAGTTGATTTCGAACCGAAAATAAAGTTAAAATGTGCTCTAGTTGAGAGTGATTGACTATGAGGATGCCCTGTGTGAGATACTTATCGTTTAGAGAGTGGGATATAGTTTGATTATGGTGTCAAATCAGTTATCGATCAATAAAAATATTATTAATAACCAGTCACGCTTCTGGATTAGGATGTGACTTGGCAGCGATTCTGATTGCGATTCTGTGCCCGAGGCTATGGAAATTGCCTTAAATTTAAATGTTTGATTATGTTAATAGGTCAACTAGTGTCCTACATCTACATTAATCGACATGTTATGGATTAAGCTTATATATTCTTAGTGTGAGTTTGCTACACAATACATAAAATTTAATACAGATTTCTCCCGCTGCACATTGCACAACTTTATGGATAGCCTCTCCCTGTCAATTCTTAATGAACAGGGTATAATAAAAAAAAGAGATGTGTGTCAGTTTTTGTTTTTGTGTTTTGTTTTTGGGCAAGGAGCCCATTTTGCTGACGTGCCCCATTCACCTGCAGGCTGTGTGTTTGTGTGTGTTGCATGTCTTGGTTTCACTTTCGCAGCATTGTGAAATCAAATGAATATGAATTCCAATTCCAATTTTTCAATTCCCTTTTTTGCAGCTGCCGCACAAAAAATCACCCAGCATTCGTAGAATTTGCAGCAATCCTTTTATTTATATATTTTTAGGTTGTTTTGTTGATCTTTTTTTTGGTTTGTTTTTGTTTTTTGTTTTTTTTTTTTTTTGGGTTATTCGGCAGTGCTTAATGAGCCCGTTTTGGAAATGGTATTCTCGTGTTAAAACATTGATTCGATTGGCGCTCTTAAAAGGTGTCGCCGGTTCATAATAAAAATGAGCCAAGTTTTGAGTTTTGCCCTTGCTTAGCTGCAGTCTTAAAATTGCCCATTAAAGTTTCGCCCAAAAAATCAAAAGGCGCCGTATCCTTTTTTATGCTGTTAATTAACGCATAGGTTTTTTATTGTCTTCCCTTTTTTTTTGTATTTTGTTTTTTTTTTTTTTGACAGACTTAAATTTTTTCAGCTGCTGTTAAATTGTGCAATCAGCATGTCAACTTTTATGGGTCTTCTGCTTTAATTTTTAACTGTAATGTCCATTTAGCAGCACAGGTCCCCAAAACTTAAAGCTGAGTGCCCAATTCATTAACATATACACGCACAGCCGGTGTGTGGTGGTGTGTGGGTGTATGTGTGTGTGTGTGTGTGTGAACGGTTCAAGCGTTCTTTTCGCTTGCTCTTCGATTTCGATTTCACATTTTCACAGTCCCACGTTGCGCTTTCTCACAGGGGTCCGTGTGAAAAGCATTTCAGCAATTTTGAATTTTTCAGAATGCTCCAAATGTGCAACAAGACGAAGAATTTTCGACAATGTAAAGCCAGCTAAATAAGAAGATTTTTTAATGGAGTATATGTGGCATAAACATACCCTGTAGAGAAGAGAAAAGTTGCAAAAATAAATGTCAACAGTAAAAAAGTCTAATTATTGTGTTGTTCTTTAGCTTGAGTATAAAATACTAATTTTAATAGGTTTACTAATATATAGTTTACTTTAAAATGAATGTTCCATTATATAAGAACCATTTAATCAATTTAAACAAACAATCTAGCACTATTACTCCCCCCCAATTCACACATTCTCACAAAAAGAGCACAACAGATTTAAGCAAATGCCACATTGTGTATTATAGCATAATAGCTCAGGCTTATCAAACCCCTTCCGCGCTGCTGTGTGCAGGGCATGATACAAATCGCAGAGCGTTGCTTTAATAAAGTTCTCACTCTCACATTATTCGTCACGCCAAACGCGTCGCGTCTGCGCGCCCACATTCCAGAGAGGAGCGCAGCGAAGAGCGGACGACTGAGTGCGTGTTTTTTGATATTCCCAGTCTCATTAGCGGACGACCAACAATTTGAAAATCCCCTCCCCAGTCCACCCGCTGCCAATGGCCAGTACCCAGCGACAGTTCACATGAGGCTCACCCCGTGATGAGTTTTTGATTCGGAGTCTCTGTCTCTGTCCGCTTCCCAGGCACAATTGCCAACAACTGGGCAAGTTCTCGTGTGATTTTTATGTGTTTGTCTGTGTTTCTGTGTGAAGCAACAGCACTTTCAATTGCAACCCTTAATAAAGCCAAACACCTGAGTGCGGCAAGCAGCGCTTTTAGGGGTGACTTTATCGTCGACAATGCCACAGACGCGTGCCGCATGTGTGTGAGAAACGCAATTTGTTATTGTTTATTTGTGACTTGTTTACACAGCCTGTCATTGTAGCCAATACAACTGCAATGAACTCGAATGTTAAATGACAGTGGGATGGGATTCTTTAGTGTTGTACTTAATACTGCAAAACTGTTTGTAAATGTTGCATAAATTGGGTAGTAAATAGAGTCAAGGGCGTTTCTATAGTCTATGCGAAATATTCACTCTATCTTAAAGCTGTCTTGATAAAACTTTTTTCAACTTATTCGACTTTTTGCTGCTCTTAACTTGTGTGCTGATTGCCTCTTAGTAAGCTCTCAGAACTAATGAGTTCAATAAGCTTCAACGAAAGCAGACATGCAGCTTCTGCTGCTTTTGATTCTACTTCGGCTTATTCTTCTTCAGGTTCACTGGTAATATGTGCAGCAATTTTCAAATGGCCAAAACAAGTTCAAAATCGTTGCATTTCAAAATAAAGAATGCTTTAGCGAAGACTAAATGACTTGAAGAATGCCTGGTGCATGGGAGTTCGCCATGCCAATACTGGTACTTGATCCACATAAGTTGCTTTATTTTGTGTACAAATTGGAAATTTATCTCATTAAGTTAGGCAACCAAAAGCGCTAGCAACGGCGACTGAACTCAGTATGGGTCAACAACTGTGTTGTTAGATCGTTTAGATCGGGCAAAGTGTACAGCCCAATTGCAGTCAGTTTTATGGTGAATGTTGAACGGATTTGGAGTCGTGGCAGAAGGGATTGCGCGGAGCATCTTAAATTGCTAACATCAGCAACAAGTTCGTTGCCTAAGTCTTTCGTTTTATTGAGATTTTTGGTTCTTGCTGCATTGCATTTCAAATCGGCACATAAAACGTATTTATTTTTATGCATTAACTTGAATAAACAACATCATCATCAGTGCAACAGCAACAGCAACAGCAACATCAACAACTGCAACAACAGCAACAACAGCAACAACAACTTTTGCGATTTAAGATTTTTGTTGCTTGATTTCGTTGCACCAAAAAAGGCAACGGCAACTCCCATTAAACGTCCCAATAAGGCAAAGTTGTTGTTACTGTTGTTGTTGTTAGTGTTGTTGTTTTTCTTTGTTAACTGGCGCCCACCAGGTTGTTGCAAGCGTTACGGCCACCGGCACAGTCGCTCTTGCAAACGCTCAGCATTTCATTTCATTTTGTGGCGCCACGCCCCAGCAACAACTGCCACATGCAACGCCCACCGGCAAACAGCCGTCTTTGTGCCATATTCCCAGATTTGTTTAGGCCATTTTGATACGCAACCCGCACACCCCTCCCCCCATCCACCCCTTGTTGTCTGCCTGCCTGCCACCAAGTGCAGCATCATTAAAGCAGCTGCATTTAATTTCAATGCCCATTTAAGGCTGCAAACTTTTGCTGTTGCTGTTGTTGCTGCTGCTGCTGTTGCTGCTGTTGCTGCTGTTGTTGTTGTCAAGGGCTCACTTTTCCCCCATGCAGCCTACAGCCTGGCAGCTGCGCAGCTCAACGCATTTTTTACAACATTTTTGCCGCGACTCTATGTTGCAGTTGCAACCCAGTCTCAGTCTCAGACCTAGTCCCAGTCCCAGTCCCTGTCCTAGTTGCTGCCCCGTTCCAAGTGCAACACGTGCAACTAGACGAGAGAAGTCAGCCCTGTTTTGGCCCCCTTCTTGCGCCTACTGCTGCTGCCATGGGTGTTGTCAGGATTTTAACAGTTACGGGGGGCGAAAGCAAGACATTTTTCTCTTACTCTGTGCGTCTTTCATTTATTTATTAGATGGAAAAGTTTTCAATGAAAGTCCGAAACCAGAATAAAAGTTAAAAACTCTGCGTGTATCACGTACAAAACTAAGATAGAAATTACAAAACGAGAGTTTTTCTGTGAAATCACTTACCATGCAAAAAGCTGTTATTGCATGAGTTCTAAGGGGGAGCATCTCCCCCCGTCCCTATGCGCTCCGCTTGGCTACGCCCCTGGCTTGTAGTTTTTAGCTGTTGTTGTATCAATTAAAGCTGCGCTTGATTTTCACATGCGTAGGGCGACAGGTGCAAAATGCTACAGCGGCTTAGGCTCTCAGCCACATTTCCTCCGAGCCCCAGGTGCCTAGCCTACTCAGCTCACAGCTCCCCGGCTCCCAGCTTGTAGCACGTAGGAGCACCTATTTCTCAGCCCCCGTCATAGTCACAGTGATTTGAATTTTTCCATGCGGTTGGGCCAAGCAAAATTACATGTTAAAATAGCCAAACAGGCGGCATTCATTCAACGGCAGGCAACCGGCAACATGCCACATACAGCATGCAACAGGCACAGGTGCACTGGCAGTGGCAACAGCTGCTCAAATCATTTGCAAACGCGTTAAGTGCATCACCGGATGGGCGGTGGCCCCAGCTCCACAAACGGGTGGCCAGCAACAACAACAACCACAACACACACAGCTGCTGCTACAACACACACACACACACACAACACTGCGCCGGCTGCTAATTAAGATTTTTCATTTCGCTTTTTATTATGGGGCTGCTTGCAGCTTAGGCAAAATTTAACGCAACAAATTTGCTGCAATTTAAGTAACTAATTTGATTAATAACTATGCTAATTAAGAAAGCCGTCCAGCTTGAATTAGGTTGAGATCTTGCATAACAGATCGCAGCTTCTTTTTGCTCTTGTTGCTATTATAACACATAGAAAATTAACCCACGCAGCTTCAACTCAGCATTGCCCATAACACAATAAAACGCTGAATAAAAATATAATTTAAGTTTAAGTTTAAGTTTAAGTAGGTTTAGGTTTAGGTTTAAGTTTATACATATCAAATAAAGTATTTCTTAGGATTGATTGCCATTGGAACTTCGTACTTTGATGCGATTAATGCGTAAATTGCCCATGCAGCCATCGAATAGGATATCGGCGATCGCTTTACGGGCAAAAATGCGTTGCGTTGGTGCCATCTCCTCGTACTGAATGGCCCAGGATTTGGCAATTGCTTCGGAGGATTCACTCAACATTGGCGTCGACTGCTGATAGGCACCACCATTTATAGCAGTCACAGTTGTTCCATTTGTCGTTGAGTTATTCGAGCCGGATGGCTCATTGAATTCAGATGCACTCGTATCGGCATTATCCACCTTAATTTCAGTTCTTTCCGCATCTATTTCGGGCAACTCATTATCGAATATTTCAATCTTAGGACTGATTAGAAAACTTTCATTTAACACAGATGCAGAAGGCGCGGAACTATCATTTGCAGTCATCGTCGTTGTTCCTGTTGTTGTTGTTGCTGTAGGTAAGGCTGTTATTGTTGTGGCCATATTCAACTGATCCAACTTAACCTGAACCTTGAGAAAAGCAGAGACAATCAATAAAGTGCTTTACACAAATCCCAAATGCAACACTTACATCTTTTGAAAGGCCTTTCATTGATGACCTGCCCCTGAGGCTGGGCCTGCCACGCATCCGTTTCGATCTATGCTGGAATGACTCTTGCGAAAGCAGGAAACTCATATTGTCATAGAACCAGAGGGTCGGCTTGCACAAATCGGAATGTAGACCCAATTCGTGTTGTTTCCAAATACGCATCTGTTCTCGCCTGTAATTCGTGCGAAAAATGTTGATACGACGTCCAACATCGCTTTTCGTTGCATTTGGCTGGATTTCACGCAACTTATTTTGTAGTATTTCATAGGATTCGTTGCGTAATTCCTTGTTTCTGTAGTCCGCATGATTGACTTCCCATAGCTCCGGCATTTGCTGGTAGAGTTTCAAAAATTCGCGCCAAAACTGTCGCTTGCCAGCAATAAAACTATCTGGCATTGCCGCCATTGTGCTGCGGCCAACTTCACGCTGTTTCGCGATAACAGAGCTGTGTTAGCTAACAGATGGGCAACTTTTGCGCAAACTATTAAAAATTAATATTATTAAAATGCTATAACAAAATTGAAATGCTTTTTAGTCTGATTTAGTTACCTATTGGCTTTTTATATGCGTATATGCGTCTCCTTGGTATATATACATGTATGCTTGAACAACCTTGCCGTGGCGACGCCAATCACAGACTGATGATGTCGATGTTGGTGGTTGTGTGACTGCGAGCGCTGCTTGTTGTCGATTGATTGATTGATTAGTCTCTGTGTGTGTGTGTGTGTGTCGCTGCCTGTGTGTGTGTGTATGCGTCAGACTGATTGTTTGCGTTGCTTTCCTTTCCGTTTATTTTCGTATGCCTGCCGTTGTATGTATGTATGTGTGTGCGTATGTATTTTGGTATTTATGTTTGTGCGTTGTATTTCAAGTGTTCATCAATCAAAACACGCACAAGAAAATGTATTAGTGTGCGTCTATTACATTTATATAAATGAACATTTATTTATGTCTATGTATATCTATGCTAACAAAATATAAAATACATACTTTTACATAGTTGAAGTAAAGTATTTAAAGTAAATAATAAATAAGTTGCATTTCACATAGGCTCGCCATAACCTACCATAACCACCCTGTGCCAAATGGCCCCGACGCATTTTTGTGGATTTTTGCATGTGTGTGTGTTCGGCATGTAACACGCGACGCGGAGAGCAAAAAGTCGTCGCCTAGCCAAAGTTTACAGCTAAGGGCAGACATGCGCACTCAACGAGATTGATTCCTCTGACGTTTTCCTACGCCATGATTAAGTACATATGCATGTGTGTGTACGTGTGTATTTATGTATTTACTTTGACGCACAAAACAATTTCATCAGAATGCATCATGCGAAATGAGTTGCATTTTATAAGGGACTTCCATATGGCATATGTAAAATTTGTAAACTGAAAAAAAGCGCAATTAACACATCTATGTAATTTAGATACATTATATATAACGCCACGCTGCGCGTCAGTTGCGTGCATTTGCCACCCACCCACATATAAATGAATGAATTGTGCCTGTGTTGGTGGAGTGACGCAGTGAGCGAATGCGAGAGAATGGCAACACCGGTGACAACAATTACAACAACAGCAGCAGCAATAACAACAGCGCCGTCTACCAGCTAAGGGCAGACATGCGCACTGAGCGAAGGCGCCATCTATTGCCGACTAGCCAAATGCACTTTCTAGTTTACTAAATTTGGTTTGTATTTTGGTACATGGTACAAATTAAATATTTAAAAACATTTAGAGTACAAATTAAAAATATAGATATTCTATGATTGATTGCATCTTCGAGATGGAGTGGGGAGGGGGTTAGCTACAAACTTAATTAAGAATAGCATATGGCAATCAATTCTATTCGTCGGCCAGTTCTCGCATGACTTCATCGGCTCGCGTTATTAATTCAATCAGTCGATAGTTTTCCTTGGACAGGGCAAACTCCTCCAGTTGCTTCAGGTACTGACGTGCCTCTGCACAGCTGATTATCGATTGCAGGCCGGTGACTCCTCCAACTCCCCCCTCCTCCACAGCCGTACCATTGTTGTTGTTGTCATCGTGTTGCCGCTGACGCTTTGCCGCCACCGGCTGCGACTGCGGCGCCTTTGTCAGCGTCGGCATGGGCGGCAACAGAGTTGGGGGCGTGGCCGTGCTCGGACTTGGGCTGAGACTCCGTTTGAGTTGGCGCAAGGCGCGCGTCTGCTCGATATATTGTTTCTCATCGTCCACATTGGCGGCCAGGATCTCCGCCAGGGATGTGACACTCGAACGCCCGCCATTGTCATCGTCATCGAAATCATCAACGTCATCTCCCTCGAGAAGCTCCCCTTCGCTGTCCAGCTCCTGTTTAATGGTCACTGCTGGCTGCTCAACAGCAGCTGGCTGTTGCTCCCTGGGCATCTCCTGCTCCTCTTGTTCCGGCGGCGTCTCCAACTGTGCCTGACGCTGCTCCTCTTCCTCCGCCTGCTCCTCCTCTGGCTCCGTTTTGATCTCCTGCTTAATGTCCAGCATGGGCAGCGGCTTCGGCTGCAGCCCCGGTCTTTGGGTTATGCTCTGCGCCAGCGTTGCCAGAGGTATTATGGTCATGGTCTGAGCACCGCCAGGCGGCGTGCCAGGCGGCAGAATTGGTGTGGCCAGCAGTACCTTGCGAGAGGTGCCCGGCGGCACTTGTGGCAGACGCACCAACTGTGGCAGAGGTTGGTAGACACATGCATTCAACTCGTTGAGAGTGGGCTTCACATCCGGCTCGGTATCGGAGACACCCCCGCTGCCATCCACATCCACATCGGCGTCATCCTCATCCTCAATCCCGGTTTGACTGCTGCTGCTGTTGCTTGTGTTGATCAGGCTGACATTGGCATCGCCAACCCCATCGAGATCATCCTCGTTGAGATCAATCTCTGTCTGGTCAACGGGAGTACCTTCCGCTGGAGCAGATTCTGCTCGAGAACAGCCCAACATAATATCCTTGGCAATGTCTCCGATCTGCACCGAATGACTGTCCTCGTAGCCAAAGCTCAACAGCTTGGTATCATTGTGACGGATGTTGTAGGTGGAGCGAAACTTGTCGCACCACTCCTGATGCGGAAAGAAGTGATTCAGACCCATCAGATTCTTGAACTGCAACGCCATCTTCTGGATGAGGCCGTCGGTGATTATGAAGTCCTTGTAGTACATCATGCGCCTAATCCAATCGTAAACCGCCTTGCCCAACATGGACACACGCACCACTTTGAACTCCTGCGTCTTGGCATCCTGACAGCGACGTGTTCTCTGCTCCCACGCACTTAGGATTTCCTTCTTCTGCAGCACAATGCGCTTGATCTGATCCGGACTGCAGTTGAACAAGCGACCAACATGTTTGTAGACTGGCTGCCGATCGTATTCCCTCAAAGCAGCCACTTTCTCATTTAAAGCCAAAACATTTTTGCGCTTGATGCGATTGTCGAAGGCAACTTTTTCCGTTGCTGCCAAAGTTGGTTGTTGTGGTTGTCTGCCAACAGCTGTTGTTGTTGTTGTTGTTCCACTTGTTGTTTTATTTGGCGTACTTTGCTTTGCCGCGGCATCCGTTACCTGCCACGAAGAAGAAAAAGTCAATAAATGTAGAGTATTCAATTGTCGACTTGTCGAAGAAAATTGTTTACCTTTTCTTTATCGCCGCTTTTCGTCGATTTGTGCTCCTTGTGCTGTTTACGTTTATCTCGCACACGCATAACTGCAAATTGCGTCTTTTTTGTATTTAAATGACGTTTGTAAAATCTGTAAAATCTACTGCTGCATTAAATGTTCCGTTATTCGTTATTATTGTTTTTGTCTGTTGCGCTCACTTACTCTGCTTACTCTGCTCTGCCCAATCCCACTCTCGCTCTCGTTCACACCGCACAGTTATATATACAAGCTGTCTGGCTGTGTGTGTGCTGTCCGTGTGCGATGGCTACGATTATGCGCGTTGACAGCAACTAAACGTCGCCCGTTTTTTTTCTGTTCTTTTTGTTTTTTGTTTTTTACTTTTTGTGCTGTTTTTGACTTTTACAATGCACTCTGTTTTTTTGTTTTTTTTTTTATTTTAATTGCAATTCGCTGTAGACGCATACACGTGTGCGATTGCCTTTAAATTGTTCCCGACTAGAGCAGCGGTGTAACGTGTATAAAAATAGCTGTCCACCCGCTGCCAGCGACTGCCGTTTTCATTCTGTGTTCTGTTTTTTTTTTTTATTGTGTTCTGTGTTCTGTGAGCGCGGATGCGCATTGAGAGCGCTTTTCTGCGCCGGCGGAGAGCTGGTGATAAGCCCAAGCAGCGCGCAACTTTAACGTGTGTAAGTGAGCGTAGCAACATGTGTATGTTTGCGTGTGTGTATCTGTTTGTGTGCGAGCAACGTCAGATAATGTCGGCAAAGGCCGAGAGAGAGCGAGAGGGTTGTTATTTTTCATACGAGCTGCTCTCTTCTTGAACTGCGCATGCGAGAACTTTACAGCTAGCAGTGTGAAAATTGAGTTTCAACATGACTCAATTATTTGATTTTCTATTCGATCGCAACATTTTTTGCTCTCCTTATTTTCCAATTGAAAAGCAATTCCCTCAAATTGAAACGATTTGTTTGCAGAACTTTAACATACTTAAAATGGAAATAAAAAAATCTTTCTAATAAATTTACTCATTTATTTTTATTCATTTTGAAAACACACACTCATACATTTTTTTAACCGAAATTGGTGTATTGTCGCAGGATATGCGACATGGCAGCTGGATTATCGGCCGGGACCATGTGACCAGCTCGATTCACCCAGAACATGCTGAAATTGCCGGCTGTCTTCTGGTAACCCTCCAATATGCCATCCACATTGATGCCCCTGCGCGGAGTATCCAAATAGCTCTTCTTATCGACCCACTCCATATCGGCAATCCAATTAACGGCACCGGGAGTGGCACATATCAAATCCAAACCACCCGAAAATACGCCAACTTCAACAGTGGTTTTGTTCAACAACTCCTCAACTGGAGGGAAATGCGGGTCAAAAGTAATAATAATTGTTAGTCTTTGTTCCTTGTCAAAGCTAAATTTCGTTGAATACAAATGCTATTCTAGAATGGTTAAGATTATTTCTTGCTTACCGATGTGAACAGCCGGCTTCATAAAGTCACCCATCAGCTTGTTGAAGGTGGCGCTACTTTGGGCGCCCCACTTGACGCCCGTCGTAATATTGAGAGCCTTTGTAACTGGTCCCCGCATCAGGTCCTCCAGTATTTTGTCACGATTCTCATCGATGTCAAACAGGACCAGGGTGCGATACATGCTCTCTGCAATGTTATCGACATTAGCAACTAATTCTCAATAGAGACTTGGGAACAGACTCACCTTCCGGGCTCATTTGGAGCAATCGCCTCAGGTACTGGTCACCTCGTGTGGGTGTCTCCACATTATAGAAATCGACACCCTTCGATTCGCGCAGCACCACCGATTGTGTTGAGCTCCACTGCAATGTGGCCTGTGTCCATTTGCCTTGATCTACAGATTTCTTGGTCTTCAGTGCCGATGCCTCAATCTTATCGTGTCCACTCTGGTCCACAATGCCCAGTTGCAGCAGGAATGGTGCCCAAGCCATCACTGAGTCTATGGGTGAGGTCCACGGATCACCCAAGCCCACCGATGCGAAATTACTCTCAATCTCATTGCGTTCGATGGCATAGTACAGTTCCAGGGCAAACTCGGGCGCCATTTTACCGCCATAACTCTCGCAGAAGATGTGCAGAGGAACTGTTTTGAATTCGGGATGATTTGCATAAAATCCCTTCATGAACTCAACGAGATCTAAAGCGATTTGCTTATTGGTCGTCGTGTATTCGGACGAGCTATCCACGTAGCTGAATCCCGAGCCCACGGGATTGTCAATGAATATAACATTCATGTCCTTCACCCAAGTCCATTCGCGGTATTGGCCTTGTAGTGTCAAGGGACCCAGCTCCTCGAAATTACCATATCCTGTGGAGGAGGCACCCGGTCCACCCTGCAACCAAATGGCCAACGGACGATCCGCATAGCTAGACACATTGGCAGTGGTGTAGTAGAGCCAGTAGAACATATGAGCACCCTTTCGCACATCCACAAAGCCCCAATCCTGTTCCCCGGGTCCGTAACCAATGCGTGCTGTGAACATTTTTTTACATGTGTTTATTCTTCCACTTGAAAACAACCCACTTGAGTTTTAATTAAGCAGATATTTGCAAAGATTTCTGGAAAGTGCACACTCTGAAGAAAACAGACTATGCATCAGTTAACCTACCTATATACATAAAAGTATTGATGTTAGCATGTCTGATAAGATAACTATTGGATAGCAAAAATGTAGACTTGAACAAACCACTGAAAATTGTCGAAATCGAATTAGCCTGTTAGGCTTCTTTGCTTAAGTTACAATCTGTACTAATAAGAATATAGAATGGTTAAAATTGCTTTAAGATTTATTTCGTTAATAGTTGTTTCTAAATTATTTTAAATTAAATGATTTGTGGAATTGATAAAACACGTTTTTTAAAGCAATTACAAAAGTTGTAATTAAGGAATTATATTATACTATTTCAATACACTGACAGAAATTTAGGGGACAATCTTTACTAATAGCTATTAAAAAAGACTTTAATTTTGGAGTACTATTTTATATTAATGATTAACTGGGAATAATGTTAAATTTAATTATTTATTAAATTAAAAAACACGCATTGCAAAGCATTTATTGTTGTGCAACTATTTTGCTATCATTAACACTTGATTGGCATATAAAGTGGCACTTATTTCTTGGCCCAAACGACACACACAAAACACAGTTGGTAGTCTATAAAATTGAGGTCAGTTTTTGCTACAGTTTTCATACTCACCATTCACAGCGTCAAAGCCGCAAAACGCCACAAAAGTCAGCAGCGCAAAGCTGATTAAAAGTCGACTCATTCTCTGCACTGTAGTTGCCACAAACTCAAAAAAACTCCCGAAGGTAAGCTCCAAGTAGACCGTACACTTGAAGGTGTTGCGACCGTCTGCTCAATTTGTTCAATTCGCACACGGCAAGTAAAGAATTTCTAATCTTTCAAGTGGGAGTCAGTAGCTATTTATGTGCATAGATAATGAAGATCGCTGGTCTTAACGAGAGTGATGGGCCTACGCGTGACCATTTGAGGCCATCTTATTTTGAATTTTTGATATCACTACTTAACTTATCACTTTCATAAATTTCAGATGGAGCCACTAAGCTAGTTCATAACTAAATGTCGCGATTGTGTTCGCTTATCGGTTTTTTATTTCATTTTCATTTTTATTTATATTGCATTTTCACTCTAGCCGAAGCCAGTAAATTCACGCAGGACATGACTAATGGCAGCTGGATTGTCGGCGGGCGCCATGTGACCCGATCTATTTATCCAGTACATGGTAAAGTTGCCGCCTGACTTTTGATAACCCTCCAGAATGCGATCCACACTGATTGCAATGCGTTTTGCAGCCAAATACTCGTCTCTTTTGCTCCAGTCCAACTTGTCAATCCAGTTGACGGTGCCGGGTGTGGCACAGATCAGATCCAAGCCACCCGAGAAGACGCCAACTTTCAGAGGTGTCTTATCTAGCAGTTCATTTACTACAATGGAATGGATTAACTACTCGATTCGATACTCGAATCTCATTCAAGACTCTAGATCTTACCAATATGTATAACGGGCTTCATAAAGTCCGTCCGATGTACATCAAAGGTGCTGTCACTCTGCGAACCCCATTTAACATTCAGTGGTATGCCTAAGGTTTCGGCGATAGGGCCACGCATCAGATTCTCTAGCAGCTGATCACGATCCTCGTCGATATCGAACTTGACCATAGTGCGGTATATCCGTTCTATAAAATGCTCATTACTATAGATTAACTTTTACAATCAGGGACTCCTGGCAAACTCACCCTCGGGTGTCTGCAACAGTTGCCTGGAGAAGCGATCTCCGCGCGTCTGCTTCAACACATTGTAAAAATCGACTCCCTTGGAGGCCTTCATTACCTCCATTTGTGTCATGCCCCACTGAGCGGTGGACTGTATCCAACGTTCAGCTTCCACCAACTCAGCAGTTAGGTTGGCCGCCTTCATAATCTCATCGTAGCCATCGTGATCCACAATGCCCATTTCCAGCAGTAACGGACCCCAAGCCAGAACTGAGTCAATGGGCGATGTCCAGGGATCACCCAAGGCTACCGATTGCAAGTTACTCTTAATCTCACCTCGTTCCCTGGCATAGTACAGTTCCAGGGCGAACTCGGGTGCCATTTTGCCGCCATAACTCTCGCAGAAGATGTGCAGTGGAACAGTTTCAAATTCTGGATGCTTTGCATAGAAACCCTTCATTAGTTCCACCAGATCTAAGGCAATCTCCTTGTTTGTAGCCGTATAATAGGCAGCACTATCCACATAGCTGTAACCACTGCCCACCGGGTTGTCAATGAAGAGCACATTCATGTCCTTCACCCAAGTCCAATTGCGATTATCGCCATACAAATCCACTGGGCCCAGCTCCTCAAAGTTGCCATATCCCGTCGATGAGGCACCAGGTCCACCCTGCAGCCAGATGGCCAAAGGACGTTCCTTGTAATTGGCCACATCGGCTGTGGTGTAATACAGCCAGTAGAACATGTGAGCGCCTGGACGGACATCCACGTAGCCCCAATCCTGTTCACCGGGTCCGTAGCCGGGCTTACCTGCATTAAGATAAGATTTTGTAGATTTATATTTTGATTAATTGCTATTTTTCACTTGCCATGTGCCAAGGCTACAAAGTATAGCAATAATATTGCCAACGAGCGATTTAATACTTCCATCCTCCGTTAAAGCCAACAGCCAATATCGCTTTGGCTGCTGCCAACTTGCTCAACTTGGTTTTAACGGGTTTGCTTATCTTATCTTAAACTAATACGTTCAAAAGTGGGGCGCTCTTAACTACCATGATTGAATTGTCATCGATTTCACGTTATCGATTGCAAGACTTGGCAACATATTCATAAGGTTTTTTAGTTTGAAAAACATTTCCCTGTATTTTTAATTATTTTTGAATTGCTAAAAGTATATTATAAATTATACCCCCTAAATAAGTATGGGAAGAGTAAAATAAAGCTGTGCAAAAGTATGTAACAGGCAGGCTTTTCAAATTTATGGTGAAATTTAGAATGCGCCAATGAAGATTATATAAATTTGGACGTGTTCTTGCTTGTTGTTTTACCATATTATTTGTTTAATTGATAACAATTCTGCTTTTTGTGTCCATTAATTATGCTCCAATTGGTGCCCTCTATAAAGCCAATTCCTAGAAATGCTGAGGATTTTACTCAAATTGGAATACATTTCTATAAATGACAAATTCGATTTAGCTGCACGTTTGATTACTTTTATCTACTTATCGATATCGATGTTATGAACAACTTGGTGGCATCATTGAGATACCAGCTGTTTACATTGTGTGTTGTTAGTTTTCTTTGTGTCTGGGGATTAATTGAATTAAATCAAATTACTTAACGCCAATTAATTAAAGATGGCAACGGTACGCATACCCAAGCAAAAGGTTATACTCTGTGGCGATTATGGAGTGGGAAAAAGTTCCCTTTTCCGACGATTTACGAACAACACATTCATCACCGAGACAGACCGCAAATCCACACTGGGATTGGATCACATCGACAGGGAGTACAATGTGGGCGAGAAACAGATTAAGGTGCGTCTGATAGTTAAGATTCGATGAGTAGTTAATCATATAATCGAATTGCTATTTTTTGGCAGCTGCAACTGTGGGATACTGGTGGCATGGAGCGTGTGGCATCGGTCACCTCATCCTATTACAAATTTGCCGAAGGTGCCATACTCGTATTTGCATTGGATAATGCGGCATCGTTTCATTCGCTGTCACAACACTTGCTGGACATTGTCACCTATGCGGAGAATGCCAAAATTTTCATTTGTGGCAACAAGAGCGATCTCGAGGGTCGGGAGCCGGAGGTCAGCGATGAGGAAGTTGAAGCATTCTGCGAACAATGCCATTCACTGATTAGTGCCACCTACAAAACATCTTGTCGCACGGGCAACGGCATCGAGGCAATGTTTCAGGACATCTCGCGGCAACTGGTGCAGGCAAATCGTTCCAAAATGGAGCTACAGGAATTGGAAAGGCAATCCTTTCAAATCGACAAGGCCAACGAGCCGGAGCTGAACGAGGAAGCCTCCGCCTGCAGCTGCTAGCAATTGGGGAACATTGAGTTTGGCATTTAGTATTAGCCAAACTCAATGGAATGCAGCAATGCATTTACTTTATTTGGCTTTAATTTATTGCAAGCACTTGTGACTCGAAAATAGGTATGCAAGTTTCTCAATTTGCTGTTTTAAAAGTGCAATTCGATATGCTAAGATTCTAAGCAACCATTTTAGAGGGTTGTGTTTTTTAAAGTTGCAATGTTAAACAAAATTTAAATTTTAGCTTTTTTAAATGGGTTTTCGAAATTGTAACATAAAACAAAGCATAACTTTTTATCCTTTAGATAAGCAACTTTGAAGAACTGTTTAACATTTATCTTTAAAATCGTTTTATTTATATTTAAGCATATTAGCAACTTGCATTAAAGAATAAGTTGATTTTCACATCAGCAAAGGGAAATTCTTCCATACCAATTTAAATTTCCCAGCGACAACTGAACATAAACAAAGCAAATCGCCTTTCTAACATTTGCATTTTTTTAAATATACTTTTTTGGTTAATTTTTTATTATTTGTAAATATGCGATTCGAATTTAATGCTAAAACGTCCGAATATGTATTAATTATGATATACATATATAGTATATAGTTAATGTGCGCCAACGGAACACGTACGATTCTGAATATATATTAGCACACTTCGAGGTGCATAATAAGTTATAGTAAAATTAAGGATTTTAGTCGATTTCAATACCCACACATATATAGATATATATATATAATTATATATGTATATTACATACATGCATACAACATTAACACGCAAATTGAAGCTAATGCTAACAAATAAATATATAAACAAAAGTAACTCAACATTGGAATGCAATCTTCTTGTTAATAACTAGAGCCAACTATGAGGTGGCCGCGGATGAACCGGGCGCAAATGTCAGATAGAGACTGACACCGACGGCGACCACAAAGCAGACCCCGACGCCATAGAGGACGACCTTCTCGCGCAGGGCGCGCAGCATCATTGTGTTGAGGGTACGGGAGGCGCGTCCCAGTTCTGCATTCGTTTCCCTTAAGCGAGCGCGTGCGCCGTGCAACGTCTCCCTCTGATGATGCAGATCTGCCAGCGATGGAACATTAGCAAACATAACTATATAAGAGACTTGGCTATCAAATACCATTCAAGACCTGAGCGCCCATTGCCTCCGTTTCGAGTGCCACACGATAACCTTCCGTTAGCCGATTGCCTGTACGTTCGATGCGCTCCGAGTTGTCCAGCAAACGTTGCCGCTGATCATTACTAATCGACACGTCCTCATAGTAATCTCCAGCTCCAGCCAGATCGAGCGTTGTATATCCCGTTACCTGTGCCCGCAACTTGTCCTTGGTCTGTTTGTATTCTGTCTGCAGGCGTTTGAGTTCCGCTTGTGCCACTTGTAACTTGCCATTGAAACTGCTGCGTTGTGTGGCATTCAATTCACGCACCTCCAAACCCATCTGTTCGAGCAGCTCCTGTGCCTCAGCCAAACTAGCATCGATTTTGTTGCACAACTCACTGCGTTCGGCTTGAAGGGGATTACAAAATTTGTATTATTCACATATGTTTTTTTTCATTTTTATTACAAACTCACTTGCATTCTGTTGCAGGCGTCCAATATGTGCCGTTATTTCAGCAATTAGCGCTGCATATTGCTGCTCGTATTGCTCGAGCAGCGACATTTGTTGCCTGCCTTTTAATATAATTGCCAAAAATCGGATTATTTATTTAGCTGCTGCTTATTTTGTTTATCACTTTACTCAGCAGCAAGAATGCCAGTCACAGCGAAACGCATGCAGTGTTGTAAAATGTGACAGCTTCTACAGCGCTGCCAGACCTACTGGACATTCGAACCCACCGTTATTTTGCAATCGAAAGTGAAAAAACGGTTTAATCGTATGGATGTTGTTTTTAAATGTGCTGAAATACATTAGGCACTGGGCCACACTCCCATCAAGATCGGTTTCTAATAGGTCACAGAACATGAAACTCTCCCAATAATATTAATAATATTTAAGCTCCAAGAGATCCTTGAGGATATTGTGGCTTCAGCTTAAAAAAGTGAGAAATTTCTTGATTTTAAAATAAATTAATGAATTTTATTTTCAACTTATTGAATGGCCACAGATTCGGTCTGCCCAAATGAATTAGTTACTTAATGCAAATGATGGAAAGACAAAGTTAATAATACTTTTACAGTACTTGGCTAGATTACATATAGACTACATATATATATATATATATATATATATATATATATATAGTATACAGTAGTTATGTATACATATGTACACCGTTCATCACATTTGTGTTTAATTTGTGTCAGAGTTAATTAACCCTCAATAAGGGTCGATTTGTCGCCCTTGCGCAGCACCAGCTCCAGTTGGGAGAGGAGGCCAATGGCCCGAAAGTTCTCCTTGAAGAGCACAAACTCTTCCAGAGGTTTCAAATACTCCAGGGCCTGGTTGTAGCTATCCAGTTCCTTGAGCACATTGTTTATAGCTTTGGAATCGGTTGGTGGTTCGGGTGAAGTGTGTCCATTTGTTTGACTGCCGGAACTACTGCTGCCGCCGTTGATGACGAGCTTCTTGGGTGAGGCTGGTGCGGATGTTGATACGGAAGCTGGTGCCGGCGAACTGCTTCCCTTGAGCGAGTGCATCGAATGCGGCGTCGATTTGCCGCTGCTGCTGTCCGGGTTGACTTTGGGGGCATTCTCCTTGCTGCTGGCACTATCCCGTCCACCATTGTTATTTTGCTCCTTGGCACTCGGACTGCGCGTGCCTTGCACTGTGGATTCAGCGAGGGGCAGCGGAGATTCTCGAGCTGAGGCATTGATCTCCTGCACTTCATCATCATTTCCGGGGGGGGATTCCACTTTGGGTCGCTTTGCCAGCTGCACGGGCTGAAACGGACTGAGGCGCTGCTGTTGTTGCGACTGATTCGGTGGCAGCTGTGGCTGGAATGGTTCACGCTGTGCCTGCGCTGGGCTCAGTGCACCTGCTCCTGCCCCCGCAACTGGTGGAAACTGGGCCTGCAGCTGTTGTTGCTGGAGTTGTTGCTGCAACTGTTGCTGATGTCGTTCAAAGTAGAAGTCATTGAAACTATTGAAGCCGGGATGAGGATGAGCATGTCCATGCGGATGAGCATGTGGATGACCGGCAAATGGGGGCCAGGCGGGATTCAATTGATGCTGCTGCTGCTGCTGTTGTTGCTGCTGGAGATGTTGTTGCTGGAGTGCGTAGTGTTGCTGCTGCTGTTGCTCCTGGTAGCTCTGCTCCTTGACGTCCATGCTGTCGTCATCCTCCTCGTATTCACCATACTGTTGCATATAGTTCATATACTGTTCTGGCATCTCCTCCAGCTTCGCCACACGCTCCGCACTCGCTGGCGGAAAAAGATTCTGCAAATCCTGCACAATATCCGGTATCCACAGCGATGTTCCCATCGACTTCAACTGATTGGTGGCCAACTTCTGGGCAAATCCCTGCAGATGTGTCTCCCGAAACCGATTCAGCCAGCGATTGTCCGCTATGAACGAGGTGCTGCCGATGACCTGGCGTGCCGTCTCCGCCTTATCCTTGATCATGCCATGCGTGATGCTGCCACGCAGCTGTGGATTGATATTCGCCCTCACCAGCCACTCGTAGACCACAGCATTGATGTACGCACACTTTCTGCTCCGTTCGATCTCCTCGACCATCGCCTGTTGTTCCACCGCCTCCAGATTTGAGGGCACCTCCAGTCGCAGTGTGGGCAACGCATTCCATTGGAGTCGTCGTCCACCCAGCACACTGGGATCAAAGTGCAGGGCACAAACCACCGGTTTCTTGAAGGGAATTATGCGTCGCAGCGAGGCATGGCACGCCTCCTTCCACAGCTTGTGGTTTGGGGAGTCGGGTCGAGGGAAAGCGAAGAACTGCATGCTCGGATGTTGCCGCGAATTCGAGAGGCATCCGATGATGCAACAGCGCCGTATAGTCGGCATAACGTTTATATTGTTGGCGCCACGAATTTTGCAAATATCGTCGTTTTTGGCGTTGCACAAAATGCGCGCCAAATACCAATTAGAAGATAAATAAATAAATAATCGGCAACTGCAAAGATAGAAAGGTTCAAAAAGTAAATATTATGAATTATGTTTAATTTTAACACATAATCACTGTATGATGCATAAAGCGTTATTTATGCCAACTGAGCGGTGTTTAAACTATTTAAATTACCAAGTTTATTTATGAGCGAAACAATGGTGCGTGTCTAACTTACTCGAATCTCCAAATCGGACTCTTTTATAGTGAAAACTATCGATATTAACTAAAATTTTGTGAATAAGATTTGACAGTTATTTAAAGTAGCGATAAATTGACAAATCAACAGCTGATCATTTAATATCAGTTGTATTTAAATTAGTTTGACTAATCAGTCACAAATGAGAAACTGTAAAAACAAATCCTACCATTTGCCAACGAGAACAATTTAGTTGAAGCTGAGATGCCAGAAACAGTTTTAGTTTATAAAACTTTCGAAAATAAAAAGTTGTTTGACTAAAGTTCGGTTTTCGTTTTGTTGCTTAATCAACATCAAAAACTAGAAAAAGTTTCTGTTCCGAACAGTTCCTATAAATCAAGGGAGCAATAATGTGATTGAAGTAACGAAAAACAACTTCTTCTTCTTCTGCTCGCTGCTAATAAAGCAAAATATTTATATGTACTTGTATAAATATTTGTATATTACATATTAAAACTATAAATGCTCAAAAAATCAATTAAGAAAATTACAAATCGATTCGATTTGTAATCGATTCACGGACTTTTGAGTAAAGTAAACATAGCAAATGACTCAGCTTAAAAATACTGTGACAATAAAAAAAAAACCTAAGGACAAAAACACCCTAAATTCAAAATAAATGGATGAGTAAAACCGAAGTAAAGTAAAAAGATACAAATTCCAATTGCGGTTTTCAGCACATGACGCATTATTATAATATTTATCAGCTGCATCTGTATATTTACATTAGCTGTGACTTCGCTGTGTGTGTTTCGGGTTTTAGGAAAAATACCATCTCCACACACACACACACACACACACACACGCACACGCGTACACATGGTGGGTGCTTCAGAAACTTTGAATATATAAAGGCAATACGACAGCGCCATGCCCTGCTAAAATATAGCGATACGAGCCATAAAAACATCTCACAAATATATAAACACACACTCACACACACTCACACACACATACATACATACTTATAAAACTGATGATAAATTTGAAGCCGCTGCTCGAGCAATGCTCGAACGATGCGTACGCCTTCAGAAATCGATACGTTTTCTAGTCCCCATCCAAGTACGCTGCTCTGCAGCACTTCCTCTCCCTAAAACAAAAAAAAAATTAAATAAAATAAAACCAGAACCAGTCGGACGTCGAACGCTCCATTATGGGTGCCCCCAAGCGACCATTCCCATATCTGAGAGCTAGCACGCACACACACACACACACATATATATACATATTTACACGTTGACTATAGCTAAAGATACAAATACAATGATGTATCGCCTCTGCTGCTAGGCAACAGCAGCAGCAATTGTCTAAAGTGATCGACTTTGCCTCCTGCCCAAGATTCGAGGGTAATACTGTAATACTGCTGCTGACTGTGTTACACACACGTGTGTGTGTGTGTGTGTACACTTGGAGAAAAATTGATGGTTACAAATCTGAACTCCTACAGCGGAGTTAAGGGACGCAAATTCGATTTAACTATATCTATATCTCTCCGTCTGGCTATAAGAATTTGAGATAAGTTCTCATATATTATTGATCAACTATAAACATTTCCCAGAAATCCCATAAGCATATTGAAAAAATTAGAATCAGCAAACCTACTAAGTGCTTAACAGGGTATCTACTAGTCGAGATTGGAATAGATAAGGTCGATATTTAGTTGATATCTTAAGTGCCCATCTGGGCACAAATTTAAAGCCAGTTTTTTTTCTCTGAGTGTAACTACGATTAGAACCCACCTGACTGAGTCACCGGTCATTTTTGAGTGCCTTTCTAAGACGATTTAGTTTTTATCGGTTGCAATCATTTTTGTTATTCAAATTGGGTTTCCGTGCCCCATTTTTGGTTATGGCCACCCCTCACTCCGTTGCTTATTGGATTTACGGAATTGGGTTTTATCTTTTCCGTCGTTTGATTTAGGGGTTGTTCAGTGTTTGGCAGCTGTTTTCAGGATTCGCCTGTGGCATCAAACTTTTCCGAATGCCGGAAACTTTTGGTTTGGCAGCCAAAAGTTTCCTAGCCCAAAATACAACAACAATAACAACAACAAAAAAGGGGCAGAAAGCAGAGAACCCTTCCACAAGGCGTCTTCAAGAATACTTTTGCCACAACTCGCAGCGCACCTTGACACAAAACGAAATGAGACGAAGCAAGCGCAGCTCAGCTTCGTCTATGCTTCGTATTTGGACGCACACACACACACACACACACATACACACACACATACGCATACTTGTAAGAGTCGAGTGCAAGTACAGCATCATCAATTCCAATTCAAATCTCCCCTGACTGACTTGCTTTATAAATGGTTTTATATTTCCTTTTATGTCGTCTTCCATATATATATATATATATATATATATATATGTATGTATTTATACTCTGCACTGTGTGTAGCTCTCTCGAGCTGTCGCTGCGACTGTTTTTCCTTCCTCTGATGTACTACTTACAGTATAAAACTTGCTCTGCTTTGGCTGCTGCGTCTGCCTCTGCCTCTGTCGCTGCCATCGTCTCAGCCACTGTCTCTGCCTTATCCTCAGTTCAGTTCAGCTCATCTCATCCACTGCTGCCCCTACTTGCCTGCCTTTCTTTCCTTTATATATATATATATATATATATATGTATGTGTATATATCGATTGGCACTTTATCTTAATCGCCTCGAGACGTCGTCCCTCTTCCGCGCCCTAAGTCCACCTTCTTCTACTCACCCTAAATAATGGTTGCCTACTTTACTTTACTTGCTGCTTGGCTGCCGATTGGGGATTGTTGGAACTTCGTAAAATATTCGTGCAGCGTCATTATTATCATTATCATGATGATGATGGTGATGATGATGATGATGATGATGATAATAATGAGATGGCAGCCTCCGACTCAGTTCTTCCCTTTTGTGCTACGTGCAACGTATCTCTTTTTGGTATCTCGGAATCGTTTGCCCATTGTTTAAGTACTTCTTACATTTGTATACCTACTGCCAAAGTACTCTTAACTATTTGACATTCCAAATGCCCAAATTCAGTTTCTGTATTTTTCTTGACAGGTATTTTTGATTGGATTGATTTTGGTCATGCTTAGGTAGTTGTACACTTAAGTTAAGACCATATTCAATTCGTATTCGTGTCTTGGGTTCTCTTGTGTATTCAACGGTAGTTCAAGGTGACTTGGATGTGACCTTTTTTATGTTTCCATTGAATTGGGTTTGTTTACATGTGTGTGTGAAACTAGTTCATGGATATAGTTATTTTTAAGAGTGTGTATATATATTTGCGAGTGTAGATATTTATTATATTATAGATATTTATATATATATATATATATATATATATATATATATACATTGACGGCTATAAAGTTCGTTATCATGAGCACTTATTCTTGATTGAGCATCAGTAATATTTAACATGAATCACCTGTGGCAGATGCATACTAGAATTGCATTCAATTCAGAAACTGAACTTTATTAAACACTTTTTCATTTAATTGTTCCACTTGCAACACTGTTTCTTATCAGCTACAAGTTTTAAGCAGAGTCAATGTCCCGTTATCACTGATATCGATGCACATACGAAGGCGCATCAAAACAGAAGCGCGAAAATCCAAAAGAAAGCATAAAGCAAAACAAAACCAACGGGCCCCCAAAAAAAAAGCCAAACGAAAACCAAAACAAAACGCAGTCGACGTCGCTGCCGTCTCGCCAACGTCTAACAGTAAAAGTCAAACAAAAACAAACAAACAAACAGACGCGGGGCACATTTTTAAATAACGGACACTTGCTGCTGGCGCTCGTTTGCCATGCAAATGCCGATGGCAGCGCAGCGACAGCGACGTCGCGCAACGCCGCGCCGCTTTTTTTTTTAATTGCACACACACATACACACTGAACAACAACAACAATAGCGGCCGAGGCAGCGGCAGAATCTCAAGACCCCGTTTGTTTACATCGGAGAACACATTACACATTGGCACACAGGCACAGTGGTACTCACTTATCCAAAAAGCACGCGAGTTTCCTCAAAGAAATCTCACTTGCTGAAAGAGTTGCGCGCGCTTTAAATTGTATACCAAAATCAAGTCTATATATATATATATTTATATATATAAAAATCGTAGAGCTAAAGCAAAGCCACAGAACTGAGTGGAATCATACGAGAAAAACAATTTTTGCTCTTTGTCGCGCTGTGAGAACCGCTTCGGACGAACGTTCAGCACAAAGTGAAATATACGAAACTAGCGACAACCAACATCGCCAACATCGCTAGCATTGCCAGGCAGCGCGCGACTCGACGACCGACCCGACCGACTCGTTTTTCCCATCTATAGGAAATATTTAATCCCAAAACAAGCCCAGGCCAAACCAAAAACCAGCCAGTCAGCCAGGGATGGGGAGGTGGGGAGACGAGGCATGCCAGGCAAGGACGGGCAGAGAATACCTCTTGACGTTGACGTCGACGCTAACGTCGCTGCCAGCGCAATGATGTGCAAAGCAAAGGAAAGACAACAAGAACAGCAAGAGGCTGTCTGTCTGTCAGACAGTCGCGTGTGTTGGGTTAGTCAGTCAGTCAGCAGCACGAGAAAAACCCGAAGTTTAGCCGATGTTTGGGGTGTTTTTAGCTGCTGCTGTTGTTGTTGCTTTTACTTCTACTACTGTTAAGCCCTTTTGGCTGTGTTTTTTGCCCCCAAACCAAAGCGCTACCGTAAGACTGTTTATTTAAGGGGGCTGGAGCTGCTATGCTCTGCTCGGGTTTTAGGTTTGGGTTTGGATTCGGTTTGCTCTGATGGGATTTCAATGGCATTTACAGATACGTAGCGCCCGACAGACGTGGTGTATATGTTTTCTCTATTTTAACGATATGGGGTGTGTCTGCATATACTACACATACACACACATATCTGTGTATATATCTGTAATAGTATATGTATGTGTATAAGTGAGTGTCTGTTTATTTTGATATGTATATTATATATGAGAGTATAAGTATATTGAATGTATGGTTTTATATTAATAGCATATCCATATACATACACATTTTTATCGACAATAGCCATTTTAGGGGCGAGTATGTTGTTTCTACAAACGATTGATTGATTGAAGTATGCGTCACTTGTTTAAACTTAGGGCATCGATTGATTTAGCTAACATTGTTTAATGTTCGACATTAGTAATAATATGAAATATGTAGTCGCAGTAACTAAACCAAACAAAATTATTTACCTGCTCTTTTTTGTAAAAATTCATCTGTTCACTTCACTTCGTTTTTTGACATTGATCTCTTCTTCTTAATCCTAGTGATCGAATAATCGACTCGATAGGTTATGTAATCTTCGGTATGTTATCTTACAGCAGGGAGTACAGTCTAATCACTGCCTCATTAATGGCCTGTTAACTGCGCCACAATTGGCCTGCTACAAGTATTAGCTTTACTTGTTACAATGTTATCCTTTCACTTTTACTCATCTGTTACAAATCAGGTGTACTCAGTTTTAATCGAAAAGTAATTGTGAAAAGCAATCAAGCTATGAGTTGATTATCTGTGGAGTACACATATATATATATATACTACCATGCTTAGAGAAATTGTTCTTTTACTGAACTTAAGTAACTCAACTACGTTTTACAAAAATTACAAATTGCCTGTGGATAATATAGAGGAATTATTGAAAACTATGATCCGATGCTCCTTAAGATACATCTTCATTGCATATTAACATGTTTGACCCTTATACAGATCCTGTTCTGATGTAACTCAGCTGTTCCGAGTTTAATCTTAAAATGAATAAGTTCCTGTGATCAGCAATATAATCCAAGCTAGCATTTTTTGAACATTTTCGAGCAGTGCCCAGATAACTCTCCATATACTTAAATCCATCAACTCAGGTAATTCTGCTGCTCTTCTAGATTTTAAATAGAAAAAATTACCTACGTTTATACAGATATATTCAACTCAACCATAAACTATGCACAGCTGCTCTAAAAATTTAAATTTTTTACATAGTATCGCGCTTCACACGAATCGTGGATCTCAAGTAATTAACACATATTTTTGGACCAACCCAATGCCTTATTTTCCACAATGCGCTTGGCAAATATAGTGCCATAAATAATATATGTGTATATAGTATATATTTACACATATCTATATATATATATATATATATACGAGGTGTGTTCAAAAAGTATCGCGAATTTTGTGTTTTTTCAGATATTATTTATTTATTCATGAATATCTATTTTGTCCCCTTCAAAGTAATCCCCATGAGATATTATACACTTGTGCCAACGGTTTTTCCAATCTTCGAAGCACTTCAAAAAAATTATTTTTTTTTATCTTGTTCAGCTCCTCCTTCGATCCCGTCTTTATCTCGTCAAGCGTAGCGTAACGTCGTCCTTTCATGGGCCTCTTCAGTTAAGGGAACAAGAAAAAGTCACAGGGGGCCAGATCTGGGGAATACGGTGGCTGCGGCATCATTAGTGTGTTGTTTTTGGCCAAAAGCCGCGCACAAGCAACGATGTGTGAGGGGGGTTATCGTGGTGCAAAAGCCAATTTTTGTTCTTCCACAAATCCGGGCGTTTCTGGCGGATTGCTTCGCGCAAATTGCGCATAACTTGCAGGTAATATTCCTTATTGACCGTTCTACCCTGTGGCAAGAACTCATGATGCACCACGCCCCTGCAATCGAAGAAAACTGTCAGCAAAACTTTCACATTCGACCGAACTTGGCGCGCTTTTTTCGGTCTTGGTTCGTGCGGCAGCTTCCATTGAGATGATTGAGCTTTGGTTTCCACGTCGTAACCATAAACCCACGATTCGTCACCAGTTATGACCCTCTGGAGCAAATTTGGGTTGTCGCGGACAGAGTCCAACATCTCATTAGCAATGTTCATGCGATGCTGTTTTTGGTCGCAATTGAGCAATTTTGGTACGAATTTCGCGGCGACCCGTCTCATGCCCAAATCATTGATAAAAATCGAATGGCATGAGCCAATCGATATGTCTAGCTCCTCAGCAACTTCTCTAACGGTGATTCGACGATTGGCCAATACCATTTTCTCCACTTCATTAATTTTTTCGTCTGTTGTTAAAGTGCTCGGGCGTCCGGCACGCTCTTATTTTCCACAATGCGCTTGGCAAATATAGTGCCATAAATAATATATGTGTATATAATATATATGTACACATATATATATAAATATATATTTGACATCACGCCAAATTAAACAAGTTTCTGTACGGTATCAAGGTATGCTACCCACATGGTGCGTCTTCAATCAGTCGTGAGCTAAAAAGATACATTTGTATATTTGTATATGAGCAGCGTTTGGTTCCCAGGTCATTATTTTTTAAAGATATCCGTTAACCAACTGCCAAAAGCAACTTCAATATGAGCTCTATATATGTATATACACTATATGTATATATATATATATATGCACACAGAAAAATCCATTCTACGCCAACATCTTTTCCAATTCACACACAAATGCATCTGTGTGTGTGTGTGTGTGTATGTGTGTATACACACACATTTACTTATAAGTACAAGCTATCTAAAAGATGCTGAGAAGTTGATACGACTGCGACGTGTGTATATCTGTTGACTTGAAGTATTGCTCTTGCTCTGGCTCTGGTCCGGGTTTGGGTTCGGGTTTGGGTTTGGGTTCGTTCGCACCAACAACAACAACAAGAAAGGCAGCTAAGCAAGCAAGCAGAAGCAGCAAATACAACAACAACAACAATATAAACTATAAACGTGTTGTAGTTGAAGCCATTATCGTTGTAGTTGTGGGTCGCCTAAAGCAATTTGATGGATTAGTTTTAATATGAGCATCTTAGAGAGCTCTGAGAGCTGAAGGCTGAAGAAATACAAGTTGGGTGTATTGCTTGCAGTTTGGGTTCGGTTTTTCCAGCTCGGTTCGATTCGATTGGATTGTGCTTAGAATTTGGTGGTTGAAAAGTATATACATATATTTATATATATATATATATATATATATATATATATACTTACATAAAAGCTGGGCCAGAAGTATTAGCAAAGGTATAAAACCAAACCACATTCAGACAGCAGCATCCATCCATTCATTTATCCATTCATTTGTTGGGCGGGTGGCTTCAGATGCTGGGTTTGAGGTACGTTTCAAGTTTCCCAGAGTTGACGACGACGACGACGACGACGACGACGACGAAGATGACTCGACATTAATACACATTATATTTTGTTGCAGCTATCGACTGACTGACCAGGCAAAAACTTTTCAAATGCTTTTCGGTTGCTTGCTGCTGGGGATGAGGTGGTTGGGGGAGAATTGTGGGGTTTAGGGAGGGTCACCACCGTAAGCCCTTTGGCAACCTTTCGAAAACGAGCTGAGCAAAACGAGCCAAGAAAATGACCTTTCCCTTTGCGTTTGCCACGAAAACCGAATGATTACCGACTAGGATAAAATATACACACACATAAATATGTATATATAAATATATGTATAGGTGTAGATGACTCCCACACACACACAGACACACACACACACACACACATACAGCTAGAAACATCTATTATGACCTTTTTCTACAGACCAGGGATTTAGCCATGGAATTTATTATGGTCATGTATTATATTGAACACTGTCGCCCCTCACTCTCTGCGCACACCGCGCTACCCTCTTCAGCTATGTCCTCGAAGAACATTGTCCCTTTTTACACGGATGCCATATATCCCTGCGGATGCCCGTTCAGTTTCATCTCTCAGCGAGATAGTATTTTTCCATTACCTTTTCTGATTATGTCCGTTCGCTGGCTCGAAATGGAAATTGTTCAACTTAGTTAAAGGTATCTCGACTCTCGTATCTCCGAGGGCATCGTGTGCACCCTATAATCTAAATATGCGATGCCCTCCAGCTCCCACCATATATATATATATATATATATATATATATATACATCTATATATCCAAGGTGGAGTGTGTGTGTGTGTGTGTGTGGCATAGCAATTCTATTCGCTTGGCTGTGTCGCACCCAAAAGCACCATAGGGACCTGAATTTTTCCTCGTAATTTCCTTTGTGCCATTTTGCTGCTTCCAATGCCTCGATGCTTGGGACGCCTTGTTGCCTTGATGCCAGTGCCCTCGAGCTCTGCTCGCGTCGCTTTCGGCGTCGCTGTTCGCGTCACTTAGTAATCCCAATTTCCCCCCGTCTCCAATGCTGTATATGCTCAATGCTGCTACGAGTTTATTGCCATTTCCATATCTGGGCTTTATATCTCTCGTGTTGTATTCTCTCTGGCTCTGTTGCCATTCGATTTTGTTGCCAGTCGTCGTTTGGTTCGCCATTTTAATTCCATTGGATTGCCTTCAGCTGGAAAACTGGAATTAGGAAACTGACAAAAAAGAGAAGCCAAATAGGCACATGTTGTAAGTCTGATCGCTGAAAAACTTGATCTAAAGATTAAAGATAAACCATTCTCTCTGAATCTTTAATTTGGGCCTGCATATCTCTTACTTAAGATATATATACGAACTGCGTATACGCTACGTTGAAAAAAGTGGCCCTGGTATTGTTATATGACTTATTGGGCAAGAACTTTATATATAATATTAATCTGGATGTCAAACCATGATCAAAAAGTACTGTTTTTTTTTACTATCAGATCATAACTGACCAAGTTGTAAGAGTGGATAGTCGTCTCAGGTATTTTTCTAGTCAGAATCAAGTTCTTAACTTTGAATGTAGTATTATACTCAAACTATTAACAAGAAAACCAGTTTTTGAAAATCGGCTGGTTTTGACAAAGTTATGGCTTTCCAAATCATTGGTAGCAATGGAAATCAATAAATAACTATAAAAGTTAACAATGGGTGCTTCCCAGTAAATTATCTTACCTCATATTATACACAATTAGAAATGTAAATATTGTGGTCATGAGATCTTAATACTAACATAGAACTATACGTAGAATGGAAAATAAGACATTTGCACAAAATACTAGGAATTAGCTTAAATCAAACGCAAAAATCAAGTTAAAAGTATGATTAATACTGATTAATAAACAATATCGAGGAATAATATAAAAATACAAATCTAAGCTAAAAGTGCAATTTTGATTAAAATATACTTTGCATATACTCCAACGCAATAGTTTCATGCACAACTGTACCTGTGCTCAGTTAAGAGCAACGTGAGCAACCGCACAATCAACCACATTGCACCTAGTATATATAATACCTTTCCAAAATCTGTGGTGTATGTGTGTGTGTGAATTGATGTGGCATACGCTTCCCAAAAGCGTACAAACCAAAATTGAACCCAAGTGAAATCCAATACATACGAATGCTCAAAAAGACCATTTATATTTATAGCAGCCCCCGAAAAAGAGTCGAGAACAGAAACTGAACTGAACTGAACTCAACTCAACTCAACTCAACTCTGACTGTCGCACCGTAGCGACGGACATAGCATCTTTACGTTCCCATTCCTCCTCAATATCCCCACAATACCCAAATGCCCGTTCTCCACTCAATTCGCATACACATCCTCTCGACATCTTTGTACAATAAAGATAGATTAGCATCTATCGAAGCGCTGTGCCAGCAGAACGAACCAACCGAATGAATCCGAATGAATGCGGGTCCGGACTCGGGGCGCATGTCTGAAAGCTGAAAACTGAAAGCATCATCATCATCGGCAACAGCACCGGCATCGGCATCGGCATCGACATCAGCATTCCCAACTGAAGCTGATGCAGAAGCAACAGCAAAACTCAAGCTGTAGCTGGAGCTCTGTGGCGTTGCAGAAGGGGCAAGAGGATGGCAATCCGCCGCATTATGTTCCCCCATAGAGTCTAGGCCAGTTGTTGAGAGAGCTGCGGCTGTTAGTGAACTAAAACTCTGATGTTCAAGTGCCCATCATCGTCTGGGTTTTCAACGATGTGCCTATGGAATTGTAGCGATGCTAACAACAACAACAACAACATTGATATATACACTTGGGAAAAATATGGAATTTTATACGCAAATCGATTAGAGACTTTGTCTAGGTCGAAAATACTAGAACAGAGCACGAATTTATTATATCCTTAGTGAAAGGCTCTCCCAATTTAAGTAATTTAAGTAAAGTGCTAAAAATTAAATTAATATTTTAGAACATAGTATAAAATTATTATTTCTAAATTAAGTTAAGTACGAGTTTTACTATTTTTTCTTTAATATTTCTAGAAGATTCTAAATTTGTCAAATAAAAATAATCCAAACAATAACAAAATTATTTTTTCCCAAGTGTCAACCTGATTTAAAATAAGTCAAGTAAGATTTTGATAACTTTTAAATAGTTCTAGAACATTTTGCACTTATTTTAAGTAGAGAAACTCTATTATATTTAAAAATATACATGAGCACCATGTATTCTTAATTGTACATTAATTGATGGCAATGTTTTTCTCTGAGTGTATGTAGCCGTTTTTTTTCTGCTGTTTTTCAAAACCCAAGAGGCTTATGTTGGGCCGACAAACCAAATACTTAAGAAGTAACAACGACTGGCAAAAGGCGGCCAGTGCCAGTTATAAGGCAAACAGATGTCGATTGCGAGGCTACAACTCCGACTCAGATTCAGATTTAGTTTCAGTTTGAGACTTGTTTCGACATCGACCCGCCACTCACCATCACCATCAACATCATCATCATTGTCATCATCATCGACATCGCTATCATCATGATGAGGCAAAATCAGACCGTCTGATGAGTGTGTGCCTTCCGTTCTGTGTGTATCTGGGCAACGTCGCACTGTATCTATATCTATAAGTTTTCGTATTCGTATAGTTGTCTCTGCACGATAACCTCGCTGCTCTGCTTTGGCCATGTTAGGCAAGGGGTGTTCGGGTTTCGGGTGTACTGTTTTTGGCTCTATGCGAGAGCTCATTCATTCATTTACTTTATTTTATTTTCTTCTTTTTTTTTTTGTTCTGTATGGCATACAATGGCATCGATTATGGCGTGGCATGAACGATTTCGAATGCTGATATACTTATTTATTTTTGGGGGCAGGGGTCGCTCGGCCTGCGTCTTGCTTGAGCCGAGAGCAACGTCAAGAGATTTATGTTTATAGATGGGCGGCCTTTCGAAAGAATCGATATGATATATACACACACACACACACACATACACAGCAAGCAAGACTGTGTACAAATAGCAGCTAGAGCATATATAGAATGTATTTAAAAGTAAATCAGATAACAACTGGAATGTTGAAAATATGAGTCAACTTTTGTGTATATATATATATATATATAGATATTTGTACATGCCTCATATGGAAAACCAGTTTTTGCCTTTTTTGGTTGATCTCTTGTGAAATAATATTGCCATTGATTTTTTTTGATTTTTTTTTTTGGTCATCAAGTGTAACTATAAATTGAGTCTATATAACAGATTTGAATTGTTAAAAATCATTTAGAAGTCAGCTAGTACAACTGCGCAAAACCAGTTACATTTTTTTGGGATGTTATTATTATGTCATAGATTTATTTTGGGAATGTGTTTTTCGGGAACATTAGCTTGATCCCCGACCAGTTGATTTTTTAAGTTGTATAAGTCTTTACAACAATTACTCAAAACGCGGATTGCTTGAAATATGAATCACTTGTATAAAAGCCAAAAACCAGTTAAAGTTCTTAGTTAATGTTTATAAGAGTGATTGTTAGGTCAGATTGTTTTTAGTGTGGGTATCACTACTCAAATGTATCTTAAAGATACATGGCGCTAAAGATGGCTGACTCACGGTATACAAAAGATAACATCTGGAATAGATGAATCACTTTTCCATATATATTTATTTATTGTGACTACTTGGCAATTTGCATAACACAGGAAATGCCTAATAGAAACGTACCTTTTTAATGTGTATAATTGCCATAGATTTGCCATCTGTTCAAAGCTGATCATTAGTCACAGAAGTAATTATTTTGGCCCTCTTCGGAATGTTGACGGGATAATCCCTGACAGTTGGCTAAAATTTTAATATATATATTTTCAACTACCACTATATGTTGCTGCATATACACACACACACACACACACTCACACTTGCTTAGGCTGGCTTTTGGGTTTTTTGTTTTGTAGCTTCTACACCCTTGTGCCATGTGCCTTCAAGTCCTTGTCCATTTTGGCCCACGGGGTTTTCATGTCAGAACTCTAAACGCCCTGGGGCTTCAAATTCTCATTGTTGCTGTCATTTTTTTCGTCCGTTTTCTTCTTTTTTTTTTTGTTATTCTTTGTGGAGCGCAGCCGTGTGGCAGTAACCTGAGTTGACTTGAGTCGAGTGGAGAGTCGGGTCCGAGACGTTGTCGCTTTCAGCACTGATGTTGCTTCTTCTATTCCGTTCGAGGCTTCCTCTTTGCACCTAAAACCATAGCGAACCCAACATGCAACACTAGTGGGTTTTCTATAGCTTTGCATTCTCTGGCTGCGTTTACCTTTAACGAGTATAGTCAGGGAGTCAGGTCGTCAGTTGACGTCTGACGTCGGTCGGAAATCCTTGAAATGAAAGTCCTGCTGCTCCCTCCCCCGCTCCCCCTCCCAGCAAGTGTTACTGCTTCTGCTGAGGAGGGTTGGCTACTGCTACTGCTGTTGCCAAGAAAATAGAGAGAAAGAGGGCGAGAAGAGCAAGAAGAGCAAGAAAAAAAACAACGTAAAATGAAACTTTCGACTTTCAACTGAGGACACGATGAAGGCGTCCTCTGTGCAATGCTCCCAGCTATATGGACGCTGTGTAATCGTAGCACCATCTATATATATATATATATATACTATATATATATGTGTGCGCTTAAGTGTGTGTGTGTGTGTGGCTAGCCACAGCGAAGGTCCCTCGCTGGGATGTGCTGCCCTATTGGCGCTGCCCGCTTGCCAGGGCTATTCTAGCCATTCTGAAATTGATGTAGCACCTACAGCAGCGCTCCACGCACGTTCAATTGCTTGTTCCCGCTTCGCTTCGCATTGACTTACCATCCCTCCCCCACCCCTGGCCTTCACGACCCTCTTGCTGCTGCAGGTCATTTCGTCTCGCATCTACAAATGGCCAGGACGCGTAAACTTTTACAGGGCGAACGTAAAGTTTAAGCGCTGATTGTACTACGTTTCATTTTGAAGCGTTCTCGGTGCGTGTGTGTGTGTGTGTGTGTGTGTTTTTGTGTGTGTGTGTGTGTGTGTGTGTGTGTTTGTGTGTGTGTGTGTGTGTGTGTGTGGCGACAACGGATTATGTAACTTGAGCGTGAGCATCAGCATCAGTATGTGCATTGTGTGCACCTTAGCGAATGTGCCACACACACCATACCCAGGATATTTATAATCGAACGAAATTATATATATATATATATATATATATATATGTTTGTGTATATGTATGTGTGTATTTCATATTAAAGAAGATTGAACGACTATATTGTGACACTCCGAAGATTAAGTTGCCTGTTATTCAAATTTCATTTTACATTTTAAGAACCCGCTATTTGTTCCTACGAACGTAATATGATATAGCAGTTCGATGTTGAGAAATTTTTGTTGTCAAATGTGAGGCACATTATATAATGCATTACGAGTATGTTTGGTTTGAACATCTTTCCAAACCACAAAGTTTTCTTATAAGACAAGTTGTTTCTATTTGAGCTTTAATTCATAGTGAATCGATCTGGCCAGTTTTGGCATTTGTACTGCACCATAAAAAGGTTATTTGCCAAGTTTAATCAAGTTAACTTCTAAACTGAGGAACTAGTTTGCATAGAAGTAGCCAGACTTGGCTACGTCGACTCGACTAGTGATGCTGATCAAAAATATATATACTTACTAGAGTTTTAGACGTTCCAAATTTATAATAAACTCTGCTAGCGCATAAAAACCCTCTAAAGTAGTTAACAACTTGGTGACAAGCCACAAAATGTGTGGTATCCAATTAAATTATTCAATTTAATATATAACTTTTTTATTTTTAGCGTAAAATTAGTTTGACAAGCGGCACACAGAAGAAACTTACTCTTATTGATATGACAAGTTTTCTGACTTTCTACATTAAATACGCTTCTCAAATATTTTCAATGTGTGCAATTTTTTGAATACAATATCTTATTATCATAATCATATTATACTTATACATTCTATATATAGCATTCATTATTTACATGAGCTTAGAAACTTAGAACATCAGCATTTTAGTTTTTGGTCAAATTGTAGTTGAAGGTTTTCGGTTATACACTAATTTGGTAGTAGAGTAACTTTCAGGCCTTACCATTTTCTGCAGCGCGTTTGAAGACCTTTTCGAGTTGGGTGAGCAATCCAATGGCTCTATAGTTTTCCTCCAGCAGAGCAAACTCCTCGAGCGGTTTAAGGAGTCGCAACGCATCCTCATAGCACTGAACGGCACGTGGCAGCTCGGCATCTCCACCATCCGCCAAATAGTGTCCGGGACTATGTGCACTCGGATTCAGGGATTCAATCTTTTGTATCTTGAGCGGTGAGCTGAGTGCGGGAGTAGTTTCTGTCGATGGTCGCTTGAGGTCATTGCTTTTCGCTTTATCTTGTTCATCGTCATCATCGTTGATTTCAATCAGTTCCGTTGGCACCTCAATGGCCACGCAATCATCATCATCGTCGTCATTCTCGACTGGAGTATTACTATTATTATTATTATTATCATTATTATTGTTATTATTATTAGGTTCCTTGCTGGGTGTCACCGGCTTGGACTGCACCAATGGCCTAAGTACATAGCGAGTGGATTCCGTTTCCTTGGGCGTTAGGGTGATGCTGCCCAACGGCTGTTCCCGCTGCTCATTGCGTCCACAGTAGCTGACGATGTCACGCAGATCCAAGGAGAGCGGTGCACGCCTCAATGTCATCCGGTATTGGACACCCTGCGAGAAGCTAAAGTTGTAGTGGCTCTTGAAGTGATTGAACCACGTGCGATCCGGAAAGAAGTTCTCTATTTTGAGGATGTCCCTGAGATTGATAGCCACCTCGCGCAAATGATCCACATCGAGGCGTCCCTTGTTCTTGTGATGGAATTGCGACCGCGAAATGTACTCGAACAGCGCCTTCTCCAGGAAGTTAATCTTGCGCTTGCGCCGCAGCTGCATTTCATCCAGCGTCGCCTGATTCTGACAGGATGCCGCCACCAGGGTCTTGGTGCGATACAGCGAGCGTATATCGACGGGTTTACGCTGTGATATCAATGCCACTCGGCCATCAGAGACGGGCTCCACAATTAGGTAAGGGCTCTCCGTGGGATTCGTTTTGTGCGGCGCCGGTGGCACTGCTTGACTCGGTGCATCCTTTGGCTCTGGGCTACTACTGCTGTCCGATGCGGCTGTGTTCTTGCCACAAAAGGACATGATATCACGCAGATTCAGCGATCTTGGTGGCTTACGCGTCATCAGTATCTGCCGGTTCGAGAGCGTTATGTTGTACGCAGCCTTGAAGTGATTGATCCAGGACTGAAAATATATATACATATATACCATTTCGATTTCAAGAGAAGCCTAACTTAACCTGGTTGGTTTTCTGATTGTGTTTCTTGCTTTTAACAGTATTTTTTTTTTAAATTATTCAAGTTTATATCTTGTGTGTAGAATCTTATAAATACTACGGATTAATAGGGGACAAAAATTGTTGAATGCAGTCCTTTCAATAATTAGTTTTTGCAATTGTTAATGCTCTTCTATATAAAAGTCGTATTTCTAAGACAGGAAGTTTCGAGAAATTGACTGAATCAATTATAAATTTAGAATTGTTTGCATAGGATTATGGACATTCTAGAATCAGTACTCTCAAAAATTAAGATTATTAACAAAGTACAAACAACTATGAAACACTAGTTCAAGGCTAAAAAAGGCTACCTTGTTTGGCACAAAGTTATCGATATCCATGAGGGTCTGGAATTCTAATGCCTTGGTGCGTATCAGCTCCTCGTTGATGTCCGCATTTAGATAATATTGGGCACGCTGAATATACTCATAGAGGCAGTGGCCCAGAAAGTTGAGTTTACGTCTGCGCAGCTCTTCAAACTTAGAGTTGGGCTGTTTGCTGTTGTCTCGCCTTGCCTCGTAGAATTCCATGATGGGTTCCCGGTTGGAGACGATGCTCTTGATTTGCTCCCAGCTACAATTGAAGTTCTTCGCTATTTTACTGTACATGGGCACAATATCATATTGACGAATCGCCTCCACACGCTCTTCCAACGTCAGCACGTTGCGTATACGTTGCGAAGAGCTGCCACTGCCACCGTTTAGACTGCCGTCGTCCTGCAAGTTATGGGATATGTAAACATTGGATTACATAATGTGTGCAAAAAGTATCTTGCAGAATTTTCTGTCGATAATTCAAATAAAGTGCCTGGAACCTTAATAGTTATTATTAAATTTTTGTTATATTGTGAACAAAGAATGTTTGGTTATCCTATTAAAATACACTCTTAAATAATTTCTTTTAATATTTAGTACGGTAAAGTACACTAATCGAACTTTATAAGAATTACTTGCAAATTATAATTGCCCCCAAAATAGATGTTATAATTAGCGAGCGAATACTGTTTACTATCACTACAGACTATTGCATTGTAAGATGACAGCTAATAGACAATAAGTCAACTTGAGCATTGTCGAAACTTGTTTCCAAATCCGTTACGACAAACACTTAAAATATAATGTCTCTTAAACTCTCTTCTACTGTTGTATTTATGAGAAAGAACAAGCAATTCTGACGCTATTCCAGTTAGACCTGATCAATGATATGTAAATTCGTCTACAAGTCATTCCGAGAAGTACAAAAGTATTGCCCCGCAAACCGATCGACTGTCTTTCTCTCTCTCTGCTTACGTCAGACATTTGCTCAGTTCCGTACGCTCACGCTCACGCACACATGCACAGCAACGCAGACGAACTCTCTCTCACTCTATCTTTCTCTCTGACGCGCTTACGCTCGGCAATCTTGCGCTCTTTGTTAACGCTCTCCAGCTCGCTGATATGGCAATGCCTTTAACGAAACAAAAAGAAAAAAAACAACTGAAAATTAAAATTGTATGAGTATCAGAATTGATGTGTTTACCTTAAATTTTTCGATAAGCTTACGTGCACCGGTTTTTTCATCCAAATGTGCAGCCGTTTTTTAGGCACACTAACAGCAATAAGTAAACAGAAAAAAAAAAATACAATGACGTTCCGCACGTGACGTGTGCAGCGTAGCAGCAATTTGGTACGACTAACTAACTCGGTCAGCAATCTCTCTGAGACATGGGTGGAAAATCAGGTTTGGCGAGTTGTTCAAACTTGTTTACCGAACGTGAGAGATTGCGCTCTGCTCTCTCTCGCGTGCTCTTTCTCAGTGTGATCACTTGTGCGCCACTCTCTCTCGCTCTCCCCCTGTTCGCGTATGTGTGTGTGTGCCTTTGTTGCTATTTTTAGTGGTAGCGGAGCACAATAAAGCTGTCGAGCATCGTTTCGATTGTTGTTGTGGGTGGCAGGCAAAAAGAGAGAGAGAGAGAGAGAGAGAGAGAGAGAGAGAGAGAGAGAGAGCGCGAGCAAATATTTGAATTTACTTTCATTTCAATTGCATTTTAAATGTTCTTTGTACAGAATTGCTTAATTGGGGCAAGTATTGGTTTTGAGTTTTGCGTAATCTTTAAGCTTGTTGATATTACGTTCTTCCATAGACATTTTACAGAGTATATTATATATCCATTGGAAGGCTGTGTTTAATCGTATCTATGAAACGCAATAAACATGATCGAGAACTTATATTACAAATTTGAAGTCTCTGAGATTAGCTAGATTAACTCAGTTGTTGGTTTTACCTTACCCACAATTCAATAATACAGAGAATTTTCTCTTTATAAAATTCTCTCATTGGTCGTCAATAATTTTGGACCACTTCCACAAACAATTAGGGACAAGTAATCGCATAAAAGTTTCCCATTTAGATGGATGTTTATTTGTGTAAAAAAAAAGAAATAAAATAATAGCTCAGCACATTTTTTTATTCATTTCTTATGTGGTTAGTTCTTAAGTTTCTTTGTTGAATCCTGCTTAAATACATGTCTTAAAATGATGTCTAAAGTTCGAAATGTTAAACATGTACGATAAAACAAAAGAATAAACATTTATGTTTAAAATAGTTTGTTGTAATCCCTTTGGCAGTAAGGGTTTTGAATGCATGTCCCATAGTTGGCATTTAGTCGGGTCTATCGACTGGCTTCTTGTAGACGGGTCCCTTCTTGCGCATGTATTGCTTGATGAACTCGTAGGATTTGTGTTTCACCGATTCGGTGCAGGCCAAAGGATTCCCGGTTACTTCACAATAGCGCAACTCCTTGGTGGTTATATGGTGGCTCAGCTGCAAAGGATTAGGATTGGATTAGGCATTAGCTACATTTAGAATTGATGAGGAATATTGTGTAATATATTTAGTTACCCGCTTAATAAGGAACTTATAATCCTCGTCACTGGTAATGCGGCCCAGATGGCAACTGTCCTGGCGGAAGGGACGCAGAAACTCGGCCACATGGCCGCTAATCTCGAAATGGAACTTTTCATTGGAATCACGTACAGTTGTGCTAAGAGAATAGATGTAATATATAAGTATTTTTTGTGCCAAGGACATCCTAAAGGGATTGCTTACGTTTTGCGCTTGCTATCCCGATGTTTCTTGTGTCCCTCGACGTTGGCATGTTTCCGTTTGGCGCTCGGCGGCGTCTCCGTTTCCGCGGAACCACTTGGCTGCACCACCTCCGGCACGTTTAGAACTAATGCATCAACCGGCGGCAGATTGGATTCCGTGATAGTCTCCTCATCCGAAGAGTACAGATAGCTGTGAATGGGCAGTGAGTCGCCGGCGGGACTAGCTGGCTGCTCGGCAGGATTTGCATCGGTGCGTGTGCGTCGATAGATCTCCTTGCGTCGGCGTATCTTCTCCTTGTTCTCCTTGTACTTGCGCGATTCCTGCTGATTGTAGACGCGATCCTCCTCGCGACGCGGACTTATCACACGCACCGAGACGAGACGATTGCGTCTCGCTTCGCGACGCTCCTTGATCTTGACCTCGATGTACTGCCTCAGGGATTTCTCACTCAAGGTGCCCACATAGTCAATATCAATTTTGACCAGATCATCCAAATTGGCCGCCTCTTCCGTTTCGGGCAGCTCGAGCGGCTCATCATCGTCGACGAGCTTCTGCAATCGCTGCTCCACATTTGGTGGCTCCCACTGCGGAATCCGATCACGCAAATTGTAATAGTAGATGTCACCCTCGGGCGTCAGACTGAAGTGCCAGGAGAGCGGCAACGGCTCCACGCCCGGTGGCAACTTATACTCCACATCATCGCCATATTTTGGGGATGGTGGCTCGGATATGTCGCCACAGCGAGGTGGCACCGGCACTGGCACATTCTCACTGTTGAACCACTCGTTTGTCTCGGTGTTCTGGCAGTAGGGCAACAGCTTGGGATCCGTATTCAGATCGAGGCCAAAGTATTCGCAGCGCAGCTCATGCTCACGCCAATCCTCGCTGCCCACACGCTTCTCCGCCTCATCCTGGGCAACCTGAAATACAAATTGTTGGTCGATGAAGTTTACAATTGAGATACATAAAAATAATTCCATCCATGCGCACCTTTCGCTCGAACAGCGAACGTCGCAGCTCCTTGGAAATGGTGGTGCGACGTGGATCCAAATCGGAGCGTCGACGACTATCGGATTTGCTGCCGCTGGCACTCTCCTGGACGCCCTGCCACTCCTTGGGCTGTGTGGTGATGGTGCAGATGGTATTGTTGCCGCTCATCCTCGACGGCGGCTTGGACTTCTCATAGCGACTCGTGGTGTCGCGTCTGAAGCGATCCTGGCGATAGCGATCGCTGTTGAGCACCGCAGAGGCGCTATTACTCTCCTCCATTTGCTGTTGACGATCCGCCTCGCGTTCGTGTTCCTTCATCTGTTCGATGCGTTCCCGTTTGGGTATGCGAAAGATTTCGGGCAGGCCATTCCACTTGAGCAACAAAGCCGAGATGCGTGACAGCACTGCATCCGAGTCCGGATCGGGTTCAAGAGGAACAGCTGCCTCTGGGGGTGACTCCATTAACTGATTACTCCACAGCTGCACGCTCTGATAGACACGACTATCGTTCAGCATTGTCTTGTTGGGTATGGGCAAGGATTCGAGTGCATCTAGCAAGGCCAGACGCAGCTGCTTATCACTGCCGCTCTCGCTGATCCACGCGTGCAGCAGACGCAATCCATGGTAATCGAGGAAGAGACGCCGGCAGGGTAACTCGCCGCGTGTGAGCACGCCCAGTAATTGGAGGCGAGTCTCCAGCAGCTTGGCACGCACCATGCAACGTGAGAAGCGCAACGTATCCAACTGATTCTTCAGTCCGCTGCCGCTGAGCAACGTCAGCTGTTCGAGCACATCGGGATCCTCCTGATCGGGTTTGCGGGGCGCACGCACCCCGCCAGTGGGACGCAGCCAACGTCCTGCTTTATACTCGCGATCCTTGGCCTTGGGCTGTTGCTCCTTGCGCTGCTTTCCACGCGATGCGGGCAACTTTTGTTGTTTCTTTGCCTTGCCGACTTTGAGCGTTTTGGTTTTCTGCTCCTGCTCCACCAGCTGCAGTTCCTCGGCCTCACTTTCCGTTTCCGTGTCAAGCTGCTCGCCCTCATCCGACTCCGGTTCGTTGCCAATCCAGCCGCGACAATTGGCCGACTCACAATAGCAGCGTTGGGCATCGCGTCCATAGCGCTGATATTGATAATCGAAGGTGATCTCCTCGCCAGGCATAATGGTCTTCAGGCTAAAGAAACCAATGCGGAGCTCCCCGTTGACCGTCCACTTTTGGGTCTCCGCATTGGGATCACAGCTGTGATTGATGTAACGCGAAATGTTGCCCTTGGAGGTGGCATCGATGATGGAATCGCTGCGCAGCGCCATAAAATAATAGTGACGATTGCGATCCTCCGAATATAAATGCTGGCGACGCTCAAACTCCTCGCTATCGATGACCTCGCCAACATACTCCATGATGAACTCCCCCGACGGCATTTGCAGTTCGGCGGTGATGCCGCAACCCTTCTTCTCGGTGCGAAAGACGCGACAGGGCCAACCCTGATGTTGCTGGAAGCGTTTATTCGTGCAACGTTCGCCATTGGTGCAGAGTGGACCACATTCGATCATCAACATGCGATTGATGCAACCGTCGCCACAGCAACGCATCTGGCCCAGCGACTCCTCGTCGCCGGTGACAAAGCAATCGCATTGCATCTCAGCATTTTCCCGGCTCACCTGCCGCGCACAGCGATAATAGTTGTCGCGCAGCATTTGGAATGTCTGGAGACCCTCCTGGCGCAGAAATTGCTCATTGGTGGCCTCGATGTGGGCGAGTTCGGCTAGCTGTTGCTCCATGCTGATCGCAGGCGTTTGAGTCGAACTGCTGCTGCCACGACCCAAACTGGATTTGGTGCCTTGTGGCTTCTGCTTGATGCGATGTGAGCGACGCACACCAGAGGCGAGATCATCGCTGCTGTTGGCGGGTGACGGTGAGGGAGTCGTTGCCGGAGTCTCCAGATTGGCCACACGCTGTGCAAACTCATCCTCGCCAGCTGCAGACATCTGTTGCTGCTGCTGCTGTTGCTCATCCTCCTGTTTGTAGTCGCGTTCGAGCAGCTTTTCCCCGTCTTTGATGAACTTGGCAATGTCATCGAACTGATCGGGTGACTCCAGTTCGCTGTTTGTAGTTGTGGACACACTGCGATTGCTCAGCTCATTGGAGCCGTTGTTGTCCAGGCTATTATCTTGTCTACCAGCTCCAGATTTACGTGATTGTTTTTTTGCATTGGATTTCTTGCTGCTGCTGTGGCTTGGCTTGGATTCGGCGGCTGCTTCAAGATTCTGTGCCTTGCTGCTGCTGGAAAGTGGCACTGTTGGCTCCTCGTGACGCTCCTCACTGAACGTGTTGCGACGTGGACTCTGCTTGGGAAGCTGCATTTTGGACAGGGAGGCTTCCTCTGCTGTTAGCTTTTTGTTTGCCTTCCTCTGCTTCTTTTTGACCTTCTGCTCGTACAGCATTTTGGAGTGAGCTTTATCCAGGACCTTGAAGAGAGCATCGCACTCCTTGAAGGACATGTTGGGCGTGGACCTGGAGGGCTTCTCGTCTTTCCTTTCTTCTATTGCGGGCAGCACTCGCTTTAGCTGTTCAGTGATTGTTTCCTGTGGCTCAGGACTCTCAGATTTGGGCAGTGGTATTGCCTTTGCCTCAGCCAGCAACTGTTCATCCGCTTGTGGCAAGGTAAAGTTCGCTTTAGACTTGGCAATTGGACTGGCTGATGAAGCTGATGGTGTGGTATTCAGTTCTGTTGCGTCGATCTTTAACTCTAATTTTAATGTATTGTCTTCCAGTGGTTTCTCTTCCACACATTTCAAATCAACTGGAGACTTTAGCTCAATTTCTCTGGGCATTTGCTTTGGGCCTTCCACTTTAAAGGCCAGCAGTTGTGTTGCAGAAGCGATAATGTGGGAATTCTCAGTCGATTCCTCGAGGAGATTTAAGGGCGTCTCCAATAACAGTTGATTTGATGGCTTATTGATATTCTCCAGCGGGGCTGGAGAATTAGCTGATGACAGCACTTCCATCTTCTCTTCTTTCTCCGGTTTCTTTTCTTGTTTCAGCTTTTTGTCTTTCTCCAGCTTCTCTTCTCTTTCCAGCTTCCTTGCTTGCTCCAGTTTATTTTCTCTCCTCTGCTTTTCATCCTGCTCCAGTTTCTTTTCTATCTCCAGCCTTTTTTCTTTCTCCTTCTTTTCTCGTTTCAGCTTTGCTTCAATCTTCAGCTTCTCTGCCAGTTCCAGTTTCGTTTCTCTCTCAAGCTTCTTTTCTTGTTCCAGCTTTGCTTCTCTCTCCAGCTTCTTTTCCATTTCTAGCTTCGCTTCTGTCTGACGTTCTTTCTCTAGCTCTGCTTCTCGCTCCAACTTCTCTTTTTGCTGCAGTTTCTCCTGCTCCATCATTTCTAGCTCCAGCTTCTTATCTTTCTCGATTTGCTTTTTTTTCTCCATTTGCTTTTGCATCTCTTGTTTTGCTTCTTGCTCCAACTTCTCTTTGAGCTTGTCTTTCTCCAGCTTTTCTTTCTTTAGCTGCCTTTCTCTCTCTAGGTTTGCTTCTCGCTCCAACTGCTCCTTCTGTTTTAGCTTCTCTCTCTCCAATTTCTTTTCAAGCTCCATCTCCTTTTCTTTCGCCAATTCCGCCTCTCTCTGCAGCAGCTTTTCCTTCTCCAATTGCTTTTCCCTCTCAATATTCGCTTCTTGCTTTAACTTTTCTTCTTGCTTCAGCTTCTCTCGATCCAGCTTTTCTTTTTCCAGCATCTTTTCTTGTTCCATTTCCCTTTCTTTCGCCAGCAACGCTTCTCTCTCTGTCTTTGCTTTTTTCTCTATCTTTGCTTCTCGTTCCAACTGCTCTTCTCGCTGCAGCTTCTGTCTGCCCAACTGCTTTATGTCTGACGTTCTCTTCTCTTTTACCTGCTGCGTTACTTCAATGAAGTTGCTTTTTGGCATTTCACACTCAACTTCAATGTCAATCTGCTGTTCAGTTTTATTCTCCAGCTGCTGCTGTGCTTGCACCAGATCCTCCTCGTGCTGATACTCCTCCTGCTGATGCTCCTCCTGCTGTTGCTCCTCAGGTTTGTCGATTTCTTCAAACCACAGCTCTGGCGGTTCGCTGAGTTCTTCAGTAATCAGCTGAGTTTCTATTTCCATCTGCTGTGGTTCTTCTATTTCAATTGTATTTGTTTCCAGATGATTTTGCTGAGCATTGGGAAAGATTAGCTTAAATGTTTGATTTGGTTGGTCATTGATGTCCTCGTCTGCTTCGGCTGCTGCCTTCGCCGTTTCAATGTCCACGAAGATAATCTGTGAATTGGAGTCCTCATCGGATGTGAGCACAGTTATGACATCCTCATCATTTATTTCGATTGGTGTAATCAGTGTATGTTCCGATGAGTTGGATGCATCATCAATCAAATTAAAACTTGTTGAGGTCTCATTGGAATCGTTGGATTCCAGCTGCAGATCAGTGCCAGCAGTCACGCTGGTGGATGGATCACTGGCCAAGATCAAGGCTGCCTTACGTGGACGTCCACGTTTGCGTATGAGAGTCGTCTGATTTTGCGATTTATCGCTGCTCACCTGGGCAACAATTAAACTCGGCGTCGGCTTCGGCTTGCTAAATGACTCCAGTGTGGGCAAAAGAGGCGCCGTTGCAGCAGGCAACGAGCTGCGTGCCAGTAATCGGTTTATATCTGGTGGTGCTGCTGCAGTAATTGATGTTATTGGTGCATTGGAATCGATGCGTGCCTCAATTTGAATTTTATGCGTCTTCCGACTTTTATTCAGCACATCGAGCACATCGAATTTAGTAATTTTCTTGCGCGTGCTGCGCCGCCGATTTGTGGGCGATGAGGAGCGCTCTTCTGCTGGCTGCGGTGAATCAACCTCTTCAATTATGTCCGATTCCTGATTTGCAGTGCTGGTTGCCTTAGGCGGACGTCCAGGCCGTTTTCGGGGTGCAGCATGTGTATTTGCATCAGTCGTTAATTTCTCCATTTTCCAATCAAATGCCAAATTTCGACTTAGCTTAGAATAAGAATGCAAACTTATGCCTTAATCAAAACCAGCAACAACTGCCTATTTAAACAGAAATAATGATATATTAATTATATTGTTTAGTTTATTAAACAACACTCACATTTTGGACGAAATGCAGAATTTTCAGTAGTTGTTTATACTTTTCTGCGCACAGGTTACCAGTTTCGGTTAACAGCAAATGTGCTTAAAAATACCAAAGTTCCAACTTTGGCTTGATAAATAGTCAGCTGTTTCACATGCACGATTGATGCACTTGTGTTTTTATATCGTCATTCGAAAACAGTGATTCAAATAATTCAAATTAAAAATAATAGCTGCTGACTGCAACAACTGCTGAAAACTGGTTTGTAAAGTAACAGCTGATTGGCATACACGCTTCTGCAAACAACTGGCCACACTGGTTATTAACACAATTTATTTGTTAGTCGAGAAAATATAAAACTAATTATATTTACAAAAAATATGTATGCCTATATATTTGTATATACTAGTAGCCTAATACTAACAATAACATGTGTAAAATAATTCTGCTACAGCTCGAAATCGTTGTCATCTGCCGGGTTGGAAAATGCTTTTTCGGTTTGCATTAGCAAGCCAATTGCACGAAAATTTTCATTTAACATAGCATATTCCTGGAGAGCTTTCAAACATTGCAATGCATCGCTGTGATTATCAATGACAATTGATTTTGTTGCAACGACCTGTTGCCCCACTGGACGATCTTCAACAACTGTTTGCTCGATCTCTACATCCATTATGGGATCATTTATAACTGAAGGTTCCTGCTCGACGCATTCGGAAAATTCTCCCCTTCGTTGCACGATCGTTTTCCGCTTATCCACGTGAGCTTTCAAACATTTCATCGCCTCGCCATGATTGCTGATGGAAATTTCATTTAATTCAATATTTTTAACAGCCGTCTGATTTTGATGGTTTTCTGTCTTTTGTTTTTTGGCAAAGGCCTGCGAAGGGAAAATAGAATGCGTTAGTTGATGTTCCTTGCTATATACTTAATTGTTCCATACACACCGAGGCTTCAATAGACTTAACTGACTTAATTTCGAGTTTTGTTTCCTGAGATGATACATGAATTCAGTTTATATGTGACTAAGAATGTTTCTATTACTTACTTTTGGCTCAAAGAGTTCAAATAGTTTTGCATTTTTTGTGGGCTTCTGTGTTTCCCTTGTAATCAATTCCTATCGATTGTAAACGATTATAGTCAGGTATTGATCTGTGGCAAGTAAAAGTGTAATTTCTCACCTTTTTACCACGAAATCTGAGAGTTGTTAGTTTTGCCTTGTAATTATCTAGAATGCTTTGTGTTTCATGCTGCTCTTTAACCAGGGTATGTATTGAACTTAGATAAATTTTTCGTTTTTGGCTAATGCACTCTTTTCGAGTGATGTTCCGCAAATTGGCAAGTTTCTCATTTATTGTTTTTAAATTCTCCTGTAGATTGGCAATAACGTTTTCCAGTTCGATACGATGCGCTTTTGGGACCGCCGGTCTAATTTCATACATAATACCAGACATTGATTAAATTTAGCAACTTTAACTGAGTGTGTGGAAATCTTTGTTATTTCCGCTTGTTTTGTCCAACAATGTTGATACTTTTTCGATAGTTAGCTTGGGTTGCCTGCTTGGCCTTACGATTCATTCTGATAAATATCGATTGCACATTTGTGGCAAAGCCGCATTGAATTGCTGTGACCAGTATAGAAATCTTCGATATTGCTGTTCTATACTAAGCCACCTCGACTATTGGGCTTATAATTGAGCATTTTTAGTACATATAGACTTAAAATGAGGGTATGCTACACTTATTAATTTCTCTTCTGTGTATAAAGAGAACATGATTTGCTTATCGATTTTAATATATTTGCGACATTACCATATCGGTTTGTTGTATCGATATAAACTATGATGGCTAAGAGTTTATGAAACAGGTTTGCACAAATGATTCTAAACTAAAATTGTTCAGAAGGCTCATTAAGAATCAAAACTCCAAATTACAAATAAAGTTTCCATTGCCAATCGAAATTACCAACGCTGCCTTAAGGTATGCAATCGAAAATTTTGTTTCGTTAAGTTATGGTATTCGTTGAATATGTAATAAATAAAAAGAACAGAACGAATATTACATACCCTTGTAAACCGGAGTTAACCAGTTGACAAATTAATATATGTTCACAGCTTGGATTATTATTTCTACGATTGCTAAACTCTTCGCTTTGCCAACGAGTGCATGTGGTAATTAATTCGCTGCCTGTTTCAGTTCTCAAATTGCATCGTGCAATTTTCTGCATTTCTCTTACACTCAGTTGCTGGATACTCTTCGCACTCTTCTAACATATTGGCTACCCGCTATCTTGCTCGTGTTTCGCTATCGTCCCTTTTAGCTGCACACGTTATTCTAGCATGCGTCACTGCATGTCGCTGCGCTGCTCTGAGCTTACGTGCTTTAGCGTAATTTGTGAATTACGTAGTCGAACGTGTTCGACATTATCTCTGCAATAGGCACGCACGACTGCTATTGATGGATTCCTGACGTTTTTGACTCAATGATGAATAATATTTAAAGTCCGACTTTAAAATGAGATCAGATTTCTGCAGTTATAGTATAAGACAGAATGACTGTTGAACCTATTTCGATTCCACAAATCTTCAAATAAAATGTCTCAAATATTGTCTTTTTATATTTAATTTCGATAGCGCAGTTAATGTAAAATACAAACCCCCCTTGACCAATGAAGCGTGCAGAACATTAACATTTTCAATTTAATTTCCGCTGTGTGGAAAATAAAAATTAACATACTATTTAAATTTGTTGAATTTAAATTGAGCACCTGCGCGAATAATGTGTGAAAATTGGTCAACGAAGAAGCGAACGCTTTTGCCAATCTTGCGCAGTTCCGGGATAGTTCGGGATAGTCAGAGAGAAAAACAAGCGTGAAACATTTCTATGGAGTCACCAGCCCTTCTGTGGCGTGGCAAGTGCAACAGAGCGAAGCGTAGAAGGTGTTGCAGGCAGGCAATGCGGGGGTTGCAACTGCGGATGTTGACAAGCCAAAAACCAGAAGAGTCAACACCGAGTAATTGTTGTGCAACAAGCGAGCGAGACAGAGTTGGAGATAGTCTGATAAAGAAGCCACCTTCAGTTACGCCAGTGATTTTCCCAGAGCGTCAGTGGCCCATAAAATGTGGGAAAACGAATGCAGTTCGTTTATAAAAGCACAACAAACACACACACACACACACACATATATACATATATAGCCACAAATTATGATTGACTGCATAAACCTTTTGGGCCAAAAAATGACCAACGGCTTCATTACAAAAGCAGCTCCCACAATATAATTTTTTTTTCTTTGTTTTGCTGCTTTGCTTGAAAATTGCATTTCGTGCAATCCACAGACAAGATCGACAGAGCGAAAGGGGAGTGGGGCATGGGAGGGTTCAATGCACACGGATCACGACTTGGCGGCATATCTGTTGGATAGTCGGGCCATAAATCGACAGGCCTGAACTTGACGTCTTTCGGCTGCCGATTGTGACTCTTGAACCACAGACTCTCGGCTCTCGACTCTCGACTCTCGATTCGACTTGCAACTCTCGACTCTGAAGTCCCGATTGGGGTCTGCTGCTCGACTTGTCAATCAGTTAGGCAATGCCGGAAATATATTTGGGTAAATGATAGATGTTATTGCAGTGCTTAGAATCCAATTGCTTTGCCCATTTGCTATTTGTCAAATTTTCATTAGTTGGCCATAAATTGTTGCGCTGGCAAAACTCATAAATTTACCGTCGAACTGATTCTCACGAAATCGCTACTCTCCAAGTGTGTGTGTGTTTATAAAACTTTCTAGTTGTTCACACCAGCTGGTTGCAGTTGCATTCGGCAATTGGCAATCGCCACCTGCGCTACAAAATGTTGCAGACGCAGATGGAGAGAAGCCACCGCCGACGCCGCTGCCGCCGTGTTTGGTTCGACTAAAAGCGAATTCCAGTTGCAAACCCATTTTTGGCACGATCTCAGAAAACACTGATCGAACAGGCCTGGCCAAGACAGACCAGACCAGACCCGTCCAGGCCAGGCCAGGGCAGGCCTGGCCGGGCCAAGCCAAGCCAACTCAGACCAGGCCAGGCCACGCCATTTAGGGAAGAAGCCACAGCCGGCACAGCTCCTTCAGCTTCAGCTTCAGCTTTTGTGTGCATTGATTTGAAATTGCCAATTGCAGTCGCCAGGCAGCCGCACACGTGGAGTCCACTACACTCAGAAAAACAACTGATTTGATATATAGAAAAAATTATGTCGTTTCTAGGAATCACTTTCAAAGTTGTTGTTATTAGGGTACAGGGAAAGTGGAAACACTTGCTATCATTTTTGGAAATACTCTTCAGTCTTAAAAGCTTTTGTTTTTGAAATCTAAAAAAATGTAATTATATATGTACCTATAATATCTGTGGATTCTTCAGAAAAATCTTATTGAGCATTTTACATTTTTTTATTTGTTAATTATTTTGATTAACTCTTGAAAGCTGAATAGAATGCAATGGGTTACTCCAGCTTTTTCAAATAATAATTTCTGGAAGCTATATTTTTTTCAGTGTAAGCATGCAGCTGTCATTGTGTGTGTGAGTGTGTGTGCATTGAGTGTGTGATCATGATTGTCAGTATCGGCATCCAGCTGTGAGAACGCACCCACTTGGCTCACATGCCCCCAACACACACACTAACACTCACTAACACTCACACACACACACACACAAAAGACACTCGCCAACACACCCACAACCAAAAAAACCGCAAGATCGCAAGACGAGGCCAGCGGCGTTGATCGTGCTTGGCTATCGATCGGATTGGAGCGGAGGTTTCTTTAATGCTCAACGGGCAGACTGGCAAACTGGCAGCCCAGTGTTGATTGATTAATCATAGCTGGTAATTTGATTTTGTGCCTTTTTGCGAGTTACCGTTACGCGCCACAAAACTCACATGTGCAGCAGCCGACAAGCCTTCTTTTCATTGCTTTGATTGATTGTTTCATTGCATTTGAGCTTTTTGGCATATATTCACCTTGTTGACTCCACGGCGCACTCGCCCAGACAAGGCATATGTCGTGTAACCCGTATGTCATACCAATTATTATTTATTTTTTGTCCATTTTTTTGTTTTTTTTTTAGTTATTTTTTGTTTGCCATGTCAGCTTAGCTGTCAAAATCCTTGAGCCGCAACTTCAATTTGGCACACTTCTGATGCAGCTGATTCAAGTTGGCTCACAACACGTTGACAGTTTTTCCAAATGGCTTGCATTGGATCAGCGATGAAAGCTTTTTGGCTAATCGGAAATATGCGTGGAAAAGTGATCGATTGCATTTAAATTAGCAATTGAAAAGTTGTTAAGCTATGCAAATCGCTTTAAGCCTTAAGCCTTGGCTTTGAAATGACTCTAATCCTTAGTCAAAGCCAGGGATAAGATGCGATATTTAAATGTATAAAATAAGATTTTCGTTTATTGATTGACTTTCTGGGACTAACAATAAATCATTATGCATATTGCAAAAGGCGTCTTTCAGCACTGAAGCTGGTTAATTATTTTATGCTTCCATGAAAAGCAATTTGATTAATATCAGTTGTAATTAACATTTGCAGATTTAATAAAAATATTTGAAGCATGAAATCAGCATGTTAAGATCAGTTTCAATTGAAGTACTTTTCTCAGTTTCCGCTCTTGATTTATACCATTTGTAAATGTAGATCTCAGCATGTTCGAGTTTTCTTAGTAATGCTGCAATTTATCATGATAATCATAACACTTGCAACTATGCAGATTGCCCACGTGTTGTTACCACTTGTTGTGCGTTGTTAGCTGATTTTGGCATGCGGCTCAAAGTTCTGTAATTGCTGTTGTTCTTGTTGTTGCACTATTCTGGCCGGCAGCCCACTGTGTAGCCCGTAAATCATTTGCCAGCGTCAACAACTTGTCAACGGGCCAAAGCAAAAGCAAAAGCCATTGACTTCAAACACACACACACACACACACACACACACATATTGAGAGGTTTTGGAGAGGTTTTCGCTGTCGACTGTCGATTGTCGGTAGTCGGTTAGTCGGTTTGTTGGCAGTTGGCAGTTGGTAGTCGTCTGGTAGTTTTGGTCCAGTCATGGCTCATGTTGCATATAAATGGTGCTTAATGAGCTCGTGCCAAATAGAATTGTCAGGCGCCTATGTAACCGACTCTTATCCCCCCCTCCCCCCTCCTCCTCAACCCTAACACTCTCTTATATAAAGTGGTAGTAATAGTTGTGGTAGATTGCATGTTCGTGTTGCGCTCAAATTGCTGTTAGAATTCCACACAATTTTTTATGGCTGCGCATTGATTTGATCACGATTTTGCAGAGTTCTGCTGCCACATATGTAAACCAAATATGGACGGCCTGCAACTTGGGGCGCGGCAGGTGCACCCTGGTCTCCCCCTCCCCCCAAAATATAATAGACTGAAAGGTATGCAGGACTTACACTTGGAAAAAGTCGCGAGGGCAATCCTTAAGTTTCAAGTGCTATCAATTCTTGATCAGTCTTAATTAGTTAACTATTTATTTATTTATTTTATTTTATTATTACATTTTAAACAATTAAATGTAAATATTTTTAGTTTTCATTCGTTTTTCATTCAAGCTGACTAAAGTTTCATTTTACAATGCAATGACTGATTTTGAATTGTAGCACTTTAAAAAACTAATAAAAATTTTTAGAAAAAAAATATAAATTATAATTAAGAATTGAGCCTACTTTAAAATATTAAAAAACGTGTTTATTTATATTCCTCCATCTCTAATGGAACACCTTCGACCTTGTCCACATTTATACTTGCTTCGGGTACACAATTCTCGACTATTTACCCAAGTGTACTTTTAGAGAGATGCTGCTGGAGTTGGAGATGCTGTTGTTGTTTGGTGTTCCCACGCGCATAGAGAGTTAAAGAGTTGGAGTCCTATTGTTTTGGGTGCAATCTGCCATCTTGGCAGCTAGCCAAGCTAACAAGCTGCGTTTCAGCCTTTATTATTTTTAATTGGACTGATTTCCCGCTATAGATACATTTGTATCTAGCGAATGCGAATTGCGAATGCGCCCCAGAGTGACATATGCAGCGGCAATGTCCAGATAGGAAAAGAGAAGGAGAGAGTCAGTAAGACAAATCAATAGCGAGAGAGAGAGAGCGAGAGAGAGAGAGAGAGAGTGAGAGAGAGCGAGAGAGAGAGACGCCAATCATCGTAGGCCATCATCAATCCCAGTTGCTGCAATGCTGCAGCTGCTCTTGACCAGCAATCCAACGCCAAATCTGAGTCTAACGCAGCTGTGTGTGTCTTCCAAGTCCAAGTCGAAGGGTTGCTGCTGCTGCTTCTAGGGTTGCTGTGCCGCAAAGATTCCCACGATGCCGCTAAACTCAAATCAGCTGCAGTTTTTCGCGCAGTTTTTTCAGCATTTCTGTTTTTTTTTTTTGTTTTTTTTTTGCGTCCTTGGCGCCTGCTTTCAGGGGTTGGGCTGGGCCTCAATTAGGGGTTGGGCTGCTGCACGCTGTGGCATTGTGACGTCACAGCGTCAAATATTTGCATTACTCACAAATGTTGTCCTGTTGATAATGAGGGCAACTCAACGCCTCTTTAAACCATTTGACTTGGTCCCAGCCACAAAAGGACTTTTTATCGCCGCGGCAACGCCTCGAATATGCCCGCATAGATTACGGATTATTTGATTTGCGAGTTGGTTTAGTCTTGGGTGATTTATTTGAGTACCTATTGAATGTGAGTGATCGTTGTGAATGGGATTTTGTTGCTAATACACAAATAATAAGCATTGCAACAAATGTTTTGAGCTTAACTCTCAGCTCTCAGCTGAGAGCTATGATTATTTCCTATCTTTTTTTTGGGTTCCTTGGGAGTTTTTAGAACAGGCCTGGCCAAGACAGACCAGACCAGACCCGTCCAGGCCAGGATTTTGTTGCTAATACACAAGTAATAAGCATTGTAACAAATGTTTTGAGCTAAACTCTCAGCTCTCAGCTAAGAGCTATGATTATTTCCCATCTTTTTTGGGTTCCTTGGGAGTTTTTAGAGACTCTTCAATGTTGTTGTTCACCAAACTATCTTAACTATTGCATATCTTTCATAGCTCAGCAGCAGTTGCCTATGTCAACTATGTGAATCCATCAATAGATATCAGAAAAAAATGCACATTGGCTTTTCTACTGTAATTTTGAGTTTGCCTGCCTTTGTCGCTTAGCTGCCGCAACTAGTTGCCGGCTATGCAACATTCACACGGCTGCAACCGACTGTAATGCGGACATGGGATGTTGCACCTAGCTGTGATTTTGAGTAATCATCGTTCAACACGGAAATACACCTAGAATTGAGAAGTGCAGAGAGTTGGGCGCCCATCTCGACCGGCTTGACCCACAAACTTGACAAATACTTCATGGGGCCAACCAAGTCCATGTGGGTTGTGGGAGGGGTGGGGCAGTTGGGAACATGGCCAGCACATCGTAAATCAAATGCTCATAACATTTCTGCTTTTTCTCCGCGTTTTGCTTGCTGCGAACAGTTGTTGGCTTAAATCACGCGAAATTAACGTGAGCCAAGTTTGCAGCTAAAGTGGAAGTCAAGTTTGGAGTTGATGTCGGAGTTGGAGTTGGAGTTGAAGCTGAAGTTGCAGCTAAGAAGGTAAATCATAAGTCACTGCATGTCTGGGTCGTCATCTTCATCTTCATCTTCATCTTCATCTTCAACTTGATGCTCATCGGGGCCGTCCGCGAACGTTGCCGCCTCGCATGCAAAGTGTCAGTCATAAGTGACTTTTCGATTTTGGCTGCCAGCAGCAATAACAACACTAACAACATTAACAACACCAACAACAACAACAGCAAATTAATTATAGCCAAGCCATTTTTAGACATTTTTCTCTTCTTTTGCTGCTGCCGAGCAACAGAATTGTGTGTGTGCAAATGTCTTCAACTCATCAAAAAAATGTAAGCAAAAATGAGATGAGAAAACTTCAAGTCTTCCAGCTGAGCACCTTTCACCTTAAATTGCTTGCTTTATGACCGCGAGTGTTGCCAAATGTCGACCCCTTTCATGCGATTTGTTGTGCCTCTTGCCCCTTCAGCTGTCTTTTGTTGGCTGTCAGATGTTTTTTTTTTTCCTTTTTTTTTATATACCCTTGCACGAAAGCATTGAAATTGTGTTGTGATGTGCAGTTAAATTAAACTTAATTGCACTTCATAAAATTTAAAGTTAGCAAAGAGAAGTTAATTCATAAATTTCCACTTGAAAATGTATAAAAAAAAATTAATTAAAAGAAAAATGTGGGCAAATTTTAGCACATTAGCAATAATTTTTATTATTTTGCTGTTGTTTTTTATGACGTTTTCACTCGAGGTACTATAAAAAATACCACATAAAGCAAAGCTAAAATTTATTAGAAAAATTGAATGAGCAAAATTATTATAGCATTAATTTAGTTAACGTCGACTTATATCGGACACAGCAAACTGAAAAAGAAATCAATTGAATTAAAAACACAATTTTTTAATTAAAATTTAAATTTAAATTCAATTAAAACCGAAGGGAAGTGCCGTCATTGAATGCTTTCTTTCATTTACTTCCTAAAGAGAAACTTTACAAATTATATTCTTAATCCATTGATCTTTTTGGGTCCAAATTTGATTTATTGAAATTTAGGCAAACAGTGCAACTCAGCTGCAAGCGCAAGTTTGTCGTTTAGGGTATTCAAACTTCGTTATCCACAAAAGAAAAGAGAAAAGCCAAAACATGTCAGTTCATTCTCAATTTTCAACACTTTGCTGATTTTTTTTTGGGATGTTCATCACTTTGACAAGCCTCTTCTAGCCAACCTTTCACTGTCCGCACAATGTTGCAGGTGGGTTGCAACCCAAAACCAATAACGTTAACAACTTGCAACAACAGGTTCACACCCATGCACAGACTGACGCCAAAACTCAACTCAACTCAACTTCAACTTCAGCTCAAATGAAGACGCAACGGAAAAAATCCTGTAAGCCGCTAATTAATGGGCATCGCCTAAGCCTTGATTAAACTGCAACTGGCAGCGGTTGGTTGCATTCTGAACTCTTGAACCGTTTGCCATAAATATTGCCAATAGATGGTAGATATACCTGCCTGCCGAGGAGTCTTCATTAGTTTGGCCAGTTTTTTTTTTTGTTTTTTGTTGTTTTCCTCGTTGCCAAGTTGCGACGTTGCCTCGTTTACCATGTCGGCTTTATGTCAATTAGATGTTTGTCTTCGATTAAACCTCGAGCGCATAATTTGCCGCATGTGACAGCAATTTGCCGCTGCAATCAAACAACCCCCTCCCACCCACCCTTCTCCAAGTGAACATTGCGTTTTTAATCGTAGGTCGAAGCTGGTCAATCGATTGATTGATGTTTAGCCCCGCAGCGTGTTAAACATTGATTAGCCTCAATAGACACAGGTGCAGGTGTATTTGCTCGAAGTCCGAGTCCTTTTGGCCCTTTGCGTGTACTTACTGACCAAACACACAATTCTTATTAGCCAATTGCTATTGATTTTTAGTACTGTGTCCAAATTGATTGATGATTGTAATTGGAATACAAGTGGCAGACACAAGAGCTAAAGTGTGTTAGAAAGTTCAAAGTTCAGCAAGAAGGGCACAGAAACCTACTCGGAAAAGTTAATCTATTGTCAAACTATGTCAAATGTGAATTGAACATGGCAGACAAAAATTGTTATTAGAGTAAATATTGTGAGAGAGGAGAGGAGAGGAATATAATCGATTATATGTTATAACATCCACTTAAATAGAAATCAGGAAAGCTGCATTGGATTATTGGAAAAGCCTATTTTAGTCAACGAATAATCTACTCAAATATAACTGAGGGAAAACTTGCATGGTATCTGCCAACTACTAAATGAATAAGTACAGGTTTCACTTGCTAAATGACCACAAAACCATACTAATTTCTTATGCCTCACCTGACTTGCTAAACTATCTGCCATTGCATGAGATATTCAAATATTTTCATTACAATTCTTTAGCAGCTATAACTCAACTGTTATTACAACGTTGAGTTCTTCAAGTTACACGAAACATGATCACTTTTGGCTCAACCCCACAGAAATAATGATATAGCGAATAACATTATTCACATGTGTTGGGCTGCTTGGGAACTCAGTGGAACTCAGTGGAACTCGGTGGAACGATAAGTTTCGAGTTGCAAATCAAATTAAACGCCAGCAATTTAGCTGCTCAATTTTCATAAATTTCCACACCCAATGAGCTTGGGGCTTAATTTGAAATTAATTGTGGCAAAATGTGTACAGTCTGACGACTGACTCTTGACTCTTGAAAGGAATGATTACTCCAATTTGTTTTGGGCCGCTGCAACGGAGAATTGGCCAACATGGAGGCAGCAGCCAGCTGGCAGCTTATCGACAAAAGCCACAAAGACCGGGCCAAAGACTGAACAGGCTCAGGCATTGAGTGGGCTGCGATTAGCTTTGAGTTTCGTTTGTTTTCCAACTTAGGCGCACCCGCAACTCCCAAGTGGTCCAAATAGAGTCTGGCAACCGGGCAACCAGGCAACCAGGCAACTACTCCCAAGTGGTCCAAGCTCCCCGTTGCGCCAGATCCAGATATGTAGTGGAGCTGCTTCAGCTTCAGCTCATTAATAAGCGCCGTCTTTAGCAGAATGCTGGCAACAACAACCACTTGAAGCACTTGTAAAATGCAACATTTGTTTGAGCGATAAAATCACCTTCAATAAATTCACAATGAACATACCAAAAACGCCGCATAAAATGCAAAAGACATCGTCGTCGTCATCGTCGTTGTTCCCGGTTGCCTCCCCCCTCGCAGTGGACACACGCCACACGCCCCACGACAGCAACGATCGAGATACAGATACAGATACAGATGCAGATACAGATACACACACAGGGAGAATGCCGGGACGGGCTATCTGCAAGTATGCGATGCATTCATTCTGGCTGCCTGCCGGGGCTTTCCAATGGAAATGCGCACTGGAAAAGCGGAGCCGACAAAAGCCAGCTTGGCCACTCTTAAACAAAAAAAAAAAACAACGAACGACCACCGCTGCAAAGACTTCAGCGAACGCGACAAAATAAAAAATAGAGTTGTACGACGACCACCTGCAGACCCACAACAGTCACAATCCACACAGGCGCACACATCAAGTACACTCAGCGAAAACTCTCACTGAGAGTTAAAAAAGTTGTCAACACTTATTGATGATTTCTAAGATAATAGGAAAATAGTTATTGAGTTTCATAAATTTAAAAAGATTTGTGTAAATTAGAAAAAATCTAAATTTATAATTAAATGTTTGTAATTTTTTCATTGCTAAAAAAAAAAATATATAAAAGAGTTTGTGAATATAAAATAAGAAATTAATGCATTAAATAACAAATTATTCTTTTAGAGCGCAAGTCTCTGTTGTCAAGTGATATTTTTCTGAGTGTAGAGCCACCAAGCATGGTCTGGCATTTGTCGTCTTTGCGTGTCTTTTGGAGCTGCTGCGTAGCACTTGCCGCTTCTGTTGTTGTTGCCGCTGTTGCTGCTTCCATTCAAATGTCGCCAAGCGCGGCTAAAATATGCAAAGCTCTCGGAATACCTTGTAAGCAAAGCACTGACCCCCAGTGCGTTCAGGCTACCTAAGAAGAGTCAACTTGGCAGGCAGCAGTTGCCTTTCTTCCATTTTTGGCTGCCACACTTGCTCCACTTGTCAGCTGAAGCTGCACATCTCTCTGTGTGTGTGTGTTTGAGTGTGTGTGTGTGGGCCCATATCGTAACTCAAGCTAAGCTTTAGTCTAACAGAAAGTCTTAAATAATTTGACTAAGCAATTCAAATGCTCGTTGGTATTTCGTATGCCAAGCTGCGTCTGTTTAAAATGCTGACTATAAATTTCTTATATGAAGTATCTATATTAATATGTATATATATATATATATATATATATATATATAGTTTGACGAGATTTCACCAGTGTAAATATCAGAATAAAGTAATAAATTTAAGTGTAATTTCTAAGCAATTTGTAGTCAATAAATCAATAATTCTATTTAAAGGACTGCAGCCCTAATGGAGCAAGGCACAAGACCATAAAACACGATTCGTTACACAATTTATTTATATATTTATTTACCGCTAATGCCATCAACAGGCACATTAGATAAGCACTTGAAGATAATGTTAACTGATCACTAAAACAAATTGTAAATGTGCATAAAAATTAGATATGCCAAAGTAATTTAAGTCGAATTGTTAAACAATATTTGCAAACACTTAACGTGGCACCTTCTTAGTTACATTTCCTGGGTGTCTGCTCCCCCCTCCCCCCTGCCCACGCCTGCCCACCCCACACAAAGTGCGAGATAGCGACCCCAAAAATGGTAACAGGCCACACCTACACAGCTATACAGTTGCATACAGCCATCGACCCCGGGCAGTGTGGACACATGTAGCTGCAGATATTAATAGCTCCGTATTACCAGTTGTCATTTGAGCCGTGGTCAGCTGTCTGGGATTGCAATGAGACAATTTCCCAATTGCAGGAGTGTCGAGGCCCAGCAGCGTTTTGTTTCTATTTCATTTTAACGGCTGTTTTGTAGCCGCAGCACGAGTAAATTGAATCAACAGCCAACACCCCCCCCTCGCGGCCAAACCGGCCAACCTTTAGGCCAAGTTGAAAGAGAATGCTGCGTGTCGATTGCATGTTCCGCCAACTAATCGAACGAATCGATCAAATTCTCAGTTGCTGCCGCACGCAAGTGCAGCTGGACACCGAGACGGAGAGAGACAGAGAGAGGAAGAGGGAGAGGGAGAGGGAGAGAGTGGGAGTGTAGAGGAGGGCGTGTGGCAGGGGGTGGCTCATAATAAAAGGGGTGTGTTTGCGGGGTATTACTATTTCAGTATCAGTGATCGTAGCGGTAACTGGGCAAAGAAATAGCATAACGCCCGCTGCTGGAATTCAATTATGACGACTGCCGCTGCGAGGCAATAAACAAATGTACAGACGTAATATTTAATAATAAAGCCAACACCAACAATAACAACAACAACAACAATAACAGCAAAACAGCAGCTAAGCAACAAATGGGCTTTTGTCCATTTAGCTGGCTGAACATGCTCAGCTTCAGCATCAGCTTCAGCTTCAGCTTTGGCTGCCGAGTCTGGCCGCCCCAGTTGGCCATCTATCTAACTGTATGTGCCAGCCAGCTAGCCACGCAGCCAGCCAGCCACCCGCAAGTCCCATGCCAATAACAGTAAATAGCAGCGCACGACTAGCGAATACCCTTTGCCAACATTGACAAACAAAAAGATATTGTTGATGAATGTTGCGCAAGCATCGCTTTTCAAACGTTAAATGTAGTTTCCCGCTCAAGTTCAAACCTTGATTAAAAAGCCCTGTTTTATTTTGTAAATCGAAGCGAATCTTTAATAAATTGATGTCTGTAAAAAATGTTGACTTCTACTTGAGAGAATAATTTGAACATGTAAATCGATTCAGAATTGCGTTTTCAACTTTAAATACAGTCTTAAGCTAGAGATCAACATATGATTATAAAGCACACATTTTTGAACAACAAACAATTCTTAACAAAGTTGTGACTCTGGCCAGGTCCAAAAGCTCATTTTGAAACCTTCATTTTAGCATGGAAATCTAGTCAGAAATGCGCTTGCAACTTTCAATGTAGAATTCAGCGGGAGTTGAGACTATGACCAAAAAATGCTGCTTTTGAAAATGTGATCACATTTGACAAAGTATGGGCACTTCCAAACAAGGGACTACCCCTTACACACATGGCAGACTCAATTGGCTACAGGGTAGCAGAAAGGCAACAACACCAGCCCAGCCCGAACAACAATAAAACTTATTTATGTCTCTGGTCAAATTTGCGCCGCTATTTTGGGTACTTATTTGACAGAGCACCGTTTTGTACACGGCCAAGAGTCGGGCTCAGATTTCCAGCAGCACTCGCAGAGATCTCGAAAGCGAGCCAGCCCAGTGCCCAGTGTCCAGTGTCCAGTGTCCAGTGTCCAGTTTTCAGTTTACTGTTTTCAGTTTTCAGTAGTCTGTGATTCGTTTCAGCGCTTGTCTTTTGTTTGGGCCGCGCCAAAAGGTTTACGACCTGTTAATGTCCAGTCTAGGCAAACAGTGACGGCCATTTGGTCATTTGGTCATTTTGGCCACTCCAGAGTTTGTGTCGCTTGCCTTGTTGCTGTTGCTGCTGCTGCTGCTGCTGTTGATACGCAATTTGGCGCACATTTTGTTTATATTATTAAATAAATTTCATGTTATGTTTATGGCACAGGCCCATTGTTATTGTGACGCTGCGGGCAGAGAGTGGGCTAAATAAATTATTGGCCAGGTTTTTTTTTTTTTTTTTCATTTTTGTATTCAGTTTATATGCATATGGGTTCGGACTGTATTTGAGCAGCTATTTGCGAACAGCTTGCCAAATTATGCCATTCATGTTTTATGTAATGATCTGTTTTCAATTGCTTTGCAGTCGAAACTTTTAGTTCGCTTCAAATGTGAAGAGTGATTTCAGGGATAGAAAAGTGAGGTGTGAAATGGTAGAGAAAATGATTACTTAAACATATAATATTTATAAGCGGAATAAGTAACTTAGTTGACAGCCGCCCTCATCCGGATAGGAACAATCTGTCGAAATGCGAGTTCTTCGGCGAGAATCTCTTTTGATAACCAGGAAATTTGAAACTCCGACTAAAGGTTTTTAGCTTCGACTTGTCTGGGTTAGCATTTCTTACACATTTTTCGCTTTTTGCGCACTAATCGATAAATGAATCCAAAGTACCCATTGCCAGACATATGCCAAGTATTCCCATTCGTGTTGTGGCAAAGTTCCACTTTAATTATAAATTGCCTTGCATACCCAATGTGTGGTGTGACTTTGGCTAATGATCGTGTATTAGAATTGGATTAGATTAACATTTCCACTATTATAGGGGCACATACAAGCAGACATCTGTGTTGTTGTTGTTGCTGCTATCCTCGGGCTATAAACCAATTGACAAGCAGAGGCCTGCTTATTATCGTGCCACACACAAGTCCCAAGTTCCTGATGACGTCTGTCGGCCCACATGGACGCACGTGCACTTAATTTATTTCAATAAAAATATAATTTCCAGACACAGACACTCCACACACACGCATCAGAAAACACAATGCGGATCCAATTAAGCTCACAACGGCTATTTCTCAGTTAGATTCTCAACATTCTCATTTTCAGAGTTCGCATTGAGTTCGATTCTTTTCTCATTTAAGCGTTAATCGCACCGAAAATGATGTGGGCTCATTTTGTGTTATTATCATATTGTGGAGCATTTTCGTCGATAATACTGATACTCGTACAATAAATCTCGAATTACATTATGCATACGAAATGCTGCGGTTTGTATTAAGTTTCGACAAAAGTGTTAAAAATGGAACCCAAATCAATGCAGCCAAATGCACCATAAAACTGTCAAAGACGCTTAAAAAAAAAATATATATATATGTGTGTATATATATGTATATATATATAGAAGAAGCAGAAGAAACCAAAAACATAAAACATAATGGTCAAACGGCCACGGTTGGGGTCACAACTCATTCTCCGTCGTCCACAACGACATTCTCCAAGACGTGACTTTTAGTCTCTTTTTTCATTTGGAAAGTTCTGCGCCTGGGAAAAACAACTGGCACTCGACGCGACTACACGCAGAGAAAGTGCTGATATAGAACAAAAAAAACCATTTGAAATCATATGTAAAACTTTATCTTAAACTATACATTTTTCTGAATTTTAGAAGGAATTACACACTCCAAGTTCCTGAAAAGTATAAGCAAATAGGTATTTTTGGTTGGTTGGTTTCCAGTTTCAAGTTTTGAGAATATATTTTTCATAATTTTCATGAAAATATTATTAATAATCTTTTGAAAGCGTTTCAACTTTTCAAAATGTATTTCGTAAAGCTAAACAAGGTCAAAGGAACATAGAATTATATCTGTGCTTCAGGTGAATTTTATATGTCAAATAGTAAATTTTCCTAAAAAAAAGAAACATAAAAAATGATTTCCATTTGCTTGTAGATTTTCCGAGTTCTTTTTCTGCGTGTATGTAATGCGATACAGTCAGTCGTTGACTTGGATTTGGTTATGGACAAACATGACACTCCATATACATATATATATATATTTACATACATATACACACATAAACTACACACATAAGTCAACCACAAGTCGCGTTGCAAGTGCGTCTTTTGCCTTGTGGCACTTGTTGATCGGTACGGCGCCGCATTTCGTTGTTTTTCTGCTCTTTTTTTTTCCTGTTCTTGTTTACCATGAATTACATTTCTTATCAAATGAAATATGAAGGCCCTCATAAAAATGTGAATGCGTTTCCTGTGCCGAGTTTTCTATTTGCTTAGCATCGAGCTCTGAGCATTGAGCCGAAGACAGTGTTGCTGCAACTTGGGTACTTGGTTACTTGGGTAGTTGGGTAGTCGTCGTTGGTCTTTATCATTTTTATCGCTACTCGCTGACCTAATCGCCAATATTTGCTCTGATTAATTGAACCTAAACTCGGGCTTCTGATAAGCCTGGCCGGCCAACTGGCCTCAAGTGAACCCTAAATGGCAGCCATTAATATTTAATGAGTATTTCGTGTATGTAACGTAATTTCTGGGAAAATTCCACAAGCAACTCAGGAATTGAAAGCAGAACTAAATATTTGGCTTCAAGTAGCCCACACAACAAACACACTCACAAACATTCCAGGAATGCTTTGCGATCGAAACAAGTGTTTGCATTTAAATTGGAATAATTAAATGCCACAATGCCGATGAAAGATAATCGCCCCCATCCTGTGCGACAAACCAAACCGGAGGCCTCAGCAAACCTCAGAAATCTCAGCCAGACAACGACCCCGACTCCTCCTTGCCCCTGCCCTTGTCCGTGTCAGGCATTGTGCTGCACTTGCTCCTCGGCACATTCAACATTCAACGTAAAAATATTTATGCCCCTTTTTGGTTTTTCATGAAATTCCTCAATCTTCAAACTCATTAATATGCTCAGGGGCTGGTCGGCTTATGATAAAAATTGATGGTCTTTCGGCTTGCTGCGGTTTTATTTTCCAGCCCGGCGATTGACGATTAATATATTTTGGGGCTGATGCGTGCAGCAAATGCCACGCCTTGCATTTTGTTAAGAAAAAAAACACACACACAGAAAATGAGCCACGAAATTGAACAAATCTGAGACTCATTAATTTGAACACTTGTTTGGGCTTGCATGCCCCAAGGGGCACAGCAAAAGACAGGAGCAGCAGGCAAATTGAGTCACTGCTGTTGCGGTTGCGCTTGTCCTTAGTAATTTGTCGATAAGTCCTGCCAAACTTAACGCTTATTAAAGCCAAGACAGACAGACAGACAGACACACACACACACACACACATGCATCTTGTTGAACGTGTGTAATGCGAAACCAAACCTTAAAACTGTCGGTTAAAATCAAAGGTCATCCGTTCCAGGAATGTCAACAGAGATTACCACACGATGCACACGTGCAACTCGCTCTTGCTGCTGCTGCTGCTCAAGTGGAGGCAAGGCACAAACACACACACACACACACACACACAGGAGATATTTGTGTGTTCTTCTCTGCTATCTTTTGTGTACCTGCCCCGGCCAGAGACAGTCTCTGCTTGTTTCACACCAAAACAAACAAGGACAACGCGAAGTGGCAAATGTGTTGACGATAGAAACACACACAAATCCAGCAAGAGATAGTTGCAGTGTGGGTCGATTGAGAAGTTTGGAAAATGTTCCTCAGGATTGTTGAAATGCATCCATAGCTAAATTTTTAATAAGTGCCTTGAATAGTTACTTAGCTGGCTAACAATCAAGTTATAGGAAATATATAAAGTTGTTGCATTTGTAATTAAAAAAAATCGCTTCTTGATCAATGTTCTCCAAATCAGTAGACCTTAATTTCAATCATTTCAAACACCTTTAAGCTCCTGCCAGTTTATCCATCTTATCAACTAGCACCTGAAAGTCTTTTTAAATTAAAAATTAATTGAAGCCATAAACAAGTAAGGCATAACTTAAACAATTCAAAAATCCATTTCCCAGCTCTGCCTAGTTCACAATTTCCACATCTAATCCCCAGCAATGTATCTAAGCAAAAAATTGAAAACCACCCTCGCTGAGGCCCTGCTAGATAATTACCCAATGGCTGTGTGGAATCTTCACCTTTTCGCCCCGGTTCTGGCAACAAGTGCTTGTCGACTCATCAGCAGCGACTGCAGTAGATAACAGCAGAGGACAGCATATTGGTGGTGGTCCTGCAGGCAGCCAGTATCTGTGATCCTACTGCTGCTCCTGCTGCACCAACAGCAACAGAAGACAAATGTTTGTTTGCCGATCACATTCCCGGTCTGAAAATATCATCAGTCTCCGCCACTGATAAGCATGTCAGACAAATTACACGGCGAGAGAGTTTTGGTTTTGGTTCTGGTTTTGGTTTTTGGTTTTTGGGTTTTGGGTTTTTTTTTTTTTGGTTAACAAGCAGCCAAAGAGTAATGAAAAGCGAATAAGTGATTGAGAGGCGGAAATTGAGTGGGCGTGGCCGGGTGCAGATTGCTGCGCTGATTGCCCATCTTTCACCTGTGACAATTTAGCAGGCGACCAATACAAAATATCTCCATAAACATATGTAAATTATGTCTGTGCCTGGGGCAAACGGAGTGGAAAGCAATTCCTGCAAGGAGCTGCCAATTTCCATTTTGGGTGAAATTGTGCGACGGCTGACCAAATAAATTACGCACATGATTAATAAAATGCGCCGACGTGGATGCAGCGGAGTGAAGGAAGCGTCTTCAATTTGGGCCAAAATATTTTTATCGCCGTTTCGCATGTGCAGCAGCATCTGCAACATTGGCTGTGCAACAACAGGGCTACCGCGCATTCCCATAAATTAAACGCCAAGTTATTTGAATTCTTGTTCAGCAGAAGAAGCAGCAGAAGCCTTGCCTCTTGTTCCTTCCTCGATTTTTATCCAGTTTCTGTTGTGTTTCACATTTTGGCGCTGGCTTTTGTCAAATGAATTTTGCAGCTGCTCCTGTTGCTGCTGCTGCTGCTGCTGTTTGCTGTTTGCTGCCACAAAATTGTTGGGATCTGCCCGGGGGCAGGAAGACACTGATTTGGATACTGTAATTCGTATTTGTCCATTTCGCGTCTTTGGCAATTTTTCCACGCTGCTCAATTATCGTGTTTCATGTTTGCATTCCTTCCCTGCGCCTTTGTTTTGATTGTTGCTGCTGTTGCTGCTGTTGCTGCTGTTGGTGTTGGTGGCGGCGTTGTTTGCTTCTTGGCAGCCACATTTCCTGTCCAGAACACTTTTCGATTTCACCATGGACAGCAGCAGCAGCAGCAGCCACGAATTGCCTACCCACAGTAGCCAATGGGCCTAAATTGCGTTGCGGCTGCGCTTTGTTAACCTTTACTGAATACTTGCGCTGATTTGTTTAGGCCCGAAAGGGTGGATACGACCACAGTGACTATAAAAGTGAGCTACAAGTTGATGGAGAATCTATTATTATATATTATATTATATTTTATTATATTTGTATTATTCCAGTTGTTTTTTATAGTAGCATCAGAAGAGATACAATATTTTCCCAAATAATTAAATGAGTAATTCATTTATACTTTTTATGTATTTAATAATTATTGATTTATTGATAAATTTTTCATTAATGTACATTTTGAACACTGCAGAAATCTCTTTAAATTTCTAATATTTTTTGTTTATAGAATGCGGAGGGAAAACTTCTAGAAAATTCTAGTCAATGTCAGAAAAGGGATATGCAAAGTGACCAAGTTATTAAGTGAACTGAAAACAGTTTCCAAGTTTCCCTAAAGAACGTTGTTTATTTCCAGGAGAATTAAGCTAACTGGTTTGCTCCGCTTTGCCATAAACTCGACTATCATATTATTGGCCAGACACTTCTATTAATTTGCGCACACTTACAGCCAATTTAAAAACAACTTTGACTGCAAATGCGCTCAGTTGAGGCACTCTCAGAACGACGCACTTTCAACGTGCAACAACAACAACAACAGCAGCAGCAGCAGCAGCAGCATCGAAATCAGTGCCCTGCGGGCAGGGTACAGCAGCAGTCGGGGTAAAGTCGTCAGCAAAAGACTCACTGACTCAACAATTGGCAATACGGTGCATGGTAGTCGGGAGTCTCAAGTCGCGAGGCTCGAGTCTCGAGACTGGGCTGGGAGTCTGGAGTCTGGTGGCGCATTTTGTTGCAATTGTAAATTACCGTCTTTGCAACATTTTTGCGCATTTAGTCGCGCTTCGAGTGTTGCCGTCACAGCTGCCACTACCAACAGCAGCAGCAAACAACAACAACAACAATAACAACCACAGCAACGACGACAACAATAAAAACAACTGCAGCTCACGCTTCGTGTTCCCAATTACTATTCACTTTGCGCCAGCAATGTTCAGATTCTGCAGGACTAAAGCGCCTTTTTTTCTTTTTTTTTTCTTTTTTTTGCCTGCCAGGCTGCGGTTGCATTTAATGTGCAGCTTCGTGTTGCTGTTATGCACTGATTTTTGGGCCAACACAGGAGTATATTCGATTTGATAGTGTCTCTTTGTCTCTCTCTGCACAAACATTATTTAAACTGAAGACTTCCAAGTTGCCATTTATACTCCTAATGACTTACGCCAGATAAGTTCTTATCTTTCTTATCTTTCCTATCGATCTTATTTTATCGGTGTGCGAGCAAAACTCTGCAAAGCGTTATAGAGCTGGAAACTCTAATTTAATTAGTTTATTAAACTTACGTTACTTAAAAGACAAGGCAAGAAGGGAAATTCTTTCCAGAACCAATAAAATTATTACCTATTATTAAATAATTATGATCTCATTGTTTCCATTTAGTATCCAGCGTGCCACTTTAGGCCATCTAACCTAACCAAGCCTACCAATGATCTCCCTTACAGATAAAACTAAGAATTTCAGTGTTGGTCAGCAAATTACAATAAGTTAAGGATACTAACAACTAGCAAGGAACAAAGCTCTACTCAGACTTTAAATCACAATCTAAGCAAATCAAAAAAAATAAAAATCTTTAGTAAATCAAGATCATCATTTAATAAATACAGTTTTATATCCTTTGTTTCAAAAGTGCTGTTTTTCTTGCGTATTTCTGAGAATTAATATTCCCGACTCCCCATATGAAGTTGTATAGTTTTCGAGTATTTAGTTTTAAAGGATGTACAGTAAAAATAACTGTTTATTCTTAGTGCTACAATTTATAATAATAGTTTGAATCACAACTTAGACAAAGCAAATAAATTTGAATTGTACAAATTTGAGGACCTTAAAAGTGACTCCCTAAAACTTTTAGTGTCAAAAACCGTTGGCTGAACTTAACTGCTGCGAACAGAGCATGCCACAGTCGAGAGATTTCGAGAGGAAAGTTCTTGCCAATTTTTTAACTTTTTTTGTTTTTTTTTTTATTTTTTTTGGCCGTTGTGCATTGTGCTCAGTGGGTCGTCAGAGCTGGTTGGGTTCTCGGTGCTCGGTTGTTGGTTGTTGGTTGGTACTTAAGTGTAATTACACGATGCGGCGACGCTGGCGACGCTGGCGACGCAATCGATGGACGGATCCTCGGGCGACCTCTTTTGCGATACGTTTGCAACGTGAACTCTGATTGCCCCAAAATGGAAGGGGTGGCACCATTGGCAACATGTTGCATAAAGTATTGGTGGCATAAACGCATGCGCAGTTTTTTTTTTTGTCAGTTCGCTTTCTTCACACATTGAGCAGGACATAAAATGGTGTTTTTTTTTTTGTATTTTTTAAAGGCTGTCTTAACACAGTGGTGAAATTTTTACAGTTTGGGGCAGGTAACAAGCGCATAATTTGATTTGTGCTCAAAGTGCTGAATGGGGATTAAGCACGAAACGAAGCGGCAGGCAACAACGAGGCAAAACGTTGAGGATTGTGAGTGACAGTCTTGGCAACATCTGGTCTCAATTTGGGCTAGAAGTGCAGAAGCTACAGTTAGCACTGCTACCAGAGCTACCACAGCTACCACAGCTACTGTCTGCCTATCTATGTCAGTGTTTGAGCCGTAATTAGGCTACTTGCAGATGCTCTGCAACAGCAGCAAACTTGGCAAGCAGCTGTGGCGCGCAAAATTGTTAACACATTGCTGTCATTTGGTAACAGCAACCAGAAACCGGCAACTGTTGCTGCAGTCGTTTCTGGTCGGCAACGGTTGCTTCTCGTCTTTGGTCTTATCGTTTGCTGACGTGCCGTTTAATTGAAATTCTCTGCAACAACTACAGCTACTACTACAACTGCAAATACTAAAAAAGAAAAAAAGAAGGCGGCTTGGGAAATGGAGCCTGGACAAGTTGGCTTCAGCTTTGCAGCTGCCAATTGGTAAACCCACCCGCAACCAGAGCAACCCAACTAGCAAGTTGGCTTTGCTGCCGTTGTTCGATAATTGCAGTTCTCCATCGTTGTCGTTGTTGTTGCTGCTGTTGTTGGCGTAAAAATGCTAATTAAAGTTGCTTGTTGCCAGTTGGCTCGGTAAGCTGTTGTTGCAGTTGCTCCAAAAGGGTCGCACCAGAAAGATTAACGAGCCAAAGAAATCGTAAAGAAATGAACAAGCGGCAAACCACCAAAAAAAAAAATGCATAATAAAAAGAAAAAAATGCAAATTGTTCGCTGATGAATTAACAAAAGCGAAAATCGTGACTTATGTTTTTGGCAGCTGCCTGTCGCAAGCGGCGCAAACGAACCGAGAGCCACTGTCCAGCTAACTGTTACGGTTGTTATACCCAGCAATAATTTGTAATATAGGGCATAATGTATTTATGACGAGCCGAAAGGCAAGTCAGCTATTGCTCGTAAATTAACAGCAGGCTATGTATTTTTCTCCCCCTCCAATAAACTAATAATAATATTTATGAAATTAAAAATGATTTTTTTTTTAAGTTAAAATCAGCGTTGTCATAAAAAAACAACGATTAATTATGCTTCTTATTATTGAGAAATCTTATGATTTTTTCATTTTCAGTTTTGTACATCCTGAATTGAAGGCTTTTTCGCCTAGTGTTTCACCAATTTGTGGCCACTGTGCTTACGCATAGTTCTGCATTCCTTTTGCGCCCTATTTAATACATGCAAAAATAAAAGCTCTTAATATTTACGCACAGAGCATTGCATAGCTGCATTTTGTTATTGTACACAACAACGGAGCTTTCGTTTGCTGTCGCAGTCGCCGCGCCCTCAGTTAAAAATCAAAGTCACTCAGCGATGCTGCAGGCGCAGGCTCTGACGCAGTCTAGTTTTAGCTTTGCGTGCTAATCAATGACGCAGCGTTTTGTTGTGTACCGAACACCTGCAAGCAGCGGCAGCAGCAGCGGCAGCGACTGCGCAGCTGGCCCTGGTACGAAACTGAAGGCGAAGCTTCCGCAAGATAAAGCTCATTGAGGCGCTCATTAACGGGCACAGCAACAGAAATTTCAAATTTGATTGCCTGCTTGTGATTATGATTGCTGTTACTAGCGCAGAGGCGGAGAGTAAGAGATGGAGAGAGAGAGAGAAAGAGAGAGGGGTAGTGAGCCTGAGATGAGGAGTGGATTACTGCCAGCTGCAACATCTTGTGATGGTTTTGCTCCCGCACGTTTTTCGCGTTGAACTTCACTGAACTTGCAACTTGGAAGTTTCGATGTTGTTGCTGTTGTTATTGCTGTTGCTGCTCCAAAACCTTTTCAGGTTTCTAGTCGTGATTTGAGTGTCGTGCGACTTTTTTAAGCACTCGTACTTACGCCTGAACTTTGTGCAGTCATTTAATTTTGCTTTCAGCTGTTAACTGTAAGCTGGAACTTGAGTCGGAAACTCGCCGTTTTTGTTGTTGTTTTTGTTGTTGTTATAGCTGGAGCTGGAAGACGCCAGCGCCATTGGCATAGCGCTTTGGCGTGCTTGGATTGCCATTGCTGTTGTTGTGGTTGTTGTTGTTGCTGTTGCTTTGTGAAATTTTCAACTCTTTTCGAGTGGAATTTTAATGCTTTCGCACACCTGCACACACAACGGTAAAGTACCCTCGTTTTTGGGCTGCCAACTAAAAAACGTTTCCAGCTTTCTGCGGCTGCTTAATTTTATGTTGTTTTTTGTTGTATTTTTTTTTTTATCTTTTGCTGGCGAATTGTCTGTGAGCCGCTTGTGAAACGCTCCCGAAATGAAGTCAGCAACTAATCGCAGTTGATTTTATTTTTATGTAATGTGTAATGTTTCCCTGACACCAAATTAGTAAAGCGACTTAAATTGCTGGTCAGCAGATAAGAGCGCAACAACCCAACAAGAGGCAACAACTGAAATGTGGCAATAGAATTGCAGTTGCAAATGCAGAAAAATACACTGTGCGAAGAGAGTCTAAAAAGCTATAAAAAACTTGTCTGATTTCAATAGTCATTTAATCCAAGAGTTCGATTTTTTATATGTAATAATGTTATAATCACCGACTACATGAAATACTTGAACTTTATATGAACTTTGTTCCTTTGTAGAACTCTTTAAAACTTTTTAAGGTTTTCTAGTGCAAATTCTAGACTGCCTACATCCATAGTTTATTCCATTGATATATGTTTATATACATAAGTATTACTTTCTGGTATACCAAACTCATATTCTCATCTAAAACAAAAAGTAAAAATAATTTTTTCGTATTAAAAAGTGAGTCTTGTTAACAACAACATTAACCAGCTACTTATAGATAATTTCATTGTTGTTGATCATCATATTCATAATATATATAATGATTTTCTAGCATACCCATAAATAATTTCTAATCTCAAATAATCCTTTACTTCATCTGTACCGACAACAACAACAGACAACAGCGACAAACTGCTAATTGTTTATTCTCTGCACAGTTTCCGGTACAAACATTGACTCCTTGCGCTCATAAAATAAACATTAGCCAGTAATTTATCTATTGTGTGTGTGTGTGTGTGTTGTATCTGCAGGGTATATGCAGAGATGGGCTGTAAAATGCACTTTGCCTAATTAAAATGCATTTGCAGCGAGTTCCGTTCGTAAAAATATGAGGAAAACAATCAAAACCCTGAAGAGGTCGTAACGCACAAATGTGAAATGTGAAATGTGACTGTTCGACTGTTTGGGACAATCAAAACATGGCAATAAGAAGAACAACAAAAACAGCCACCAACAACTACCTGAGCCACACAAAAAACATAAATGAAAAAAGATGAGCAATGAAATCCTTTCCAATAGCAACAACAATATTGTTAATGGTCGATGACTCAACTTTAAAAAGAAAAAAAAAAAAAGAGGCAAAGATCAAGAAATGAAATAAAGAAACGAGAGACGCACACAGGCACACACACACAGCAAAAGACACCTGAGCACTCTCTGTGAGCCATCGCACACCTGAGAAACAAGAAATGCATGCAGGTGTCAATCGGCTCGGCTGGGGCAGGCCGGGGCAGGCAGGCAGGCAGGCAAAGAATTGGTCAGCTGAAGAAGCAGAGGAAGCAGCTCAGGCAGCATACCAAACCCAAACCCAAACCAAAACCGAAACGAACCCAAAGTCAATGCCAACTAAAGCGGGGCGCATTACAAATTCACACCAAGTGTGGCACCCACAGTCGACAACGACTCTCAGCCCCGGTTTTCTAGTACACTCGCTCCACTCTGCGGCCTAGAGAAAGAAATGGTTAATCATTTAGGTATAAATCTCGACGGCTGCTTCGGTTGCTTCGGTTGCTGCGGCTGCTGCTGCTGCTGCAAGTTGGTCTGACAAATGCTTGCCGCTGCCAAAATGCCCCGTGGGGGCAGCCAGCAACACATTAACGAGCAGGCAGCGTCGGCCAACGCGATCGCATTCAAATGAGCAACAGCAGCCAACCCAAGGAGTCAACGTGGCACATCTAGAAAAAGGGGGCAGGCTGGAGGGGGCTAGCAGACCTGGGGGTATACTCTAGCTCAAGAGCCAAATTCCTAGAATTGTGCGCGTCAATTGATTTACTCAGCTGCGTGGCGCAGGCGCAAAGCAAAACGACATACACTGAGAGAAATTCACAATCAGTTGACTTGACTTGAAACGATTAAAGTTGGGCATCTTTGAATTGTTTGCAGTCCAAAAAGCCAGTTATTTATTATTGTAATTAAGTAACTCAACTTTAATTAACTAAAGACATCATCACATTTTTTAATTGCAGCTTAAGACTAAAATGGAGTCGACTGAGCATTAAATGCAATTAACAGTTTTAAAACAAGTTTTTGCATCACTTATTTAAATAAATGTTCAGTTTAAATTCAAGTTCCCAACTCATTCAGATTATTTTGCTGATCATTTCTAATAATTTGATGGTATTTCCTATTTCTTTTTTCAGCAGTTGTTCTGCTGCTTGTTTTCTGATTAATTTGTCAATATTATTTGTTATATGTTTTAAGAACAGTTGCCTTGCTTTCAGATGTTTTCCGTGTTTATTCTGAGTTTGTTTTCTTCTAGTATTCTGAAAATATTACGTGTTTTTACACTGATTACGCTTCTTACTCAAAGATTTGTTTTGTTTTTCATTTAGTGTACATATTTATATATATATAAATATTGTTTCAAGCTCAACATAAAAGAGGTGTGCTTTTTCTCTCAGTGCCGTCAAAGACGTGTCGGGTTGATAACTTTGAGATTTGTTATATTTGCTTCATCATCGCACAAACGAGGCTGAGTCGAGAGTCAGTGGAAGAGGTTGGAGCCTAGACTTGCACATCATCAACATGACGATAATGATCATGATGTTGTTGTTGATGATGATGATGATGACGATGATCGTGAGCCGCACACATGTGCGCACATTAAAAAGCAAGTTTCTCAGGTGTTTAAAAGCGTTTAAAAAAAAAATAAAGAAAACCGACGCAGACGCAAAACGCAGTCGCGGCGTGGCCCCTAAAGAGCTCCAACAACAACAACAATAACAACAACAGTAACGCTGACTCCGACTGTCGTCTGGGTCCGAGACATATATACATATATACACACATATATATAAATATTTGTGTGTGTTTGTGCAGCAACAATAAACGCCAAGAGCAACAGAGTCAAGTTAAAAATACACACGTACTTTTGTGCCTTTTGAGAGCCAAGAGCCAAGAGCCAGTTAAAGCCATGATCATGATCTCGCCATGAAAAACTGGGCAGACGGACAGACAGACAGATAGACAGACAGACACATATGGCGACGACGATGACGATGACGACGTGAAGGTTGCCCATGTTGGCCATGTTGGAGATTTACTTAACGAAATCAAGAGGAAGCGCGTAGGATCGACGGTTAACCTAGCTGTCATACAGCATTGATTGCTCAGCGGGTGCAGCCGGGGAGAGGCCGGTGGAGGCTCGTGAAGCAGTTGGCAGTTGATTGTTAAGAGGATGGGGTATGCAGTTGGGGCGGGCGAGGGCGTTGCAAGCACACACAACACACACAACACACACAAACAGAACAGAACAGCTCAGAACAGAACACAGAATATTTTTCGGACATGAAATGACTCAGCGTAATTCGTTTGCCTTGTTGTTGCTGCTATTGTTGTTGTTTTTCTTTTGTTTTCAGTTAACGATGCCGAACTTTTTTTTATGTTGAGTTTTGGGTTACCAAATGTTAAGTGCCTGTTTTGATTGGTTCGGTTGGGATTTATTTGGCTTGAGTCGGTTGGCTCTTTAGTGCTCCCTGAGATTATGGTCAATGATTGAGCGCTGCATTAGCGAAAAGTTGAGAAACCGATCATTATTGCTGTTGCCGGAATTGCTCCCGAGGTGTTGGCCAATATAAGCTGAACTGAACATGCAACGCATTAAAAATACATCCAATTAATCACCAACTGTTTGGCGAATATGCTGATTAGCTTAAGTATAAGTTTTGGCTTCGATGCTTGGGCAAACAATGCAATAATTTCAAATCAAATATTTTACAAATTCAAAAACATTGTGAAAGTTGTATTTTTTAGAAATTGGGTTCTCCTTAAGAGCAGGGTGAACACCAATTATGAAATTCGAATTATTGTTTTGCATAAAATAGAAAATAAATGTTTTGTAAAAATAATGATAATCTTTAATCGTTTTAAATTCTCTTAAGCTATGTAGAAAAGCTGTTTAGATATCAATAAACACAAAAACAAATTCCACAAGCAATTTTTGCTCATTTAACCAACTTAGTTTTTCTTTGAATCTATTCAATATTTCTCATAGAGGCAAACTTTCCTAACTATTCCTTTGTTGAAACCATGGCAATTCATGTCCAGCGTATCCAATTGTGGCAAGTGCACTTGTGGCACATTCACCAGTTGAAATTTATTCTCAAATCTATTCAGATGCAAAGCATCTGTTCGAGCCAAGATGCAGAAACGCACCTGTTGCGTGTCTGCTGTTGTTGGGCCAAATGCAAAAATGTGAAAAGGTGTTAGACGAGGTGTAAGCGGTGGTTATTCGGAAACCCTTTCGATGAATCGACCAGATTCTGGAAATTCCGCAATATGCAAACGAACGGGAAAGAGAGAGCCATAAAGCGACTACAAATGCAACAGCAACTGCAACTGCAACTGGAACTGCAAGTGCAACAACAATGGCAACACACACGCATTAACAATGAGCTGCGATTTTTAACACCTGTGTGCCAGAATGCAGCACTTGCGGCACATCTCTGGATGAGCGGTGAAAATCTATACAAATATTTGATGCGAACAGAATGGAAACCAAAATTTGCATTTGTGTCGGCAAAAGAACAAAAAAGGAACAGCAACAAAAACAGCAACAGCAACGGCAACAACAATGAGGCAACAGGTAATAAACATTTTTGTTGTTGCGGCTAAAATCATTAACACATTTATGCCTGATTGATTGGCCCAAACTCCCTTTCTCTCTCCCACTCGCTATCTGTGTGTTTTTCTGTTGGGGATTAGCAAAATGGTGAGAAAATCCGTCGAAAAAATAATATGTTAAAAGGAATGTTTAAGTTTGGCTTAGACAAAGCAGCGGCAACAGTTGAAAGTGGCCCGTTTGCCGAGTTGGCCATGGAAATGGAAATGGCCATTTGCATGTGGAATGTGCACACATGTTGCTGCAACAGCAGCAGCAGCAAGAGCAGCAACAGCAACAGCAGCTCGTGCTGGAATTTGCTGCCGACTGGGCACGTTCGAGTGACAAATGTCAATTTGCATTCGATTCTTGGCCCAGTGTGCAGTTTGGCAGTGCTTAATTGCCATTGCGCATACACTCAGCAAAAAAATGAGCTCTTTGCTTACTTGAAACTAGCCAAAAATCCAGCACATCTTTTTCAGTAAATTCTTTTTTCACAAAAAATCAATGCCAAAGTTTAAGTTAAATAATTGCTAAAATATAAAAATAAAATGTATAAATTAGTCATCGATTAACAGAAATAAAAAATAATACTTTGTTGGCCAATCCAAAACTTTCTTAACATTTCTACACATTTTAAATATTTTATCAACTTTTCTATTTACTTTTTAGAAAGAAGATGTTTTTGGATATTTTTAATTAAGGAAAAACATTTCTACTTTTGGGAAAGTGTTGTCTCAAATGGGGAAATTATTGAAGTGTATGTGTTGTTATGAGACCCTCCCCTGAGATTTTATGCCCAGTTAGCTGTGTTGAGTGCTCCAATCACTGCAGCAGCAGCAGCACCACCACCACCACCACCAGCAGCAGCAGCAGCAGCACCAGCACCAGCAGCAGCAGCAGCAGCACCAGCACCAGCAGCAGCAGCAGCAGCGGCAGCAGCAGCGTTCAAGCTCAAGAACACACCTTAAACTTTTTGGCCCGCTTTTTGTATTGTTTACCTTTACAGTTTACTGGTTTTTATTATTTTCGTTGTAAGTGGATTTTGAATAAGGCAGGCAAAGCCAAGTCAAGCCAGGCCAGGCCCGAGCAGGCCAACTGGCAACTTGGCCGCAACAAGTTCAGCACATAATGTTCAACATCCAGCAACGACTTCGACTTCGACATCGCTGTCGACGTCGACGTCGACGTCAACGTTGTCGCCTCGGCTTCAGTTCAATGTCAATTTCGATTCGTCATCCGCAGCTGCGTTGATTTCTCGGGCGACCTCTCCAATCTGGCCAGTTGTTGATGTTGTTGTTGTTGTTGTTGTTATTGCTGTTGCTGTTGTTGTTTGTTTTGTAGTCGCTTTTATGGCCATGTTTAGTTTTGGACTTGGCTTTTAACGCAGGACCACCGCCGTTGCCTGGGATGGGGTTCATTCTACTGTAATTTATTGATATGCTCGCCAGTTGCAAGCGTATGTGTGAGTGTGTGTGAGTGTGTGTGTGTGTGTGTGTGTGTGCTTGTGTGTGGGCCGCCTAGAAGCAAGATTACAAACGAACCCAGAGCTCCAATGTGCAGCTGTGCCGAACGCCCACATAAATATAAATACTCAGATACGCGCCTATCTTCTCCCCTTTCTACGAGCCGGAATGATGCAGCAGCCAAGTGAGATCAGAGCTGAAAATACAATTGATCAGAGCTAGAAATCTTACAGCTGTGTCTCAAATAAATATGACAGATATGCTTTACAGTCAAGTAGAGAAAATACACACCCATCTAACATATGGCATAGATTATATTCTCGTCTCTTTATTCAATATTTCACTTCGTATTTAATAATTAATTTTCTTTTTTAACTTCTGACGCATTTTCAAAATGTATTCATTTTCTTTCTCTCGCTGAAAACTGTTAAAGATCACAGATCAAAGTAAAGCAAGGGAAACACATGTAAACTCAACTCTTATTTTTTTCCTTTGATGCTCATATCAGCAATCATCTCACGCACCCTTTTTGTGCTTAAGGGTTAACACTACAAGGGTTAACACTATTGTCAGCTAGGATCTGAGATCTCTATAAGTAGTTAAGGGTGCGCTGATGTGTCAATTCCAACTCAAGTGACAACCTCAATGGAGACAAGTGAAACACTAAAAGTCAAGCATTGCTGTATAATTTGGGATCGGATTAAGTTACCCAGATCAGAGATAAAAATCGTATATATTTTTCTTTGACTTTCGATTACTTCCTAAAAAGGAAACTTTGAAATACATTTACATTTTTCGAGGATTTTTTATTCAGTGTTTTCGAAAAGAATCCTCGTCAATGAATTTATTTATATATTCGGATTATTTCGAGGACATTTCAATATAAAAATCAATATGACAATTATAAAATTCGTGGCAAGCAGATGTGGTCAAGTTTGTTTGTCAATACACAAATTGCTTGCTTTCCAGTGTGCAGCGAGCAGGCGCATTGATTCGCTAATAACTCGCTCAATTCTCTCTTTGTCTCTCGCGCTCTCTCTCTCTCAGTGGCCCTCTCTCAATTGGCCTGAGAGAACGTAAGAATAGAGGTTAGTTGCCGTTGTTGAGTTGCTGTTGCTGTTGTTGTTGTTGGGCCTGGTCCAAGGCCATCTGCTGTTGGTTCAACAACATTTGCGACGGTTGCTGCTGCATTGGCTCCTGTTGTTGTTGCTGTTGCTGCTGCTGTTGCTGCTGCTGCTGTTGCTGCTGCTGCTGCTGTTGCTGCTGTTGTTGCATTTGTGATTGTTGCATTGTGTGCAGCAGCAGCTCACCCATCTTGGCGCGAAATGCAACATTCTGCAGCGATGACATTTGCTTCATCATGGGCAAGAAACTGATGAGAAAATTGTAATCCGAATCGCCCACATGCAGTATATTCTTGCAACGTGCCAAATCCTGACTGGTCGACTGCATCAGTTGCTGCTCCTCACGCTCCAGACTCTCGAGGAAATTCACCTGCTCATCGACCCGTTTCGCACACTGGCAACTACTTGCCGCCGCAGCAGCCAATGCCGTGCCCTGTGCCTGTGTCTGTGCTTGCGCCCGTTCCTGTCCAACACAGGTCGTCTCCATTTTGGGCACCACATTGGGCACCACTTGCTCCTCGGCAGCAGCCGAGGCCAATGAGATACTGTGCGAGAGACGACGCAACGCTTGCGGCGTAGCCATGCTCTGGAATTGTTGCATCAACGCATCATTGTCCGCCTCCATTGGATCGGGGGGCAAGGACTCCTCCTTGAACATCATGGGCTCGATGCTGCTCTGTTCACAGTCTTCATCCTCATTGTTGCTGCTATCCGTGCGCAAGCGACGTCCGTCCAAGAAGCTCATCGCCTCCGCATAGGGCCACTGATGGTTTGGCGATGCCTGCGCTTGTTGTTGTTGTTGCTGGGTGTTTTGCCTGCGGTGCTGCTGACGGCGATAGCTGCAGCGTAAATTTTTCCACTTGCTGCGACACAGTTCCACTGTGCAGAAGAGCGAACGAGAGAGAGAGCGAGAGAGAGAGGCAAAGAGAGTGAATGACAGCTACACAGTTTGATTTAGTTTAGCAGTTTAGCTGCTTAACGGCTGACTCACCTTTGGCACCCAGTGCATCGGCTACGTTGCGCCACTGTCGCTGTGTCTCCGTTCGATTGGCGTGCTCCGGATGTGTGGCATCCCACAGTGCGGGACGCTGCCTAACTTCGACGATCAGCCTGTGCATGTCCATGTGCCTGCTTCTTTATCAGCGAACCGACTGAAAACGACAGCAACAGCAACAATGCAGCCAGCCCATCATCATCCAGAGCGGGAGAGCCATAAAAAACGGCCGGCCGCTCTCTCTCTCTCTCACACACATACGCGCAAACGCACACACACAGAGACACCCTCTCCAAAGATGACATAAAAAAAGTACGGGCAATTTTGTCTTTTTGCGTTTATTGTGACAACATAAACAAAAAGTTAATTTATTTTAGTGAGTGAATAAAGTGTGAATGAAGATTAAATTGGAATATTATAGATAACAGGCCTTCGAGTAATTCCTGCTCTTAATAAGCAAATTAAAATGATCTTGCTTTTATACAGTATTTAATGGCAATTCTACATGTGGAAGTATGCCAATAACGATTAAAAGCTAATGCATACCCAATAGTGCATTTATTAGTCGTTGCTCACAATTTTATATGCCAGTTTAGGCTCGTTTCCATTTGAATATGAAATTGGCTACGCGGTGTTTTAGCGGTTCCGTTATCTCTATTATTATTCTTGCTTGTTTTCGTTCTTGTCTCATTGCTTTTCGCTGTAAGTATTTTGTTTTACGCTGGCTTGTCGCTCTCTGGCTTATTTTGGCGTTGGCGTCGTTTGCCCTCTCTCTCTCTCGCTCTCTCTCTCTTCGTTCCAGACATTGAACTTGAGCGGCACCGGCAACGGCATCGCACAGTGTCTCAAATGGCGCAAATAAATGTGTTTGCCGATATGCGTATGATGGCTCATAAAGCAATTTAGTATCGCAGTTGGCTATCAGCGAAATTTCCAAATATTTGCACTGCCGGACGATTGCAAAATGTTGCCACAAATATGGCAGCTTGGTAACACATGTTGCATGGCTGGCAGCCGGTTGGTTTGCTGCAGCCGTTTGCGACAAGTGGACGCTGAATGCTCAAAATATGCGACAGCAATTATCTTGCGGCAAACAGCGAACGTTTCTTTGTATATATGCACACATACATATATATGTATAGCATATAGATTTGTGGCATATCCAAATCCATATGTTGGCTGTTTTTTTTTCTGTTTTTTTTTTTTTTGTTTTTCTTGAATTTGTGCACGACTTTCGCTTAGCATTCCGTCTGCGTGTTGCAGCTGCTGTCAATCTGTTGGCAACGTTTTGGTTTTTGCTCCGCTTTCAAAAATTTCCATGTGTCATTTCAAAAATGCAAATATGGACATGATCTGGCCGCGTATTGTAGAGGCTATTGTTGTTGTTGTTGCTGTGTTCTGGCTGTGTTTGTCTGTCTGCAGGTCGTCCAGTTCGTCTCTGGCTGACAGTTAAGTGACGTCTAAATTTCGAACAACGAAATGATTATGGAGGCATTTATGCATGCGTACCATCGATCTTGTCTTGCAACTGCAACCTGACTGAGCACCTAGCCTTGCCAACTTGATCGCCTCTCAATGTGATTGTTGTGACTGCTGCCCGCAATTGATTTGTAGCTGCCCCCAGTTGATGTTGTTGCTGCTGCTGCTGCTGCTGCTGCTACAACTCCAAAATCAGACAACTCTCGTCAATGTTTGTATTCAAATTTTTTTTTGCAAGTCGGCTTCTTATGTGCCATGTTTATTACGAGTCTGTTGGCTGTCTAAAGCCAGCTAGCAATTTATGAACGCTTTGTTTAGTCAGCCAGTAATCGCCAGTCTTGCTTTGCATATTGCTTACACAACTAGCAACTGTTGCCAGTGGAACAGCAACAGCAACAGCAATATGGCTCATAGGGCTCATGTTGTCTTTTGAACAATAGACAATCTAAGCCAACATTTTGCATGACTTTTCAAAACTGAAATGATTCTCCTTTTTCATCGACATCAACGGTTAACTTTGAACAGATTAATTATGGATCAAGTAGCCATTTCCGTAATACGTTTCCAATACAAGTTCAATTTAAATTAAGTTGAGAGTACAAAGGCAATAAATATAACAGAACTGTTCAACTTATTGTTGTAATCGTTAATTCTAACGCTACATAAGCGTCAAATGGCGATTGCCATTGACGGCATTTAAGTCACCCATGAAATGCTGCTGTTGCCGTCAGAGTTGTTGTTGCTGCTATTGCTGCTGTTGGTTATTATAACAAATTTGCATAATTATGCCGCTTATCTTGGCCATATGTCTACTCAATAGTAGACACCAAATAGACAGCCAGACAGACAGACAGAGTGACGGACAGACTTTGACATTGTGTCAGCAGTAGCTGTTGCTGCTGAGGCCAACTTGGTGGTTGCTGCTGACACCCACATATTGCTGTTGCTGCTGTTGTCGCTGTTGCTGTTGCTCGCATCTTCATCAGCAAATTGCAGCAACTTTGAGCTGAGCTATGCAAAACGATGACGACGACGACGACAATCTTGCTAAAGGCCATGTTGCTGTTATTGCCGTTGCCGGCAGCAGCAGCAACAGCAACAGCATTAAACAAGATTCATCAGTCGGCGGCAACAACATAATAAATCGTAGTTAGCTCAAAAACAGTTAGTTGCATTTGACGCACTGCGAATCATAAAAACTGACAACAAATTGATTGCCAATCAACAACATGAACACGACAGCAGCAACAGCGACCAATGTTGCTGGTTGCTGGTTGCTGGTTGCTGTTTGCGCCGACAACAATTGCAGGTGTCAATGAATGCGGCTGCATAAGGAAAAGCGTGACAGGCGGTGGAAAGCAGCCAGAGCAACAAAGAAGAAAGCAAAAAGAAAAAAAAAAACAAAGTTAATTGGCTAATGCCAATTGCTGCTAATGTGGCCAGTTATTATGTCAAACGGTCAGGCAGCGAACATTTTCCCAATGACTTGTCATGCAACAGCAGCAGCATGAGGCAGCTGGGCAACTGTGGCAACTGTGGCAACCGTGGCAGCAACGGCAGCAGCAGCAGCAGCAGCATGTTGCCAGCGATACTCAGATACTCAGTTAGAGGCCGATCAACCGGACCAACAACAACATCAACTACCATTTCTGCTTGTTACAGTTTGCCGACCCACACGATCTCTGCAACTGCAACTTCAAATGAAAGATGTCCACGAAGCGCACACGAAGAAAATTCCAAAAGCAATTAAAAATATTTACAACGCAAATGCAAACGGACCAACGCCGATAGACGGTTTCCACACAGATCCACTGAGATGCACAGAGTCGCCGGCTCGGCGAATCCATTCAGCAGCTGCCCCATGCCGCCTCAAAGCATGCGATGATTTCACCAACCGAAAGTAACAGCAACACACAGCAACAGTTGTTGCAACAGTGGCCATCCAAGTTACGCATAGTGTTTGCAGTGCTACTCAAGTTGCAGTTGCAGCTTGAAGCTTGACTGGAATTTTGCTTTCATTCTTGCAATTCTTTCTTTAATTTTGTTGGGATTTTTTAAAAGTAAAAACGCCTGCAAGATTTTCTAAATATTATTTGATTAGTTAAAGTCAATTTTCAAATGCCAAAATATATTTCTATATTTTATATATAATTCGAAATCGGTTTGAAATAGACACCCTGTAAAACAAGTCAATTTTACTTGGCAATAAAATGTGTTTTACATTAAGCTGAAACTCGAACCGGCTAATTAACATTTTTTTTAAGCACACATCTTTAGTTTAAAGACGTAACTAATTGCAGTTAAATGTTTTTGAATTGTTTGCAATAAACATAATACTTATGGCCATTGTGTGCTGTAAAAAAAAATTAATTATCCAGCTTAGAAGCCATATTTGGATAAACCTTTGCGGCAAAACCAATTGATGATGCCAAATTGTGTCTAAAATTCAACTCTCAAAAGTCAATCAAACTCAATATTAAATTGTATGATATAAAAAAGGATTGTTTAATATGTATTTGAGTTTATTACTTATAATTATAATATTTTACTTATGATTATATCTTGACTAAAGTTATTTTGTCTAAGAAGACCCAGTTGCATCTGCCAGATATAAAATCCATTTCTCTTTTCCGTAATCAGGGTTGGATAGATTTACTAAGTATCTTTACTAAGGATCTTATGTAAATCCCTCGTCAGCTTAAAGCAGGCAGCTTTACGCAATGTGCTGAGAATTTTGAATAAATTGATGATCAGCTCGACAGCGTATTCAGTTTGCTTTGTGATTCGTACAAGACAAGAACTTTGCTGAGTCCAATAACAGAACTATAATTAAGAAAGATATAAACCCAAATATGTTGACAGAAAAGCAGAAAGCGCTTTTGAAGCAGGAGAGACTCAGGCAAGAGTTACTCAAGCTGATGCATCAAGGTGCAAGCCTGAATGTGCTTGAGCCAATTGTAACTGAGCTGACTGCAAATAACTCAAAGATATTAAGCTGCATCGATCACAGACATTTCTGCAACAAAGTATTCGAGAGAACGCTTGCCCACTTTGCGGCATACAAGGAGAAGTTGCCACGAGCAGAGCCAGCTGAGAAACCTGAGGAACTCAGCACAGTTGATGACCAGTCACAGAAAATGGACATCCTTGCAGAACGAGTGGATCGACATGCAGTCCGTCTACGAGAGGAGCTGGAAATGGCCACCAGTTGTCTGGCTAATCCCGCAAAAGAAGAACTGATAAATATAGAAGACGTGCTCAGTATTCGAATGGAAACAATCCTGAGATTAGCCACGAGCCTCGAGCTTAACTTCGACCGTTGGGCGGCAATTGACGAGCTGACGTTTGAAGTTAAGGTTCTATCGAACAAAATCGATCGGAAAATATCAGAAATACAATCCGAAAAGTGTGTCGAATTGGCGAAGGACCCGATTGAAACCCAGATCGACGAGCTCAAGGAGCAGCTTGACAAGCTTCGCCAGCAGCTTGAGGAACTGCAGACGCAGCTAGCCAAGGAGTCTACGCTCAGCCACTTTCTCGCTGAGGAGAGGCACAAAGAGGATCTGCAGCCGAGCAGCTGGCCAACAAAGTTGGCCAACAATATTAGCCAGAAAAAACGAAAGGGGCTTGTGAAGCAAAAGCTTAAATCCAATAAAAAATAATTTGGTTTTAAATTAAGAAAATATGTCTTTTTGCATATTTAGAAATTGTATCTAAAAACGTGAAAAACGTTGTAGTTTTCAGGAATAACACGTTAAAAGTGCTACTAAAATTCAATGTGCACTTAAATAAATTAAATAAAAAAATTGATTTTATGTTTACTATTTTAAAATATGCAGCGATCCAGTTAGTAAATGTGTGTGTGTGTGTGTGCATCTTGTTGTGCGTCCAGTCACAGTAGTAGATCAGGCAGTTGTAGAGCAGTTGCAACTGCAACTGCTGTGTTGCTGGTGGCAGCTGCGTGGCCGTTAGAAATGCTAATGAAAGTCAAACGACGAATTGGCCGCTTTACTGAATCCAGATCCCGTCTCGATATTTGCCATTGGCAGCTGTTGTTGTTGTTCTTGTTGTTGTTGTTGCTGGTGCGTTGCAATTTGATTGCATGGGCATAGAAAGTTGCCATCCAGCTACTGTTTGGAAGTAGCAGCAGCAGCAGCAGCAGCAGCAGCAGCTGCCTCTGGATATATATTGCAGCAATTGCTGCTGCAACAAACGGCGGCAAGCAGCGACATATGCGGCACAGAGGCGCTGAACATCATCGACAGCATTGAAACACACTTAGAAAAATAATAGTTACCATTATATATCCTATAAATTGTCAAGCTATTGATTAAATATACAAGAAAATTGGCCAAGCATTTCTTTCTGAAAATTGAAAATTCAATTCTTTAAATACATATAAACGTTAAAAAAATAATTTATGGTTTTTTCTTAAGTAAAACAAACTTTATATTTGCACTTTTAATAATCAAAAGACTTTCTAGAAAATAGTAAATTTTTATTTTTTTGGATGTTGATTTAGAAACCATATTTTCAGAGCAATTTTAGTTTTCAGAAATGTTTTGCATAAAATAAAAAAAAAATATTTATTCCTTAAAAAACTATATTTTAATATATAACTGAATTTTAAAATTGCGACAATCTTTTACTTATCAAAAAATATGAGTTTTTTCTTAGTATAAATTGTTTAAAACTGTTTTTTCTGAGTGTGTGTCGCAGTTTTTCCTTTTTGCGCGGAAATTTAGCACACGTGGCATTTATATTATTATATATAAAATTTTTTTTTCAAGTTTTTATGACGGCGCTTCCTGCTGAAAGCAGCTTGTGGTGTTCTCGCAAGGACGTTTGGTTTTTGCCTGCCTTTTGGCATTGGGCCTACCCTCGGCCAGAGTCGCGACCTCGACGGCTTCCCCCCGTGACACATGTGCCTTTTGTTTCAGTTGCACACACACAGACACACACACATGCCACACAGCCGCGGCGAGAAATGGGCATGGGATGTGATCGGTATTGGGATCGTGAGCTGAGAATCGAGACAGCAACAACAGCAGCAGCAGCAGGCAACCAGTTCCAGTTGCCGCATCATTTTTATGGCCCAGCCAAGCCAAAGCAAGCACCGAATAATTTTCACAATATTTTTAACCCCAAAAAGAGAAGCAACAACAACAATAACAACAACAACAATGCATTATTTTGAAGTTGTGTAAAGTACGCCGTTTATGCCACATACTTGGCGGACATGTGCGTGGAATGCCTGCAGCAGCTGTGCATGAGTCTCTGACTTATCTGCATGCCTCATGTGTCACTCGTTGCAAGTTGCAAGCTTGCTTCGCTGCTGCTGCTGCTGATAAACTAAATCTCCGTAGTAACCCGCATCCGAGGGTTTCTTTGAGCATCTTGCATCTGGATTTATGTGGGCTTGAGAAATGCCTTCCTCCAGATGCGTCATGGGAAATCGTGTGAAAATTCCACTGATAACAGATTTATGCTGTGCATGCGAAAATCCATCGAGTTTATAGATTTCTTAAATTATTGTTAAGCTATTTTTATGAGAAAAGTGTTTGAAAATTGATAGTAATTTTTTACAGCATTTTTTAAAGATCAACATACAGGCAAATATTGGTTTGCTTAGTCATCAGATTAAGTCGACAATTTGCTTTAAGTTCGTTAATTATTCCATATCGTGTTTAAATATATAAAATATGAAATACGCACAACTGTTCATGGTAATTATTGTGTGGAAATGGCTATTAAATTAATGGATTAACTTTTGAGCCCACAACGAAGCCAACTGATTAATGTTAAACATCTCCGATTCCCACGATCTGGTTAAGAGCAGGGCAATCGCATTTAGAGATCGCAAATGTCGGCTTAGCTCAACTGAGAGGTGCACATCTCTCCATCTGTCTCCCTCTCTCTCTCGCTCTCTCTCGCTGTCTCTGTCTCCATCTGTGTCTCTGTCTCCATCTGTGTCTCTGTAAGGTGAACAGCAGCCAGCATTTTGTGGGCTTAGTTGAGCTGTCCGCCTCAACAGGCTCATCCATCAACATGGCAAATATGAAAGGGGATCAACAGTTCACAAATACAAATGCATAAATAAATAAATATATATACATATATATCTATATCTATATATGTATATGTATATTTAAGTGGCCAGCGGCTGACAAGTTTATCTCTCGTTGGGTAGTTGGCTGGGCAATTAGCAACTGGCGACAAATTGACGAGCCCCGAAAATCCTGCAGCTAGTTTTAGTGACCACCTGCCGAGAGTTTGCTGTGTGCGAAATTGTTGTGTTGTGATTGGCATTGGCCAGCGCCGATTGTGGCCATAATATTTATGCCCGGATGAGCAGCTACCTGTTGCGACTTGTCGCGACTGCCAAATGACTCACTTTTCCACATATCCAAGCCAAAATGCTTGACCCGGCTTGTCGTCTAGCAGGCAGCCTTCTTGTTATCGCTTAGGCTCGTCTAGACAGTGTGCAACTGCAGCGTCGCCGGCTGCATAATGAGCTGCAAATGCAACTGCAACTGCAACTGAAACTGAAACTGAAACCGATCTAAAGGTCGTTCAGCCCACATGGCATATTTTTGTGGGCATATTGTTGATGTGGCATTAGTCGCCCTGCATTTGCCTCACTTTCAGCACAGGCATCCACCTCAGCTGCTCCCAATTAACACGCCAGCAGTCGGCGAATAAACAAAATAATTGGAGTAGAAGTAAAGTGATCGACTAGGCAATTCCCTGTAATTGATATAGATAGCTATCATATACATGTATCTATAACTGAACTCAATCGAAAAGTATACCTAGTGAGTGTGGCACGTGAAGCCAAATCATCACTTATATTCAAAATATTAATTGACTAAAAGCAAATTATTTATTTAAGACTTTAAATTTCTGATCTATTTCTATTATAATATATTTATTATATATATTCCACATAATATATTCCATATAAATTATATTATTATATATATTCAACATAATATATTCCATATAAATTGCAATATTAACAACAGTTTTCAATTTCAATTGCTGCGATAATCAATCACAAACTGAGCATACCCCATTTAAGTACTTAAAAAGAACAGTGGGTATCAAAAGCCCGGTGGCCGCTGTCCGTTCAGTTTATTGCCAGTTGCCGTTTGTCATTGGCCTCCACGGCTCTTGACGCCTGCAACGGTAAAAATGCAATCCAAATAACGGCAGCCGGCCAAACCAACAACAACAAAAACCAAACACAAAACACAAAAAAAGTGCAGATGCAATAGTCGCAGGACCCTCTCCGCTTTCCCACTCTCGTTCTCTCCCTCTCTCTCTCTCTCTCTCTCTCTCTCTCGCTTTCTCAATTAGGGTAGCAAAAATATAGTGAGAATATGTTGAGTGTGAGGCGGCTGCGCACATTTGCCTAAATTCCCATTCCCATTTCCATTCGCATTCCCCTTGCAGCAGCAAAAAAATGTTGTAGCATATGTCGCGGCGTGCGGCGCAGTTGTTATCCTTGTTGGCTGTTGCCTGCCACTGCTGGCATTGTTAATCGTATCCTGCGTAATAGCATAATAATCCCTAATCGCATCTGATCTGTTCACCTGGTTTGCCGCACACTCTCCCTCTCTCTCTCTCTCTATCTCTCTCTCCCTATCTATGCATCTCTCTCTCTTTCTCACTCTTTTGCCGGCTGCACATTCTCATCGATATCGTTTGGCAGCTTTACAAATAGCGCAATGCGTCCTTTGTCCGCCTTTTGTCGCCCGTCCTTATTTTTTTTTCCATAATAGGCAGGGGTTATTTTGACAGCAGTTCATTTGCCTTCTGCCTTATGCGACATTTGTCATACACTCTCTCTCTCTCTCTACTCTCTCCTTCACTCTCTTTCTCTTTCTGTGGCTTCTTTTGGAGTAGTTTCGTTTTTAAATGTGTCGACTTTTATTTGGCTTCCTTCCATTCACATTTTGTTCCATGAATGCGGCTGCATTTGTTTTTCATTATGTTTTTTTTTAGCTGTTTTCGTTTTTGTTGTTTTTGTTGCTTTGCATTGTCCTGGATTTTTGGTTGTTGTTCGACGTGCTTGACTAATGGCCATTTACATTTTGGTAAATTAGCAGCTATTTAGTGAACAGCTCATTAATATCAATGTTCAATTTGTTTGCTTTATTTGTGGCAGATTGAAAAGGTCGTTTATAGCTACTACTTTATCGGATTATTATATCAAATTATTAATTTTTCTTTTAATTTTCTTACGCTTTTTACTAGATTTGTACATTTTTTACTGTTTATTGCTGCTTTTTATGCAGTCAGTTTTTTTTATGATGTCATCGTATTTATTACAAAAGCCACTCAATTACGAAAGCACAAGAAAACAACAGTTTGTCGTGCGTCCTTGACTAGCTTTCAAATTGCAAATGAGTTTTTTTTTGTGATCTTTTGCAATTACATATGCCCCTGTCCCTTTCCATTTCCCTTTCCCTTGCATACGAAATGCGCTTATTAGCAAGTCGAGCTTTCGACTGATCAAAGAGCGCACTCTCACGCACACTCTCAAGGTGAGCACCTCTCTCGCTCTGACGCACTTGCGTAAACCAAAACAAAATAAACGCCATTTCTGTTTCAGTTTCCCATTCCCACGCAATGCGGCTGATTCTTGTTTTGTTTTGTTCTTCTTTTTTTTTCAACAACAACAGTAAAAATAAACAAAAGCTCAACGGAGTGTCGAGTGCCGAGTTTATTGAGAAGCGCTTCGACCGATGGATGAATTAGTATTCAGTTACCATAACAATTGTGGAGGCCGGATGCGAACTGGAAGCCAATATATATTTTGTTTAAAAGTCGTTGAAATATATTGCAAAAAGTGGAGATCCCATTGAAAAGGCAGAGCGGGGGAGCGAGCGAGAGGGGAGCATATGCAAAAATCAGTGTTATTGTAGCTATAAATAAAAGCCAAGAAAAAAAATCGGAATATCAGCAAACAAACGGCCAGCGTCGAAAAATTGTCGCACCGAATTCATTAATGAGATTCGCGTATGCAACATGTCACCCAGCAAGCAACGTCAGCAATGATGGGGGGAGCGGGATGAGTGGGGGTGGGGAGGAGAAAGGGGCAGGCAGTCACCCTTCAGGTTTTTGGCTCTTAATGGCCTAGACGCGAACAGCGGACAGTGGATGAGTGACGCGTATTGGATTTCGACATGCCAAACCCAACGCAACCCAACCCAAGTGATCCATGCACACGGCATGCGGCATGCGGCATGCATATCTGCAACGCCATCTTGCAGCTCTTGCAGCTCTCCCATCACCCATCTCCTCCCGCCCAAGTCCAGCTGGCGTTGCAGCCTCAGCTTCAGCTACAGGTCCAAGCTGGAAGACAAGTGCCCGCTGATTGACATGTGATCGCATCGCATCGCATCGGATTGCTTTGCATCCCTATTTAGTTTTCCACATACCCTGTAATTATTACGAAAGAAATTAAAAGCAACAATTAAAGCATTTTTTACGAGTGATTTGTGTGATGTATTTTTTAGTATTCTTCGAAGTTTGAATAAGTTGTAACAATTAATAAAATTATTCTACTTCTAAAAACGTATTAAAAAAATTGGAAATCTAAAAATGACATTTTAAAATATTTTTTAGGTTTTTAGGAAATATTATTAAAAATGTAAAAATAAATGCAGCTAAAATTGATGGCTGATGTAAAATTGAGCCGTGTTATTTTTGTTAGTTCAGCAAATTAAGTGGAGAGTATCTGTTAGTCGATCAGCTTGAACTGGGGCACACTTTGGTCTACGCTCAACCTGTTGCATCTGCGTCGTCGCCGTTGCTGCTCATTTGTCATTCATGCGAAACACTCGAGAGTCGTAAAGTGAAGTAAAGTCCTGGCCTGCAAGCCTCGCCTCGTCGGCCTGCTCCGCACCGGAGGAGGAGAGTCATAAAATTATGATCGGTATTTTTGCTGGAAATTTGAACTGTTTTTTGTTTTCTTTTTTTTTTTTGTTGCTCATGTTTTTTGCTGGCCACTTTTTTTTATGTTAATTATTTGCAGTGTTTAGTTTTTTGACACGATTTCTTGTGTATTTTATGCAACACCTTCGTCGGCGTTTACTTGGAAACGGGCGCGAAATTCCAGAGTTTACAGATTTCAGTTACGCTCAGCTTCCCTTTTTCCCCCACCCCACTTCCAGTCAGCTCTATGGGAATGCAAATGAATGGCGCTAATTTGAGTCAATGAAACTGTTTGTGGAGAGAACACTTTCCATCTAGCTTCCTCTCTCGTAATGAATGAATGCTGCTGTGCCTCAATTAGCACATGGAGCTGGAATACGATCCAGACAGACGGACGGACAGAGAAAGAGAGTGGGAGGGAGAGCGGTAGAGCAGTAGAGCGGGAGAGAGAGAGAGCGAGGGGGGCTCGCAGACAAATTCCAGACGTGTCATTTTTCACAAAACAACAAGCGCCTTCAGGCCTCAGGCCTCAATCCTCACTTTCAATGAAAATTTCCTTTACAATTTCCTCAATGACTTCTCAAGTCTCAAATCCAAATCAAAACACTCGCCTGGCGTCGTCGTTTTTTTTCTTTCTTGTGGTTCGTGGTTTGCTCGTGTGTAATTTGATCGTGATTTGATGCCCAGCACCAGAAACCGTACAAGTGTGTGGGAGGGGTAGAGAGTGAGAGGAGGTAGGGAGAGGAGGGAGTCAAGAGTGTAGATATCATAAAGCCAAATTAAGATAAGCCACGCAGAAAGAAGAAAGAAAATAATGTCTCTCATTTTCCCATAGTCTTTTTTCATTCACAAAATCACGCATTGTGAGCGCGGAGAGTGAGCATAGATCAAGAGAGAGAGAGAGAGAGCGGTTTATATCAGCCGACCAATCGCAGCTCAGCTGTGGAAGCTGGGGAAACTCTACGGTTTGTTCAATCTTATGTGGCTACATTCTCCACAGATGAGAATTGTGAAGTGTGCGTTGTGGAAGCCATGTGGACTCTACACAATTGGGAACGTAACTTTAAAGCCGAGTTTTGTGTGGAACTGGGGAAGGGATCTGAGACATTGTACCACTCTACAAAAGAGCTGAGAGTTGCAGCTTGTAGAAACAAAACGGAGAGTTGAGAGCTATGAAGACCTTTACGGATAGCAACTTTGATACTTATGTAAATCTGAGCTGAGCTTAAAATTTTAACAATTAAGTTTTAAAATATTTAAGCTCTTTTAAAATAAAATGAATAAAATTAAAATTCATTTTTATCAAATGAATTTATTATCATTATTGTAGAACTTAAAGCATGCCCCTGACACTTGTACGCCTCAAATAAAATCCTTTGCGCAGAACTCTTTTGCTCACCACAAAGTAACTCTGTATTTCCCCTTGGTGCTGCTGCATGCTCATGGGGAAAACACACCAGTCTCCACAAATGTTCAATTCCTGCTGCAATATATTTCTCACCTCTCCACTGATTTTCCCCTTTTGAAATGAAAACCACAAATTGCTTTGATTTCAACCAGCAGCAAGTACTCTTCACAACTTGAGATCCTGCTAAGCTCTACAAATCACTGCCCCTTAAGTCTACAGCGGTAGACTTAGAATGCTGCGAGAGCGCTCGCTTCCACTTGCTCTCGCTTTCATCTCTCTCCATCTCTCTCAGTCTTTGTCTCCCGCTCTGTGATAGGCGGAGCCAGTTTGTTTGCGTTCGTGCGGCTGTTTAACCGTTCGTGTTTTTAGTGTGTTTCTCTCTCTCTCTCTCTCTCTCTCTGAGAGGGATGCTTACAGAGTTGGCAACAAAAAAGAGTTTAAAGTTAATTTTTAGTGTTTAGAACATTTTAATAATAAATAAATGAAATATATTAAAAATATAGTAAATCTTGATTTATTACTTAACAATTTCCCCTTTTTGTGTCGCGTGGAACGAGTTTCTGGCCATGGCTCTGACTGGCGGTGGTTGGTTGGTTGGTCGCTGGCCGTCGAGAGAGAGAACGAGAAAGAGAGCAGCGCGCTCGCGTGGAGAGTGAGAGAGCGCTCGTGTGTGTGTGGCAAAAAACACGAAGTATTCGTATCTTTTCATTTGCTGCCGTCGCTCGGCTCTTCAGCTGCGGGTATAAATAGCCCACACCGAACGCTCTCCCATTTAAATACAAATATATTGTGGTCGTTGATGGTTGTCGCTAGTTCGCGCTACACAAAAAAAAAAACAAAAATTCAAAAACAAATCTAAATTTGAGCAGCAAAATTCAAATTGATTTTCAGCAACAATCAACACCAACAAAAAATGCAATAAAAAAAAAATAAAGAAAAAACAACACGCTGGATTAAAGTGTTTGCTTATTGTGTTGTGATCAATAATAAATTACAAAAAATAATTAAAGTGAGCGTGTAAAGTGAACAACTAAAAACAAAGAATCAAACAAATTGCCAACTCGCAGAAACTCGCAGCTAAAAACCACAACAGAAACCAAAAAGGAAAAAACAAAACAAAAGAAAAAAGTTATTAATCAATACAAAAAGAAAACTTCGTATTGAAAAAAAGAAAACCCTCGCAAACAGTAACCGGTACGACCGTGTAAAAAGCCGCCAAAATTCTACTCAAGGAGCGTAAAGCGATCATTTCGAAAATGAAATCATTGACGGCCGTTTGCCAAACAGGCGCCTCAATGCCGGCCATCAATCCGAACGGGCGCATCACGCGTCATGCGCCGCATCGCGGCGACGGCGAGAATGCCGAGATGAAAATGTATCTGTCCAAGCTGAAGGATCTGGTGCCGTTCATGCCCAAGAATCGCAAGCTCTCCAAACTGGAGATCATCCAGCATGTGATCGATTACATTTGCGATCTGCAAACTGAATTGGAGACTCATCCCGAGATTAATAATTTCGATGCAGCCGCTGCGCTCAGCGGCGTCGCAGCCGCAGCAGCAGTCGCTGCCGGCAACTCGGAAGGAGATGACGATGACGACGACGAAGAGGTGGTGGAGGAGGAGGAGGATGATGCGATGCGGGGGGTGGAGGAGAGGAGCGAACAGTTGGTGGCGGGTAGCGATGTGCTCGCTCAGCGCTTGGCCGCCGAGAAAATCTCTAGTCCCGTTGCTGCCACACGCATCCCGCTCATTGATCGCCAGACGCCAAACACAATTCTGCCAGCGACGGCGGCAGCAGCGACGTTAGCGTCAACAGCGGCGCCTGTGCAACAACAGCAACAACAACAGCAGCTGCAGCTGCACAGCAGTTTAACAACGGTAAGTTAAAATTACTCCACTTTTTTGTAGAGTTTTTTTCCAGTGTTGCTGTTTTGGCTGCAAGCGTGAAATATTTCGCACTCTTTAAAATACAATTTTTTTGGCTAGAAATAATGACTGCGTTTCGAATTAGTTTTTAGACTTGATTGTTGGTTTTTATAAATAAAACACGCCATTTAAATTTAAACAATTTTTGAATATATTTCAAGCAATTTTCAAATTCCGGCAACACTGTTTTTTTGCATTGCAAATGAAATGTCACCAAAAAAAGTCAAGTTAAACCGAAAATAGGCATTCTAGCAAATTAAGAAACTAATTGTTGTTGTTGTTGTTGTTATTGTGGCCTCATTTGTTGTTGCTGCCCCTAAGCGGGGCAAGTAAAGGACGCTCGTTTGTTCTTTCAATTATAATTAATTTTTACATTTGCGTGTGTGACAGAAAAATTTACATTTCTTCTGACTGCGCCTTGCTTTCTTTTCCACTGCAGCAACAGCAACAACAACAACAACAACATCAGCGCAATTTTATTTTGTTTTGTAGATTTTTGCTGTCGTTTCTTTTTTCTTGTTTTTTGTTTTTTTTTTGTTCATTTCTTTTGTTGTTGCCATACGTAGCTGTTAATATGTACAGCGTATTTGTTTTTTTTTCTCGCGGCCTTTTTTTTTGCCTCCTCTCTTCTTCCATTTTTGTTGCTGTCTGTGATGTTTTTAAATGAACACCTGCAGATACTTAAATTTATTTCATGTGTGTGTGTGTGTGTGTGTGTGTGTGTGTGTGTGAGTAGACTCTACACATATACAGAAACTCGACACACACATACACAGACACACGCACATTCGCTTTAAGCTCGACTTCGGCATTTGAAATTGGAGAATCATCCGTCAGCCTCCGTTTCAGTTATTTTTGCTGTTATTTTGTTGCTGTTGTTGCTGTCGTTGTTTATTTTGTTGCTTACTTCATTAGCGCAGTTTTTGGCTCTTCGCTATGATTATAAATTGATGTTGACGAAATAAAAAAAAAATAAATAAAATTGATCAATACACTTGGCCCCGGAACAGGTTATAACTATAATGTACTATTTACTGTAGTTACACACAGCTCTTCACAATTTCAATAACATATTTTTTTTACTCTCTCGGTAGCTTCTTTGGTGGTCAGCAAATCTGTAATTATAGCTTTTTGTTATTTTGTTTTGTACAGATGTTGATTAATGTTGGTTGGCATTTATTATTTTTCTTTCATTTTGTTCGTGAGAAAAAGTATGTGTACTTAAATGCTATTTAAAAAACCCCCACAATTAGTTGGTCATTCAAAAGGCAAGCAAGAAAAAAAACAAACATCTGCACTGAGATTGAGACAGCGCCCACATCTCTCCAATCCAAAGCGTTGCCCGTCCCTCCCCCCTCCTCTTTCGTATGTGGTATGTGTCACCGTGGCCGCAAGAAAAAAAAAATCACAAATTCTTTCGTTCAGGCACAGAAACATTCACACACACTGTGCAAACACGAACACATACTCATTTGTATGTACATGTAGAAATCGTAAGAAGAAATGCACGTGTTCAAAATGTTCTCGTTACGTAGTTGTTGTTTTTGTTGTTGCTGTTTGCTCTGTTCTTTTTTTGTACTTTTTCGCGCCGCGCAGCTGTGCGCCAGTCGCCAGTCGGTCGCTTTCTACATATTGTGCTGTGCTGTGCACCCCTCTCACTCCCTCCAACACTCACTCACTAAAGCTCTGCGGTCACTCAACATAACAGGCAGGCAAGCAGGCAGGCAGCGACAGTAAAAACAACAATAACAACAACAAGTATAGCTCATTTGATTTTCTTAGTTTTCTGCGCTGGCGCCTCTTCTTTGACTGCCCTTTCTTCCTACCCGCCCTACTTCTTAATCGGCTCTGTCTCTCTCTGGCATTTGCAAGGCAATGAAAATAAAATACACTCGTAAACAAATGAGACGACAGACGACAAAAGACGACGACAAGTTATGAAGTAAAGAGGAGCAAGCGAAAAGCGAAAACAACAGCAAATTAATTGATAATTCGTCAATTGTTGTGCAAGTCAGCCAAACACAGGCACACACACATGTATACTCCGATACACAGCCACTCTTGTACTACCAAGCTAAGCTTAATGCAATTTGTACTAATTGTGTGCTTTTTCACTTTCTCTCATTGCAGCAAAATAGCGGCGAAAAGGACAGCAGGCAATCGTAAAATGAGCAGCTGGAAGAAGAAGAAGCAGGAGCAGCAGCGGCAAACTACAACTAAAACTAAACATTTAAAGCTACATTAAATACATATAAATATATACATACATATATATAAAACATATTAACTAATGTTAGTTAGTAGCAGCAGCAGTGTAGTACAGTCAACTTCACTCTCAAACTCAACTCAACTCAACTCCACACAAAACTCAACTCAACTCGTGTGAAGATCTCCACAGCAACAACAACAGCAACAGTAAATCATTTACAACTCACACACACACATAGACACTGCAGCCACGCCTAAATTTGGGCGCATGGATGTAAAAGCATTTCACACCAGCACATTGAAAGAGTTTTTAGTTCATAAATAAAAGCAGCAAAAAAATAAAAATAAAACCTAACTAAGAATAGCATTAAATGAAAGCAAGTAAAAACCATTGTAAGCACTAATACTACATTATTATTAACATTTAACGTTTAACATTTAACTATTAGCAAGCAGATTAACTACGACGAAGAAGTAGATGAAGAAGAAGAAGATAATGATGATGATGATGAAAAAACTTGGCAAAGCTTTAAACAATTTAATTTTTCCTTTAATCGCATTGATGAAATGAAATGAAAAAATGAATTTTTGTTTTTTATATGTTTAGTTTTTGGTTTAATTGAAGAATACAAAACAAAAAAAAACACACACATGTTAATAATTTTACGAAAATGATAAGAATGCAAAGCAAAAAAGAACAGAGAGCAGCAATAAAAGAATAGAAAAACAACACACAAAAACTGAAATAAAAACGCATGAAAACAAAAAAAAAAAATGCTAACAAATTTTCATTCTCATTTTTCAATTACAAACGCACATTTTTCCTATTAATTTTAAACGAAAGTCGCTAGAAAATTTTCCTATTATTGTTTAGCCTCAGCCAGCAAACAACAACAACAACAACAAACAAACAAACAACTCACATAAACATTTGAACAACAAATTCATTTATTTATATATATTTATGCTTAATTTTCACACACACACACACACTCAACACACACACATGCAAACCTCAAGGAACAATTTGTTTTATCATTTAGTTTTGAGCGTAGTTTTTCCTTCCCCCATCAAGTTTTCCTCTTTTAACCTTGAATATAAAATATATTAAATAATACATAATATTAATAAATATATATATATATATCAATATATATATATATATGTTCTGTGATCTGTAGCATACTTTGTACAAAGTGTTTTTTTAGCATAATTATGCGTTTTATATATTTTAATGATTTGGAAAAGAAGAAAATGAAGAAAAATCGTAATTATCATTTGTTTATTCGGGTATCTCCCTCTTCCCCTAATTCATGATGTAACATAAAATGATGAAAAGAATGCAAGAAAAACAAAAACAAAAAGAAAATACACAAAAAAAAAACAAACAAATTAAATTATAGCTATTACAAAATAAATTACATAAAATACAATTCAAATATGACAAAAGCAAAAAAAAAAACTGTTTTGATTTTCTTTGGGGGGGTTTTTTTTTGCTACTTGTGGTTTCTGTGGAATTTCCAGAAATCTTCAGATAGCCCGTGATTAATGCTACCTGAGCAGTAGCTGATGGAAAATTATGAGGAAAACTGAGCGCTAACAATGTGAAAAATCATTTCCCATGTAAACAAGTGCAACGAATTGCGGCAAGCAACAACAACAACAACAACTGGGGGAATTATAATGCCTTCCAGTGCAGGTCATAACGAGTTTTCTCACGCATTTCCATTGTCTGCCTCTCTTCGCTCTCTTTCTCTCTCCTCTTCTTCTTGTTGTTGTCGTTGCCCATTAAGGGTTTTTCTACGCAGGTAGCAGCCTCTCAGCCTCTGCTGCAACTTGCACGTGTGCAAAATTCTCTTGAGAAATTTTTATAGACTTTCGGTTGACAGTTGGCGGGCCAAAAGGGATTTCAAAAATTTTTTTTTTGGGTTTAACCCACAGCTGAGGCTGCAGCTGCGTCGCAGTTGCTGTCTCGTCTGCCGTTTGCATTTTCTGCTTCAGTCGACGTCGCCGTCGACGTCGCTGTCGCCTATTAGCGTTAATGATTGCCGCTTACAATGCAGTTGACCAATTGCCTTGGGGGCTGCGACTGAGCACGGCCGGCACGGAGGCTGAGAAACTCAGACTGCGACTGCGACTGAGGCTAAGGCTGAGGCTGAGGCGGAGGCTGCGGCTGAGAGTGGAGCTGGTCGGTGCCAGTCGCCCCATTCAAATGTCAATTTGGCTGCCCGCTTAACGAAATCAAATAATTTTCAAAACGTAATTGCGCGACTTGCAGCTACCACGCAATCTATGGTGGTGGGGTATGATGATGAATTGGCATTACTTGGACTCATAAGCGATTTTTTAAGATTAAAATTCTTAAATTCGAGAAAAAATGTTGTGGCGAAATTTACTTATATCATTTATCTGGAAGTGAACTGAATATCAATGAAAATCGGTTTATTTTTACGGAGTTACAGACTTAAATCTATTTATTTTTTGTACATTTTAATATTTATATTTATATTTATTATTTTATCGTATATTTTGATTTGTTTATATTTGCAAAGAATAATATAATTGATCTGTTTTATTCTTCTTATAAACACGCCCCTTAAAATCGTGTAATTACAGGGTACTTAAGCAAAAAAAAAAACACAAATCGTTTGTTTCACATGCATTGTTGTTACTGTTGTTTCCCCCTCACCGCCCTCTCGCACTTTGTGGTGCGTTCTCACAGCGGAATGCGCTAATTGTTTTGTGCATTCTGCTGCAGTCAGCTGCATGCAGCTTCCAATGGCAGCAGCAGCAATGGAATTGTCTGGATTTGTTGGTCTTTGAAGCGGTTTCAATAAACGGCTCTCCGGCAATTAGCGCGCTTAGCTCGATTTTCACCCATTTTGAGTTTTTGTTTTATTTTGGTGTTTTTTGTTTTTGGGTGCGACTCGGCAACGTGAAATCAGTGAAACTTGAATTACCATAAAAACTCGTGTAACGGTCCAAACAGCTGCGACTGCGCAGCCGGCGCAAAAGAGCGAAAAACATTTTTGACATAATAATTGTCAAGCTGACATTTTCAACAACGCAGCTGACAGCTGAGCGCAGCCGAGCGACCAAAAACGAGCAAGCCGAAGACCAAAACGGCAGCAGCCGACCAAGCCGACGACGGCGACGACGAAGCCGAAGACGAAGACGAAGCTGAGCTTTAAAATGAAAGCTGAGCCGAACGACAACGTCGACTTTGTAGGTGCGCATAAAAATTGCATTTAATTGCGATTTTCACACGAAATACAAAGCGCATGAGCAACTGGCGCCAGTTTGTGCGGATTACCGGTGGAGGGAGGGGTGAGAGGGGCGAATGCTTAGAGCACAGCGAAGGTGGCGGCAATTTGTGCAACTAGCGGTAAAGCGTAACTACTAAACAGCGCGAGACAAACAGCAAATGGAATGGGAAGAGGGGAAATGGTGTGTGGGGGAATTGGTGAATTGACTGAGTTGAGTCCAAGTTGAAGTCGCGACTGCTGCTGCTGCTTGTGGTGGTTGCTTTTGGGAAACACCTGCAAACGCAAAACGCAAACGCACCTGTTTCGCTAAGCTGCAGCGGCAGCAAAAAACTAAAACAAAGTCAGACACCAACGCCAGCAATATTAACAGCAGCAGCAGCAACAACAACAGCAACGCGGACACGGCTCGGCAACTTTCGTGGGTTGCCAGAGTTAAGAGGGAGGGGCTGTGCATGGTTTTTTTTTTCGCGGGGAGCGGGCAGCCGAGTTACAGCTGGCAACTCTGCATGACTTTGTGTAATTGAAGCAGCCGCATCGAGTTGAGTTTTTGTGTCTTGACTTTCTTGGCTCCGTTTGTTGTTGTTGTTGTTCTTGTTGTTGTTTGTCTCTGATGGTGAATTAGGAAATTGAAACCGAAGCGTAGCTAAAAAGGGGGTTTGATGAGCTGCGAGGGGAGTTTGTGTGTGAGTGTGTGTGGGGGGGGGCGGGGTGGTATTGACCAGGTGAAACCACATAAAATGTTGCTTTGATTTGCTGTTGTTGTTGCCGTTGTCGTTGTTGTTATTGGTTTGATCAGGTGCAAGTGCACATGTTGCACATATATAAACATATGCTCAATGCGAATCGGAAGCACCTCGAGCGGTGCCCGAGCCACGGCGGAAGCGTTTTTGGCTAGCAGCAAGCAGGCAGGCAGGCAGGCAGGCAACAAGCAGCTGTCCGTCAGCTGCAACTGCAACTGCAACAAAACAAAGCAAAACAAATAAATCTATGCAATATGGCAACTGGCCGTCGCGCATTGATTTCAGCTGCGTCACCTTCTTTTGTGGGCCAAGCGGCTGCAAACTGCAACTGCAACATGCTGCATGCCGCATGCCGCATGCCGCATGTTTGTCTAATGACAGCTTTTCCAGCAGCAGCAGCAGCCCTCAACTGGCCAGCTTTCAGCTCCCAGCCAAACAATGACAACGACAAACAACAATTCCAAGGTGCGGCAACAACAACAACAGCAACAGCAACTGCAACTGCAACAACTGACATTTGATCGAAAGGCAGTCGCTGCTGCGGAAGCTCATACTCCAGACAACACAGACTGTGCCACATGTTGCCACAGTTAACAACAAAGGCGCTGATTGAAATAACCAAAAAGAAAAAAAAAACACAATTCCCGACTCTCCCTGCCCCCCGCCGCCTGCTCCCTGCCGCTCCCTGCTAACTGCCAACACTTCAGTTTGCAACATGAAAATTAAAGCTTTATTGCAGACAACTGCAAATGCCTGGAAAAACACATGTTTAAATGTCTAAAAAAAAAATGAAAAATGCATTTGTGTGTTTTCGGCCACAATAAAATGGCTTGGAAAATAGCTTAAAATCGATTTTATTTGCGAAAAAAACTAATAAAAATATTTATAGCACAAATGAAATTATTATTATTATATATTTCTTACTATGGCGATCTATTGTGGTAAATGGTACAACTGAGTTATAGTTCTCGATCCAGTTGAGTTGAGTCTAAGTTTAAGTCTAATTCAACTTAGAACGGGGAATCTGGCAGAATATTTTCCAAGAAACTCACTCAATCTAAAGTAAACAAAAAAAAAACAAAAATATATTTCAGCTTTGACAGATGGAATATAAAGGGAATATATATATATATATATATATATATATGTATAAAAAAGATATATATTTATTTATTTTATTTTATTTATATTGGAATCGGAAGCGTCTTCTCTTCCCATAGGAAAGTGGCAAGCTTTGCTTTGGTTAAGGCCATCATACTTAAAGCGACACAAACTTGACTATAAATAAGGAATTTTTAAAGTCTTTGATTTTAATTTGAGTCTCATAGAAACTATATCATTTTCTCAAATTAATGCAGAAATAATGATAACTAAAGTCTTTGCTATAATTTGATATAGTTCCGATGAGTGACGCAGAAATAATGATAACAAAAGTCTTTGATTTTGACTTGAAGTAGTTTTTATAATCTTTGCCATAATTTGATATAGTTTTTCATGAGAATGCAAACGACACAAAATTTTATACAAACTCAATTAATAAACGCCTCTGCCATAAATGTAAATTGAATTTAGCTGCCATAAAAACAATCGTTAAATTTGAGCAAATACTTAAAAAATATTTAAAATATATTTTTGGCACTTTAAAATCGAAAACTATTAAAAACACAACAAGGCCAAAATGGTGGCAGCGTGCAGTTAATGCAACTAAGTCTGTATTGACTTGATGTCAATCATAAATTGATATTCTCGTCTTGTTTTATGTCAATTGTAAATCAAAAACAACAAGCGGTTAATTGTTGGAGGTGTTTTTTTCGGTGGTAAATCAACAGCTTGTTGGCCAAGATAAAAGTCAAATTCATTAAGACGGCATTCATAAAACTATGCGCAATAAATTGCGAAAAGCGCTAAATACTTGCTGGCAATGGAAGATGGAAAAATGAAAATTGAAAACTAAAAAACAAATGCAGAAATATTTATAAGTGCTGCCAAAAAGCAGCCGTCGACATTTTGCGGGCGTTTTTCGCGCTGACGTTTTGACAACAATGTTGCCAAAATGCTGATCCACCGATGCACAGATCCACAGCACCACACACACACACACCACACACACACACACACAGATCAAAGAGGCGTCTGATGAGGGGGTGGAGGCGATGATGACTTGGCGACTGGCGTTGGCGTTAATGTTAACGTTGCAACTGCAACTGCAGCACCAACACCAACTCCAACAGCAACGGCAACTGCATCTGCATCTGCATCTGCATCTGAATGCGGCAGCTACTGTCGCGACGCGTGAAAAATAATATTTATGGCAAACAAATTTTCATATCGACAGCAAACGGCGCCGCAACATTTTTTTTCCCATTTTTTTAAATTTTTTTTATACCCTTTACTAGTTTAATATGAGTTAAGACGGGTATCTTGATTTTGACAAAATGCGCGTCACAAATCGTCAACGAAAATGGTTAAAGCAATAACTGATTGATCGTAAATTTAGCTATATTTCTAAACTGCATTTTAATTCGCAAATCTGATTTTTTAATCAATTTTTGGCATAGAAAAAATTTAAAATCTGTTGATAAACTCGAAAATTAAGCTGAAATTCTGAACCGAAAACCAAATTTGGAAAAAAAAACTTTTAGCTAATTTTTGTACTCGGATCGAGACAGAATTTTTCAAATATATATTTTTTATATAGGGTATCGTTCAGTCGTGCCACTCTCGACCCATACACGCGCTTACTTGTCTATACTAGTTTTTTTTTTGGCGCACCCAACGCCAACGATGCTGCAAACAACAAAGATTGGCAACTATTGGTGGCACATGTGTGAATATGCGGCAGCCACATAAAATAATTAGGCAGCTTTAGTCATATGTATAAAAAATGGCAAAAGGTGGGCCCCCAAATATAACTGAAATCCAAGCCATGCATAAATAATGTGTATATATGTATAGATATATATATATATATATATATATATGGGGATTTGTGTGTGTGGCAAGTTAATGTCAACGTAAAATGCACAGTGCGAATAAGTGCGTGCATCAGAGTCAAACAAACAGACAGGCAGGCAGACAAATAGACAGACAGGCAGACAGGCAGACAAGCTGACTGTTAGTTGGCCAGCTCATAAGTTAGCCAAGTTAGTACTGGCAGCGCGCGCAGAGAGAGAGAGAGACTGCTGCGACTCCCGGACTCGACTCTCTTGTCGGCAACCTAAATCAAAGCGCTTGGCGCATAATCGTAAATTATAAAGTGAATTGAAAACTGTCAGTTGGCCATTTTTGGGCATCTTTCTGCTTTGGGCCCAAAAACTGTGCTGTGCTGTGCTGACATGGCCGTGACAAATGTGCGACGGAAGTGGCTTAACTTGGCCAATGCGGCGGCGGCTGCCTTTGAGCATCCTTTTCAGTTTCAAGTCTTTGACAAGTTCGTTGATTTTCATTGATTGCGCGCCTTAAACAAGGGGTGCCCCACTGGAGCGGGGGGAGGAGGGGGGGTTGCAAGCAGTTACCATACCAGTCCACACAAGCAATTAACTTGGTTATCGATCAAATTTTATTGTATCTTAAACGGAATTTGTATTTGCTGATCTCGGCTGCTGATAAAATAAAAAAGGAAAAAATGAAAACAGAAAAATTGCAGCCGAAAATTTATTGAATTTAATAACGCGCCAAGTTTATCGCACAGTTTTTGTCAATTTAACAAATTGCAGGCAGCAACAAAAACAACAGTTGCTGCTGCTGCTGCTGCTGCACACCAAGCCCCCAGAAAATTTGTGGCAGCAACAGCAGCAGCAGCAGCGGCACAATGGAAATGAAATTGAATTCCTCGACGGCTAATAATGTCTTTGTGCGCAATTGACGGCCAAGTTAACACGCTGGACACTAGCAACTACACTTTGAGAAATGAGCGGGCCAATTAAGTAGGCAAATCAAGTCGAAAATATCTCAGCAGAAAATTCAATTCTTTTTTAAGGAGGCTGTATTAAAGGATATCTTAAAGAAAGGATTCTTGATTCAAATTGCTATAAATTTGTATTCTAGTTGCAGGCAGCACATATGTCCAGATCGGCTGACTATATCATATATCCACCACTGAAAAGACTGATCGAAATTTCCTATATGAAAAACTTGTTTGTTTATTAAACTATTCAAGCCAAACTAACTTTATAAGCAGCCTGTAATATTTGACATATGTTGACAATAAATCAAGAGGATCTAAAAGATATAGCTGCCATAGCTGCTGGTAGGAAAACTAGTTTGTTTACCCATCCAAATTTAACATTGATGACTCTTCAGCTACTCTCTGCATTTCATAAACTAAATCATTAAGATCAGTTCACTAAAACATATAACATATAATAATAATAAGAACAGCATTTTTCGCACAGTGTAGTCAGCTAGAAAGGTGGGCTAGCGAGGGGGTGGGGTGAGCAGTGCTGCAGACAGGCGTGCAAATGACTCGTGCAACGCGAGAAGGCTCAAACAAGAATTTATTTTACTGGCGTGTTTTTTGTTGTTGTTAGTGGGCAGTGGAGTGGGGGGAGGGGGCAAGGTGGGTTAGGTGGAGGGGGCGGTGTCTCTGAGAGAGCTAAGCGGCTCTATCGCCCAAGATCAATGAATCAATTAGCGGAAAACGAAATGAAAATGAATGAAACCAAGCCAACAAAATGGCTAACAAGTTGGCTGGGCAGCTAGGCCAGCCAGCAAAGTAACCTGGCTAGCTGCTAGCTGGCTAGCTGGCTGGCTGTTAGCCTGGCCAAGGCGTGGGATGGCATTTATCAACGTCGCTTTTGCTTTGACTCTGACTGTGGCTTTATGCAGCTGTTATTTGGCTGGCTTTTGTTTTGCGTGTTGCAGTTGCAGTTGCAGTTGCAGTTGCAACTATTATTGCCTGGCTGCATATCGTATCAATCATTGGCAACTTTGGTGGCGCATTAGTCAGCGCCGTTGGCCAAAACAATTCAATTGCCGTCACTGATAAGCATTATGCACAATTCTATTTAATTTATATTTTGACACTCGCCATTTTATTAGCTGCAGGGCAGCACATATATCGATATATATCTATATATCTATATATATAATATATATACAATCATGTTCTTATCGATTTGCCTAATAAATTTAGTTTTAATGATCAAATTACTTGGGTATTTTACAGATTTTGTTGGTGTTTCTCAAGATTGTTTTGAGCGCGACAAGAACCAAAAAAAATCTTGAAGAAAATTGCTTTGATTTAAATAGTGTTTAAATAGTTGAATCAATTGCAAAGTTGAGTATATATTTAAGCAACCCGTCAGGCCGTAGTTGATATCAATAAAATTATAAATTAATTTTCAGAAAATGCTCTTCTTCGCTTTTAAAAACTCGTTTTTTTTTCGATAAATTATGTTAATCGGAGTCTGTCAGCTGTCTAATTAGCGCAAAGGCTATCAATGCATCAAAGAAAAAAAAAAGCAAAAAAAAAACAGTAAAAATTAATTTGGAGTCGGCAAACTCACAAAGCCCACAAATTGTGGCCAAGTTGCGTGAACTGTTTTTGTTTTTGTTGTTGTTGTTGTTGTTTGCTTGCTGCTCGATTTGTGGATTGGTCTGCGCTGGATTCGTCTTTATAATCGCTGTGCAAAAATCTCATTAACGCCGCGTGGTAATGAAAACTGAAGCTGAACTGGGCCAATTAATAAAGAAGCGTGAAATTGAATTTCTTTACTCTTATGCGCAAATTTCACACCCCAGAAAAAATGGTGCCCCAAAACAAAACAAAAAAAAAAAAAAGCGAGCAGAAAGAAAGATTGAGTTGCGGATAGAGAGTGGGTAGGGGGTAGGGAGGAGGGAGGGAGGGGGTTGCAAATGCAACACAAACTGCGAAAAGTAACACAGACACACTCCAAAAAAATGCAGGTGTGGTTTGGGTACGGTTTGCCTTTGGTTTGGTTTGGTTCGCTTGGGTTCGGTACGGTTGCGACCTGGGTACGGCTATTAAAACTCAATCTGAAATTCAAATCGTAATATAATGCGCCGCACCAGAGTCCGATCCTCAGAACAAAAGCCACAAAACGACAAAAGGTAAACCTTGAAAGTGACCAAAAAATAAAAATAAAAATGCAAAAACAAAAACAAAAATAAAAAACATACGAAAACCGAAAAACTATTCACACAGTGAAGACTGCGCAAGAAGACTGCGCGAAATCAAAGGCCAAATGCAGCCAAGAATGTTTCTTAGGCGCAATTTTTGTTGTTGGTCCAAAAAAAAAAAAAAAAAAAAAACCAAAAAAAAAAACAGAGAAAAAAGGCCAAAACGAAAACCGATCCCGATCCCGATTCCAGAGCTTCTTTGGCTATCTTTGCGTTTGATCTGCGACGAGTCGAGTCGCGTCGAGTCGAGTTGGAGTTGGAGTCGACTCGAGACGTCGACGGCTTTTGTGCCCCGCAAGGAATTCTTTCAATTCATTTCGTTTCCCCTTTTGCCCCCTCATCCTCCTCCTCCTCCTCCTCTCCTCAGTTTATTTGGCAAAGATCCTTGGGGCACAACGCGCTGCGCATTTCAATGCTGCACGTGCAGCACAGCCAAAACCCAAAGTCGTTGCTTGCCTCCGCTGCTTGCCACCCTCTCCACTCTTCGGCCTGCCTTTGAGCCGAGATTGAAATTTGTTGAACACCGGCGTGGCACAACCTTTTTTCCCCTGTTCTGTGGTTGGTTGTTGGACTCGTTGTTGTTGTTGTTGTATTTTTGGGTTCGACTGCGCTTCCTTTTGACGATGACGACTTTTATTAATATTTGGGGCTCGACTTGGAGCTGTGGCGTGTTGCTTCTTTGGAGCCGTCAAACAAAGCAATGCGTTTCTTGGAATTGCCCTTCTGCCGCAGCTTAGTCAGTCTTTGTCCCAGGCATACCCTACAACCGCAAAACGTAGGGTATGCTTAACCTGCAAATTACATAGGTAATTCAACTTTCAAAACGTTGGCAAAACTGCGTTGATCACTTTCTATGATTGCCGAAAACTTGTCGTATAAAAATTGAATATTCTTTGTTAATTATTCCTGACATTTAATTAGATATATCAAAACCTCGGATAAAAAAATAAAATAAGTTAATAATGTTACTTTAAATTTATAATAATTTAACTTGGTCAAGTTAAGATATGTTTATCGAAAAAGGTCAAAGATAAATCCTTTTTGACAGCAATCATTCAGATTAGAAAACTTTCTAATTTTGCTAAAAACTTGTCTGTTGAGATATGAAGACTATAAAAGTTATGTTAGAATACAGAAAATTATACATTATTTTGAATATCAAATTGAAATTGGTTAAGATATTTATCGATTAGCAAAGATAAATCGATTGTGACAAGCTCAAAAGTTTAACTTAGTTTTTTAATTAGAAACGTTTCTAATATGGCTTAAAACTTGTCTGTTAAAATTAGAAAACTGTAAAAGTTATATTAGAATACAGAACTTTATACATTGCTTTAAATATATAGCAGGTTAAGTTGGCTAAGATATTTATCGATAAACAAAGATTAATCGATTGTGACAAGCTCAAAAGTTCAACTTAGTTTTTAATAAGAAATCTTTCTAATATGGCTAAAAACTTGTCTGCTGGGATGACCAAAATATGAACTTCTATGAAATTAAATAATACGATTATTTTAAAGATCAAACAAGTTAAGAATTCTTAAAAAATTACACTTAAAATAAGCATGGCTAAATGGAGTTTGGCTGCAGACTTAAAACTTGAGCTGAGTTTCAAACTATAGAAGAAGGCATAAAAAAACATATATTTCTTAATTCTCAACTGATTTATATATATATATATATATATATATATATATATATATATATATATATGTATATCAACTGCAGCTCATTGCATTAGTCGATCATCTTCAATCGAGGCGATTTCATTTGTTTAAAGTTTTGAGTTCTTTTTTGTCTTTCTTTGTGAGTTGATTTTTGAAGACAAATCATGCCCCGTGGTCTGTTTTGGCTGATCGCTCTTCTCTCTTCGCTCTGCTGTGTTCTCTGTGGCTGCCACTTTTGGTTCGTTTCGGTTTTGTTTGCCACATTCATCGCCATCGTCGTCGTCTTTGTCGCTTCGGGCCATTTGGCTGCAATTCCAGGCGATTGCCAACTTTTTTCGTTAGCTCGAAATTAAGTTATAATTTTGCAATGCTCTGCGTTTTTTTTTTCTTCTGCTGCGTCTGCTGCTTCAACGTCGTCTTCTTCTTCTTCTCTCCTCAATTTGGCCAAGTTGGGTGGTCGTTATTTGCATTTAAATTGCAAACAAATCATTTTGGCCTTTTGATTTATTGTGGAAAGTCCTCGAAGTCATCAATTAAATGACTTATAGCGAAAACAGAAGCGGCTGCAAGTTTGCAACACACCCCTCCCCTGCCCCTCTTCCTCTCCCTTGTGCCACAAACCGCAACGGTAGCCTCAAAAGTGCCTCATCAAGCAAGCTGGATGAGTACCTTTCCTGTCCACATCAGCGTTGACTTATCTTTATCTTTAATTTTTATTTTTTTTAAGCGTATTCTTTTTGTATTTTGTATTTTTTGGTTACGCCAACAAACTTAAACGTAAGCCGGAAAATGAGGTGCGTCGCCTCGCAGTAACAGATACAGATACAGATACTGATAGTGAGCTGGAGATGGAGATGGACAGGGGCAGATAAGGCTGTCTCAGTGGCATGACGACAAACGACGACACATCGACAACAATCGTCTGCAAAGAATGCAACAATTCATAAAAAAATGAAGAAAAAAATAAATGAAAATAACAACACAAAAATCACAAACAATTCTTGCTGCTGCTGCTGTTGCCACTTGGCAACGAACGTCACGTAGCAGTGGCATCATTAGCCACCAGCCACCAGCCCAGTCAGAGTCACAGTCACAGTCAGAGTCGGAGCTGGAGTCGGAATCGGAGTCGGAGTCACAAGCAGCAACCCAGGCCACAGACACACTGCTTCATCGCCTCAACTTGTTGTTAAACACAATACACTAACAAAATGGCATTGCCGGTTCTGTGAGACGGTTTGGCAGGCAACAGAAAGAATAAAGTTAAAAATAGAGAAAAGTATTTTTGTACAAACTATATAATTATCAACTTTATTTGGTATTTATTAATTATTATTATTATTATTATTTTAATATATAGAATACCAATATAAAATAATATATACTAAGTAATAATATATAAAATTAATAAAATATAAAAGTCAGTTAAGAAGTCAACTTGTAAAGAAGAAAGAAAAATATATTTTTGTATTAACTAATTATAATTTTTTATTTTATTAAATATTTCTAGTGCTTTTTATAATATTTTAAATTAAGATTGCGTAAATTAAGATACAGTTTGTCAGACATTTAGTAAATAAGGTGGCTAAATTTTAATTTTTAATTTTAATTTTAATTTAAATTTTGTAATTTATTTTATATATTTCAACGCCAGAATGTTTTTTTAAATATCACTTTTTACCAATTACTAATTATTTATTTTAACACCAATTCATTTTATTAAATATTTACACAATTTTCAGCATTTAATATTATATTTCTGTACATTAAACATATATTTAATGCACATCATCGTCTTTGTTGTAGGGTATGCAGACTTCGACTAGTTGTCGGCTTCGGAGACATTTCTTACATGTTGCTTATTTGCCGTTGTTTGTTTGTTTGCTCAATGAGCGGCCTTTCCATTTTTCCCACTCACTTTGTTAGTTGTTGTTGTTGCTGTTGTCTGTCGACTGTTGCTCATTAATCCCGATTCCGATCCCGGCGCAGCCGCAGTGGCTAGCTGCCCCAGCTGCACCTACTTTTTAACGCTTTTGTTTGGCCGCAATGCCGAGATCGGCACACCTGAGAGGAAATGCGTAACGCTCACTCACTGCCTCTTTCCCTCCATCTCTCTCGCTCTCGCTCGTACTCCTACTCCACTTCTTCCAGTTGCTGTAATTTCGACGAAATTAGCTGCCTCACTCGCTCGCACTCTCGCACTTTCCAGTGCATTGTTAAACACCCAGCTGCACTGAGATTTTTGTCCACGTCGGCGGTCATCAGCTGAAGAAGAAGCAGCAGCAGCAACAGCAGCAGCAGCAACACACATGCGGGTTAAGGGTCTACTATTTTGAGGTTCTCTCAAGTGCGTTTCGCCCTATTGACGGGCATTCAAGTGGAATTCCCGCGCCTCTTTCCAGGCAGCATCTTTTAATTGTGCCATAATTAATGTGGGAACTGATTGGGAAATGTGCCGTTGATTGAACTATTACACGCACCCGGACTTGAACAGACATAAACAAAGACCAACAGCAGACAGCAGACAACAAACAACATCAGCAAAAGCAAAACAAAAGCCAAAGCAGAAGACGGAAATGACAATTTTTTTGAGGCCATGTTGAAATTGTCAGCAGTTTTATTTGTTGTGAAGAGTTGACGACTTTCAAACACTTGAAATGTTTGCAATGGAAATGGGCAACGAATTGGAACGAATACAGTAATATGACAGACATTTAATGGCAGAGTGCAAAGATATTCCACGCTTCAGTTCGACAAACAAAACGAGCCGTTTCTAATGGGGCCTTTGAGTGGGCCAAGAAAACACTCGTTCTTAAAACGGTTTCTAAGTAACCTGACCCCAAAATATGTTCAACGCTTCAATGACTTGTATAATGTGGAAATTTAAATTTAAAAGTTAATGAACGTTGGGAAATTATAATTTACAGTACTTAGAACCGTCATATTTATTGGATAAGGAATTTCTCTAATATATACTTGCATAATTTTGCACATATAGAGCAAGTTTGCTATTAATTTAAGTTGAATTTAATTTAAATTCATATTCTAAGCTCATTGGAGTTATGAGGTACAATTGTAACGCAACTGGTGCACTTCTTTTAATTGTACCTAAATTGTACACATTTATCACGAATGGTACACATTTGTAACGTAAATGGTACACATACACATATGAGTATGGTACCAACACGCACACACATACGTGTGCTGTAAGCTTAGGGCTTTCACGTAAAATGAAGGACAAGCCAAATGCTAAGAGCGCAGCCTAAAAGAGATCAAGATCGGGAGAGAGAGAGAAAGAGAGAGAGAGAGAGACAGACAGAGAGAGTGACACTTGTCATAAAAGCAATCAAATCAAAGTCAGTTGTCGTGAATCATTTCACGTGTACAGCTCGATGACAGCCAATTAGCCGCGTAATAATTGTAATTACGTAAACTAGTACGCAATGAACTCGTTGTTCCTTTTACTCAAATTCTTATTCCTCTTATACACAATATTTACTGTTGTTGCTTAAAGCTCAGTGCAAAGAATTTCCGCGGCAAGTGTAAAGAATTTTAAAATAGTTACTAAAACGCTTGTCGTAGATTTTTAAATGCATTTTTTATTTTTATTTTATTCTCTTACACACAGACACATTAAATGTCCCACCTTTAAAAATCATTTTCCTACAACCTCGAAATGAAATATAATCTCAGACTAAGAAGAATGAAGCATATTTACTCATAAAATATTATTAATTATGTTGACTTTTTTAAGCTGCTTGTCTCGCGTCTGGAAAGATAAAGTTTTTATTTTTGTTGTGTTTTGTATTTGTTTCCAAGTAATGCCAGCGTCACGATGCAATTATAATCCCTAGAACATGAACACGGACAGCTGACAACTCAATTTTTGACTGTTTGCTTGTTATGGTTTATAGAACCAGATGCAGATGCAGACGCAGACGCAGACTGAACGCAACCCACCCAGACGCTAATCCGTTAACAGGCAGCTCGCTTTGGACTCTTTGGTCGTTCAGTCAGTCAGTCAATCATTTGGCACATTTAATCCACGCGTCAACAGGCGACTCCAAAATTGTTGTTGTTGTCGTTGCTGTTGCTGTTGCCCGTGCGCATAGTTTAGGCCAGATAAATCTCAAGTTAAATGGCCAAAAGTCAAAATAAATTAAGCCCACATGCAGCCAAAACAAAAAAAAAAAAAAAAAAAACAAAACAAAACAAACAAAAAATGGCCAAAAAAAAACCGTTGACGGCGACAGTCACCAAGAAACAAACGTCACACCCTTTTGGCCAGGCAGGCATTTGACCCACCACACACACTCACACACACACAGAGAAACCTGGCCCAAACCCAAACCCAAACCCAGCCACAAAATCAAATTCGAATTCAAAAAATTGGCGTCCGCAAAACGACGCCCACATGCAGATGCCTGCCTATCTCTGTCTGCCTCTCTGCCTGCCACACAATGTGTGGAGACACAATGGGGCACGGCACGGTTAGCGGTGAATGTGTGTGTTGTGTTTCCAGTGCAGATTTGTCACCAGCTCGTTTTCCAGCGCCGGCGTCGAACAGTTGACGAAATGACTGCAAATTCAAATGGGGGGCGCACAAATAAAACAAATAAATATATATAAATATATATATATATATTGGTTGAACAGCAGCAGCAGCAGCAGCAGCTGAATTTGAATTGCAACTGGAACACAATCACTGCTCATGTTTTGCTTGCTGCTTTGCCCTCGAAAATGTCAACGCCCTATTGGAATGTTTGCCCGTTTATTGCTTTCCAGTCTCACCTCCTCAAAGCTTTCTTGCTCGTGTGCATGTGCCTGTGTATGTGTGTGTGTGTGTGACATACTTTTACTCCTGAACACATTTAATTATTCAGATTGAGACATTTCACTGTATGTGTGCGTGTGTGTGAGTATGTGTGTGTGTGAGTGAGTGTGTGCAAGTTGAAATAAAACTGTTTGTTTTGCATTTCGCATTTTGCACGCGCTTTGCGATCGGCAAATTTTTCATTTCAGCAGCAGTGAGCAGCGACGCAACGTCAGCGTCTGTCGCCCAATTATTTGGAACTCCCCCAGCCCCCCTCGGTATATTTTGGCTGACATATGAGTTCAAACACCTGCAATGTACTCGCTCTCTCGCTCTCTCTCTCGCACTCCCGCTCGCAGTCAGAGTTTGGTTTGCATTCATTTTTTTATGCAGCGAACGTTGCGCTAATTTGAGTAAATTTATTAATTTATAACCATTGCGGTTGCAGGTTATAAATTTAACTTAATAGACTTTAATTGCCGACGGCCAACATACTGGCGATTTCAGCGTCAGCGTCAGCAGCGGCACCTGTGCCTGCGTCAACGCCAGCGCCCCCTTCCAGTCCGACATGCAAAGTCTGGGCCTAAGCTTGGAAGGCATCAGCTTGGAATATACAGTATGCGCTAGATATGTAAAACCATTCGATTTCGTTGGAATTGCATTTTAGCTTAATAAAACAAAATAAATATCTAAATAATATTTAAAAGTCTTATGCAATTTCTATTTAGCGATTATTTTTAGTTATTTATTAAATATTATGTTATTTATATTCAGCGGACGAGCACTGTATACTAAAAATAGTGTGTAAACTTGGCAAATCACAAGATCAACAGATAAACAACAAAAAGTTCCCATGCTGACCGAGCAACCGAAAAGCAGCCAGCAAAATGAAAATGACGTTAACGTTAAGTTTGATCAGGTGCGCATACAAATCTTGCGGCAACTTTCAGTTAAGCGAAACAAAAACGAAGAAGAAAACAACAGAGCAAGCAAAAGTTAATGAGAAAGTCAAATAAACGAAACAAATAACATGCAAAGTGCCTGTCTGTAAGTGTGTTTGTGCGTGAGAGTGAGCGATAAAGCACTATTGCGGGGGCCACGTCAAGATAGAGAGCCAGCTGCGCCGGCGCACTCTGTTAAGCTTTTTGCGCACAACAACAACAACTGCTTTCATAGAAGCGATGCTCAACACATGATGATTAAGTGGGCAGATGCAAAGCAGCGGCAGCGGCAGAAGCCTGGCCTGGCCTGGGTGTAAAATTCGCTGCCCGCATTGCCACAAACATTGCAAAGTTCAATAGCTGAAAAGCAAACTGCTGCAGCTGTGTCAATAACGAATCTTCAATATCAACAACAGCTAAAGTCGAAGTCGATGTCGAATTCGATGTCGAAGGCGCAGTCGAAGTTGAAGCGTCGCTGCTGTTATTATTATTGAACTGCGTCTGGGCAAACTGAAACCGAAAGTGGCGCTTACAAGTGCAGCGACGGCGACTGCAACTGATAAACAAGAGCAGCACCAGAAAAACAGCAACAACAACATCAAACAGTAATCTTAATGCAGCGACTGAGCAAGATTGCGGTGTGTGCGTGCATGTGTGTGTGTGTGTGCGTAAATGATCGGAAGCTTTTTGGGTGGCCCTTGCAGTTATGTGTGTGTGTTGTATGACTCAAGCAGCGCTTATCGCTGGGTTTCTTCAGGCGTGGTCTCGGGTTGGTCTGGCTGCACTCAACTTGAAAGCTCATCCGCACGTTTTATCTTCATAAGCAAACCGAGGAAGATAAGCATAAAGATGGAGAAAGCTCAGACTTGATGCGCTTTTGCATTTGCATGCGTTTTTTGCTCCAACTTGATTTCATTGATAAAAAGTAAAGAGCTAATTTTTTGGGTAAATGAGTCATAAGCTGAAAATGATATTCTTAGTCGTGCAGAAATAAATAATAAAAAAGTGTAAAAATTGACTTTACCCAGAAATTATATATTCTGGATATTTGAATATTAAAGCCAGGTGTTTGCATAAATCAGATAAGCTTTGGTCACCAGGCGTTTTCAAAGTTCATTCTTGAATTTATATTATAATTTATGTTCTCCAACAGCTGAAAGCTTAAGTTCCTTTTTTATATGGCCAATGAGTCGTCTTCCGATTATTCATTTTGATTTTTATGACGAAATTATTCAGCCTATTGTGACGCTGCCGTAAAAAACAGAAGTAACTTTTGGGCGAATTACAATTTGAGGGACTTGCGCTTGAGCCACTCTAAAGCGACTTGTTGGTTTTGTTTGCGTTGAATATTAACAAAAATAGTTCACTTTTTTACTATATTAAGTATTTCCTCGAATCGCGTCAATTTGCTTGATAATTTGTTATTATCATCTTTTTTGTTATTGGCGCCAAGCTGGGCAGCTCTCAAAGTCTGTAATCTGATTTGCTTTTACAGCTACAGTTGACACTGGACTCTATCACTGTTTCGCTATCGCTCTCTCACCCTCTCTCAATGTGGAACATTAAACGCATAAAATTGTTGTTTATTTTGATTAGTTTTAGCTTCTAAAGTGCTTAAGGTCGCTTCCACAAGTGCCCATCTCGATTGCTTAACATAATTACACCATTAATTTTAAGCTGGAAATATTTACTGTTCATTCTGTCTGTCTGTGTCCGTCGTCGCTTTTCATAATTTATAATTATTGTACAACATGACATGACATGTGGATTTGCCTTGTTCGCTTCGCTAAGTTTTTGCCAATTGCAAAAATCATTTTTCCAGCATTAAGTTATTATTATTAATGTCATACAATGGTCATTTGTCACGGTTGTTGTTGTTGTTGATGTTATTGCTGTGCCTTATGGCCATTGCAATGCATTTTATTTTTATTCAGTTAGAAACGATTATGGCAATTGCAACAACAACAACAACAACAACATCAATTACGATTGCACTAACAGCAGCAGCAACAACAACAATAGCAGTAAATAGTCGCAACGCTTTATGCCCAACGTAATTAGCGCAATTTGCATTTCCTGACTGACTCCCGCCGAGGTTGATTTCTCGGTAATCGCAGTAAATACTGAGTACTCGTAACTCTTCACTCTTCACTCTTTACTCTTTACTGTTTACCGGTACTCGGTACGCGAGAATTTGAGCTTTACTTATTGCTATGTGCTTTTTCCCCCATTGTTTCGCTGCTGCATTTTGCAATTCATTTGAAATCGAATTGTAACTGTTTTAATTTTTTATTCTTCTTTTTGTTGCTGTTGTTGTTTTCTTTGCCGTTTTGTTTTGTTTAAGGCGGGTCAGCACCGTGCCAATTGGAGCTGGGATCTGATTGTTACGTTAACGTTAAAGCTGTCGTTGCAATTTTAACGGGCTTTTCGTAATCGCGACACGATTCGATTGCACCTGTTCTCGCAACGAAAGTGAAAACCATAAAATTTACATTGTTTACACATTGACTACAAACACTTTGCTCTGTGGCCCATTGAAAGTAAAACTGTTAAGCTGCTAAGCAAATTTCACTTTTTATTGCCTAATACATATTAATTATAATGCATATTTTGATTTAATATGCCACACTTTGTATTTAAACGCTGTTTAAACGCTCAACTTTATATTCAATAAAGCTTCACAATTTCAACATTACTTTTCTTATCAGAATATTTACTGACCAGCCGAATTAACAGCAGCCGAAATAAATTTCAAATGTCATACACAACACACACAAGCCCACGTAACGAACGAAAATTCAGAGAGACAGAAGCGAGAAGAGAGAGAGAAAGAGCGCGCGCGCGCGAGAGAGAGAGAGAGCGTTTTAGAGAGTGTGCAAGCACAGAAATATTCCCTCTGTGTGTGCGAATATTCTAGTTCTCAACGTCGGCCAGCTTTACATGCGCATTTGGCAGCCCTCGACCAACAGCTCCAGTGGCGCAATTGGTTAGCGCACGGTACTTATAATCAGTACTCTGTGTATGAGCTATGCCGGGGTTGTGAGTTCGAGCCTCACCTGGAGCAGGTCTTTGTCGACAATTTTTTCGTATTTTTTTCCAATTAATTTTCCATCGCTTTGCCCACTTTAGCAATTTTCACGTTTCTAGCTTTAAATTTGCGATCTGTAGAAAGGTTTGAATATTGCAAGAAATAATGGTTTTTACACTGATTTTTTTTTTTATAGTTTGATTGAATTTTTGTTTAGTTTAGCAGTGGCTACTTTGTTGATTTTGGTTTATTTACGGGTTTGCTTTGAAATGTTATTAATTATAAATTGAAATTTGGTTTTAAATATAATTAGAATTTTTTGTACTTGTAGGTTTGGCATGGGTGAAGAGTTTCTACAGCCATAACTTTTACAAGACTTAACCGATATTAAGAAACCATGTTTTTTGTTGATCATGATATGAACTCTAGATTAATACGCTATTTTAAGTTAGAAAGAAACTTAAATGGGGATGCGTCAACAATTAAATAGCAATGCTCATTATTCTTTTACCCCTCTTCATTTTAGGCACTTATAAGTCCAAAGAGCTCTAAGCACTTCAGCAATCAGTGTTGAAGGCAACTTTTTGTTTTAATAAAGAATACAGTGAGATTCTGGCATTGCGCACACACACACATCTTGTGCCGGGAAATTTGCTTATAAACATTTCACATATCTGTCAAAAATTGATACACCCAAAGTTGAAGAAGAAGAAGAAAAAAAACAAAAAACGTGAAGGCAAACACAAATCAACATGGAAATCAATTGAGCACATGGCCAGATGATGAGGAGATGTGTGCCGACAACGAACGATGCCCAGATTTCTCCCGAATCGTTCCCGATGATTCCCTGGTGGCAGCTTCAAGCAGCTGTGCTTGAGGCTGAACATGCCACCCAAACAAATCGAGTGGCAGAGTGGGCAAAGTATGTTTAAAAATTCAACAACAACATCAACACACACACACAGGGCTCACTCACTCTAACTGCGAGGGAGCCCCGAAGTGGGCAACAGGCAACTCAAACAACAAGTTAATCATATGACGATGGAGGCAACCAGCAACCAACAACCGGCAAGCAGCAAGCAACAAGAGGCAACAAGCAGCAAGCAAACAGCAAACAGCAACCAGCACACTTTCAGCTCAATTCACGTCAGAACCAAATATGTATTCTCAATAAAGTTTTAAGGTGCGGGCGATGAAGCGTAAAAATCTCCCATTTATCAATACGCAAAATTCAACAATATCCGCTTCACTTCACTCAGAGAAAATATCTATTCACTTCTTCATAGATCGAAAGTAATTTAAAAAAAGAAACAGTCAACTTTCCAAATAAAATCTTGTTTAAGCAATGTAGATTAAATGGTTAAAGTTTTGAAATAAAAATTGATATTAAAGAAAAAATATAGACTTATTCGAAATTTAATGAGTAAAATAAAAACTGTTTATTTTGTATAAAACAGGCAAGTTCCAAAATCAATTTTTGTTTAAGTAATGTTTTAGTTTTCAAATAAAAATTGATATTAAAGTATATCGAAATAAATTTAAGGAGTAAAATTAACACTGATTATTTTATATAAAACAGTCGAGTACCAAAATCAGTTTTTGTTAAAGTATTGTTTTAGTTTTTCAGTTAGTTTAAAAAAAAATAAAAATTAAAAAGAATAAAAATTTATTCTAAAGAAAATAAATTTTGGATTTTCAAAAGTGATAGAAACTCTTAGTTAGCAATTAAGTTCTTAAATGAATACTGATATAATCCAAAAATTTAATGAATTCAGCATAGATCGAGCATTTAGAATTAAAAATACATTTTTCATTTATTTTTAGGAATTTTAGGTACGAAATTAATGAAAATAAATATTTAATGTTTGACTCAAGTATTTTTATGTTTTTACTGAACATTGAAGATCGATTTCGATTGGGGATTTATAGCAATTTGAGCTTTTTCAAGCACAAGTTGTATTTACAAATATTAGAACGAAATCAACACCAGCTTTTCTGCGAGTGTAGAAATTATGAATAGATCGTGGTGCTGAAGAGTTAGTCAGATGCCAGGCAATCGATGAAAATACAAATGCAGCAAATCGAAACGCCAAACAGATGCGTTTTGCCACAAGAAGAAGGTGTTGAAAATGAGGCAGAGTTGTTGAGTTGGGGAGTTGCCACAGCTGTGGGCGTTGTGGCATGGTGGAGTGGCGGCTGATGCTGCCTCTCACTGAATTGTTGTTTGAAGTCTAAACTCAATAAAAATGAGGCAAGAGCGAGAGAGAGAGAGAGAGAGAGAGAGAGAGAGAGAGGGAAAAGAACTGAAGAAACAACAAGCATAGTCAATAAAATGTTTGCAGACACATTCAACTCAAAAATTATTGTTTACAGAGCAAAGACGAACTCTCAACACTTGGCATATTTTGCGCTGTGGCAGCAACAGCAGCAGCTGCTGCAACATCATCGATCGATCTTTGATGGTGGTCCACAACACGCACACACACACACACATACACATATATATAAATATATATATATGGGCGTGTGGGCGCGCATGCGATGCCAGTTTCAATCTTGCCCCAAGGGGCAAGCTGGCCGGCAACGTGATGGGCAGTGGCGTGCGGAATTTTAAACAAATATTTAGCCAAGCAAAAAGTTGCAGGGCATCATCAACATCATCATCATCATCATTGATGATCATCATCATCATCATCATCGTCATCATCATGCTGCGATTGGCATTCATTATGTGTTTACAGCTGCAATATTTGGGGCAACATTTATGCAAAATAAACAACGCAGCTCTGCTGCTCCCCTCTCTGTCTCTCTCTCCCCCCCACACCTCTCTCGCCCACTCTCTGGCCACGCTCATCCTGTTTGCCCAACTCCTACAGCTTCTGCCTCGCCGCCGTTGCAAGCTTTCGTTATGCTTTGCTCCGAGGGCCGCAATTGATTTGGAACAGACCACCCAACATATCAGCTCACACGTACCGGAACGAGCTGTAGCTGCCTCGCCCCCCCTCCCCTAGCAACTTGCAGCTGCAACACCTCCTCCTGCTCGCAACATGATCTTCGCCCCGCCACGAACTCATCCGCACTGAGAAAAAATACTAAAATTTGTTAAAATTTAGCAAATAGAAAAAACTTTTCTTTTGCTTTTTAAATATTTTTTTCTCAATCGATGAAATCAGTTTCTTTAAATCTTTAAAACTACAGATTCAAGCAAAGTTTAGCTTCGTTTTCTTTGTAGAATTAAAAAAGTTTAATCATTTGCAGGCATTGTAGAAACGCTTTGTAGAATTTGTCCTGTAAATCATATCTGATCTTAACTGATTTTCCATAAGACATAAATAATTCTAATTTTGAGAAATCTTTTTATTAATGACTTGACGACTTTTAGTGGGTTGATCAATATTCATTTATATTTATTTGCTACTCTGCTTTTTTTTTAGAAATACCATTCATGGTTCAAGTCAACACTGGTTGTGCTCAGTGTACTGCATAATCAAAGTTTTGCCTGTCTGACACTCATGTTGCCAGCTTGTTCTGTTTCTGTTTCTTGTTCCTTATGTTGCACGGTTTTTTTTTCTTCGATTTTTTTTGTTGTTATGTTTATTTATGAGTTGTCCGTCCCGTTTCCAGCTCGATTGCTGCGTGGGCTCACCAAAAAAACCAAGAAGAAGAAGTAGAAGTGAAGTGAGAATTAGGCCAATTAGTAGTATTAGTTCTTCCTCACTTGCTCCCTCCCCGCTACCCCCTCTCCATCCCTCTCTCATTCGCTCAGTGGGTTTCTGGCCAAGATCGGCGGCGTGTTTGTGTCTTTTAACACTAATTGCAATGTGGTTTGGTGCAACATTTTCAAGTGGTGGCACCACAAATGAACTGAAGTGTTTTCTTCTTTTTTTTTTTTGTTGCGGTCTCTGTAAAAGTGTGAAAACTGGCAACACATAAAACTGATAAAGGTTTATCAGCCAAATGAGTTTATTATGACACTTTATACAAAAATATTTCATTTTTATTTTCACTTTATTCGCATTTTAATTGCTCAACACATTCAAAGAAAAAAACACTTGATTTCCAACTGCATTCTCGTTCTGAATACGCTTTTAATTTAAATTTTGTACTCATTTTAATTAGACTGGGAATTTCATGCATAAATTTTGTATCTGAACGATAACAAGCTAAAATAAAATGTCATTTTAAATGTCTGTCGACTCATTTATCGTTTCTTACACTTCATTTTCATAATTATATCTTTTTTACGCAAATAGTTTAAAGTATTAATTATTAATTTGTGTGTTTGTTTTAAAGTAATTTTTGAATTTTTGTTGATTTTACTGTTATAAAAAACTAGTATTTCGAGTTGACTAACTTACCCAGAAGATGGTCTTTTGTAATTTTATTTACATATAAATTTAGATATATATATATTCTTCATCAGTATTATTAGCCGGGTCGATATAGTCATGTTCCACTGTTAATTTTGAACTGTCTTTTAAAGCTAACTGTTTCAATTATTATTTTAGTTGGGCAACAACTTTCCCAACTCTTTTAACAGTTTTGAGCAACAGGTGTCGCTCTGAGCAGACGTGTCTGGCAATGCTGACAATGATATGGATGATAACCCTGCCCAAAATAGCCTTGACGAATCTGTATACATAACTAAATATACATGCAAGCATATACTAGACACACACACACACATTCACACATATATATATATATGTATATATATATGTTCGATTGTCACACAGCATTAGCATTTAGCTGACGACGGCGACAATGCCAAAGTCACGCCCAGGTAGATCTCGATCTCACTTTGTTGCTCGACTGGAGATCACAGATTGCCGAACCGCATGTAACACCTTTGTCTCCCCTCTCTCTCTCTGCTACGCTCCCCTTGTAAAAGTCGGCATCAATCAGCTATTGACGCATGCGCTTACGTCAATTTGCTAAGCGACGTTGTCGAATTCGAACTCGAACTCGAACTAGACATGTCAATGTTGCTTAATTACATGCAATGGCAACACCAGCCAACAAAAGACAACAAAAACAGCAACAACAACAACAACTGTTGGTGATTACGGTAGCTGCACAAACACACACACACACACACTAAAAAAAAGACGGCAAACCACAAAAGTTCACAAAGTGCACGCAACACATCGTCGACTGCAATTCCGAAACTAAATTTTGAGAACGAGTGCGAAAACCAATTTGAATACGTATACGAGTGCGAGCGGGATAGAGAGGGAACGTGTGAGAGAGAGAGAAAGAGCGATCGTTGCGTTTGTTTTGTAACATAGTGCAAAACGTGCCGCTGACAAAGCCGAAATGCGGTAGCTACAACAACAACAACAACAACAGTAACAGCAGCAATAACAGAGCGCAATGTGCCATTGTTAATTGCATGACATAATCCACAGTTAATTCAAAAACGAAAACTCAATCGAAAAGCAAAGCAAAAGCACAGCAACTAGAAAGAAAACCAAAACACAAATGCAATAACATCGACGATTGAATGCCCTTTTTTTTGGGGTGTTAAAATTTAATATGCAAATATTTGAGTTGTATGCAGATATGAATAATGATTTAAAGCTTTTTGAATACGCCTATTAAATTATATATTAGGAGATTTGTTAATATTAACACCATAAAGGATATAATCTAAAAATTGGCATATAATAAACTCTGACATTTTATTTATAAACTGAGCAAATTTCATTAAATTCCGATTCAAAACGGAGATTTGATTAACCAAAACATTGCAAGTTGGATGACAATCTTTTAGATACCCCTCGTCATACACTGCGCATACAAAATCAAAGCCGACAAATTGTGGTAAGTGGCCAAAAACAAATAAAAAACAACAACAACAACAAATAGCCGTTTTTTATAGCTGTCTGCATTTATGTCTGGTGTCTTTTAATTGCTTAACTATGCCCAGCGGCCAATTGTTAATAACAATTAGAAAATTTGCATTTGAATGCCCGAGGCGCTGCTCGAAACAGATCGTCAGATCAAGATCTATGTCCAGATCAAGAGATAGCGACCACAATCGGCTAATTTGAGTGACTCGCGTACTCGCGACTCAAGCTCGAACTGGATCTCGATCTGGATCTGGATCTGTGAGTGGCGATCAGCAACGCTGGCAACGCTGGCAACGCTTGCAACGCTGGTGGCCAATTGGCGGCGACTGCTGGCCAACTGGACACTCGACGAATGCTCGAGGGACGTTTGACAGACAACTTTGTCAGTGGGTTGTTGTTTCCTCTGTTTTTTATTTATTTTTTTTTTCCCCCGTTTCTTTTTCATTGTTGTTGCATTTGTCTTGGTCTCAATTTAGCCACACGCGCGTTTCAATTACGAGTAGCCAGCACAATATTCATATTTGTATATGTATTTATTTATTTATATATTTATTTATACACTCAGAAATTATAAATACACAAATGTTGTACTTGAACCATGTCTAAGCGTTGTCAAAGTCCAAAGAAATTCTTATTTTAACAAGGCTTCTTTGGGTTATACTCAACTTTGAAGATTTTAATTTACTTTGGGCTTCAAATATTGGTTTACTGCTCATTTGAAAACATTTCTTAAAACAGGTGTAAATATTTCTTAAGTGAATTATTTAATTGTTTACACTAAACTTCGTTTTTAACTAATATTTGAAAACTGGCTGAAATGGAAGAAATATATTTATTTCTAGGTGGAAACTAAATCAGTAATAAATCTTTAGTGCTTAATTATATGATTTTAAAGAAACTTTTCTTTTGGAAGATTACGATTTTTCTTTTCTTCAAACATTTACTTATTTGATATATTTTAAGACTAGAAATTGATGGTTTAGTTTGTTTATTAGTTATTATTATTATTAATTGTTGCTGTCTTTAGAAGTTTTTTATATATTTTTTGGAAACCCGACCGGGTTGGTCTTCAGGAGAATATTCGAATCGTTGCTTTATTGCTAAGATTCGATTTTTTGTTCATTTTAATAGCAAGAAAGAAATATGAAATTTTCACTTGAAGTATTAAAGTATTTGAAACTATTTTGCATTCTATTTCGAACAGCACTTTTCTCTCAGTGTACATGTGTGCATACATAGTGCACATACATATAGACATTGATGTACGTGAATTTAGTGCTCGAGACCACAGCTGACAAATGCCATATATAAACAAATAAAACGCGCTCGATTTCATTAGCACGCCAAAAACGGCCAGCTGTGAAAATTGGAGCACAGCAAATGTCTGATGATGATGATGATGATGATGATGATCATGTTTATAGTTGATGATAATTAAAATGAGATGCGGATGTGGCTGCTGTGGAAGCGCATACCAAAGCCAGACCAGATACCATACCCCACCCCACCCCACCCAACCCCAGCCCCTGCCGCATCCCCTGCACAATTGACCGTGCAGCCAGCTCACTGACCATTTGTGGCATTTATTATGATAGACTTTTACATTTGAGAGCTCTCTGTTTGCACAGATGTTCATTATACAAAAAAAAAACAAACCGAAAAAATGACAGAAAAAGCAAAAGAAACACGAAATTTAACGTTACGTAAAAATTTGACAAACTGAAATGTTATTTTCATTGAAATTCATTCAAAGCTGAATGGAAATTTCATTGAGTGTCGAGAGGCGAGAACAGAGATCTCTGCTCAAGATCACAATTGTTGTTTGCCTGTTGCCGTTGCCGTTGCCGTTGCAGTTGCAGTTGCAGTTTGCTGCCTGAAGGTGGCGCTGCTGAGCACACACACACACACACAGAAAGCTTAAACATTGATTGATGCTTTTTAGCTGCAGCTGTGCAAGTGTGCAACTGTGCAACTGTGCAGTAAGTAGGTTGCCCCACTGTCGTTTATGATGATGTTGTTGTTGTTGTTGTTGCTGCTGCTGCTGCTGCTGTTGATGTTGATGCACCACAGTCAGCGTCACCGTCTCCGTCACCGTCACAGTCACAGTCACCGTCACAGTTGTTCCCCCCGCAACCCAAAAACTGACAGTCAGCCGCCAATCTTGGCTGGCTATTAACTGCAGTTTTCTGTCGGCTGGCCAACATATGGATGGATCTGTGGATTCCGTTGCTGCTACTGCTGCTGCTGCTACTGCTGCTGCTGTTGCTTGCCACACAGTTCACTTTGATCATATCGCTCGCTGTTCGGTCCGCTCGGCATTCGTCGTCGTCGGCACCGCTTGTTTGCTTTGGCACCGGCCACTGGGTCACTTGACAGCCCAGCCACCATGGGCGTCACTCGGGCAATTAGTGCACATAAAAACAAAGCAAAATCAAAATAAAAACAATAACAAACTTGGTGAGCTAGATACTTTACTGGGTCATAAACCCCATGGGTCAACAGAGACGCAGGCCAGATTTGAGTGATGCCAAGTGAAGGTTGCAAAATGCTTGGAGATGTTTTCGATGAAAGCCTTGTTAAGCTGAAACTGGGCAAGTTTAAAGTTTAAAATCGTCGTAATTTGTAGATTTATCTATTCAATATTTAGCAGCTAAGAATTAAGGGCTGCACCGAAAACACAGCTTTGCCGATTGCAGTTAAGAAAAGTGCTTAGCATCAGTTGCTAGAACTAAAGTAGAGTTTTCTTTCTGTGTTTCAATTAGAGTCATAATAAACCAAGCACGCTAAAAAGTGATGAATTATTACAAAACTTTACTGACTTTACAAACTGGAATCTGAACCGAGGTACGATTTGGTTTGAGGGTGTCAAACTCAACTCAAGAGCTTTGTTGTATTCCTCATTGTGGGGTCAACTGTAAAGTCTTTTTAAATGCCATTTACCAATCCTATTTCAGACAGATATATCTATCTATATCTATATTCTCCATGGATACATTTGCCACAGTTTTGTTGCCACAATTTCTTCACTCACAAAACTCACACCATTTTGTAAGCCCTGCCCAATCTTTGCCTTGCCAAAGCGTAACCCATCCAACCCCAGCAAATCCCATAGGTAATTCCATATCAACCCATTGTACACATCACCTTGGACAGGCTGCGTTTTGAAAGCGTTCAACTCAAAAATATACAAAATCTATTTGTTTTAGATGCCCACCCTCCCCATTGATGCACCCAAAATTAAAAAAAAAAATGTACAAAATTTGTTGGAAAATTGGCAATGCATCTTATTTAGTTGACCCGTTGAGTAAATTTATAATACAGCAGCGAACAATTTGGCAATTTGGCAATTTGGCAGGCACTCAAGAACGCATCCGTGAATGTTTACGCTAATAGCGGACACGTACGGCGTATACAAACGACACGTGTTAACTTTTGACGTCAACCCTTTTGCACTCCATGCAGCCCTCCCCGCTGCCCGCTGCCCCTTCCCCTTGAGCACTCTAAGAGCCATTAAGGAGCGGCTCAAAAATGCGCACATGCCGTATGAAAAATTTAATAACTTTTTGCACAGTAGCACGTACCATGACTCACACACACACACACACACACACACACACAGAGTCACACACACACACACAGAAACACCCACGAAACCAATCATGACATGTGGCTGAGACTGCAGAAAACTGAAGCTGATGCTGAGCAGGAGACGGAAACGGAGTCGTGGATACGCTTGTGGCAGAGACGAAGACTGAGACTGAGACTGTGGCTGTGGCTGTGCTTGTGCCGCGCCTGTTGGGGCACACAGGCCACATGCCAAAAGCGCAGCCAAGCACTTGAGAAATTGCCAGTCCAGCAGCAATAGCGATGGTCTGTAAGCATACAGACGAACAGATACCCTGTAGTCAGCTCAGAGCTGAACAAATTGAAAGCTGCGCTTTTTGAAAAAATATGCATAATGCTTAATACATAAAATATGTATAAAATATATATTCAAATTTGTAAGTATTCAGATTATATATGCAAAAAAAGAAGAAGAAAATTTAACATGGAACTCTAAAAATCGATTTACATTTAAAGTCAGCCCGAAGACCTAAAAAATAATAATAAAAATACTTTAAAACTTGATGTAGAAATATGCTCATCCTGAAAACATTTCCAAACTTAACAAGAAGTTTCTTAAAAGCTGCAAATTTTATATATTCAGAAAAAAATATTGCTTTAAATTCGCTTGAAATCTGAAGTAAGCCTGAAAACCTAAAATATGTTTTTGGTATTCTTGAAAATATGTCCAAGTTACGAAAGAGTTGCTTTAAAGTTGAGTTAAGATTCCCAATAAATATCTTAGTTAGACAAACTGAAATGTCAACAAATCAAAATACTTTAAATAATATTGAAAACTAACAAAATATTTACAAAGTAAAATCTTTCAGTCAAAAAACAAGTAACTTGAACAGATAAGCAAATCCATAAAGACTGAGCTGATCAGGAATACTTAAAAAATATTTTACAAGCTGATAAATCTCGCTGCAGCAACTTGATCATACCCAATTCGTTTCCTATTTAATGGGTATATGGTATAATGAGCAGCAAGCGGCAAGCAGCAGCCATCTGTCATAATCGTCAGGCGGACTCGCATCAAATTGTAACCTAATAATTCCCCATGGCCGCCCAGATGTTGCCCTGGTTGCCACTGTTGTTGCCTGTTGCCTGTTGCACTGTTGCGTCGGCAACTCAATTAGTGCATGTCTTAAATTACGCATACGCCGCGTGTGCAACACTCGCAACACAATGCGACATATGGCAGACATGTTAAGAGCGCATCGGAGAGGATTTACAGGGGGCGGGGGGAGAAGGCTGTCTGCCGAAAAAAAAAAAAAAACGTCAACCCCTAAAAGAAAAATTGCGCCTCATTTATGAATTATGCATCACGGCCAAGATGTGCTGGGCGAGTTGAGTGAATGAAGTGATTTCCCCGCGGACTTTTGAATGCTGAAACGTGTTTGCCATCAGTTAAGGACCTGGGAGTGATTGCTCTAACCGAGTGTTATAATATGTAGTATTTTATGTTCTATTCTGTTCTGTTTCGTGGGGTTGAATAATAGATACAAGACTGATAAAGTTGTTAAGAGTTATTTTGTTCGCTGTTCACCCTTAAACTTTGCCTGATTGCTTTTGCACGTGTCTTAATTGTTTTGTTTATCAATCAAATCAAAAAAATTTTCCATATTTTGCTCAAGTATTTTTTATTCATAGTGATTGTTGTTGTTGTTGTGGTTTTTATTGTTGCTTTTCTTTAAGTAGCAAAACAAAAAAATTAAAAATCCAATTCGATTTGTTGTTGGTGCTGTTGTTGTGCAAGTCTCGGCAAACGGCAAACGGCATTGCAATGTCATCTCCGTTTGTCTGTCTAACTGTCAGTCAGTCAGTCAGTCAGTCAATCAGTCAGTCAGTCCGCCAGTCAATCATTAATTGTGGCACACACCTGCCGCCAGTCGGCTTTGTTGTTCTCATTGTTGTTGTCGCTTCTCGTTTGTTGTTTCATTGCATCAACCCACGCTCCAAAACTACTACGAGACTCGTCTCTATCTTCCCTCTCCCTCCCACTCTGCCTCTCTCTCTCTCTCTCTCTCTCTGGCAGCTGCTCGGTTTAGCGGCGGCATCACATTGCGGAAAACTGCATTGCACGTTCGCGTTTTGTGTTAATTTTGTTGTTTTTTTGAAGGTTGCCTTCGCGAAACATCGAGTTTCATTTCAACTGTTTGTTTGTTTGTTTGTTGGTTTTCAGCATGTATTTATTTATATGAACAATTCGTCTTTGACAGCGGTCCGCGGAAGATTGAGTAACCACCCAAAACCTTGACCAAGCTTCGATCTCCTCTTTCATTTTCACCAACAGATTTGCAATTTGTAGAAAAAAAATTCTTTGCTGACTTTCAGCTATCATAAATTGGTCAAAACTGAAACGATTTTCATGTCTTTTCGATCAGAATTTGATTTCCAGTTGTAACTCAAAGTTTTAAAAGCAATTCAAAATCGATTTCCATGTGGAAATTAAACTCGGAAAGCGATTCTTCTTTCTGGTCAAATCAAAATTGGTAAAATGTAGAGATTTGTAATAATGGCTTAAACTCTGGATTAAAGCGGTATTAAAAGTTGACAAAGTCGTGTTAAAATAATGCCTTCAAAAAGTGCTTGAAGGGTTTGGTTAAAACTTTGCACAATCAATATTTGCTCAAAGCTTAACCGATTCCCAAAAAACAGGAAAACGCGTGTAATTCCCGCATTTAAATTAGAAAATGCGATTTCTGTCGAATTCATGTTCAAACTTTAGGTGCAAAAAAATGAGTTTTATTTATGGATTCAGCTAGATTTGCTCGTGCAACAAATAAACATTTTCGCTTGAGCAATTTAGCCAAGTTGGCCGCCCACACATAAAAAATTGAATTGCTATCAAAGGTTTTGCGTGGCAAGTGTATTGCTTAATTGGCTGCCCGCCCATTGCGGATACAAAGATCTATCGGATCGCATCGGATCGGATGGGATTGGAGTGGATTGGAATGGATTGGAATGGATTGGCAGTCTACATGCCACGCGTTGTAAACGCCTTCATAAAAAATGGCAAGCGCCGTCAATAATTTGGGATGCTGAACTTTGACCGCTGCGCTCATAAAAACTTCAAAAAATGGCTCATGACAACAACAACAACAACAACAACAATAACAACAATAAAACTAACTGCAACAACGAGTTTTGCCCAATTCTGCGACATTTAACGCAACAAAAAGTGCAAATTAGCGTCAGGCAGGCAGCAGGAGAGTCGTTGGGGGAGGGTAGGTGAGGGGTATGGTGATGGAGTGGAGGGGCAGTTAGAGGCGCAGCCGCCTATGTATAAAATTTAACGAATCTGTCAACCTGCCGACTGGGCCAAGATTTACGAGACGCTGCTCGCCGCATTTGCGGTTAGGTGCAGTTAACAAATTGTTTAAATATGGACTCCTAGCTGTGGCATACACTGAGCAAAAAGTAGTATTATTTGCAGTAGCTGATGTGATTTTGAAAATACGATTTACACCGCTCGAAATTGAGAGGCAACAACTCATTTTAGTGTCTTGAATAAATATATTTAATTACACAAAAACAAATCAAATAAAATTAATTTATTTATTTACAAATATATCTAGAAAATACCTGTTAACAATTAATGTTTAAACTTACGTTTATCCAACTATTTAACTATTTATTTATTTGAGTTTATCCACATACATTTTGTATGTAGCTAAAAACGCGTTTTTAACACTGACAGACACCAATCAAAATTAATGGCTAACAACTCAATTGAAGATGTTCAAGTTAAATGTTGCATAAACTAAGCAAAAAGCATTTTCATTTGTGTATTTCTGGCAAGGGGCAGGGCAGATTTCGTCAAGTGTAGCTCAAGCTTGGCTTATGCAGGCGGGTGGGATGCTGACAGACAAAAAAGCTAACAAAAATCGTTTGAAATTTATGCGACGGGCTAAAATTAAATCGATAGCCGTGCTTAAATGTCGGCTAATGCAAAGCGGCAATGGCAAACAAATATCAATACCACAGCCGCAGCCGCAGCCGCAGCAGCAGCGATAATTGCTGAGCTTGTTGCTGTTGCTGTTTGTTGTTGAGTCACCTTACTCCATGCTCAGCCTGAGCTTGTAAGCCACCTGTGCGCCCAGCAGCGACGTCAGCTCGGCTCGGCTAAGCGCCGGTCTTCAAGCTAACGGCCTGGCTTGGCCTGGCTTGTTGGCTTGGCTTAGCTTGACTTGACTTGACTTGGCCTGCACCTGCGCCAATCGCTAGCCAGCTGCCAATCGTTGCGTCTCTTTCTATCTCCCTCTCTCTCTCTCTCTCCCTCTCTCCCTCTCCCTCTCTATCTTCCTTTCATTCTCGCTCGCATTCTAGCGGCTCGCGCTGGCGCCGCTCTCTTTCTCGCACGAAGCCTCAACTTAAAATTTAGCTTTAGTTTTGTTTTTAGCTTTTTTTTTTTTTTGTTTCTGCTTTGTTTTGCTGGCAATTAGCCGCTGTCGACGTCGTTTTTCTAATTAGTTTACGAGTTTGTTGCCAGGCTAACCTTTTCAATTGTTTCTTTTGACTGCTTTGTCTGCCCACTTTATGGCTCTGCCAGCTACCAGCTTTCCCCCCTCCCACATTCCTCCATCCCATCGCTGGTCTGTTTGCCTTTGCGCAATTTCAATTTTAATTTTAATTTTCAATTTTTTTTTTTGTCGCCTGCGTGTCAAGTTTCGTTGGCATTTCAATTGAGTTATTTACTATATGGATAGCTATGCACCCCAAAGCCGAATTGAATACCCTACCCTGCCCTGCCCTGCTCTGTTCTGCTTGTCTTTTAAGCGTCTCATTTAGCCTTTAACTGTTATGCAATCGTTGCTAATTACTTGAATGCGTGCAGTGTTCGGTAATTGATAGATTTGCTGTGCGGACCTAACAACACTGCTTAAAGATATGAACAATATAGATAAATACACATATATATAAAATTTGTCTATATGCATGGAAAGTTATGTAACTTGGTTGGTGACTAAATGAGTTTGCATATATTTTTCTTAAAGATACAGCTGCAATTTTATTATAATTGCTGAGAAATTAATTGCTTACCAACACTCAACTTGGCGGCTATGATTTAAGTGCCTGTTAAGTTCCCATAAATTAGCTGTTGAGCGAAAAATTAGTTATAAAACGAGCTTCATAAACATTTTACAAGTTTTTGGTATGCGAAAAAGCACACAATTTTTTGATTAAATTCGTTTACAAATTTATGATCAATAAGAGATTAAATTAATATTTATTTTAAGTTATGCATACATTTAAAATAACTTCTCATGCATCGAGCAAAATCGGATAAGCTGCCTTTGGACTGGGATGACTCAATTTGCTGGGCATTATGATTAATCAATGCATTCATGCTACACAGCACAACACAAGAGACACACTCAATTTTCGGGGTGACTTGCCACCGAGCAGAGCTGCACACTGACATGCGACATGCGACATGTGACATGCCCCAAGCACATCCGCTACACATTGCGGCGCATCAATCGCAACAATGGGATTTGATGATAAACAGGTAAATGCATTTTGGAGATGGGGCAGTTTTCGAATTGCGCTCGGCTGTCGGAAATTCAAGTGCACATTTCTCATTGATAAAAGTTCAGGCGCACTTCGATATCAATTTAAAGGCCCTATAAATTGTGTAAAAGCACCTTGTTCTCACTTTATCAATTTGGACAGGCTGACGGGCGCCGAGAGCCCGCAATGGGAACATAAAAAAAAAACAAAAACAAAAACTGAAATTCGCGCAAACTCAATTAATTTTTACTTTGCGCAATGTTGCCAAAAATATCAACAAAAACATATGCAACAAATTAATAAATAAATTAATAAACAACTTCGAGTTGCTCTGTATTCAACAAGGCAGAATTTAAATCAACCAATTTCAATTAGACATATAATTTATGTAGATGATATGCAACAACATGAAAAGAATTGTGTTTATTAAACATTTACAGGGATTTATTTGATTTTGAAGATGGGTGCTCGAGTGTTGATAGGAAAGCACTTTCTACAAAGTTAAGCCGGGCTCAAATTAAACTGAGTCCCAAGCTTCGAAGCTACCCAAAAGGAGTGCCTCACATTCCAGGGCAACAGCATTTCTACACATGCAATAAAAACCAAAGCACAAAATTAAGCGCAAAGCACTTGAAACTTGCATGCTTTTGATATCAGGGCAAATAAAAAAAACAAAATAAAAAAACAAAGCAAAAACAACAAATGAGAACCCAGCAATAAATTCATCACCTTAATTACAAGTGCAAACAAAAAAAAAAAAAAAACACACACATAAAAAAAGTCAACAAAACACAAGCAGAGCACGTAAAAAACAAAAGTGGCACGAGAAAAAAGCAACAAAAAAAAAAAAATATATAATGCTAAAAGCGTGCGCCAGATAAGAAGCCTACGATCGCTAATGGCAAACCTTGGGCCTTGGAGCCCATTGTGGGCATTGTAGGTGCAACCACCTGTTTTATGGTAATTGGCTGTGTGGCGAGGGTGCTGCGGGTGGTGGTAAAAGCAACAACGCAATCCATACACAACATTGGAAAACACGTAACGACGCCGACGACGAGGACGAGGACGACGACGACGACGACGAAGACGAGAACTGATAAGAGCATGTCTGCTACACTCGTGTGTCTACTTATAGCGCACACACACCCACCCACACACACACGCACACACACACACACACTTATGCAAGTTGAGCTTCGCACCGAGTTTTCGCTTTGGCCATCTGGCACTGATAAGCCAAAGCGCAAGAGCTGTGCGGGCGTAATGCGTAGCAGGCACCGATAACAGAGAGTGACGGAGACAGAGAGAGACAGAGACAGAGAGAGAGAGAGAGACAGAGAGAGAGAGAGAGAGAAAGAGAGAGACAGAGAAGACTCATCGGCAGTGCTTGGGTACTCGGAATGCACTCGAAATGAAACTTATGTTGCGGACTATGAATCAAGTTTTATGTCACCTCAACTCGTGCAGTGCCAAACTGATAAGCCAAAAAGACGGAAAAACTATTTGTTTACGCGTCGTCATTTTGAAGAATTTGGAATTGCTTTGCACTCAAAGTTGGCCGGTTAGCGGGACGTTGAAGGTGGCGGGTGGTTGGCACTTGGCCAGGTGCAAGATGGGGAGCTTTATGGCTAAAAGTCCAAGTGGGCACAGGTGTCAACTCATTTGCCCAAATACATATAAACATACATATAGAAATTAGTGATATCGCCGTATCTACGGGTGCAAATAAACAGATACAGCTACAGCGACAGCGACAGTTATAGAGAGATACTGGTACAGGTACAGGTACAGGCACAGGTACAGGTACAACTGCTACAAGCGAATCGTTTGTTTTTCCTTTGCTGAAACATTTGAATTTCTAATCTGTTTTTTATCTGGGTTCGCTAGTTGTTTTTTTTGTTTTTTGTTTTGTTTTTTTGTGGTTTTTTGGGTACGTTTCTGTCTGCGTCTTCCAAACTGGATTTTTGAGCAAGGCCGGTTTTGTCAACAGGTGTTTTGCACTAATCAAATACTATTTGGATTTTATTTTTATTTATTTTTTTTTCTGCTCTAATTAATTTATGGCATTCGCCGTTCATTGAAATCTCCATTTCTTGGCGTGGGAGAGCCGGAAGTTTTTGATTTTTTATGGATTTGTGTTTGTTTTTTTCAAGATGTTTACTTGAGTGCTTTTTTTATGGCGTTCTTTGAGCAGTTGGATAGTTTTGCTTTTGTAGATTAATCGATAATCTTACAATCTTTAATTTCATATAAATAACTTTAATTTTAATTCAAATATTCAATGGATTTACGCGAATTTTACGTTGTTTCTCGAGTGTTTTAAATGGTGAAAATATTGTTTTTGGGATAGTTTCTTTAAAGAGATTAATCATTTAAAATAAGCATGCAAATTTTCATTAATTTTATTAAAAATCAAATTTACATTCATTTTTCGCTGGCGTTATTCTTTATTTACTCGGATATGTTTAGATGAGCTCATCAAACAATAAACCATTAAAAAATCTAAGCATCAACAGAATATAATCACATAAATATGTAAATAAGATGGAAAAATTTATATCTTTGTTTTAAAGTTTAGTAGACGTGCTAAATTATATATATATATATATTTATTTATATATATACATATATATTTTGTATTTGGGTGCAGCTTTGTGCGCTGTTTTAATTGGCAGTTATCAAAAATTTGTTTATTTTATGCCTTAAAAATATTGACAATGACAAACTTGTCGTCAACCTGATGAAATCGAGTTGATCACTCCTCATGTTAATTATGTTTACAGTTTATTTTTGATCGGCAGAATATTAGATACCTGTGAAGAAATTACAATTTATAAATAATATAAACAGGCATCGGTTGTGTTGATAAAAATTATTAAGATTATTTTTTTATAGGAATACACCGAGATGATTCCTTCTGCTTGTAATCTACTTTCCAACACTCTTTGAAACAATAATAACAAAAAAACATAATAATTTTGCATATCAGTAAAACTTCGTTAAACAGACTACAAAAATATTTTAAGAGTGTTTCGATTGGGGGACTCTCGGTGATTTTTCAAGTCCATTGACAATTTGAGTGCGTCAGGCATCGATTAAACCGTAAAAACGAGTTAACAACATGCTGTTAACAATTGTTGTTACTGTTACTTTTAATGTTTGCTTGTGTTACAATGTTGTGCATATATTTGTAGTTACATATTCATCATCGCTGGCACAGCTGGCAAAATGTTGGAATATAAAAATGGTTATCGGCATAAATAATACACGGACAGTTTTAAGGTTTTGCGTTAACGCTAATGTGTTAAACACGTCTTGGCCATTATGGCAAAACGTAGACATGGACTACACATACCGTATGCGTTATGACAATGCCAAATGGCCAAATGAATTTTGCTTTTTGACTCTTTTTGATGATGATTGTCTTTTTTTTTTCTATTTTTTTTGGGAGGGGCGGGGGAAGTTTTAAATACAGTTGCTGTTGGCTGTCCGCTTTGTTGGATCTTGGCCCATTCGCACACCTGTTGGGCACGCTGTGTTGGCCATGGCCAAAAACGTTGCTCATACGGTTTTCTATGCCAGCATTCAAATTTGCACATTTGCGAGTCTTGTTATGTTTTTTGTTTTTTGTTTTTCGTTTTTTCTATTTTTTTTCTTTCTGATATTTGCCGGCAGCTGACAACATTTTGTTTTGTTTTTTTTTTGTGTGTGTGTGAGAAACGCTGATGATGACATAAAATGGAACAAATGGCCTATGAACGGCACAAATTAGGGCACTGCAAACAGCCAACCCAATTGGAAATGGCAAAACAAAAGAAGCACACACAAAAACACAACATTTGGCGGCTCAACGCCCAACACAATCCCTCTCTCCGCTCTCCTCACCACTCACCCCGCACCCCTCAGCCATCGTCATCACAGTGTTAGTCCTTAACACCCTGTCATCTGCCTTATGAGTCTCGTGTTAAATTTATTCAAAACCTCTTGACTCCAGCATACCAGCCAAAAAGCAACCCTCTGCGCCTTCTCCGAAGGGGTGTTTTGTTGCTGCTGAGTGCTTGAGTGCTCGAGTGCTGTGAGTTTCTGCTTGGACACTCCACCCCTCATCTCACCCTTCCCCTTCGCCGACATGTCTTTGACAACTTTGTTCCCCTTTTGTTAAGTGTTTTTTTTTCGTTATTTTTTTCTGCTGGCCTCGTCTGATGTTATTATTACATTTGTTTAGCCCATTTGCCGCGACGCCGATTGGCGCATAAATTGCCCGGCTGAGTTTATAGCAAAATCTGCGGCAGCACAATTAGATGTGCCACGCCCACACCGCAAGGCAGCCCCCTGCAGCCACCTGCTATTTGCACATTTCACATTTGTCATCAGCACACCTGCCATCGCCAATGATCAATTGTTTGATACGCATTTTTGTCATTTACTTATTTATTTTTTTTTTATATTATTTTTATTTTTATTTAAATTTGTTTTGTGTTTTTTATAAAAATAATGGCTTTTGATATTTTCTATTTTTGTATGGTTGTTTCACGCAGGTGGCAGATGTTAATCTTGTTGAGCTTTAAATAATGTCGAAATATTCGAAACGGCATTTTTGGCAGCTGCAAAAGCAGCAACTTAATCATCTGATTTGTAATGTCATAGAGAAAATGTGTGAAACCGTGGAAAAGTGTTGCCAAATCGCTGGCATTGTTAAAGCATTGAGCATTGGGCATAAATGATATAAGCCAGTTGGGCAAAACAGGCTAACAGGCAGCAGGAAGCATCTCCGACCTCATTGCTGATTTAGCCAGATTCGTCTTCCATCTGCAGGAACAAGTGGATCTCAGAGACTAGATTAGAACCAGATACTTCGTAACGGGAAAATGAGCTCTCATCAGATCGTGATTATTTAATATATATCTTTAATATATATCATTAATATATATCTTCCTAATCAGCTATGCACACACCTTGACTTAAAATTGATCATCCGAATAAGTTTTATCAAGATCGGTTAAAAGAAAATCGAATTTTCATGTTTATTTGCTTCCAAGGAATAATGGTTTTCTTAATCACCATTGTTTTGTATCTGTTCTGTCAAAAGTTGCCAAAGTGTTTTATCAGAACACTTCCGATTGGGGTGCAAAACTAATCGATTCGTTATCTATTCTGTAACAATTTCCTTTGCCACATTTAATAGCTGATATTGACGGAGCTAATCTATAATTTTCCACCCAATAAAGGAATATTTATAAAATTAAACTGATTTCTTTATTTAATACAAATTTTATCACTTCCTTTTCCGATACGGCATAGTTTTAATTCATCTATAAACGTACAAACAAAATTGATATTAAATATAAATATAAATAAATTTATTGAAAATATTCGTCGCACTTCCGACTCGAGCGCAAAACTAATTGATTTATTATCAAATTTATTTGCTGAACATTCAAATTCAAAATTGATAAGGGCCAATTTGTGTTGAAAAATAATGCTAAATAAATCTAAATAAATTATTAAAAAAAAAATGGGGTTTAACCCAATTTTTTGTGCCTTGATTTTTGAGGAATTTTATAAATACTGATATAAAAATTCCGATTAATGTCATTTCTGATGCGGCTATGAATCAACGCAAGTGCAACACTTGCGCAGTTGAACGCCATTTTGTATCACCCACATGCAACCCCTCCCCCCACACCTGCTGGCGTGTCACCTGTGCAATAAGCCTTCGTAATTGAAGTGCAAATAGCTGAGTACAGACAAATAGAACTATCTACGTAGCAGACACACATTTGAATTGAGTAATTACGCGGCTCAATGCACTGGGACCCCCCCAAAGCTGCAATACATACATATATATGTGGGTCTATCTATATGGTATAGTATGGTATGGTATATATATATATATAGTCAGTTGATATGCGAGCGGGCAACGGCCGTTGGCTGATAGCGAGTCGGCAGCAGCTAGCGAGAATCAAGTGCATAACACCTGAGCAAATGGAATCAATGCCTAACAATGCTTTTTCTCTTCGTTTTTTTTTTTTTTTTGTATATTTTTATATTTTTATTAACGATTTAATCGTTGCGAGATCGCTCGTCATTGGCATTTTCGAACAGGTGTCATTGTCACGCCCATTCCAGAAGTCGGCCAAACGCCTCCACTTCAGTCAATTGCACTCGGCATTTTGGCCGAGAGACGACAACAGCGACGACGACGACGACGACGACGTCGACTCAGACGCTTATCAGCCAACTGCTTCCGCCGGCGCATTGGGTACAATTCATTTTTGTTGCTGCTCGGTTCCGTTTTATTTTTATTTTCTTTTTTCTTTTAGCTCTTCTCACTGATAAAGCGAAGTTGTTTCATTTGTTTGCACTTGGAATTGTGGTATTTATAGTACTACTTGAGTACTGTGTGTACCCGCTATGTGTTATCTGCTTGATGACGTGCCCGCTGTTGCCCCTATCGCTGTTGCTGCTTGCGGCTAAGGCTGTCCCCGGGGTCATGTTTGCCATTTCCAAAGAGTTGCCCACGTCATCGTCTGTGATTTTGTAGTTTAATTTTTTAATGCGACTCCACGCACTCCTCACACACACACACACACACACATGCAAATGTATTTGGGCCTCACGGTTTTCGCTCAAATGTGGCTCGTAAACTGCACAGATTATGCAGCTGCTGCCGTCGAACATGAAAAACAATTTTGAAACGCCACAAATCAGCGGCTCAATGACCGCGAATGCAATTGCAACAGCTACGGATACAGCTGCACTCGCAAAAATAGTTTGCCACATTTTTGTTTTTTTTAGAAAGTGATTGCAACATGAAAGAATGGCTATCTGAGGCATGCCACGTATTTCACACTCCTGCAGCCGGGAGACAATCTGCTATTAATATATATATATATAATATTGTAATCTGATCCGGCTAGTGCCGATATTTGTAGTCATTCAAGCAAAAGGACGAATATGATCCAAGTCTTATCCAAATCGCTTTTGGGACTGAGGAACATAATCAGCCATGTTCTAATTGATGTAAAACATTTCATTTTCTGTTTTTAACAAAGGCAAAAGTTCTTCAATTCAATGAATTTTCTCTTAGATGTTTTTTGGTAGCTTTATTTTTATAGTTTAATATGAAGTTTCAAATTAGCATAAGTTTTTTGTCAGTGTATAATCACAACAGCAGCAGCGACTACAACTAAAGATACAGATACGCAGAGCGCAATCAATAAAGCGCAATGCATTGCAACAGGTGCAACAGAGACGAGGAGGCAGCAACAGCAGAAGCAGCAGCAGCAGCAGCCACAAATGACAGGGCTTGCTGCAGGTGAAGGGAAACTCGAGGGAAACTGGCTGCTGTTGCCTCCTGATGACACCATTCGCCGCAATGAATATGGCCCGCAGCAGTGGGTGGCAACTCTGGCCTGAAAGCTGTCAATGATGTGTTGCAGCTGTGCGCCACATGTTGCAGGCGGTCTGTTGTAGTTGCTGTTGCTGTTTTCTTTTTAGGGCGGGGTCTGCTGCTGCTGTTGCTGCTGCTGTTGCTGTGCTGTTGCTGTTGTTGTTGGGCGCCCATTAGTGGACAGGCTGCGTGAAATGAGCACAGCAGCTGCAGGTGCGCCTATACCCAAAAAGTTGACAAATTTACAGCTAGCGAGCGATCCGCTCTAAAATGGACGACAGCAATTCATTTGAGTGCCTTCAGGCCGGCCTGTCCGTCCGTCTGTCTGCCCCCGAAGATGGCCAACAGCGGACGAATTGATGGACGCTAAATGGCCAACAGATTTATGAGCAACGACGCCTGCAAGCGTAGCAACTATTCAGATATACTTCTATATAAATATATGTATATATATACAAATAAATATGTATGTATTCAACTAGTTTGCTTGGCCGCCTTTCAATGCTACTCAGACGCACCTGTGACCGTCGTCTGTCCGCCCGTCCGTCAGTCTGTCTGTGACATTCATTTGCAATATTTTCACGCTGCTTGAGTTGTCACAACAATTGACACTTAAAGTTTTTAAATACATGCCTCAAATGTGGCTGCCACTGGCGCTGCTGCTGCTGCTGTTGCTGTTGCTGTTGCTGTGCAATTGGCAACGGCTGCTGTTTGTGGCAACCACTGAAAGACACATCGACAGCAGCTGCGCGCCAAATTAACAAAAATTTGAAATTTCAAATTCGAAATTCGAAATGTGCCCCCCGATGAAGACAAAGTAAAAATTATGTCTCGTATTTAAAACCAAAAATTTCACAAATATTTCTTGCATTAATTTATGACGTTCATAAAAACCAACCACAAAAAAAAAACAAACAAAACAAAAACTGAAAACTGAAAACATACCAAACCAAAGATCACTCACCAAACTCAAGGTAGATAAGACAATAAATTGAATAGAAACATAAAAATAATTTAATAACACTTAGAAAACAAATTGTAAAAATGTTAATCAACTGTGACTAAGCTGATGATCTGTTTGCTCATTAAAATAATTTAATTACGAATATTGTTAGCCAAGAAATACATCCATCCACTGCTTAAAACATTGATTAAAATTACAAAATATCAATCATTCTTAGGAAATTAAATATACATTTGGGACTATATATTTATATAGCTGACAGTTGATGATATTTTGTAAAGGTTAAAATTTACGACGGCTTTGCAATAAATTCTTTAATATTCATTTACAGTGTGGCAAAAATGTAATTTCAAAGGGTCAAAAAAGTTAAGACGCAATGCATATGAAATTAATTAAGCAAAGACTCAAATATATTATTTTGAATGAGTTATTAACAAACAAGTTAGTCCAGAAAATTCGACTGTGAGATACTCTAACAACAGATCTTGCTGAATATATAATATATATCCCTGATTAGATGGGAGATGCTTCCTGCTGCCTGTTGCATATTCCGGCTCAAACTTTCAAATTCTTGGTAACAAATGTTAAAAAGCAATTGTGGGTTGGTTAAATTTATATTACCATAGCTAATAAACATCGTTTGTGTTGCCATTTTATGCTCAAGCATTATTTTTAGAGACATTTATTTAAATGAATAGTTTTTGTAAATAATCTTGAATTTTTCACAACTCAATTTTGGGTTTTTACTCATCATAAAAAAATATTATTAGTATTTTTTTTTTTTAGCAATGGATTAGTTTGCAGCTATGCTTTGTGCCGCACAAATATATGGCAGCTATATAAAATTGATAGAGGAATGTTTATTTGCTGATGGTATTTGTCAAATTTTTTGTCAATTAGCAGCAATTAGTTGGGAATTTTAGACACTAATTGATGAATGCTGCTGCAAATTGGGAAGTAATGAAATGTTGAAGTGCCGCCACAATTATTGCATTAAAATTATTACGTAGATAATTTGACAAAAATTGCAGCAATATTAAAAAATTAACTTTCGTTGGTGCAGCACAAACAATGAGACCTTTACATACATTTTGGCTAATGGCAGCTGCTCTCTTTTCCATCCATCTGAATTTCCTGGCCATTTTCCAGCTGCAATTTGCCAGTAGCCAGCTGCACAGACAACATTAATAACAACAAAAACAACGAACATTTTGCCACTTTAACGTTTGAATTAATCGCCAACATTAATTAACTTGCAATTTAGCATAAATACATCATCGCTCAAACGTGGAACGTGCAACTTGGAGTTGCAATTGGAGTTTGGAGTTTGGCCGCTTGGCATTTCACTTCACTTCACTTCAGTTCGGTTTGGCTGGAAAACTCGTCGCTGCCAATTGGAAAACTGCTCCAGTTTAAGCCGGTGCACGTTTTCGACAGCCAGCAGCAGGTAGCCAACAAGCCAACCAACAGCCAACCTGGCCACCTGTTGCCGGCTGCATTGGCAATACTTTGGCTTTTGGTTAGTCAGCCGCTGGGAAATACCAGTTAACTGGGCGCAAGTTGTTGCTGCTTGCTACACTCGAAGACAAAATGCCTTTTGAATGGTTTTTTTGATATTTCTGATTTCCTTCACATGCATCGATAATTGGCCATATATCGCAAATATCGATACAAATCGATAAATAATGTCTAAGTGAAAGATTTATAAGCTTAAATCCCTTCAATGTTTCTTAAAACACTTTGCTCTTTTAATATTCCCAATTGATATAAAATATAACCAGGCATATTTAAATTTCACGAAGATGTTTAATGTTGTTAACTAAAAAGTATTTTCATATTACATAAACGAACATTAACTGCAAAGTGCAGGGTATCTGTTGATGAAACACTCTCGACTAGGTCAATCTTGTATTTTTCTCAGTGTAGTTGGTGTAGTTGGTGGCTGCTTGCTGTTGGTTGCTGGTTGAAGTGTTGCGCAGACGCCGTGGGCCGTCGCCTCGCCGCCTCGTCGCCAGTTTGTTACAGTTACAACGCGGCCAGTGGCCTCATGTTGCACTGTTGCAGTTGCAGGCAGAGTTGCATGCAGATTGGCTGAGATAAGAGCATGCCAGCAACTAGCAGCCAGCAGGCAGCACACTTGCAATGGACTGCTTACAATGGCTTAGTCCATAGTCTATACTCATAGTCGCTGTCTATTGGCAGCTTTGCATCTGCATCTGCATCTCCATGCACATCTAATAGCCTTTCCTTTTGACGTCTAATTGCGGGGCGTTGTTTTACTGTTTTTCAGTTTTTCAGCTTTTCAGTTTTTGGTTTTGTTTTTACATAGTTGTTTCTGCTGTTGTCGTTTTTTTTTTTATTTTGCTGCAGCTTTGGCTGCAATTTGTCTAAATGACACTAACTAATTGTAAGACTAACGCCCCACAAATGGCTGAGAGCATCGAGGGAGAGTAGAAGAAGAAGAAGACAATGGCATCGCACACTTTCACCCATGAGAAATGCCATTCTACTGGGCAGGTGCTGGACACAGTGGGGCTCCAAAGAGAAAGGTGCATCTTTCGCTGCATTGTGCAATTGTGCGTGACCAGCTCTCACGAGCAACAACAACCTGGCTTAGATACAAGCGAAGCCCTAAGGGAATGGGTTTGACTATTGCTTTTACTTGGCTCGAAGTAGAAATGAGAAAGGAGGAGTTGGATTTTCAACATACCAAAATTAGTTTGTTTAAATCGTTAAATTATTCAATTGAATTTGATCGAATTTTAATGTAGTTCAGTGCCAAAAGCAGTTAAGCAGAATGCGAATACATGTGTAACTTTTGTCATTTGATATCCATTCAGGGGTTTCTGTGCACTCTTTGTTTTTTATACTGTATTGTAATCAAAGCTAACCTAACCTTTCCTAACCACATTCAACTTAAGCAATCAGCTGCATTTTTAACCGAACAATAAACAGTCTTTGTTGATGTGTTGATTCCATATGTGATCGCCACTCGATTAGCATTGCATATAACTATGAATATTAAAAAATACAATATTAATTCATATTCATGAATCTTTACATCTTAAAAAGAACGCATAAAACATTTCGCACATATTTGGAAGAAACAACATTTACAGAGGATGGCGCCAGAAATGCGCTTAATGCGTTTAATAGTTTGAAAAATGATATTAACTTTTTTGCTATTGATGGAAGCAGATGTGAGTATTATTGTTATTTGGCTATTGTTGCTGTTGTTGGATGCGCTGCAGGTGTACTGTGTACTATGGCGAATTTTTATAACATTTTGCTTATTAAATTTGTATGCATTGCCGTTATGCAGATGCACGCCTGCAACCCGCCAGCCACACACACTCCTACAACCCAAGAGAGCTGAGTGAATGAATGCATTTGTTTATAAACAAGCGAATTGTGCAATAAAAACGCGAAGGAATGAAATGAAATTTATGATCAAGCTGAGATAGCAAATGGCGCGCTTTAGTGCCAGAGAAAAGCGATAAAAGCGCCCCGACTAAAACTAATTAGAAAATGGCTAGAAAATTGCACCTGTTTTCATATGCGAGCAGAGTCGACTCGAGTCGAGTCGAGTCGAGACGAGGCGCTGATTGAATATGCGAATGCGATTGCGAATGTGAATGTGAATGCGAATCTGAATGTAAATGTGAATGCGAATGTGAATGTGAATGTGAGTACTCGACTGTGGTATGAATGAACATATAAATGCTGTGGGGTGCCTAGTAGACCCCAGGTTGGTTGAGGGAAGTCTCTAAATGGTGGCTAAGAGCAGGGATGGGGTAGTTGGAGGGAGGGTAGCTCTATGAATTCATTATGCAGCCAGTCAGCAAGCAACACCTGCCAGCCAGCAAAGCCAGCAAGCCAGCAAGCCAGCATGCCAGCCAGCTAGTCAGTTAGCCAGCTATCAACATGGCCCACAGCAACAGCAACAGCAACATTTGCCCAGCAGCAACTGCAACAGCAACAGCAACATTGCAGCTGCAGCATGCAAAACAACAAAAACAACACAAACTTTACTATGGCTGCTGCACTTGTAATTCATTTGATCAAACGAATGGCTAAATAGGTTTATGGGCAGAGACGTGGGGGGGGGGGTTATTATGGGACAAGCAACATGGAAAGTTGGCCAGCAATCTGAAGATGCTCCTCTCTGTTGCTGTTGCTGTTGTTACTGTTGCTGTTGTTACTGTTGCTGTTGTTACCAAAGCGTTTTGTCAGAAATTATGTTTATTTATTGGCAAGTGGCTCGACTGTGTGCTCTGCGCTGTTTGGCTATTGTCTTGTTTACCTTCTTGGCCACAGATAACACACAACGTTGCAATTGTTTGCCTACACACACACAACGAACACAAAGTTGCCCAACAGTGAAAGATTAACAATAAGCTGGGCAAATGTTTTTAACTCCATTACAAATAAGGCACCGCTTGCCAAGTATAACTCGTAATTTGTACAGAATATCTCCTAGGGCTGCCAGCTGTGTATTTCGCAATGGATAAATTGTTGGCAAGCTAAACCATTGATAAGATAGAAAGCTCTGCAACTGAGAGCTGCTGAAGGTTTCTCGTTTGAGATTGATTTCTTTCGCTGGCTCGAAAGTCTTTCCCCACATTCGCAGTGATCTTCAGCTGCAGTTTAAAGGTCATCGGGCGTTGTGGAACGATTTGTCTGGCTGCTTAAAGTGAATCCCTAGCAATAATAAATAGACAAACACACAAGGGGGATGCGGACAATGTTCCCAAGTCAAATAGGCGCAGACAAACAGTCAAACATAATAAACTGTCAACAGACACAAACAGAAGCCGCAAAACAATATTTTGTTTTTTTTTTTTTTTACAATCAAAATAGACACACGACGACGCTGGCAATTTGGCCTACGAATCGAATCGAACCGAACCGAACCAAAACCGAACCGCTCCGAACAGTCTTCGAACCTGAGGCCAAGTGACAAATGAGCAGTTTTAGAGACAAGCGCAGCGCTCTTTGGGTGTTGACGTTCAACGCGAAGTGAAATTCCAATTGGAAATTAAGCTGAAGATGCATGTTTGTCTATTTTGGACTTTGAATGTTTTATTTTTTTCCCATTGCAACATTTGTTGCCATTAATCATCCGCCAGCTGTGCTGCCACATTTTCGGGAGAAATGCTGCCGCATCGAAAAAGCAAAAAATCAATTAAGTTTAGTAATAAGAAAACGTAAAACAAAAAAAAAAAACAAAAAAACACAAAACACACACAGACACGCACAAATACAGTTGCAATTGAGTTGTCAATCAGACGTTGATTTTTGTCGCCGTTTGCCGTCAATCAGCAATGGCAACAACATCAACAACGGCAACAATTGCAAACGGCCATCAATTATTTGTATGAATGTTGTGTTGTGTTGTTTCTTTGTTGCACGTGCGTCGCAGCGACTGCCGCATTGCATGTTGCCGGCTCATTAGTTTGGCTTTTATTTTTGGAAAAGCCAACGCGACGCATTTGCCGGCCGACTGTCTGTGCCTCAAAAAAAATCAGTTGCTGTTGCTGGTGTTGCTGTTGTCGTTGTCGTTGCAGTTGTCGATCGTTAGTTGCCAGCGCTGTCGTCTGTTGTTGCCACTGCCACTGCTGATCGTCGATCGTCGTGTGTTGCACCAAAAAATTATTAATAGACCTTTGTCTGCTGCTGTTGTTGTTGTTGTTGCTGCTGTTGCTGCTGCTGCTGCTGCTGTTGGCAAATGCCAAACGCTGCAATTGTTGCTGTCATTGTTCTGTTACACTTGCAATCGCTTCATTTATTATTGTCGCGACTCCGCCCCCCCTCTGCATCCCTCCCCGTCTCCCCGCATAGAGTCCATCATTCAGCTCTCAGTCTGTAAGTCAGTCAGTTGTCGCGGTCGTTGGCTCAGTCACAGTGTCTCCCAATGGTAAACGCCACTGCCACAGCCACAGCCATAGCCATTGCTATCGTGAGTGCGCCAAGACAGACACCTAAATTTAATGCGACAACCGTCAACCAGCTGCATTCAATTATTTAGTCGCAAATCGTCATCATCATCATCATCAACATCATCAACATCATCACATCACATTGCTATGAGTATATATTACTCTCGATTTCAATATGCCTTTGTGTGTGTGTGTGTGTGTATCTGTGAGTGTTTCTTGCTTGTGTTTTTGTCTAGCCGTCGAAGCAGACAATAAAACATCATTAAAAAATATCAGAGGCGTTGTAACATGCTCTGCAAATATTTTAATTGTTTTTCAGTTTCAATTTATTTTGCGCTAAAATCTGTTCGCTTTTTTGATGGTTTCATATTAGGCGTTGACCTTAAGTATCTAATATAAAGCCTTTGATCTAGAAGTTTATGGTTCTACTGGGTGTTTTCCTGAATTGTAAAAGTATTGATCACAACGAGATGTTCTTCACAACGTTGAAGAATCTGTAGCTGTCTAAATTAAATTAGACTTTACTTGCCCAAAAATTAGTTTATAATTTTTTTCTGTTCTGGTTCCGACTGGACTCTCTAGAATATAATTGTAAATTATCTCTTTTTTCGGTAGATGGAAATTAATACAGCAAACGGAAGTAAACAGAAATGTATTTGCCACCAAAACACTACTTGTAGTCACACATAGAGTTATAAATAATACAAATTCCCACAGATAATTCCAACTAATGCATTTCTTATCTTGTGTATTTTAGGCTTTATTTCGTGTAAATCATAAAGAGGAATTTATAAAACCTTTTAAGCTGAGCTATAAGCAAATATTCACTAGCAATTTGTGAGCTGACAACAAACTCATTATAAGTAAACAAGAATCGAAGCACATACGAAGAATATGCCCCAAGCCATTCATTAAAATATATTTCATTCAAGTCTTTACACGAAAATCAATCAAAACTCAAACAAAATATCATTCATTATAAATCGAGCTAAGCCACGCCCCCCATCAGATCCGCTTAATAGCGACTAGTTTCTTGAATATTGGATTACAAGGGGTGAGCGAGGCAGACAGGGGTGCCCTGAGGCAAAAACCTTAGCACACCTGTGCGACGTGTCTGTCTATCCGTGTGTATATTATTTTTTTTTAATTAATTACCATGGCAGTTGCAGTACGAAATTAAATTTACACTGCGGCTGGCAATCAATCAACATGGAAATTATTATAACCAAAGTGTTAAAGCCGCAAAATAAGACAGAAGAAAAAAAAAATCACAAAAAAACAGCCGAAAGCCGAGAGAGAAAACTAATCCATCAGGCACAAAATGCTCATTTGCATAGCATTTGAGAGAGGGGTGGGCAGGGTGACCAGTAAAATAAAATACATATAATGAAATAAAATGAAACCTTATGTTCGGTACAAATTTTTGAGACATACGGATAGGAAACAGGGAAGGAGGGAGTCCAACTATATAATAGAACATATGGATGCCGTGTCGAATGATGTTGCTGGGGAGCTGTTGCTGTTGTTGTTGTTGTTGCTGTTGAAATGCAGGATATTCAGGATATTCGGGAGGACATTGAAGTGCATTTTGTGGCATGTGTCGTTTAATTATGCTAAAAGCTAACAACAAAACACAAGTCAAACAAATGGCTTGCAGAGCAACAACAGCAACAACTGCTGTTGTTTTTGGGATGGTCATTGATACACCCTGAAGAGGGTGCAAAGCACAACAACAGCAACAACAACAGCAACAGCAACCCCTTTGTCTATATCTAGAGCAGAAAGTAGACGTGCCCTTTGGGAAATTCATTCGGACAGCTGACTGACAGACAACTGTTCAAATGTGCCCACTGACGCGTTTATCAGCCCATTTCACAGAGCCGCACAAGAACAACAACAAACAGCCCAGTCAGTTAATGAAAAAATTACTCTGCTTTGCTAATATGCTGCATAAATACCAAGATGATGACGATGAGGATGACGATGACGATGAGTGACCAATGGCCGCGCGATGGCCTCACCAATGCTCATGTGCGAGAGATCTTTATCAACACGTCATGCTTAAGTCTTCATTAGCGACGTCTTCGAGTGGCCGACACGGAGTCAGAGTCAGAGCCAGCCACAGCTAGAGCCACACAACGGCAGACAAAGCCAGGCCAAGCCAAGTCGCTTTTGGCCAGCATAATGATCATCAACATGCAGCTAAAGCGAAAATTGCCCAGACGCGCGCTAACGTGTCTAACTGCCAAACAGCACGCGGACTTCCAAGCCAAGTCCAAGTCGTAGTCAGAGTCATAGTCAAACTCATAGTTGGAGTCGTCGTCGTCGTCGAGGTCTCTCAATGACAGTGTACAACTAGAAGCCACTGTGGTGCTAAATACAGCAAAATATGATGACAGCCCAGTATATTTTTTGCTAACTTAAATAAGGCATTCCTTTTTATGTAGGGTAATTCAAGTCAATTGCAAATCTTTAGCGAAATTGTTTAGACAACGTTTAAAGTGCAATTAAGGCCTTTGTTGGGCTTTTGTTGCTTATTTGTATACTCTGTAAACTACCTTTAAGTAAAACATTTAATTACATATTTCCCTGCCTGGGAAGATAAATCTAAATTCAAATTTAAAACTGATTTATCGGTAGACACTTGTTAAACGTCAAAGACTTTCAATCGATAGAAAGTCTTACTTAGTTATTATTCTTGATGTCAACCATGATTTGTGTGTTGTGTTATAAAGTAAATGGAATAATTCTACATATCATAATAAAACACACTTTATTTATAATATGTTCAAGTATATTTTAACTGTGCTTTACACTATTACACTGCTCAAATCCGTTGACATTCAGCAGCTTCGTGGCCACTGTGCGCTTAGACAAACGCCTCGTCCGCTGTCTGACTTGACTACCGGTATTAGCTGGTCCAGCTCCAGCTCCAGCTGTAGTCTCGCCTGTGTTCCAGCTAAACACAACCATATCCACATTCACATGCATAGACTGGGCTAAAAACGTTTTTCTTTTTCTTATTCCTTTTCTTTTTATTTTTATTTTATTTTTTTTTTGGCCAGCCTGCGCACGCGAAAATGCAGGCACATTTCCCGCTGTGTGGCGTGGCCAAGACGCCGCAGTTGGCTAGCTGAGCTGAGAGCTGAGTCGAGGTGAGTCTCGTCGAGCCGTTGCCTTCATGTTTTTCACGCTGTTGTTGCATATTTCACACACAGCTTGCGGCAACACCTCGTGCAGGAGCAGGACCCCCTAGCCCCTGCCGCTGACTGACTTGGCTAGAAAATTAGTGCAAAATAGGCAACGTTTGTGGTGTATATATGTGTGTGTGTGTGTGTATTGGTGTGCATAAATTTGTGTGCATGATCGGCAGCAATAATTTTATTTGTTTACGATTATGTTCGCTGCCCAAACACAGGCGAACAAGCGATCTCAGTCGCGTCACTCATACGCCCCGACGACAGCAGCAGCAGCAGCAACAGCAGCAGCAGCACCAACGATCCACAGACTTTGTGGCAACCGTATCCAGCTGGCCAAATGGATTCGGGCCAACAGCAGAGTCGACTTCTTGGCTTGCTGCTGTTGTTGCAGGCGCCTGCTTTGCTCCGCTCGCTCCTTCAAATCATGTGAAAATTGCTATAAATTTGCAGCAGCAAGTTTTTTTTTTGTTGCTCTTTTGTGTTTTATTTTTGCTTTGTTGGTCTAGGGATTTATTGTTTATTGAAATTGCCACAAAACGGTGCAAAATAATGAGAAAATCGCTGCAGTTGGACAGTTTTATGTTTTCATTTCAAAACTTGTTTGCATTTTGTAGCAATTTGAGTCATGTAACCGTAGACGCCATTAAATCTAAGCCTTACCATTTAAATCTCGGTTCTCCAATGCTCACTCTCTCTCTATCTTTAGCTGGGTGGCACGTGCAGCTCTTTTGTTTGTCATTGGAGTGCTTGCGAGTGCTTCTTCTCCCTTGGCTTGTTAATTTTTATGTTTTTGTGCTTGTGTCCTAAGAGCAGAAATCACATCTAATCAAGATTGATAGCGCGTAACGCATTTATGTCTGACTTTCGACACCCGTCGACACTCTTTGCAACCCCCAACAAATGTTTGTGGCGAGTTTCACCCCCAAAATGGGAATGGTATTTGCTTGCCACATTTGCGCATTTGTTGGTCAAATGTTTACGCCGCAAGTTCCACAAGGGCGACATTTAGAACATCCCAAAACACCAAAAACCAAAACTCAAACTCAAACTCAAAGCCCACATGAGCCATTAGCGACGGCTGCGTTGATTAAGTTATAAAATGCAATTTCCTCCTTTTACCAGACTCAATTAAATGCTCATTGCAGAATACTGAATTGACTGGTTTTTATGCAATGCGTATAAAGTAGAAATAAGCTCTCATCACTACTCGTCAAACATTTCCAATTTCAGATTTAGATCCTTCGTTTTTGGTATACCAAATGGACTTGTTTGCAAAACCTTTCACATTTTGAAGCTCCCTTAAAAAAAACGTCGTTCACTTTCTCAGTTTCTCGTTGAATACGTTTGGTGCAATGTGTTCTAAGGCCCTTGTAAAATAATAATTAGTAAAGCACTTGAGCACAGCTGCCAGTTGGTCATTAAACAACTGTCGAAGCGACTTAGAATACACATGTATATATATATATATATATATGAACATATAGCGCACTGACAATTTGAACAGATTTCTCATTTGAATGGCAAATATTTGCGCTGAGACAAATAATGCATTACGAAACGCCACCGAAATTATAAAACAAATGTCCGAAAACAGTGTTTTTGCTTGGGTTTTTATTTGCTGTACGGATTTTCACAACATTTGCCAATAATTCGCACGTAAGTCTGTGCACATTTTTTTTATTTATATATATATATATATGTATTTTTTGCTGCACTGCTGCATTCTTGGAGGGTTGAAAAAATAAGCGAGAAGAACTCAAATGGTGGAGAGACTATGAGATATCCTGGCAAATATTGTGGAGAGAAATATTAAATAAATATTAAAATAATCAGAATTATTTTTATTATTTTTATATTCTACATAATTTTGCATAATTCTACAAAATATTTTTGATTTATTTATGAAATCCCATTTTAAATTTCGTGGATTTTTTACTCTTCTAATTTAACCCATTTGGCCAAAAAACCTTTAAATATTTAAATTTTACTTTTAAATTTACACAAGGTTAACACACCCCAGCCATGAGGTAAATACAGGGCATCGAAACAATAGTGCAAATGCTTGAATGTGAGTGTTTTGGGTGCGTGACTGAGTGCGTATATGAGTGGGCATTAGAGGTGCCATCAATCGATTACGTTGCCAACCAACTCCGACCAACCCTCGAGTTTTGTGCTGCTGCTGCTGCTGCTGTTGCTGTTGCTGCTTCTGCTGATGGAAATTGTCCAATGACACGAAATCTGTGCAATTAACTTAATTAAAATGGAATAACAAGTGTTCAGCAATCGCCAAATGTTGCTTCTAAGCCTGGTAGTCCCTTCCTCCGCTCCTACTCCCTCCTCCTCCTCCTCCTCCTCCTCCTCCTCCAACCAGTTACCAACTTGTTTGCCTTTGTGCTCGAACAAATGTCAACCTTTTTCTCATTTCGTTCTACTCGAATGTTTGTCGAGTCTTGTTTACTTTGCGTATGAGATAATAGAGTAAAGTAAAGTAAAGTATTTTAATTTGTACATGCACTAAAACTGAAATTGTTTGACAAATATGCGCAAGTTTATTTGGTCTGTTTGATTTGGCTGACTAATTAAAAACGGGGGCCTTGAGAATAGATGAAACTCAACAATATTTATTGTGGTTGTTCGGTGTGTGTGCTGAATGTAATTGAAATGTTATACATCCAACTTGTGTGGAGAATCAATGGGAAGATATGCACTTAAAGCTGCTGGTTAATAAGACGATAAGTCATTTGTGGTTTTGTTGTAGAACTTGTCTGGATTATTAGAAAATAAATGGCTGATTAATTACAAGTAGTTCTATAAATATCAATTATCTCAATCATTCATATGTAAAGAGCATTTTTTAGAAATGTAGTCATTTTTTTTAGAGATAATTAATTTGTAGACACTTTGTGCTAAAACCGAATTGCTGTGCTCAACCTTGCCTTCAACTGTTCGACTCTTTAAAAATGTGGTAAATTGCTCTCTGAATGAATACCTGTGCAATGACATTTTCATTTGTGCTATTCATCGTTGTGTGTTGAGCAGCCCCGCCCCTCGCAACACGTGTAGAGCAGCACGAATTCATGCAGCTGCAAAAGTCAATATGCGTGGCATGTTATTTACCCGCTCAGATTTCAATGGCTAACAAATAGCTTTAAGGCTTGCAGAATCGGCCACAGATACCCCAAGCGAACAAGCCAACTTTAATGGAACTGAACCTAAACTGAACTGGGAATCAACAAACCGAAACCGAAACCGAAGCGCCTGCCATGGCAGCAACTCAAACTTCCTGTATTGTGCTCACAGCTAAAAGCTTTCAAGGCAAATTTATTACGCCGACCGCCATCCGCCACCCGCCACCCGAAACCCCCCCTCTGTTAGGGGAGCAACAGCAAGAATTCTAATAAATGTCAGACGCTCCCCAAAGAAAATTCCTTTTGATGAACTCGAAATTGTGCACGTGCAAAGCCAAGGCATATATACATATATAAATGTATATCTGTATATATATATCTATATATATATATCCTTGCCAGGACACGCCACAGGGCTGACTGAAACTACCCCCACAAAATGTCGGAGAGTTAACGAGTTCAAATGTATTCATGAGCTGGCTCTTACCAGCAGGCGTGGTTGGGGATTGGGATTTGGGTTGGGGTTGGGGTTGGGGTTGGGCTGGTATTGGGGAGGTTAGAGTGCTTGGTCGAGGGGTTGGCCGCATTATACGGCTTCCTGTCAGCTGTTTTTCCTTTGTCCTTGGGGGTTGGCCAGCTGCCTCTGACTTATTGCCTTGCATACCATTTAGGCATGCGGTCGCTTTGGGTTGCCAGACTTTAACAGTTGTTTCTGTTGTTGTGTGACGAATCTTTTTATGTTGTGCAATTTGCAGGTGTTCAAATGCGCATCTGTAGATATTTCAGATACAAGTATCTGTGTGTATCTGTGTGTGTGTGTGTGTTTGTTGTGTGAAAAGTGCGTAGGCATTGATCCAAAAACAAACATTTCACCGCCAATGAGGTGATAACAGCAGCACACAGACAAAATAGACAGAAGAATAACGCAAGTGTTAAGTATCTGCTGTCCAATGATGCTGTGCAGAACTCTTCAAGATCCCCAGATGCCCCCCTGATCAGCGATCAGTTGAGCGAACTATATAAAATCAAATATTTCCACATAGATTTTCCGCTGTATTGAGAATATCAGCGGCAGCTCATTAAATGCTCCAACATAGCAAAAAAAAAAAAAAGATACAGAAAAAAACACTTGGAAAAAAACGTTTTCTGAAAGAAGATCGAGAGTCCTAAAACAGTCGAAATTCATATTTCAAGCAAGTGTTTTGTAATATTCTCTACCCAAATGTGTCTGCCACGTAGAGCTGCCTCTCTTTCTCTTCCCGTTCGCTCTCTCTCTCTCTTTCTATCTCGGAAATGTGGTGTATGTTGTGGATACATCAATTATCAATGTGGTAAATTTAGTGGGCAGTTTGCTGCCGCAACAAATCGGCTTCATTAGGCGCACAAATCGGGCACTTATTGGCCGTTTTACATATACATACACAAATGCATTTATTATTATGTGAATTTATGCGAATTTATTATGTGCACCCAAAATGTGAGTGCAAATTGTAAATATGCCATTCAGTACAGTAGTTAAACGCTATGCGAGCCATGTTAGCACCGGGACTGCCCGCTGTGCTTGACGATCGTGCCACTGAAAATAGTCGTTACAAGTACGTCATGTGTGTGTTGTGTCTGCTGTGTGTGTGCTGTGTGTGTGTTGTGTCTGCTGTGTGTGTGCTTGGTGGCCCGTCAGCAGCAACAGCAGCTAAGGTGTTAAGTGTTAAGTGTGGCGAATCGGCCGCTGCGCAACTGGGCTTTAATGAAGCGGCCATAAGCACTAAGACTCTCTGCCATAGCCAAAGATTCGCTTAGCTGCACGAATAGATGATGGCAGAAGTGCCTGCAGTCTGCTTAAATACATAAATTAAACTAGACCGGTTGGTCTCTTTTTCTTAACAACATAATTCAATATACGCTATTCTATATTTTATTAGCATTTTTTATGGTTGTAAAATATTACACAGGAGCTGGGCTAATAGATGTTGTAGTTAAGCTATTAACTTAGTGGTTGAGGTTGGGACAATTTGTTCAATTATGAGTGCCAGTATACTTTTATGGCGTATTCCTATTATTAAGATAACCATCTTTAATTGCACTTTCCAATCGGTACATCAGGCCTTGTTTCTTCGTTATGATTAACTTAATGTTATATTCATCTTAATATTAGGGTTTATTTCAGTCACTTTCAACTAGAGAATTCCTCTTAAATTAAGGCATTATGGCTGATGTGAATGAAAAGTTTGTCCGAATTATCTCGTAGCTCACCTGCTCTTGGCATCTGCTCTTCATCCGGAACCCGTCCAACGTGAATGGAGCCCATTCATGTGTGCTGTCAATCAAAGTTTGGGCCAAAGAAAGGTGAGGCCGAAATTCTTTTTTTTCTTGTGTGGATATTTCACTTTATTTATCTGGTGCATAAATAAAATATTTTTGTACATTTTGGTCAGCTGTTTCCCATCAACGGCGCCTGCTAACCAAGAAGCCGCAACCAAACATATCTCGGGATCTCGAGAAACCGTCGGTGGTCCGCACAAGAGTTCTGTTTTTTGTCGGGTTGAAGGGGTGTGGACTGCCTTGGGGCGGTGGGCTTGTCTATAGATTTGTATCACCTCAAGTTTGTGGCCGGATTTCTTGTGGCAGTGGCATAAAAAATAGCTAATGTTGCATTAAATTCAAATGAAATCAACTGGTAAGTGGCTTTCAGTGAGCTATTTAATTTTCCAACACCAAAAAAGAGCTAAGCAAATAATTACCAAATTTTATTTTCATAAATATTCACGTTAAATATTTGGCTGTTTTCACAAAATCAAACTGACTGATCTATTCGCTAATATTTACTTACACATATATATATATATATATACATATTTTATTTACTGATTCCAATGAATCGAAGTGCGTTCGTAAAATAAAATTGATGTTTACTTTCAATGTTTCAATATCATCATGTTTATGCAGCTGTCAAAAGATGATTTTCAGAAATGCGCTCGATTATATAGAAAATCATAGTAAATAAATCGTGAAAAGTAAAAAAGGAAATATAAAGTTTTTAAAAGTATTAAATAAACTGATTTGTATCAAGGTGTTTTTGGTAAAAGTGAATAGACTTGAAGCAACAGTTTTTCGGGCAGTTTGGTATTATTTCTGTTCCAAATACAGTCGTAGTCAAAAGTTAGGCACCTTGATTTCAAGTCATTATTTGTGTAAAGCATAAATGGGTTTTTGGCTCACATTCTTCTCGTTATTATACTTAGATTATGTAAAGCCTTGAAGCTGGTTGTATTCAGAATTTGAAAGTCTGCGCTCTGAGGTCAGGGTTCACAACGCTAGTCAGTCAGTCAGTCAGTCAGTCAGGCAAAAAGTAAGAGGTAAAAGGTTATGGTTATGTTACTCAAAGAGTTCACAACCAGTTGATTTTCGAATATATCCGTCAATTCATGTGCTGTTGTCAAATATTGCTGTCTGCCATTTGTGTTCCCTTCAGATGCGAGTTGTCATCACGAAGTATTTGACGAATGCCTCAGCAGACAGAAAGACACTAAAAACACAAGAGCGACACATGTTGCCTGCCTGTTTGTGGCCATGTTGCAACACACAAAATTCTAACAAGCAAATAATTCTCCATTCTCTTATTCGATGTAGGTACCCATAGATACATACTTATTGCAGACATGCCACGGCGATGAAAGGCTTCTTAAAATCAAACGCAAGCAGGGGGGAAGTTGAGGTTGAAGTTGAAGTTGGAGGCGTGCCACAAAAGCAGCTGGCTGTTGTAAGGGGTGTGTGTGTGTGTGTGTGTGTTTGCACTCAGAAAATAATAGAGATCCGGTCAACTTCAAAAATTCTAGACAAAAAAAAAACGAAGTTCTTATTTTAAGAACGTTTTTGTAGCTTTCAAAATTCCGTAATCTAAGACGCTTTTAGTACAACAATGCTTGAAACGAGTGATTTGTAGGCGCTTCAAGAACTTATCAAGCATAATTTATAAGAATAATAATATTTTCAGAATAAAACGTTAGAAATTCTATTCGGGTAGAGCAGCTTTTTTTCTCTGAGTGTGTGTGTGTGTGTGTGTGAGTTGCCTGTATGTAAATGTACACGAGCGATTGACTGTCGTGAAGCTTCGTTTAAATGCACTTTTAATTAATTATGCGACGCGCGTGCCACATGCAACATCAGCAGCAGGCAGCAGGCAGCAGGCAGCAGTCAGCAGTCAGCACTCGGCAGTCAGAAGCAGGCAGCAAGTCATAAAAATGCAGCAAGAAATTTTCAAATTTGTAAAACGCACAGCATTCCCAAATGCATGCCGCAACAGTCAAACCGTGCCTCATCCGTAACGTTGTCATATGTATGTGCCCCCTGCCTCTGCCCCAGCCCCTACACCTACCCCATAGCCTTGTCCGCGCCACGCATGTGTTAATCTGCGTGGAGCACAATTAATTTTCTGCAAATGCTTGGAGACGACGCATTTTTGGACTAACAATGAGACAGGCGGCGACGGTCGGGTTGCAAGCAGTGCCCCCTCGGGTCCAGTAGGCAGCAGCATCAGGCAAATGTCTGGCCCGAAGTTTATGTTTTATTAATTGCGAAGCGGATCGGAGCAGGGAGATGGGCTTGCCTCATGGGGAGGCGCTGCCTGGCGGCCTGGCTAATTACTAAAAAATTGGCAGTTGTCGTTGATTTTATGCTAAATTATTTGTCAGAAATGAAGATGCCAATGCATGGCAAAGTCACAGCTGCCACAGCTGCTGCTTGTTGCAAGTGCTCCCCCTCCACCCCCAACGGCAGCACCATGTCTGCAGTGCACTGTGAGCAGCGACAGATTTATGGCAGCCATTTGAATTTTTATGAATATCTGAATGCAGATTTGCTTTGACATTTACATTGGGAGCTGATTCAGTAGCAACAACTGAACCCAAGCAGACATCGAAATAAATAGTTGGGGCATAGTTAATGTTGGCTTTAATGGTCCGCTGCTTAAGTGTTAACCGTTCCGACTGCCAACCGTAAACAAATTGTATTGAATTACTTGATTTGCAGCGTTTTTTATTGCTCGCCATATTTTATCTGGCTTAAATAGCATACCTTTATGTTAATTCAGAGAGAAATTACAAGTATTTATTGGGTTACGCTTGAGGTATTTAAAACCTCTCGATATACTTAAGCAAATGTGCTTCCATTTAGATACGCCATATCAATATTATGATTTACGAACTTGCCTTCTTTAACTACAAGCCAATCCTTAACTTTATAAATAATTTCTGTAGGTTAATCAGGTGCCATAAATGGTACTTGCTATCCAGACCAGCTCTATTTATAACTTTGTCGATCTTAGCTGAAGTTCCTGGTGTTCCTTAAAGTATCATTAAAGTTTTGGTGACAATGCAATGAACTCAAAATAAAAGTTACTTGTTTTTTTAGAATTTAGTATACCACCACAAAAGCTACCTTTTCTGGCGACATTCAACGCTGCTGTAAGCCAATTTATCGAGAAGCTAAAAGTCTTTGAACCCGGGCTATAAAAAGGGCTTGTCACTGGGCCCACACATAACACATGTAATTAAAAATATTCAAGCAGCTTTTTTATACCCAATGCTCGTAAAATATGTAAAGTGGATGTTGTAAACTTGTCCATGACTATGCAACAGATTCACAGAACTGAAATGCGCATGTCTTTTAGAGTTTATAAGAGTTAAACTTATTGAAATTAACTCATGGGTTCTGTTCTGAGTTTAAGTTAATGGACAACATTCAGCAATTGCAGATATGTTTAGTTATTTACAGGGTATCTTGTTCGTCTCTCACAATCTGTGCTTGCATTCCGGGTTGGTTTTACGATGCAGCTGCCCAAGATTACAACTAATCAAAGTTCTTGCGCTGCTTTATGGACGCCACATGCTTTGCATACTTTGCATTGACTAATTCTCTATCTTGGCTATGCGTACGAATACTATCGGCCGGCACTGTGTGCAGACCATTTTTATGTACACGGCAACATTTTTGCCGTTTTTTTTTTGGTTTTCGTTAACCAAATACAAATGCCTCATAAATTATCAGCTGATTAGTGCAACGAAACCGACTAACTGCCACTCAGTGGCAAGAGAGACGTCGTCTAATTGCAGGATGCAGGAGCGAGTGAGCCAAAATGTATCTCCTAGATGCACAGATGGGGAAGGGGAACGGGGAGGGGGGCTATAGCCTGGCGCTACAATTTACAAGCTGCAATAAAAATCAAATTGCAACAACTAAACGACCAAAACGACTAATTTTGCACAAGTTCATAAATTGTGCGGGGAAACTGAAAACAGAGGGAAGAACACGATTCGAGTGGCTGGGGGATTGAGAGCGGGCAACTGGTTGATCTTCATATTTAGTGTGCAACAAATTATGGCAGCAATTTCCAAGGCGCAATTTGCCAAAAACAAAAAAAACAAAAATAAATATACAAAACACAAAAAATGCAGCAACAACAACGCACGGAAAACATATGGAAAATTATAGTAATAAATATTTGCAGACTGAGAATTGAGAGAATTGCTGAGAAAGACCAAGAAGCCCAAGCAGACGACACGCAGCTTAAAGAGGGGGAAGTGGGAAGCGTGGTGGGGAGGGGGGTTGGGGAAGGGGACTTATAGCAGCTAAGTCTGAAGAAAAACGATAATGGCAGCACTAATAAATTGCAGCCAACATGTTGCATGCTGCACGCGGCAACCTCGGTCCAGCCAGCACCTGAGAAAAGAGCGCGTGAGTCAAAAACGGGGCGTGCAATTAGAGTGCGAGTGAAACACATTTTTCGGACTGTGACTGCAAAATGCGAACTGGAATTGTTAGCCAGGAATTGGACATGCCGCATGCCGCATGCGGCGAGTGGTGTGGTGTGGTGTGGTGGCAAGGCGCTCATGCAAATGAAACGACGACGGGCACAACGCATGGCCGCAAGGGACACTTATTAAAAACAGTTATTAAATGCGACAGGCAACGCGCATTGCAGATTTTGATTTTTTTTTTTCTCTCTCTCTTTTTCTGGGTGCGTGGCCCAGCCCAAAGTCCAGCCACAGCTCCAGCTCCAGCTTCGACTCCTACTCCCAGCTACAGCCACGGCCACAGCTACAGCTCGGAGTCCACAACTCACAGGCCTCGCCTCGCCTCGTCACAAAAGTCGTGCAAGTCCCCCGCGGCTTTGCACGTGTTCCACGCTCTCGACTCTGTACTCCTTACTCCGTGCTCCTTGCTCCTTGCACTCACACTCGCATTTGAGGCACACTTAGAAAAATAAGTGATCTGCAATTTTGTGAAAATGTAAAGCACAAAAAGAGCAATGGGAAAAGCTTGATTTATTTTTATATGATTATTCGGAGAAAACGAGAAGCACTTAAAAATAAAGTTGAGGGCCAAATTTGTATTAAAACTTAACAAATCAGCCTTAAAGCTAGCAACAATAATTTTAAATATTTCTATAATTTATATATTTTAATAATATTAATTATTGATTTTTAGAAAGTCGTTCGTTTTCGAAATAAAACCTGCTTTTCAGCTAATTAATATATTTTAAGTCTATCAATCATTTATGTATTTTAAGTAGATTTATCTGGGTTTGCATAAAGCAAAAGTTTTTTCAAAAGCATATTTTTCGCTGAGTGTATCCTTAAGCAGTCTGTATCTGAGTGTTTGGATAGGGACATGCGTACGAGCGTCGACGTTGGCATCGTTGGCATCGCTGGCATCACCATCGTCGTCATCGTCATCGTCATCATCATCGACATGGCCGCTGGCCGCCGGCCGCTATTACAATTTCATGTGGCCGCCGTTCGCCGTTTGGCGTATCGCATATTGGATTTCATGTTTGCCACTTTTGTGTACATCTCTCGGCGTTGCGCTTAACCCACCGCATAGCGCCCTTCCCCCCTGTTGCTGGCAATATTTTATGCTGATTACACGTCTAATCCGCAGCGTGTGCCTCAAACTGATGCCCCCTGCCTCTGTGTGTATCTTACTTACTACGCTATACTCTACACATATATGCCCAAGTTCCTCCTCCTCGTTCGCCTGATTGGGGTTGGAATCGCCTCATTCAATTGCCGTTTGCGCTATTTGCCGTTTAACTTGAAATTGTAGAACTTTAATTGAGTACAGGGTGCTGTTTTGCATGCCCTTTTCGTGGCGAGCGAAGCCTTAAAGTCTTGCCTCTTTTTTCTTTACTAGGTCTTCAGCTGCCATAGAAATAACTGACCCAAAATTCCTGACAGTTTGGTTGTGGCAGTTGCAAGAAAAGCTGCAGAAGTTGTAGTTTGTAGTTGAATTTGAATTTCGGGCTTGGAATTTAAATTTCCATTGTTTGAAAATGAGTTAGCAGCAAGAATGTCCCAAGACCAGCAGAATGCCTCAGTGAAATTTCTTATTTCGAATAATAAAAATCCTAGATTTTCACAATTATTCCACAATCAAAGAAAAGTCTGATTAGAGAAAGTTTAAAACCATTGTTGCCTTTGACGATTCGCAGATTATTTTCTCATCTATTTTAAGAAAGCATAAACACCAAATACCAATTGATTTCTATGAAGATTCATCTATTTTATTATGTGCAACATAATGTAAATGCAGGATTTATGTATAGAATTAGGTCGACACCCTGTATAATAATAGTGAACCCAATGCCAGACATTGGCATTGGCGTTTAATTGGAATTTTGAGCAAATATAGAAACAAATAAAAACATGGCAAAAATCCAATAAATGTCCTGCGCTGCACGTGCAACGCGGAGCACGCAGTGAGACGCCGTGGGATACAGAGAGAGATAGATAGAGAGAGAGAGAGAGAGAGAGAGAGAGAAAAGAGAGACGAGAGCACGTCTACGTTCCACTGGACAGCGTTAATTGAGGCAAGCAGCCTGGCAACGGCAACGGCAACGCCATGAAATTGGATAAATTGCTCAAGAGATGTGGCAAGGCAACGGTGGCGGGGAAGACGGGGCTGGCTGCTGCTGCTGCTTGCCACACAATGCAGTGTCACAACAAGCGATTGTCCTTTTTTTTATTTTTGTATTTGCCCGCATGCTGACATCATCAACATTGGCGTAGCCACCCTCGCAGCAAGCAGCGACGTCGACAGCGGACGCACTTCCGATTTCCGGACGTGCCTTGATGGATGTGCAGCAGTCGGCGGCATTCAATTGATGCCACGCGTGACACGTGTTTCGTTGGTTGTATATGTTTTACGGATCTACCCTTCATTTACCGTTATGTGTGCGTAATGTGCACGTGTGGCTTGAAAGGATTCGTCGACATCGACGACGACGACAACGGCAACAACGGCGGCTGGCCGGATGGCCATAAAACTGCCGCAGTCGGAAACCTTATCGCTTTGGGAAAATCGATTTTTACATCAGACGAAGGGGGCAGCGCTGGCGATGGGAGGCGCCTCGCCAGGACGCCATTGCTGCGCAGTAAAATGCCACGGTTGAGTTTTCTCTTTTTATTTTAGAGAGAACGCCGCTCCCGTTTTGTAGACATTCCCCGAAAAAAGTGGGCACAAAACTGAGCTGCGCACAGCTTGTGGAGTCGCAAATGAACGCCCTGAAAAATGTCTACACCAAAATCATGTACAACACACTGGAGGCGCCTCCCCAAGCTCCCCCGGCACCAGCTGGCTGTCCAAACAATTGCCTGCGTCGATCTGTTTGAAAACTGTGTTCGAACAAACGTCGCATTAACGCAACATTTTGACCATTTTTATGGGCAAGAGAGCTCCCAGCTCAGCTGCCTGTTATCCAACACGGCTGTAACGACAGACGGACAGACAGACACACAGACGGACAGCCAGACAGTCAGACAGCCAGTCTCTCCCAGTCTCACAGTCTACAGCTGCCAGTTGTCCAGTTATGCGCCAAAAGCAGTGCAGTCTCCAGCTGTGACTTGAACTCTTGCCAAACACGCGCCTGCGCAGCGGCTGCCAAGTTTCCCAGTTTTCCAGCTTGCCTTTTGTCTTTTTACTGCTTTTTTTACTTCTATGCAGTGGTGCTGTGGTGCTGCGGTGCCGTGTGGTTGGGGGTGGTGCTGCACATTTGGAAAGCCAGCGGAATGCCAGAGTCTGAGTCGGGCGCTTATCTCGACAGTCATTTAGCGTAATCAGTGCAATGGAGTCCATGGAAACTTGGCTATAACCTTTAAACGATCAGCTAAGCCTGGCTGGAAAGAGCTGAACTTTAAGCAAAATAATCAATATTAATGAGGAATCGTTGCACAAAGTGCCGAAGACTAGCAGCCATTAAGCGTTTTACTTATTATTTTAACTGCAAATCGAATGTAATTTTTCTTAAAACTAGCACAACACGTTTTTTTTAGGTAGATTTGCACATACGATTTGGTTGAACCAAATGAAAGGTTGAACATAACATTTAATTACACATTTATTGTCTGTGTAAAAAGGTGTAAAACACGGTGTAAAAAGCTTTTAATGTAGATCTTTAAGAATGAGTTGAAAACTGCTCGAACTAAAATGATGCCCACATTTTCCGAGATGGAATGAAAAGTAGATTGTTCGATGAGTAAAGCCTAAACTTAGAAACAAGATTTTAAAATCTACCAGTTGACAACTGAAAGGCCTCAATGCAGATAACAATACGGTTTTCAGCCATGAAAACTTCGTAGATTCCTCAAATTTCTTCAAATTTCCACATACATTTTAAAATTATTCACCGTCTGCCGATTTTCTTTCAATGAGTGCGTCGGCAGCTTTATTAAAAAAAGTACTTTGGATTTACTAGTTTGTCAGCGAATATGTCATGAGTCCAATAATAGCAGCCCGGCTCAGTGTATCCACATGGGTTTCTGCGGCCGGCAGAAAATAGCCAACCAGATAGGATCCAAATCGGGCAATGCCAGCGGATGCTGCCGCACCCACATGGAAATATTTCTCCTCCTTGATGCCCAGATACGTACCGGAGGCAATGTTACCCACCAGCGTCAGATCCTTAACCGTATCCGTGGCACGATCCCAATCATCACCCAGGCTGCCCATCACATCATAGAGCAGCAGTATTAGGGAGATTCCATGGATGAAGGCCAATCCACTTTGTGAGGTTTGCCGATAAAACTCAATGTTGGCCAACGGCAGCGAAAGGACCTCCACAATGCCCATTGACACGAAATAGGATCGGGCACAGTCCTCGCTCCTCTGGATGGTGCGCACAAGCGAAATCAGTCCATGGATAAAACAAAATGCGGCTGCCAAATAACCATAGGGTTGATCAGTCGGAGTCAATGCGTAAAGTCCATAAAAACTGGCACCGACCAAAACCACATTGGACACAGCCTCAGCGAACATTATATTTGCGAAATATACTAAAACATAAAACAAAAAGAAACCAATAAAATTTTTGACGAAACAAATAATTTTTGTGTGTTTGACTTGACGTGAAAGTATAAAATGAATAGCTGGAAAAATTTAAGAGTTTATCCATGTTTGACACTTTGCAGCTGAGTAGGTTTTACTTCTAATGCCAAGCAAATTAACTTACTTCCTTTCAAAGATTTATACACTTTGTGTAATTATTTATTATAGATTACTTTTAGTTATGCTTTTAATTCTTAACAATTCTACTTAGCTACAATCAATTTATTTGACTACCCCAAGCCGCTCTTTGACTACTCCTGCGCTGCAGGACATTAAATATTCTTTGTTTATAAATATTCGACCTGCTCTCTGCTGTTTATGATACGATCGCATTCCTGTGACTATTACGGGGGGGACACTTTGTTGCCACTACTCTGGTTAGCCTGATTGACCCTCGTAAAGTCAACTGCCAGCGGATTTTTTGTGTTGTTGTTGGAGACACAATCTAAATCAGCACAGCAACAGCAAGACAAAAAATAAATGCACTGTAAGCTGGCTGGAGCGCCGACATAGTTATAAAGCAAACTAACATAACTAAATGCAGGAAACGCTTTCCAGGAAACACCAACAACAACAGCAACAACAATAAAAGCCTGGCTGCTGGCTGATTGTGTTGTGTCCAACAATTTTTTTCTTTATTTTTATTTTTTTGTTGTTGTTTTTTTTTTTGGGTGCCGTGGCGAAAAGCAGCCAACAGCAGCCAATGGCCAAGAGATTTATTTGCAACCAGCAACAATAACAACAATAACAATAACAACTGCAGCAGGAGCAACCAGCAACTGCAACAACAACAACAACAACAAAAACAGCAACAAATCAGCAGGCAACATGACTTGGTAGTTTTTCGTGTGCATGTTGCCTGTTTTCGTTGTTTTGGCTGTTTCGCCGTTGTTTTGGCAGTTGCTAGTAGTCCTCGAAGATGAGATACTTGCCAGCTGATTAGCTGACACACAAACAATAACAGCAACAGCAACAACAGCAACAAGTCAACTGCAGAGTGGGCAGCACTGTCAGGCGGCTGCCAAAGTCAAATCGTGTACACAATTGGCGCGACATGCAACATTATTCTCTGCCTTAAGAGACCCTAACCCAATCCCAATCCCATTGCGCATTGCCATCCCTATGCCCATTCCCAATGCAGCTGCATACAGTGTCTACACTCTCAAAAAATCTATAAGCTACTTAAATCAAGCACAAACCTTGTAAAAATTCAGTCAAACTTAAATTTTTAGACCAGATCCTTAACTGGTTATTCATATTTTAAGGACGTTTTTCATAGCTTCGAAATTCTGAAATAGAAAACTGTTTAAATGGAAAACATATGTTCTTGAAATAAATACATTTCCTGTATTGACAAATTAAGTAAATTACTCAAGAATGAAGCATGAATGAATAAGAAGATGCAAGTAAAATCTCGAAGTACAATTTTTTTCTTATTGATTGATTTTTAGAATTTGAAAAATTTACACTTGTTTCACAATATTCAAATCCGATTTCTGCTTGAAAAATGAAAATGAAATTGCTGGAATTCCATCACGTTTGCATGTGTTTCTCTGAGTGTATCAATTGAAAGTGGCTGCGGAGGCGGAGGTGGGATTGCAACAGGCAACACAGGCCCACAGAGTCCCGATCAGCTCGATTGGCCGCCCCGATTGGTAAAACGTTTGCAGCCGGAGTTTGACTTAATTTTCACCGTCCTCAGTTTTTTTTTTTTTTGCTTTTTTTTTTGGCCTGGCTCTCTTGACTTCTTGGTGGCTGGCTGGCAGTTGGTCTTGGTCTTGGTCTATTGTCTGTGGCTTTTGCGGCTCAGAGCCGCTTTCGCTTTGGCTTGTCCGCAGCTTTTGGCTGCCGCTTCGTGATTTGCGATTTTATCGCATTGAAATGAAATAATTTGAGTTCAAAATGATGAAGTTAATTGTGTTTATTAGGCTGCCAGTCACAAGAGTTGCTCCAACTCTAGGCTCCGCAGCTTCAGCTCCAGCTTCAGCTTGTGTTTCAGCTGCTGTTGCTGACTCACTCACTCGACGTTGACTCTGTGATGTGCCCCAAGGGGCGCTTCCCCAACTGCCCCCTTCCCAGCTTCTGCTCGCCTTTTGTTATTGCAATGTTGCCCAAATAGTCAGTCAGTTTATGCAAATTCGTGAATTTATGAGCTGTTCGCCATTAAGTCATTTTAAACGAATCTTTTTGGTCCGCCTGCAGCAGCCTGCACCACCACAACCACCACCAACCACAAACAACAATGGATAGCATCATATATACAAACATACAAACATATAAGAAATCCAAGTTAGCTTCAGCTTCAGCTTCAGAGTTGGAATCATGTGCGCATTGCTCCGCAGCTCCACAGCACAGTCAACGCCAATTCAAATGATACTCAAAAGTGGGAGCTCTGTTTGAAGTTGCATTTGGAGTCTTTTGGTGTCTTTTGGCGTCTTTTGGCGTCTTTTGCTCCTGCCCAGTGCTCCGTGTCGTGTGCGATATTAATCGCTTTTGCTGAAACTGTGATGTCAGTTGTGTGTCGTAACATGATTACGTGGGTCCGAGGATACGACTGCGACTGCGACTGCAACTGCAACGGCGACTGCAACTGCAACTGCGAGTGGTCCACGGAACTCCGACATGCAAAACAAAGTGAACTGACCAGCCGAGTGTCTAAGCAAAACTTGAATACCCTTCGCAAAAAAGATTTCAAATTTAAGCCACAACATTTTTCTCACTGAAATTATTATTCTTTATTAATAGAAATATAAATAGAACAGTTGCAATCCGAACTTTGACCGAAAATTTGGCTTTCAAATGAAATACAAATCCATTCCATTTCTAACTTTAAATGTAGTTTTGTTATAGAAGTCAAACCATTATCGAAAGCATAAAGCTTTTGGAAAATATATATTGTTTGACACAGTTATGGCTGAGAGAGATTTTACCTATTCCTAGATGCAATTTTTAATAATCTATCATGAGTATCGATCCAGAATCGCGCATGCAACTTTGAATGCAGTTTTAAAGCACATATAAAAATATCTGATTTTGAAAATATATTGAGTTTTGGCAGTTGAAAATTAAAACCTCGACAGAATGGATGGAAATATCGTAAGGCCAGACACAAAAAACTGAAGAAATATGGTATGGCAAACCCTGAGCGTGATGAAATGCAATGAGCTGGAAACTGTTGGCTGTGTTGAGATGGAAGGCAGGAAAGAGTCTGGGACATGCCACTGGCGTGACTTTCCCACTGTGCAACAACAGCTTAGTGGACTTAATCACAGTGGGTTGGTTGTTAGTTGTTGGCTGTTGTTGTTGTTGTTGTTGTCGCTGTTGTTGTTGCTCGAGAAGGAGGGTTGTTGTCTGAGATTTTGGCATTTTGATGATCGTATCGCAACTGAAATCGCTTGTCAGCCTTTCTTAATGAGCAGAACATCGCCTCGTGGCGCTTTTTGTGTTGGTCACGTGCACTGATTGTTGCAACAACCGCCCCGAGTTGACTGGGTATACAAAGCGCAGCTGTCAAGTGGAATTAGGCAGACCATTCTTAGGTGGTTAAAATGGGTTTTCTGTATACTTTAACAATCAGTCAGTGTTTGATAGTGGGACCCAATCAAACCGTACCAAATCGCCTGAGCCAACGAAACAGCTTGCATCTGGTGTCCACTGCAATCGATTCCCAGCATTTAAAATATATATGCGACCACACACACACACACACACATAAGACTGGGTTGCCAACCCCCTGAGCGCCAAGCAACCCCCAGCTAGAATAAGAAAATGTACGTTGCCTGGCAACCAGCGCATTTTGGAGACTCTCTTTCTCTCTCTTTTTCTGAGAGAGACTCTTGTTTTCCCTTTCTCTCTCTGCGCAGCGCTCACTTTTTGAAGGCAGCCATTTTGAATTAATTTGCAGAAATTAATATATGCACCCCGCGCTCCAAACTGGGGTTTGTTCCAAGAGAGGAGGGGGGAGAGTGGAGGGGGCAATGCAACGCAGACGCTTTGTAGACTTTTCCGCAAAAGCAGCTCAAGTATCGATTTTCTTCACTTTTTGGGAAGCCACACAGTGTCTTGTGGCAAACAAAATGTGACGCCCACATTGGGGCAAACTGAAACCGTTGCCATAAATCTGCCGGCTGCTGACAGACTTTCATGGCTCTTTTCTATACAAAATACCTGTTCAAAATGTGTTAAGAGGGTATCATCAAGTTGTGTGGTAATTTACTCTTTAAAGTAACTAAATATTCTTGATCTGTTGTAAGCAGAGTCTATGTAGGAGCTAGAGAGATCTGAGTTGGTAGTTGGGGGTTGTAGTTATGTAATAAATATCATAAATGTCTTTGTTTCTGTCGGCAACTCAAAGAGGTACGAAGTTATCGATATAAATCGACGACTTCTTTTAGCGCACATAGATGGGACTCAATTTAAAATTTGAATATCTTTTAAATTTCTAAACACATTTGAATGCAATATTTTGGTATTTTGCTTTGGCTGTTTACAGGGTATCTCGTTGTCTGACAATTGCGATTAAATCAATTTTGCCTTTTCCGTTGCCGGTTGCCTCAACTGCTTTGATTTCTATGCAAATCGCAGTCAAATCATGGGAAAAAGGCCAACAACAAGAAACAAAAATCGTCGCTAAATTGCATTGTGGCATAGTCAGTTAGTTGCCAGTTATGGCAGCCGTTTTGCATATGTCAGAAGCGACGCTGTCTGTGGCGCCACCACCAGCGACGGGCCACGTGCAGCTGAAGTCGCTTATAGCTGCTGGGGCCAAAGGAGCGGCCAGCTTTCGGTGCACGATCGACGACCGCACGAAATACAACCAAGCCAAAGCTCCTGAAATTATCATGACCCCAGCGTGGCAACTGGGTCAGCATTTGTCCGGGTGACACAACACGAAAAACATTTGGGTGAACAAAAAAAAAATAGGGAATAAATGCACTTAAAAAAGAAAAGAGTGCTCATATTTTGCATTTCGAGGCATTTGTGACACGTGCAGCTGGGCAACAAGCACGCCTCTTACCTGTTTCCACGCTAATGAGACCCGAGCCCAGCGTTCCACTGGAGACCTCTATATTGCCACACAATGGTGCACAATGCGCTTGGCCACGTGGCCGCCTCCTTTTTTTGTTGTGTTTATTGTATTTCTAGGCGTGTGTCGCGGAGCAACCACCAAACGAGCTGAGCCAGCTCCTAATTGACGCACGTCCTCTTGCCACTGTTTGTGTCCTGGTCGTGTGTCGAGAACTTGACGCACGCATATGAAAATTTAATTGCAGCATTTGTTTGATTTGTATGTGAATACTTTCTGGCTGTGAACTGGGCCAGTTTAATTATGCTGCTGTCCCCTGGGAGGGGTTGGCTCTACTCAATTTACTAAATTAGTTTAGCTCTTTTGAATTGCTCACAAATTGGCAACAAAATGCAATACATTAACAACAAACAAGCTGCTGGGCGTGAGACAAACTGTTGGCAGCTTGGGAATGAGAACAAGATGAAAACCCCTGAAAAGGCAGTCAACTGTATAAATATATGTTTTTATATACATAATGATGAGCTCATTTACCTAATGGTAGGTTTAGCATGCGACTACATACTTCACTTAGCAGGGAATATATATCTCTAGTATCACAGCTATATCGATACATTCGAAGATCTTTTGAATTTATCTCTCCAACTATCCATGGAATCGAAGAAAGAATTTTATAGATGAGCTTTTTCTGGGGCTGTCATAAATAAAACATGCCCGTTGAGCACTTAAATTTGCCATTTGTAGCATATGTGACCTCTGAAAATTTCGCATTACTTCGATTGCAATTCAGGATTTGAGTGCCAGCAATCTCGGTGGCACAGCGACATGCAACGCACATAAAGCTGATTAATTGAAGTCATCATAAGTTGTGGCAGGCAGCCAAAGGAAACGGGCATCCGCAGTCGTAGCCGTAGTCGTCAGCAGCAGCATCTAAAACTTTACCAGATTGCAACACAACTTCACTTAAGATTGCAACAAATGTTGGCAGAAAGCAGCAGCAGCAGCAGCAACGACAGCAGCAGCAGCAACAGCAGCAGCAACGACAACAGTGGCATGCCACTGTATCTTTGCCGGGGTCTTGAGTTTTGAGTTCTAAGCTGGCCCCACCAGTTAGTCAGCCAGCCAGCTGAAAGCATGTGTCATGTGGCAGGCACAAACACACACAAACAGACACACACAGACATGCACAGAGAGGCACACATGGAGTGTGAGGCGCAATGATTAAGTGAACATTTAACGGCTGCTAATGAATGTGGTGCAGTTTGCATAGAAGTGCAATGTGGCTGCAATGTCACACGCGATGCCATTGATGCCACTGGGGGTCACAATAACGGAGGCGTCGCACATTCAACATTCAACAGCCAAAAGTCAAAAGCCAATCAAAAACACATCATGTGAACGCCGACGCAGGTCTCGCGATACTCTGCCACATCAGCAGCAGCATCAACTCGGCAATTGACTTGCCGGCAAATGCAGCCTGACTCGCCTACACTCAGCGAAAAATTTACTAAATGATTTAAAAAATTACTCTTAAATTCAAATCGACATATAAACACTAAAATAAACAACAAACCCAAAAGTATCTAATTTATTGCAATTTTTCAATGATGTTTGAAAGGTTTGTTTCTCTTAATTACTGAAAACTTAAGATAAAAACTTCTTTTTTTTTTATAAATTCTGGAGAGTGAATGTTTCTTAATATGCAACTTACAATTCAACTATAATTTTATCCTAATAAATATTTGACAGACTGGTTGAATAAGTCGGCTTGTAAATTGAATATTTCAAATTATACATTTTGGAAAACAACTTAAGTTTTTCGAATAACAACTCAATTTACGATCAATTATATATATCAATTAATCTATATAAAGAGTTCTCTATCTGTTAGATTACTATATTATTATATTACTTTATGAGAGATGTTTGTGTGCAATCCACTTACAAAAGGTATCCCTGGTTTCTCCTGAACAAATACACATTTCGCATCAATATTTTGCTGAGTGTAGAGTGCGTTAAGTGCCGTCGCGTCTGAATCCCACATGGTCTGCGTCTGAGTCCGCATCTGCGTCTGCATTTGGATACGTATTGCTGTATAGCTGTTGACTCGTCTGGAATGCAGATGTGTGCAGTCGGACAACGGACAGAGGAGAGCGGACTCAATGCTGACACCGCTGACATCGCAGCCCACTTGCTGCTCATATTTTCATATCATCAACAACAGCAACAGCAACAGCAACAACAACTGGATGTTGTCTGTCCCCTCTCAAAGAGATTCATACAACCCACTTCCTTGCCCGGGCTTCCTGGCTCTCTTCCTGCCCGGTTTTGCGTGCAGCTGCGAAATTTACCAGATTGTACAAATATTACTTCTTCACTTGAAGACTAATTAAATTTGAATTTTGCTTTTCTTTTGCATTTTGCATTTTGTTTTGCATTAAACGAGCTGAGCAGCTCAGCTGCAATTTGAGGGGGCAACAGCTGCAGGCAACAACAACATGGCAACAACAAAAAAAAAAGCGCAGAGGCGTTTTCACTTATAGCCAAGTTTAGGCTGGGGCTCCTGCTGTTACCCCTATCCTGTCCTGCTCTCTCATAGCTGGTGGTCTGCGCCGTCTAAATTTATGGCTTAATTTGGCGCTCTTGTTAATGCGTGTGTGGGCGTGGCAAGTGGCGACCTGCGGCAAGTGGCAGGCAGTTAGTTACTGGAGTGGGGGCGTTGCTGTCAAAATTCTGACATTTTAAGTGTGTTTTCCCAGACTGACGACTCTTGACTAAACAAATATTATCACTATGAAGGGCTGTCAAGAGTCAGAAGGATGTCTGCACGTCTGCCTAATTGCCAAAAGTAGCAAAGTAGCAAAGCAGTTCGTCAGATTGTTCAAATAGTGTATGTAAATTGTGAAAATTGTGAAAATTTATGTGATGTTTTTGCCGAAGAAGATGCAGGAGAAAGAAAGGTGTTTGTAGATATTTCTAGTCAAGATTTTAAACACTTGCGAGAGTTGAGTTATGCAACTTTATTTTTTATTATAAAGTGATTTTTAATTACTTTCTGGGAAAAACACAATTCCATTTTCCAATTTGTTGTCATTAATCAAAATCCATTTTTTAAAGTTGACTTATTATCAGTAAACATATTCCAAGCTGGTTTCTTTTACATTTTGCTCATTTAGAAATTGGTTATGCTAAGAGCATAAATCGTGAATAGATCTGGCTGTTAAATATTATATTTTTTTATAGCAATTTCAGCTTTAAGCTGCACAGCAGCTAATCAGTACGCAAAGCAAATACGAAGGCAAATCCTGAATGGTCTGCGGCTACATTGATAAGCAGGTAACCAAAGAACTGTCCGCACTTTAAATTAGCTGGTTTTATAAATAGAAACAATGTCTAGTCGAGAGCCAAAGAAAGTAGTCTCAGTGGGAGTGGTGTGCGTGTGTGTGAGTGTGTAAGTGTGTGTGTCTGTGTCTAAGCCACAAAATACACAATATACTTTTCTAATTGTCATGCGAGAGACAGCGCCGGATGTCAAAGTCGTCGTTGTTGTAGTTGTCGTTGTTGTCGTTGTTGTAATTGTTGTAGTTGTTGTTATTGTCGTCTATGTTGGCTGCCGGAGTTGTGCGTGCCTTGTAGCCAAATCCCCAATGTGGTCTGATCGGTGGCTTGTTAGCTTGTCGCTGCCTACAACAATGTCCAGAGGCTTCTCGTTGTTGTGTCTGGCGACTGAGTTTCGGTTTTGGGCCTGATTTGAATGCGCATTTGGTTTCGCTCACCATTTCGGTTGTATGTTGTGTGTGTGTGTGTGTGTTGTTGTTGTTGTGTGTATTGTGTTTTGTGGTCGTAAGTAAAGCTTGTTGTCCAATTTGATTGGCGGCTCATAAACAAATCGTCGCGCAATTACCGCCCCACAACAATGGAGACAACTGTGACAATATCAGAGGCGACAACCTTAACAATGACTCTAAAAATAGCTGACAGTTATAATTAGTGGCAGCAACAGGAAATTGCCCAGCCATATTCTTGAATTGGAGACGCCTAATTGATATTTAAGTTTAGCTTAGGTATGTTTAGCTATAGATTGATTAGAAAAACGACTACCTATATGGAATGGCAGACATGTTGCAAGTATAGAAAAGAGGTCAAATTTATGATGACAAGCGGACACGGCTAGATTGTTTTGTTTGCTGCTCAAGAATATAGAAACATGTACCTTGTGGGGGGTCCAAGCTGTCATTTCCCGCCTCTTGCAGACATTTGCGCAATATCAATATACCCTTTTGAGACAATCAAGTCCACTACGGGGTACAAAAAGGGCAAATCTACCCAGAAAAAGGCTAAAGTGTCAACGCTGCTGGAACTGGTGGGTGTGACCCACACAATGCGATGAGAGCTGTGTGATAAATTTGGCACGTTGTTTTCATGACATGACCAACTAGCATGATCCCCCCCACCCCTGCCCAGCCAGCTCCATCGACGGGCTCCTTTGACTGTTTGTGGTGTTGCTGTCGTGAAAGAAGGTGTAAAATTATGATTTAGTCGATGCCAAAATGAAGATAACAAAAACAGCATGCAGCACAGCAGCAGGCAGCAGACAGCAGTCGAGGTTGCTAACCTGGCAACGTTGCGTCGCCGTCGTCGTGTCGACGCCAGCAGCGAGCTCAGCAGCGTTGTCAGAGTACACAATGCAGGTGACAAATCTTGGTTGGCCAATTCAGAAAACAACAAACAACACAAACACCTGCAATGCCAATGCAATCCATTGCAACACCCAGATAAAGTGCACAGCAGCAACACAAACCCCACCACTGGCAATAATAACTAGCCAGACTTGACTGAAGTTTTAATACCCTGGCATTATTCAGATTTTTAGTTTAATGCCATAGCAAACATTTTGACTATTGGCTAATCCCCAAAATCGAACAAAAGCCGCTCCTTATCTACCAGCATCCATAAATCTGTCAAAGTTGGACTGATTTTTGTACTTGCTACAATTTTGATCGTGCTTTGAGCTGTATTTTGACTTGCCAACCAAGTTCAATTTCACAATCTGTATTAGAAAATTCCCGACCAAATGTTTGACTACTAAAGTGGCTATAAATCAACGGACTTTCAATTTCATTCAATTTGTCAAAACTAATTCATATCGAGCGCAATTCATTAATTGATAATTGTTGCTGCGATCGATCGATTCTACATTAAAAATGCATACAAATTTTTCAACAATTTAATTTCAATCTAGATTTTAGTCGATTTATTGTAATTGGCACAAAGCGTTTAGCATCTGATTGGTTGAGTGAAAGGTGCGACGAGGCTCAGGAATTATGAGCTGGCATTGCAATCGATGCTCGACGCAACAGCTGTCGATTTTTGGTAGTGGCCAACCAAAAAAATAATGGCAAATATCGGTCGAATGGCCGAATATAGAGAGAACGCCGCTGCTGCTCACAAATATGGTCAGATTGTGTTGCCAAAAATGCAACCGCCAAGCTGGCAACTTGGCAACTGTGCACCCAAAAGTGGTTGACCACTTTGGTCGTCGCTGTGTGTAGCATCCACAAAATATATATACAATATTGACGCACTTGTTGTCAACTGGGCGTGTTTTTTAAATGCACTTGCCATAAATACTGTTTGCTGTTTCTGTTGCTGTTGTGGTTGTTGCTGTTGTTGCCTTAACATGGCTGGCAACTTTGTTAAATGTCAGTTTTGTGTCAAAATGCATTTGGCTGCTAGAAAAAAAAATGAACGGCTGGTTAAAAAGTCGAGAACGGGGGCAGATCGCTCAAAGAGCTATCAAAATATTTTCGTTTGCCAGTTTTAGAATTAAAGAGCACCCAGTGCGACCATAAAATATGACACGTGGGTAATATCAAAAAGCCATAAACAAAGCTAAATTATTGGGCAACACTTGGAAAAATATAAAAAAAGAATTTGAAATAGAAAAGAGACGAGACTCGAAATAGATCGCAGACCATTTAACCCGTTGGCATCATTAGCAGCTCATCTGGCAACAGCTGAGGCTGACATGTGGGCAACTGCCATCCTTAACAGCAACTCCCACCTCCGCCTCCCTATCCCCCAACAGTGCTTCCCTCTTTTATTTTATTTTTTTCGTTGGGTTGACAGAAATAGCGTGATAATCGTGGCACGCTCTTTTGTCCCGGGGTCGTCGTGATTTCCACTTCCGATTTAACTGGAACTCTATCTCACTCTCACTCTCACTAAGCATGTGTATGGTTGTGCTTCCCCCTTTTCCCCTCTACTTAGTTATTTTCCGAAAAGGAAAAGAACATATTCCGCTCTTGTTGAAGCATGCGGCTGTCATGTGTGCCAAATGTGCAGCAGACGATCGAATAGCGTACCTTATGTTTGATTTCATAAATACAAATACAGCCAGCGATCGCAAACAAAATTGTATTCCATATATACTATTTACCATATACGATATATCTATATCTGTATATCTGCTCTCTGCTGCGATATTTTGCCCTGGTGCGCATTAACATGTAACAGATGCGCTCCACATTGTGGCCTACAGCTTCCGATGAGGATGATGAGGAGGATACGATGATGAGGGGCTGCTTTAGGCGGGCATTGTTTATGAACTGCATCCGCAGTCAATAAAACTTATACTTTTTGATACACTGCCGACCATCCATTCATATAAGCTTGTACAAAATAGATAGATGCGATGATCTGCAATGATATACAAACAACCTTTGATCAATTTCATTTGAGAGAAATGCTATTTAATGAGAATTTTTTTGTATTTTCCTTCTTGTTCTTAAACCAATTAATAATTAAATTACTCAAATAAACAAACAACTCTGCACACATATTTAAAAATCGATCAATAAATTGTTGATCGCCATTTATACAAAAGTATTTCTACAACTTTGATTTCGATTATCAACTTATAAATATAGTTTCTATAAATATAGTTTGTCGACTCTATTTCTAGTTAACCATGTCTTTAAGATTTTCCCGCTTTCCTCAAAAATCCCAGTAAGCATTTTAGTTTCTTAAAAATCAATTATGAGATTTCGGTGCATCCACACAAGACGCTTCTTCAAGATTTCGCTGCAACTCTCGAACCTAAAGCACTTTGGAAGTGCTTCTCTCAGGCATACAGATCCTTCGATCATACTGCTCGTCTCGAAGCTGGTACTCGGTTTGAGTGCATGCAAATCCAAGCATCACAAATCGCTTATTGCCCCAGCGCCAAAAAAGCAATCAAAGGCCGCGGACCCCGACCGGGCCAACACAGTCAGTGAGGGAGTAAATGAATGAATGAGTGAATGATGCGGAGCAGAACGAAACCAATATCCAAGACGCAACACAGGCAGGTAAAGCAAATAAGCCCGAATAAAAATAAGAAGAAAAAAATACATTCCATATTCGATTGGCTGAAAACCTTTCGAACTTTAACAGCGGATTCAAGCTTCAAAAATTGCGTGAAGCGGCGCATTATGGTTATTACTTGGATGTCGAATGCTCGAATGGTCGAGTTGCTGATGCCGATGCCGATGCCGAAGTCGACGTCGATGTCGATGTCGATGCCGGTGTTCGACATCGTGGCTTTTTGGGGGCAGGGGCCAACTCCATCTCTGGTTACGGACAGCGCTTTGTTTGCTCATCGCTCCCAGACCAAGACCTTTGAAGGCAGCGCCGAACTGCCCATCAGAGCCCAACAGAGCCCAACAGAGCCAACAGAGCCAACAGAGCCAACAGAGCTGACCTTGTTTAAACATCAAAAAACATATTATTGCCATGCCGACCGTCTTGCGTTTTACGTTTATCTTCATATACCCTAGCAGAGGGGTATTATCAGTTGATTGCTCAATGGATTATGCTCTAGTTTAAAACAATTGTCGAAAACTTCATCAAAAATCATACTTGAAACCAAAATATTAAGTTATATTAACTGTGTAGCAAGCTAAGTGTTTATTTCACAAATATTTTATCAGCATTGATTACATATGAAAAGATTCCATTCAAAGTCAAATTAGTTTACAGTCCAAGCATATCTAGCTTCCATGGTTTATTTGACAAGTCAATTAGGGTATCAAAGCATGAAGTATTTAAATTTCGCTCCTCAGTTTTGTAACTGTATCTTTGCTATTATAACTTCTTTAAATGCTTAAGAATAATCAAACTTTAAACTTTAGCGCTTTAACTGCTATTTACTACTTTCAATTTGAACACAGATTCGAACAAAAGTCAGATACACATCTTACTTCTTAGGGTATTAAAATATCGGCTATTCCCACTTGGCTCTTCTGCCTTGTAATTCTTTATTTTTTGGTTGGTTTTGTTGAAAAATTGCAAAAGTTAAAAACCATTTCATTGCATTTAGAGGGTTTCACTTGCCTCTCGGTTGTTGTGTGTGTTTTGTTTTGTTTCGTTTGGTTTTTTTTTTGCGCTCAATTCGATTTGTGGCTGTTTCTTTGGGATTTGCGGCAAGGCGGCTGTTGCATTGTGTAATTTATATGCGCCACAGCGGTGCAGCAGTGGTGCAGCGCTGACCAAATGAAGGCGTTGCGTGGTGCCCCCGACAACTACGTGACCTCCAATTTTAGCTCTCGGTTTCAGTTTCGGTTTCATGTGCCTAAAGTGCACATGTTGCGACTGCTGCGACTGCAGCGACTTGCCTCGACTGTTCGTGTGGTCGGCTTTGATGCGTGCCGCCGCCTTCTTTCAAGACGCAGAAAACCACACGCACCACTCAAACACACACACACACACTGAGTCACTTGCACATGCGCATAGTTAATGTAACACCCAAAACTTATTCGTATGCTAATTTCGCTTAGCGTTAAGAAAATATGACCATGCTGGCAGTCAAGACTTTTGTCGGTCGCACTTGTTGGCACCGTTGAGTTGTGGCTTTTTTTGTTCGTTTGTTGGAGCCGGCGACAAATATCCAATTAAAATTGTTCAACGTTGCGACAATATATGGACGGGCAGAGCCTGTGGATTGGGTGTGAGGGCACCGCCCAGTTAAGCAAATTGCACTCATATGGCGAAAGGGGTTATGGGAAAACTTTGGCTGGGAATGCCTAAAACCAATTTGTCACAATTAATTCAAGCTAAATATTAAAAAAGTATAAAATCGAATTAGACAGGGTTTCGCTAGAGTTTGTCTAAGAAATTCTTTGTCTTTATATTGTATAATAATTATTGTTGTTTAAAATTTAAATCTAGTTCCAAACAATGATCGAAAAGCCTTTGCTTTTTAAAATCGTCATTGCATATTTTCTATTGTATCGTTTGAAAACCCAAATTATTCCCTGTTAAACGTTAGTTTCCCAACACCCTTCACTCTCCCATTCAAAAACTCTTTTATAACAGAAAGTCCATAAATATGTCTTAAAAATTAATGGTAACAAATTATAAAATATGAAATTACAAAAGTATTTTTGAAGCCTTTGGCTGCCAGCTAATTAAGTGTGGAATGTTACAGCAATCAGCTGGGCTATATACAAAAAAAAAAAACAAAAAAAAACAAATGAAAAACCCCCCAACCACAGCAGCACCCCCACCACCAGCCGGCTTCAGTCATTTGGTGGTCTCCATAGACTGGTCTGAGGCTGACCTGTTCATGTTGGCTTGTTGGCTATCGAGTCTATCGAGTCTATCAACGCGTTTGTGCGTTGGACTCCAAGTCCACAAACCACAACATACAAAATATAAAATACAAAATACAAAATACATATGTACAGCGATCTGCGGGGTGATTATCGTGGTCATTGTTACAGCCGCTTTAATGGGATCTCATGTTGATTGATTGTGCACACCTGTGAGCTCTGTGAGCTCTGTGAGCTGTTCGAGCTGATGTCGATTTAGGTTTGCTATGGTTTTTTTTTTTTTTTTGAGTGTCGGGATTTGGTTTTTCGTGTGTTTCGTTGTTGCGTCTTTTGTTTTATTGTCTCTGATCCGCAGTTGCTGATGGATTGTTTTCGCTTTGAACTTCAAGCCAAAATGCCGGGGTGAAAGCTGAGCTTTCATTTTGAGCCATTGTTTGCTGTGCCTTGTTTTTGTTTATTTTTTATTTTTTTATTTTATGTTATGCAATTGTGAGACAATTATTTGGCAAATGAAATAAACCCAAAAAGAAAAATGGAAACATTTGTTGCTTTAGATTTTGTGCCGCTTCGCTGACATTTTGATGGACAGTTGCTGTTGTTGTTGCTGCTGCCGCCGGACATGTTGGCGCTGCTTGGGTGGCTCCAAGCACTGCCCCCGCATGTGTGGCAAGCGACTGTGGCTTCGGCTTCGGCTTTGGCTTTGGCTTTGGCTATTGTCTTGTTTCGCTGCCCGCTTGCAATTTGTATGAATTTCAAATTGTTTCTTTTTATAGGCTACGCTTCTGCATCGCTGTTTTTGTACCCATTAAAAGGTGCTGCGTAAAAGGGTTTCTCGAATTTATGCTAATGTAAAAGTCCTCGAGTTTAAAAATTAAATTATCCTCATCTGTTACTTTGTCAAATTGAACTGATTAATAAATCTCAGTTTTAAATTTCTGTTAATTAAATTAAATTGTTTTGCTCACAGAAGTTAAAAATTTAAGCTTCTGCTTAAAGTGTGGCAAAGAAATAACTATAATTGGCTACAGGGTATCTCTCAGCTGTACACGCTCGAGTACACCGCACTTATTCGCATTTTTGTTTTATTACTGTTTGCTATTCATCAGCATTGAAAGCAGCAGAAGCAACCAAGCCAAGCCACGCCAAGCCGAGCCGAGCCGAGCAGCAGCTCCAACAACAGCAGCAACGGCAACGGCAACGGCAGCAGCAGCGCTTGAATGAATAATTTCCGCAGTTGGTCGTCATCATCAACATCGTCTACAAAGATTCTGCTGTGTAGTTGTTGCTATTGTTATTGTTGTTACTGTTGCTGCTGCTGTTGTTGCTGTGACTGCCACTGCGACTGTTTAACGTTTGGGTTCTCTGCGCCAAATGAAAATGAACACGTGCGTCCGGTTGCTGCCTCAGCTGCTTGTACACACACACACACACACGCACACATATCTATCTATATACATATAAATACACTTTATATGTATATGTGTAGCATATGCCGCATGCATGTGTCCATCAAAGCACAACAAAAGCAGCAACAACAACAAGCAGAAGGCTGCACGCCCCAAAAGCAGCCGCCAACGAACAAATTTCACTTTATTGATGAGCGCTGCACTTGAATTTGTCGCTGTGTGGGGAGTGAGCTGAGTGATCACATTCTCACACACACACACACACACACACACAGACACACGCACACATGACAAACCATTTGCAACGCTTCGCCGCACAACGAGGCGTATGAGCGATTTGCAATAAACAACAGCTGCCCAACTGTTGCCCCGCTCGCTGTTGTTGTTGCTGTTGATGTTTGCCTTGTGCGCGTTGTCTTTTTTTTTTTTTTTTTGCGCCCGACAGTGAAACGTGCCCCTCAGGGTTGGGGGAAACGTTGCTTGGGAGCCTCCTCGCTGGAGTGACGCATCAGCCCAACCAAAAGGAGTGTGAGCAAAGACTGGAAGTAAAAAACAACAACGCCAAAATTAAAAAAAAAAGACAGTCTCAAAATTCAGACAGTCAACCGAAGTACAGCTGTACTTTGCTGATCTTACAAATATTATTGAAATGTACACAAAAATGATAAAATAATCTATCAGCTGCTTTTATGTATTGCTTTGAAACTTGTCGCATTTCATAGCGAATCGAACAAGCGGCCAATTCACACTTAAAAAAAGCACACACAACACTAATCGAAGATTCGCAATCCGCAAAAGGGGGGTTTACTGAACTTGGCAACAGTTTTGTTGCAGTTTGTTCTCAAGTTTCCTGTGCCAAATAGGTTAAGTTCCAGTGCCTCAGAGATCAAAGCCCAACAACACACCATACATGCATATATATATACATATGTCAGTCTGTCTGTCTGTCTGTCTGTCTGTATGTAGAGTGATTTTCATTGCTCTTTCAGTTTTGTTGTGGCAGCAGTCAACCAACTGTGCAATTTCAACTTGATAAACTCCAACAACAACAACAACGCGATTCATTCATTGTTTGTGCACAACAACAACTGCAACAAAAAGAAAAAAAACAGAAAAAAAAGAAAAAAGCAACAACGCACTTGGCCGGCTGTGTCTGAGTTTCAACAGCTGTAGGAAGTTGCTTTATATCGCACATTATATGATTTCGCTCTGTGTGTGTGTATATTTATATATATATATATATATATATATATCTGTGTATATCAGACCCAATTGCTCCACTGCGCCGACGCTGCCCAACGAAGCTTGGCTCAAGCGAATCGACCCCGGGGAGTCAACCTTCAAAATGCTGTGGATAAAAGATTGCAAGCCAGACATAAACCAAATGCAGGCAGAAAGTTATTCTTGAAGAATTTCATGTTTGATTAGCTTGTTAGCTTAAGAGTTATAGTTGTTGATGGAAAACAAGAGAGAATCAATCAAGAAACTGTAAATTTTTATAGATTGATAAGAGTACTAAACTTTGAGATATTTTATACCCAACATAAAGATTTATTTATGTATTTTAATTGATATTTCTAGCGTTCAAGCACAGCTCTAAAACATAATGAAATAATTCCACATTCAATATTTATAGAACTCGAACTTAAAACCCAATCAATTTGGCTCAAGTGCTTATTTAGAACTTTCTGTTAGTTTTCGACTTCAGCCACATTGTTTTATACTACTCCAAATACTGCATATGCCTCATGTGTTCTTTAACCCTTCAACGACAGCCTGAGCGGATTGTCTTCCTTTAGGCTGACCCTACTTTCTAATACTTATTAATGCACTCGCCCAAATACTGTCACCCATTTTTGAAATGTGCTCTTAAGCAATGTTAATGATCTTTGACTTTGGTCACTCCCCTCAGTCGCTGAAAAAATACTGCCCCAATCTTGCCCAATATTTTTGTGTGTATATCGATCGATTTGAAATAAAACTGGCTGCACATGTTGCTCAGCTGTTTGCAATTACGGTTGAGTGGTAAAAAAACAACAAAACGAAAAAGAAAACCAAATTGCCGGGCCAAAGAGATCTGAAAATCAAAAGGCGTTCAATGCACAATTGCGTAAGAACTGAAATTAAAATGGGCTGACAGCCAGCAGGATGGGGAGGGGATGGGAGGGAAACTGCTGCTGCGGCAACAAATGTGTTTCAGGTGCAGATGATCAGCAGCTGCCCAGATTGCCGGAACTAAGCGACTTCCGCTCGAACCGAGAACCCCCTTTGCTTTGTGGGAAAGACGAAAAAAGAGGCGGCAGCAAAAGCGCCAACTGCATTGACAAACAACACGTGTGATTATTGAGTGTGTGTGTGTGTGTGTGTGTGTATGTGTGTTATATATGCTGTGAGGCAGGCAATGGCAATCAATGTAATGTTTATGCCGACGTTCGCCAGCTTGCCGGCTGCTCATCGCCTTAGCCCCACCCGTTCCCCCGCCTCAGCAACACTTTACCTCACGAGAGTCAGCCGCAAATTGCTTTCAATTATGTTGCACGCTGCTCCCGTTTTTATGGCTCGTTGCTGACGTGTCTCCACAGTTCGTTGTTGTTGTTGTTGTTGCTGCGGCATGTTCGTGTTGATGATCTGCTGTGCGACTGATCAACGTATTTATCTGGCAACTTGCAACTGCAACTACAATTGCGGCTGTAACTGCAACTGCGTTCTCGACATCTACCAAGTGTTGCAGCTCTTTGTTTTTATGTTTTCGTGTATACCCTGTAATATTCATAAAGAAGGATGCCTTGTAGCTGTGCAAATGTAAGACAAATAACATCATAAATTATATACGTTCCTGATCAACATCAAGAGGCGAGAAGATCTAGCCTGCTCTCAGCATTTGTCGCAGCCAAAGAGGAATCGTTAAGTTCACTATTTGTAAATATTTTCCTAAAGTATTTTATAGTCTCTCAATCTCTTTGTTAGAATATATTTAGTTGTTCTGCCGTGTTTTTATGGCTTTGATTTTAATCGTCGACTTCAGCATTAAAATGCTTCATTTTGCCCGCCGCCCAAGAACCGCAGCAAATTGCTTGCGGAAGTGCCCCACGCCCACAAAAGTGGATGTTTCTAAAGAGGCTGAAATAAACGGAGGACGAAGGAAAGACTGCGAATTGAGTTACTCTACTCAACGCATCATCGTCATCATCAAGTCAGCTTCAGCTTCAGCTTCAGCTGCGTGCAAATTTGTGCTCTTCAAAACAAAGTAAACTGAAAAGTAAATTATGTCAAACCTGTTGAGTGAAAAGCAGCAGGAGCTGAGGTAGAAGGAGGGCAAGATCAAATCAGAAGACTGATCTCCATCTGCTATCTGAGAGCATCTGAATCAGGCATCAGACATCAGACATCGAGGAATTGAGTAATTTGTTCGAAAGACAATTAGATGCAACAGATTGTTGACTAAATGACTGAAACGTTTACTGTTTGCAGTTTGATGTTTTGTCGTTGTGTTCGTTTCAAAGATCGCATGAGGACGAATTCCAAATTGGCAACAGTTGCTGACAACCTGGGCGAATTCAAATAAGTTTCGTGGCTGATTATCAGAGAGAAGAAACAAACAAAGGAGAGGAAGCCTTTCTCGCATTTCATAATTTTGCAGGCAATTATGTAAAGATTGCGAGACAAAACAAACAAACCTTGGGCCAAGTTAATGACACTGAATGGGGCCAGCGCAGCGCAGAAGCGAACCAAAGCCAGGCATGCGATAAATACATATGTATTTATATATATATATATGTATTTCAGGTGAATAAGTACATTAACTGGCCGAGAGAGATTGCTGACAGCAAAACTTCAGCCGGGAATTGGATGTAGACGCCCAGTGTCATTCTTATTCCTCCCCTCTCCCTGGCTGTCTAACTCTTTCTCCCACTCTGTGGGCCAAGCATCTGCAATTTGCGGTTGCAAAAAGTCTTCTTCTGGTTGTTGGTAAGAACCTACAGCTGGTCTACATGAGCTGTCTCGCATGTCTGAAGCAAAATGAGACTCGAGTGTTTGGCGCGATCTTCATGACATTTACTGCTCATCATCGCTGATCTTTAGTTTCCACTGAAATTTGACATTTTCTTAATCGTTTTCTCTAATCGAATCATTATCCTTATAATTGAACATTTTAAGCCATGTTATTATTTTTAATGTCACTGTCACTAATAATTCCTAATGAATTTTTAAATTATTTTTAATATTCTGTTTTCACAAAAGTCTAACTCAACCGGCTCAAGGATATTAAGAAACTGTAGAAAAGAACTCCTGTTCTTTAACCCAAAACATTAACAGAGTAGCGTATATATATAAATACATAAATATATATATATATATGCTACCACGTACACATCGAAATCACGGCTTTATAATTGGTTTGTCAGGTGCAGATTAAGCGGCTCACAGCTGTGCCTCAGTTGCACGAATGCCTTGAAAATCAACGTCCAAAGCTGCTAAGTGAATTAAAATAATACTTCTCCGAGTAGTCGCGCCTACTGCAGGCTGCTGCTACCGCTGCTTGATGCCTGATGATGATGAAAATGATGGTGATGATGATGGTGAAATGGACCCAGACCCAGACCCTGACTTTAGCTGTCTGGCTGACCGCGCTGGCAAAGCTGATGATTCTATTTATTACATGGTCCGCAATTTGCAATTCCTTTTTTTGTGTGTTGCGTTTTAATTATTTGTGGCTTGCCGTTAGTTTTAATAAAGTTGCTAACTGTGAAACGACGTGACTGGAAAATGTGGCCGGAAAATGAGCATTTAATTTACAGCGAAAGTGTCTACATCCACAACTACAAGTTAGCCAGCCAACGCCGTGTCCACGTTCCATTACCAGCCACAGCACCAACTCTAAGTCCATGTCAGGCTCCAGACATCTATCTGATTAAAATCTCAGCGCGAATTCGCAGAAAATTCTTACACGCGAGCCCGAAGAGAGGACAGCTGAAAAGTTGCTGCGTTAACACCCATTTCCATTCGAGTCGCCTCCAAGTCACAAGCGCGTTTCATGCGAATTTTTTATCACGCGAGGCATTTTTGTGTGATAAGCATCTGTGTGCAGCATGCAGCCAAGTTGAACGCTGATTCTCAGATGCACAGATCGGTGATTGCAGGGAGCTGATAATATAGACGACGCCCCACATAGCCACATAACCACACGCCACAAAAGCCCAGGCAGGACATCCGAGGCAGTTGGTGTTTTTATCAGCAACTGCACTCAAAGAAAAACTAACCCTAGAACTACTGAAGAATACATTTGAAATGCTCAATCGAAATTGTTGGATATTTCAATCTCAAAGTATGAATATTTAAGAGATTCAGCTATAATTTTTTCTTGGAAGTTTACTTTCTCGAAAATGTTGTTGTATTGCATTGATTTTTTTCCGTGTAATCATCTACTACGACGAAGTTGCTTTTTCTGAACGCATTCCAAATCGCAATGGGAAACAGCTTCCAGGCGCAAGACAAACAAAAAGTGGGCGTCATATGGTAGGGCAGGCAGCATGCAACAAGTGGCAAGTGTTATGCGCCAAGCGTTGATTGTTCTTATCTCTGGCGCGATCGCAGCCAAGCTGCTGTAACTGCTGCTGCTGCTGCAGCTGCAACAAGTGGCGTGAATTGCATGCGTAGATGCAGCCTAGATACACTGTTGCTGCTGTTCTTGTTGTTGCACGCTTGCGTGTTGCCTCACGTTCGCTAAAAAAAAAACAAAAAGAAGACAGAATAAAATAAACAGAGCAAACAAGTGATGAATGTCCGTGTTATGCGATCTAATGATCTAGAAATGAAGTTAATAAATCGTTTAAGATGGCCAGATGGCTCAACGCCAGGCTGGGCAGACGAATCCCCTCTTGCCCCTCCATTCTTCCTCTTTGTATCACCCGCTGTAAAGTAGAACACTTTGCGGATGCTGGATGATGGCCTGTTTGTCGATCGCGACCACCGGGCCAAGTCAGCAGCAGAATGCACGCAATTTGCATAACTACACTGTGCTTATAACTCCGTACATAACAAATTACAACAATTTGGTTTCGCTCACATACCAATAGAGACGAGCGATTGGAGATAGGAGAGAGAAGCGAACACGAGACGTTTAGCAAATGCCATAACGGTAAAGAGTGGCTCGTAAACAAGGCCAAGAACAAGCCAACAACAACCATGTCACTAACAAGAACACAAGCAGATTACAAACCACTTTGGATGTTTGTATTTTTATTTATGCTCTATTTGTATTTATATATTATTATGGTCATATAAGGCTTAAATTACAGTGCGGCTTTTAAGCTACTATAAACTACCTTAGGCATTTCTTTATATAGATTTCCGCGATACTTTTTATGTTGCATTTTATACGATTATTTATTTAATTGAATGGCGCTTAGCAGTCTTAGATATAAATACATATTCATTTGCATATATTCTAACGAAAATTAAAAGGTGAATTGTGTTTAACTGCGATTAATGTTTAATTGGGTGTATTACACAATTATACATGGTTTAATGGTTACATGAAAGCACTGCATACTCTTGGGGCGAATTGCATTGTTTCCGTTCTAGAAAGTTAACTAGATACAAAGCATACTTCTAGGCCGCAAATACAAATACAGCCGTAACACATTTTGAGACATCTGAATTGTGCTGCCTACTTCTAGGAGCGTCGAGACGAGGATCTAATCCGCACACATCCTCACAGATTATGAAAGGATTATCGGGTCATCTATGAATCCTAAATCCTAAATACAGTTTCATATAAATGTAAATTTTATTAAAACATGCTCTTAGTGTGCTTCATATTTTTATTTTGTTTGTATCATGCTTAAATTACAGTGTGGCTATGAAATAAGCTGCACAAATATTTCAATTTGTGCAGCAATTAAATCTAATATAAATAGGCAGTCATTTAGTGGTTGTGTATGTTGTTGTGTATTATTAATGGCTAAGTAGTATTACCAACTACATATTTAAACTGCAATAGACAGAGAAACAATACGTTAGCATATATTAAATAATGTCGAATCAAGTTTTAATATTTACCTAGTATTTAAAATATTTAAGACAGAAACCCAAAGGACTCCCAAAAGCGCAAGACCTGTAAAATATAGAAAACAAAATCTGCATTAAAATTGGGTAGGTCCTGTTCTAGATACAAAATTCTTTCAATTATTGAGCTCAGTGAATCGAATTTTATTCAAAATTTTTCATTAGTCTAACATATGATAATTCATCATTGTACAATATAAAATGATTTTATGTTCTTTAAACCAATTCTTACCTTTTAAGCTCTTCAAATGGGTTCTGCCACTTGAGAGATCCGCATTCCTGGGTAAAGGATACGACTGCAAGTTTAAAAAAAAACCTTAGTTATACTGTTTAACTACATTTAAACTAAAGTTAATTTAAACAAAATTTCAGCGATAATAAATTTACACTAATCAAGGCATTTCATAGGTGTCCCAAGGTAAAAACTTAGCTCATCATTACGTCAAATATATATAATTAAAATTTAGCACTACTCACCTAATAGACGAATATATAGAATTATGTGCTCTTGCTTCTTGTGTAACCACGTATAAACTGCAAATAAAATAAAAGTTATTAAGAAAGAATAACTAAAATAAAACAAGCAAATTTAGGTCTTCAATGTTTGTCAGTTGTTTAAATTTACACTAATCAAGGCATATTTCATAGGTGTCCCAAGGTAATACATATATATCATCACAGAAAGCAATTCCCAACCCAGGTAATACTCCAGCCTTGCTGGCTTACCTATTTAGAACGCATATCGGGTGCGAATGTCCTCCAGTTTCTTGCAGATCTGATTCGGAGTGCGGAACATATCGCCCGCAATGCTCTTCTGTTTGGATGCATCAACCGATAAATATTGTTCACACAGATCACCATCGAGGACATTTTTCACGGGGTAGTAGGAGCTGCGGTAGCTGAGATGATCCCGACCACACAACGGCGGATTCTCGTTGCGCATATGCATCTCCAGATGCTGGAAAAAGTCATAGTCCTCGCGACTGGTGAACGGCACAAAGGCGCCAACGGTGCCACTCAGCGTGGAATAGATTAGTGCCTCTGAGCCACCAGGAATGAGGGTGGCCTTTTGCAGCGACATGATTATTTCGCCCACATGGAACGAGCAGATGTTCTCCGACTTCTGTGAGGCGCCCGACAACAGGCCACGATCCCACAGCGACTTGGTGCCAGTTGGATCCTCGTCCACATCGTCGGTGACCGAATGCGGCAGTCGTTGAATGCTCAGGTTGCCAAACTTGTCCGCAATGGCAATCGTATCGTAATCCAAGAGCGTTGTCGCAGTCACCCAACGGGGATGCGTGTCATCCGCGAATATTATGAGCTGATTCTCGGCGCGACGATAGCGTATGAAGAAGACAGACTCCTGCACATCGGAGACGTAGACACGATGACCCATCGCCTGGATGTTGACAATCTGGTAGGGAATGTGTTTGTTCTCACACTTGCGCAGCATCTTTTTCTTGCCCAGATCATAGATGCGCAGCATGCGGCCACAGCCAGCCAGCAAGCGTCCCTGGAAGCCACACAAGGCGCCAGGTATCTCCTCAATCTCCGTGCGATGTAGAAACTCCAGAGCCGAGCAGGTCGGATCAATCTTATAAACATCAATACAACCGCCTTGTGAGATGCGTGGATTCAGCTGTAGATCCTTGGCAATGCCCACGGCCAGGTAGTAGCGTCCATCGGCCGCAATTGAGAACTTCAGCATCGCCATAGCCATGATGGCCTCGTTCTGTGCCAGCGGCACACTGAACATCGTCTGGCCATGCATGGCGTCCAGGCAACGGATCTGCGAAGCCCACAGACCGAGTCCCGCCTTGGGAGCGGAGAACATATCTTCGGGCAGCACTTCATTGATGAACGCGTTCGCCATCTCTCTGGCCAATTCACGCTCCTCGTCGCCGGCTGCGCTGCGCATCTCTTCGGCCATTTGCTCCTTACGCTCGTTCTTGGTCTCCTCGGTGTAGGCATTGTGATCTGTCTCTGCAATTAGCATGCGTCCCGTATCCGGATGGATGACAAATGCGCGTGGCGTAAACTGCAGTGGAAATGCCACTTGATTGAAGACTGCGCCCAGCTTCTCCAGCGCCAGGATGCGCAGCGTGTTCGTTGATATGGCCACAATGCCCTCGCTACACTGCTCGCTGGAGAAGCCCGAGGCGTACTCCAGTGTCTCATATGACAGTGGGGTTAAATGGAAACGATTCTGATGGTAATACGACAGCCAAGTGCGACTGGACATGGCCAAGACGGCTTCGGAGCCCTGCATCTTAATGCGGAACAGCTTCACTGGTCGCGAGCCCAAATATCTGGTGCGCGTATCGGCCAAATCTCCAGAAACGGGATCCAGCACAGTGCGCAACAATACACCGTTGCTCAAGCCAATGTTCAGATATATTGTGCCCTTATTACTGCCACTACGTTGGGCAGGCACATCTTCATCCGCACCGCTTGCGTTTGTGGTGCTCTCCGTGTGCCCCATCTCGACCAGACACAGCGACTCAGCTGGCGAGGGCAGCGCCTGCATGGAGCAAGGCGATAAACAGTTGTTCGGATCCAATGAGAGTATGCGCACAGTGTTGTCAGCGAGGCCAACAGCCAAAAACCAAGAACGCTGCTCGCCCTCAGGCACTGTGCCCAGAGCCATGCACATGATCTCTGCCGGCATCTCCGAGCGTTCTGTGTACTCGTTCAGCTCACCAGTCTGCGGAGAGAAGGAGGATTAGTAATCAGCTCAGCAGGCTTAAGAGACACAAAAGTCATTGTCTAATTAAAGCTCAGCACTGCAGGACACAAAGTGTCTCAACATGATTGTTCTTTTTCGTGTTTTTGTCATCAGCGCAATGTGGTGCGGAAAAAGGAAAACTAAGCACAGAAAACATGATCAGCAACTATAGTAAATACAGTCTCAAGTAGCAACTGTACTTAGATTTCCTTAATCGAATCGATAAATCAAATATATGCTTACCGGATCCATTTCAAAGTATACCAATTCGCGACCGGAGAGTGTAATAACCACCTGGCGTTGATTAACGGCGCATTTGGTAATGGACTTTTTGCCGGGCGCTTTCCACTCGTTCACACGCTTATCGGAGCGTATGTGACGAATGCCGTCGGGGTAGACTTGCACCAGAGCATCGTCACCGAGAGCAGCACAACACAATGTTGGCGTTGTGCCCAGAAATCCGCTGTCCGTCACTTCTTCGACGGTCTCACCAATGCTGAGAACGAGCGTGGCATTCACGAAGGATACGATAATATAGGCATCAAACTCGTCTAGAAGTAAGGAGCACAACACAAGCAATTTTGCCATCAATAAAAAAATGCTTGAAAGCAACAAAATTGTAAAGTCAATTTGACGACATTGAATAATCAGTTTATCAATTGTAATCAATGAATATTCAGGTGAAACACGGTTGATAAATATCGCATCATGTTCAATGTCTGAAGAGGTCTTAAGCTTAAATATAATTCAATAAAGGTTTTTGCACCAATTTGTTGTAGTATCTGTTGACTTAAGAGCTGCAATAATGTTGCCTTACCTATCGCTTCACAAAAGACAAATATAAATTATAAGTATTACAGACGAGAGGAGTATTGGATAACTCTCGCAATTTTATATCTGTTCGATAGTCACACTCAACAAACAGTTGTTGACGTCTGTGTTTAAGCGCCTGAAATAAGAGAGAACTGGTGGTTGATAACTTGTGGCTTTTGGGATCGTGTTTATATATAGTTTATACAGACTAGGATTATTGGCCTTTTAATGCCAAACGCATTTTATATGAAGGGTTTCCATCTCTTTTTTTTTTTGTTTTTTAGGATAGTTTGCCATAATGAATGAATGCTTTCATGTTTTGAGGATCTTAAGATCGACAGAAATATCGAAATCAACAATCCTAGTACAGTCTATATTTATTTATATAGAGCAATTAATCATAAATTGTTTATCATGGGTATCGTGTTCTGTATCATCAATGCACCAGTTGAATTATTAGAAACATTTCACAGCTATCAAACTTAAGATTCTAAACTTAGTTCTGGTAAATAAGCAGATGGATAAAAAGTCTTTTGTTGGACTCACCATCAATGCGTTTCTTGACAGTCCACACGGCATTTGGATTACCGGGTAGCTCCGAGACAGCCATCTCGGATACCTCGAGACCGTGACGCAAAACGCGCAAAGTCGAGCGTGGTCCACGCCCGCAGAGCACATACAGCTGCGGTGTATCTTCGTTGGCCAGATCAGCCACCTGTGAGGTGATGATTGGCGCAAACGAGGGTAACTCGTCGACCAGAACGAGATTCTTCAATGCACGTGGAGCGAAGAAGAAAGTTTCACCCTCCTCCAATGGCATGGCAGAGCTGAATTCAGGCTCATCATCGTCATCACCCAAATGTGCAATCTGATACAGATAACTACGGAGAGACAGCTAGCAAGTTAGCTAAGCTTAAAATCACATAAATCGATCAAGTTTACTTACTGGTTGCCAAATTCACTGGCCACAAACAGGAAACCCGTCTTCAACACACACATTGCCGTTGCTGGCGGCACCGTGTCAAAGTACTTTAGCTTGATCTCGGACACCACATCGTCGTCTGTCTCAAGGGTGATTTTGAAGATGTCGCCCTGCTCGGTTTGCAGCAAAAAGAAATACATGCTCTTGGTACGATGTGTGGCCGAGCATATAAAGATCATGCCACGTTCCGGATCATCAAGATCATTACGACGACGCGGAATGGGACAGCGAATGTCATGCTGATCGCCCAGATTTTTATAGGTCAGATAATTCTCCGAGCAGATGAGCACACCCGAGGGTCCGTCATTGCCGCCGGGCACAGAGACCAAAAAATTGGCATGTTCCTCCAGTGGTTCAGAGTATTTCCGCACCACATGATTCAAGCCTAAGTCCAGCTCGTAAAATGTCAGCGTTTGTTGTGTGCGCTGTGCGGCATCACCTGCAAATTAAGAAATAGGAGTTATTGTAATGCACAGATATAAGAAATATAATATAGAAGATTAAACTGAAAGTTGAAGAATGTGGGCCACAAATCAGTGAAGTGCTGCTAGGTTAGTTACAGCAACACCAATGGTTCAGTGGTCACATTTATCTAGCGCTAAGTACAAACAGTGTCCATGGATTGAATGGCCACAGAAACTGGAATTAAAGCGCCAAGGGAAAAATATAGATCACTTTGGATTTATCTATGTTACCTGATGGATCCAAGTCGGCCTCCTCGTAGTCGATTTCCAGACACGCAAACATGGGATTATCAAAGCCAACATCCACGCCAACCATGTGATAAGTAAGCGTGTTGGATTTGTGTGCCTCCAGGGGCGAGGATATGGTCAGGCGCGCCTGTGTGTCACGATTCATGATATAGGCCAGCTTTTGTTTCTCAACGGCACCAATCATCACGGCACGCCCCTTGGGATCGATGGCGAAGTATTGGCCCGGCACAATGCGACGACAGCCCGACTTGCCAAATGTCTCCTGATGCACTTTCTCCAGCGAATTCTTGCTGGGAATGTACTCCAGAATGACAATGCGACCAGAATCAGAGCCAATCACAATGTAATCTATGAGAAAAATTATTGAAAAACTTATTAAATACAAGTTATGGTTATTTTAAAAAATAATAATATTTTGAGGTTAGATTTTTTGTAACTCGAAGTTTCAGTTCACCATACCATTTAAATGGGGTTATGGCAAATGCGACGCCAAGTTTAATTCATATCGCATCTAGACACATTCAAAAAGGTCAAACTGAGACAACCACAACAAGGAGTGGCCTCAATTAGGTTTTGTGCGTCGAATAAAAAAATATTGTTTTACAAAATAAGAAACTAACCTTTTGTGCCGCCAGTTAAGCGAAAGGCCATCAACGCTCGAATGCAGCCAAATATTTCCGTTGACATCAGCGTGTGGACTTTGCCGGTGTTGGGATCGGGTCGCAGCAACTCCAGCGATTTGCCACGTGACAAAAGCACCTCCTGCTGCTTGCCGCCCGAGAAGTTGCCGTGCACAGCGTGCGTGACGCCGGTGCCCTTTTGGAGCGTCAAATTATACAAGTACATTTTTGAAGCTGTGCTATTTCAGGTCGAAATTATTGCACTGCTGAAAAAAATTTTGAGGTTAGAAACGTTGTGTGTAGACGTATTGTGAATATAAATTTCGGTAAATAGCTATTTAAACGGGTTTGTACTACTTTGAAAACCATGGCCACAGTAAGGAAAAGTCGTGTCGCCTAACGATGCTAGTAAGCAGCATTTAAATTTTTAATTTTGCACTCTTCAATTGCGACCAAATCGCAGACATTTCTGCTTTCTGGAGATACTTTGTGCGCGTTAATTACTAAAATATTAACCAATTTAGTTAGTTATGGGCTTAGACTATTACCTTTTGCTATTTTATTGAATGAATTTACACATTTTAATTATGATGCGCTTGGATTTAAGTTTTTCACAATCACTCCAATGGCGTTACTTTCTAGAGCGGCCGATTGGCTTGACCAGTGAAGAAAAAGTGGATGGTGGAAAACGCGGTTGGCCTTTGACAGCATTCATGCAGAAGCACAGAGTTGCTTGCGCTTCGATAACGATATATCGATATTTTTAGATTGGTAGCCCTGAACGAACAGCTGTCAGACGACAATAATATTGTAATACAATATATTTTACCTTAGTAGTCCAGCAGGTGGCCATTGAGATGGAGGCAAGTTTATATGAGGATGCAAATGATAAAATTAGACTGGGAGAAGAGCTGAAAAAAGCGCTGGTCGAGTTCGAGGACATTCCTGGTGTTGCCAAAGTGCAACGAAAAATACAACAGGAATTGAAATTCTTGGAAAAGGTCTGTTCAGTTCAATTAATCTTAAGTGTATATACGTACATATATATCTAAGATGCACTTTTCATCAGGTTACACGCACAAAGACCTTGAAAGAGAATCACATCACGAGCAGCAACTTTGTCAATTATGAATTTCTGATAAAAACACTGAGCCTACAACAAGGAGTCGTCGATATTAATGCTGTATTTCCACTAGAATCGCGGGAAAGTCCGCTACGAGTAGATATTGTGGCCAATAACGGTCTAAAATGGATTAAGGTCATTGCGCGCAATTCCAAATCCATCGAGGAGGCGGCCCGTGGCTGTGTCAGTTTTGGTGCACGTAGCGTTCTGGACCAAGCTAATGATTATTTGGAGGCCAGCGAGTTACATTTCTGCATGTTTCATCGACCCAAGGTAAATATAACAGTTCGAGATTTTCTTCTTTTTTCTAACAGAAATCTCTTTCAGATTGTATTTTATTTCTCAAACAAAATTGAGACATCATTGCATGATGAACTCAAGGAAATGGGAGTGCAAACGGCATCGTTGGAGAATCCCGACATGGATGTGGATCAGTACGCCACTATGTCCGATGAGCTGAATATTGATGTCACCACAATGCTGGCCTATACCAGTTCCCTTACCAACGGTGGCTGCAATTTTGTGTTCAAGGAACCACTTTTAACGGAGCAGGCAGAGAAGGAGCGTGAATGTCCTGTGAAGCCAATACTTGAGAAGATATTTGAAGGCAAACGTTTGGTGTGCTGCCAATTGGCAAACGACGCATTTCAAAATATACTCTCAGTGCTCGGCGGCGTCAAGGAACGGGAACTTGCTGTTGAGTTTATGAAACGCGTTACGGTTTATCCAGATGTTGAGAAATTGCCCGAGGAATTTTCCAATATACGATTTACGGCAAAGGTGAATGAACGTAGCCTAAAGATTTTTAGTTTTGGCATGGAACGCAAAATATTTACAGTTACTTCAAATAAGGCATTTGTCAGATCAGCTAAGATGCAGGTGCGTGCTTTTTTAGACCATGACATATATATTATTTCCGTTACAAAATATTCATATTTTCAGGGAATCAACGTGCCGGTTTTTGTGCATGCATCACGAGCACTAACTGAGGGCAAACAGGCAAACGCTAAGCCGATCTAAAAATACATTTTATTTTTATTTTTGTTTAACAATAAGTGTTTAATTTAATTTAATAAACATAAATGTGCTTGAACACAAACGATTGTTCACTTTCCAATTTAATTTTAAAAATGTAGTTATCTGAAATTATCGATATATCAGCAGCTGTGTTGCAGGGTTACCAAGCAGTTGACATACTGCGCAGGTTAATAATAGAGATAAACAAAAGAGGAAACATGGATTGTGCACCGCTGAATTTGGTAAATAGAAAACAAAATAATTGCGTTTAATTTGTAAAAATTAATTCGAGTTATTAACACGAAGGCGCATTTCCATGAACGTCGCTCCGAGCGCTTTATGCGTCACCATCGTTACGAGGAGGCAATCAAAGCGCTGGAGACTTCGCTAATTTATTTACAAGATGCATATAAAAATGTACAACTGGCCAAATCGAAGGAGGTGTTGGACACATTAACGCTTGACTTTCACCGCAAACTGCGTCAGATCGAGATGCGTAAGACGCAACATGGCCTCACCAAGATGAAGGATTTTGTGCAGCTCAAGGAAACTAGTTCGATGCTGCCACTGCGACCCGAGCAAGGCGTCGGATCAGCGCAATCCGTTGCCAAGGCCATCGATAAGACCGTGCAGGATTTCGATGCCAAGTTTACATCGACTGTGGATCGAATACCTAAAAGTACGCCAGCATTAGTCGAGCTCAAAGTGGAGACAATGATCAAAAACGATGCGCAGACAGAAAGTCAGGAGTTCCACAGTTGTTCAGTATTGGAGCGAAGCTCGGAACATGATATGCCATCACTGACACCGTTGGAGTTGCCTTCGTTCGATTACACCATGTTCACAAGTTCATCGGCGCCCTCGCTGGCCAGCTACATCGGCATGGCCGAAAGTTTTCAAAAGTAATTCGTGAGCAAGTCAATAAAATATAACAATTTTAGTTTCTATGTATCTATGTATTTTATATGCTATGCGTTTTTTATTTGGCCATCAAACCCTTGAGCAGATCATCCATATCTGTTTCAGTCTCCACATTCTTCAGCAACAGCAGCACTTGGGCCTCCATCTCGCACAGAATATCCGGCTTTGTGTAGGTGACGATGAGAGTGTTGAACTGATGATGTATGCTAATGTTGGCCTGCAACGGGGGAACACTGCATCTATCCAGATCTGGTACAGGTATCACCTTGTAGTATTTCTTATTGCTGGTGCGCACAATAATAGCACGCTTCTCAGCATCGGCACTAACATTGTAGACGCTTAGCGGATACGACAGATTGCGTATGCGCCACTCAATGTTCTTCTTCGTCACCCGTTTGGTTAGCAGCGGAGCTGAGTTGCTTTCGCGCAGCGTAAATTCGCCGGCAGACAATGTGTCAGCATCACCACCACCACCGGCACCTGCATTTGTCTTATTGGCGGCACTCCAATTAAGTTGTCGTGGCTCCTCGCCAAGCTCAATCTCCCACTCGGGCTCACCCATCAGTTGCTTGCACTTGCGCCAGGCTCGTCGTTGGACTACGCCCGTGTCCATATTGTATTCCTCAGCCATTTGACGTCCATCGGGAAACTTGTAGAGCACCTTGCGCAGCCGGCCGCTAATCATTGAGTTCTTCTCGGCGGATTGCAAGTAATTCAGCCAGTTTTGGTAGGACATTTTGTCTCTGTGAACGGAATGGAAAGAAATCTACAAACTAAATTTGATCGATGGCGCAAAAGCACATTTTGTTTTTCGCTCGATTTTGGTTTTGCCTGGCAACCAGGGATGTCAGCTGTTTCTCATTTGTTTACAAGCCGACACAGCGAACTGCCAACTCGTCGCAATTTCTGTCATAAATTTCGACGGCAGAGTTGACGTGGCCGCAAATGACCGCATACAAATACACACATATTTCATCATTCGCCTTTTTTTTAGTTTCTATATCTATTTAAAGTAAGCCAATTCACGGTACTCATTTATAAATAGACAGATAGCCTAACTAGACGTGTGCATTTCATATTAATTAGTGAAGAAAAAACAAATTCTTTTCAGCATACGAAAGTGAGAGCAAAAGAAAAATCGAACAAACCTTTAACTTTTTCACAAAAAAAAGGAAAGAAAATCTCGCAAAAATGAGTTTGGTGTGGACTTTGATCGCCGGATTTCTGTACGCCGAAATTGCGGTTGTATTGTTGCTGGTGCTGCCCGTGGCCAGTCCGTACAAATGGAATCGTTTCTTCAAATCCAAATTTCTGGCCATGATTGGCAAGCAGTCGCACATCTATTTCTTTGTCATAATGAGTGTGCTGGTGCTGCTTCTGCTGGACGCCATACGTGAGATGCGCAAATATTCCAGCATTGAAAACACCGGTGAGGTTCACCTCAATGTGGAGATGCAGCACAGCATGCGTTTGTTCCGTGCCCAGCGCAATTTCTACATTTGCGGTTTTGCTGTCTTCCTTGTGCTCGTCATCCGCCGTTTGGTCACACTGATCTCATCACAGGCCAATCTTCTGGCTCAGAGCGAGGCTTCAATGAAGCAGGCTCAGAGTGCCACGGCCGCCGCACGCTCCCTGATGACAGACAAGGCCGACAAGGCTAAGGAGGCCACCGAGGACACTACACTGAATGAGGTAAGTTTTAGATTTATCTGTATATATATTTTTGGAAAGTTGAGTTTTTGCACACCGTCCAACCGACCATTCGCCAAGGCATGTTTAAAGAGCTTTACGCAGAGATATTCTCCTAACACCTTTAGAGCGTTCCGTTCGCTACTCACCACCAGCTGTACAAAATCCGCGCGATATATTATTTAATACACCCACATGGTTAAAATGTTGGGCCATAAAAACCAAGGAAATATACCAAGTAAAAACCCATTCTCGTCAACACTCTTTAAACAGTTAAAAAGCCTGCGGAAACGTGTGCAAGGACTCACCGCCAAATTTTCCTAAATCTTTCGAACACATTCCTCAAATACACACCAAAAATACATCCACACCCACAAAAAAGAGCCACGCTTCAAAATTGAAAACACGACCCATTTTACAGCTCAACAAGCTCAGGGAACGCGTCCAGGAGCTGACGGCCGATTTGAACCGCGAGAAGAAGGACAAGGAAGCGGTCAAATCGCAGGCGGAGAGTCTCAATCGCGAATACGATCGGTTGACCGAGGAGTACAGCAAATTGCAGAAACAGATCACCATTGGAGCCGTTGGCAAAGCCGATAAAGATGAATAGGCGAACGCTACATCAACAATATTGAAAGAATGATAAGACTTAAAAAAAAAAACAAAAAAAGAAAAGAAAAGAAAACAGTGGTGGGGGCAAAGGCATCAAAATTAAATTACTTAAAGATTATTGAAGATTATAAATTGAGCAAACAATGCACACCTACACAAACTATATACACCTACACACAAACAGTAGAAACCTAAGGCTTAACGCATTAATATGTATAAAATACAACAAGTTATAGATAACGAAATACTGGATTTATTATCTCATGTTTTTAAGCTATATTTGTAATGTTTCGCATTATAACGTAAATGTCTTAATTCTTTTTTATTTTTGTTTGCCGCAGCCAAACTTATTTCTTGGCTACACTCAATAAATAACATTTATAACTTATTAAACCAACAACGAGCATGTTTATTATGAGTCATATTTTCCGATTCAAGACCAACGTCAGACTAAAATGTTTATCGATGGCAGATGACGTCATCTGTGTGACATACCTTCGGACATTGATAATTTAGGTATGTCATTATAATCGCTGATCAAATCAATTAGAATATATACGTCAACGGCATACGAGATATTCTATTCCCACCAAAAACTAACTGAGAAACTGGGCGTCTCGGAGCGCACGTAATGCCACCACTTGGGTGGTAAATACAAACAATCGCCGGGCTGTAAGAGCAACTCATAGAAACGTGTTCTTCGCAGCAGTGGAAAACGCTCAAAGTCCGGTTTGGCTGCATCGATTTGCGATGTGTTATTTAGAAATTCGCTCTCGTGTGGGTAGAGATATGGTGTGTCCGCTGGCGAGGCCAGAATGATGATCTTGCTGCCAAACACTTGACAGAGCAGATTGTGTTTGGGATCGTGATGCATGGGGGATATGGTATGACGTGGTCCCAGCCAGGCTTTGATGTCCACATCACTTGAAGTGTCGCTGGAGACGTTGCAATAGTCGGGCACACAGATGTCCGACTTGAGTGCTGGGATCTGGGCAAAGAGTTCGTGTTGCGCCAGATACTCCACTTCCTGGTTATCATTGCTGCTTGTTTCCCGGCCGAATTGTCTGTAAAGAAAGTCACGTATTTTCAACAGTTGCTGGGACCACTCATCGCTGGCGTAATTGGAGCCAATTTCAATGGGCACAGTTCGATTGCCGGCGACTTTTAAAAGATAATTTAAATCGCGCCATTTGCTAATTGCCGGCCAGTGATTAATTGTATTTAGCAGCAGCGTTGGCTGCTCTGCCTGATAACAGCTGTTGCGAAATTCCAGTATGCTAGGTGCATTTAGTTGAGGTATATCACAGCGTGAGCTGATCCGCTCCAGAGGTACTAGAATCGGCAGAGGCTTTGAGTTGTGCCCTGTAACATCTTCATCCAGGTAGCTCATTAGGGCAGCTCGTAGCTCTTCAGACTTTGCATATAGCTTATCCGTGCATCCAAGCAATTGAGACTCGTCCAGAATAGCGCCACATTTCTCAAGTTGCTCATGGCTTGTGCTCTCCAAAAGCATAAAAATTATCTACTGAGGGTAAAAGTTTAAGTTATCCTCCATACACATAATGTTATCCCAACACCAACCTTGAAGTAGCAGCCTAGAGCATAGACCTTGCGTATGACCAGAGGCACGCTGCTAAAGTGTCCACTGTGGATGCGCTCCCAATTCTTGTCAACCAATGCTCCAATCAGATATGAAATTTCCTCCTCCTCCGACGAACGTGACAGCTGGCCCAATTCCAAGTGATCTGCAGCGCGTTTGAGTATATAACGAGCTTCGACTTCATGCTCGAGCAGCGCTTCTATGTCCGCAAAGCGAGGCAGTAATTTAATGAGCTCCAACAAAGCTGCAAACATTGGCGAACCAAAATATAGACATAAATCCGATCTGTGTTTTGATAATTAAATCAGCTGATCGTACTTCAGTGTTTGACAACGCTACACTTCACACTGTTGGTATATAATCAGTTTGTGGTTTTTTGAGCTGGTCACACTGTAATTCCAGCATTGTGTTGAATGTGAAATGGAACCAGCCATAAAAAAATCAAAAATGGACAGATTCAAGCCTAACAAGAAAAAGTACTACCAGCAGCACAAAAAGCAGGTGCTGCAGCCCGGCCAACGTGGCTTCCTTGTTACCTGCAACATGAACGAGAAGGCCTGCGTTCGGGAATGCTACAATCTGTTGAATCACTACGCGGATAAATTGTATGGACCCGAGATGAAAGAGGGAACGGAAGTGCAGACCAAGGCTAAGGATAAGGACAAGGTCAAGGATGGCAGTGACTACTCGGATAGCTCCGATGACTTGGATGCGGCTGTAGCCAAGTGCCGTGAATCATTCGCCCAGCACAAAATGCGTTTCCAAAATGTTGACACCGGCACCACAAACTGTCTATTTATACGCACCAAACTGGAGGATCCACTGGATCTGGGCAGACATATAGTCGAGGACATCATTGCCACTGGCAAGGCCATGTCACGCTTTGTGATGCGTCTGGTGCCCATCGAGGCGGTGTGTCGTGCCAATATGGCAGATATTATTAATGCCGCTGGAGCACTCTTTGACAAACACTTCCTCAAGGAGGCTACCACGTATGGCATCATCTTTAATCATCGCTACAATCAGCAAATCAAACGTGATCTTATCATTAAGGAGTTGGCCGATCTGGTTAACTCCAAGAACATGGGCAACAAGGTGGCGCTGAAGAGTGCCAAGAAATCGATCATTGTCGAGGTGCTACGTGGCTGGTGTCTGCTCAGCGTCATTGACAACTATCTGGAGAACAAAAAGTACAATCTATCCGAGCTGACGCATCCCACTGAGCAACTGCCAAAACCAGACGAGAAATCGAATGAGACTGTTGACAACGAATAAAATATGTACACTTAAAACCAATTTTGTCATTTGAATTGTATTATTATTATTGGCTAACTTTGGAGTGTGTGCATTTGTATCCTTTTCCATATCCATTTCCACTGTCATGTTTATCAGTTTACGGCTAAAACTATATGTAGTAGTTAAACTACGACTAGATCCTCTCAAGCATTGCGCTTGAGCAGTATTTTCACCAAACCAGCGATCTTTTCGTAGGCCATAAACATCAGCGCCGCCGTCAGCACAGTCTGCAGGATCTTGGCCTCCAAACCACGGAATAATCCAGCAATGCCCTGATGCTGCAGGATGCTGACCATCAGTTCCAGCATCGATTGTTGCTTCGGCTTGCCAGCCGCCGCTTCTTGTGATGTGGAGGCAACATTGGCCGCATCATTGGTGCGATGCCGCTGTTTGGTTTGGACCAACTGCAGCGGATAGGTGAGCACCGTGGCAAATGCCTTGGCAATGGCGCCAATCAAAAAGAAACTCAGACTGCCCATCTGATCGCCGGTGAAGATCTGAATGTTGCGCTTGAGCAGCTCGTACATCATGAACTGCAGCGCGGGATTCGAGACAAGCATCAACGATGGAATCGTGCCCGACCATAAGCCTAAGATGCCCTCGGTCTTGGCCACATACCGCAGACCCTGCACCAGACTCTTGTAGTGCTTGTTGACCTCGTCCGATGTGCCGGCCACGTTGCGCATGCGCAGACGCGTGTTGACCACCCAAAAGGGTGTTGTTGTAAATACATTAATGATGCCAGCGATGCTGCCGAGCAGGAGATCCTTGAGCGCACTCTGCTGTCCACGCGAGCCATTCGACGTTACCATTTTGAGGGCATGGAATGTGTAGAAATAGACAAAATTCGAGATGCACAAGCTCTGCAACACTGGACCCAGTCCACGATACAACGCCTGGAAGCCCTCGCCCAGCACAATCTCCTTGATGACCTGCTTGGTGCTGCGCACCTCGCCGCTCTCCTCCACTGCAACGAAAGAACATACGAAGATCAGATACTCTTGCAGAAAGAAGAGAAATTTGCTTGTATGCCAGACGGATGAACATGGCTATATCCTCTCGTCTGCAACTGCTGATCAAGAATATTTTATATATATTTTAGGGTGTTACAAACTACACGCCATAATCATAATACCCTTCTCAAGGTTGTCTAAAAACTTATTTACGGAAAGCGTTGATTAATTTAAATTCCGAGTGGACTTTGGGAATGCGTTCAATGGTAATCTAGCCGCCGCAATATGCTTATCAGTTTAACGGAAGATAATCCGGAATACTTTTTACTTACATTGGAGGCGCGAGCGCACTGTGTCCAGCGGATAGAAGGTGCTCATCGCAATGCAGCCACCCTAATTAAAATTGATAAACGGAAATTGAAGTTTAGTTTTCGTGTTAATATTAATTTACTTACCGCTGCGCCGGAGACGGCATGCACCCAGTTTTGATAGCTAAAAACCTGGCCAAGTTTCGATTGAGCGACCATTTTGGAATTGTATCTGCGTTCTGTTTCCAGTTGTTAATTAATATTTGGGCGGCGTCCAGCGACTGACTGACTTGAACAACGACGCCGGCTAAAGGTGAACTCGAAGCGACGACGAATTTGCTTCTGGCTTGATTAGTCAGATTAGATTAAAACAGCTCCGGGGCTCGTGCGACGTAGTTACCGTAGTCGTCGGTTACTTCGTTAGCTTCCCAGCAGCTGCGATCGGTAATTGCATTCGCGTTAATTCAGCCAGTGACTAATATAATAAGATACTTTCATTGAACAAACACTTTTTGCCGTTTTCTTTTCTGTTGCGGCGTCAGTGTTGCAAAGCGACTGCAGGGCTTGTCTGTTACAGTGCTGTTAACGCCGGCTGTCGGCTATTCATATTTTCAAAATGTAACTTTCATTTTGGCATGTAATAAAATTAATAATTTTATTATTATTATTGTTATTTTATTTTTTTTTTTAGAAAGTCGCAGACTAAATAATTTTGCATGTATGTCAAATATTCTGATAATGGCAAAACGTTTGTCAAAATTATCTGTTATCGCCGACTGAAGGCAATTTGCATTTAAAATGCTATCTTTCATAATATTAATAATTATACAAATATTTTATTTTTTTTTAGAAAAAAATTCTAATTTAAGCAAAATGTGCCTAACTTCAATTTTTATTAAAATTAAATAGCAATTAATAGGATAATCTCCTTTAAATAATAAATTTGCTTAACTTAAATATTAGATTCAAAAATAAAATGGATTGCGCACACAGCAACTAAAGCAACTGATCTATAAGGCACTTATCCCGTCGTGGCTCCAAACGTGGTTTTTTCATAAAATTTACGCCAGTCTCGCCGCTGCTGTTTAACAAATCGGCAGCTTTGCGTTTTTGAGTCTACAAAATCAAAAAAAAAACATAAATACATAGCTTGAGTTTTAAATAACAAAGCCACACACCTCATGTTCCTCCTCCGTTAGAGTGGCGAACACAAAGTTTTTGGCCCTGGTCGTATTAACGGAAACAGTGCCCGCTGTGCCGTCCACGTCGCCAGCAGCGCTTTTTGTCATGCCTGCAAGTTTATTAAGTGTCTCCTTGTCCCGCACTAAGAACGAGCCACGCACAGATCGCTGCTGTTGCTGTTGTTGGGCGGAGTTTACGCTCTTTGAAATTAAAAATGGCGAATTCTTTTTCATCTCCATCGTTGTCTTCTTGGCCGTTATAATAGTCAGCTTGCGCACTGTGCCACCAGGCGTGTTGCTATTCGCCACTGCTGGTGAGAGAGGAGAAGCGATGCCAGTTGTTTCCTGTAAGTCGAAATGATTAGTAAATAACATCATATTAAATACTAAATCATTTACCCCCTTTAGACCCTTCTCCAGCAGCAATTGCTCTCGCTCGTAACGAACTTTGCGCCAGAGATGCTCGTTCTCCTCGTCGCCGCTGCCCTCGTTGGCTTCGCCATCGCCCTTTTCATGTCGAGAATCATTCAGGCTGAAGCCCAAATCAGTTTCAGCATTCTTCCATCGAAACTGACGTTGACGCACTGCACCTTCATCATCCTCGAAGAGCATATCCTTAATTTTGCGCACCTCTCTTATGTCCTGATCAAGCATTTTACGGCTGTAAGAAATTAAATTATTAATCAATTGCTGTGAAAATAACAAATTACTTACGCATGAATCTGTCCCAGTTCGTGACGTAATTTCTCGCGATCAAACTGATCCTCGTCGCCCAGTTCAATGTCGTATGCGTCCATATTCTTTTCATCTTCATCCGCCGAACCCCATTCGGATTCCGATAATTCGGCTTCTTTCTCTACAAAGTTCCCTGCACGCAATTTGCGATCTTTTTTAGTCATTTCAACCACGATTTCATTTTCCTCGGAATCATAGTCAACGAATGCTTCGGGTACTTCGGCTGCTGGCTCTTCTAGTTCGCTATCCTCCAATTGCTCCTCATCCTCAAAGTCAGCTGGATCTTCATCACTTTCTTCATCATCAGAGAATCCCAATTTGGCTTTCTTCTTCTGTCGTTTCTTGACCAACTTTTTTTTTCGCGGCTTCTCCGTCTCTAACTCTTCCGCCTGCGTTTCCTCACCGCTGGACAATATTTTATTTGTTTCCGGCTCCAGCTGCGTTTCAAATTTTCCCGAACACAACGTCTCCAATTCATCGGGTGCCTGAGTTTGAAGTGTTGCTTGTGTTATGGGCATTTGACTTATGAGTGCTCCAGTCGTAGTTGGTGCTACTGATGACGCTTCCGATTGCGTAAACTTGCCGGAGCATAAGCCGAGCAATTCGTTCTCCTCATCGCTCGCCGTGCGTTCCATCTCCGTATCGAATAACTTGTGGGCGGATAATTGCAATTGGGTGGCTGTCATTGGAGCTACTTTGCTTGGCTTGGGTGTCTGCAGCAAGTCGACATCGTCATCCTCATCGGAATTGTCGTCCTGGAAGGCGCGTATAATGCGATTCTTACGCTTTGCCGTCTGCGTATTGCTTTCGGGTTCGCTCTCCTGCTCGCTGTCGCTGCTGCTGTCTGCCGCTGCTTCCTCTGCCTCTCCTGCTGAATCTGCTTCCAGCTCTGCCTCACAAGCTTTGTTTATTTCCCCCTCTGCTTCATCATCCTCTTCGGTATTCTCATCAATCTCGCCATCCACTATTTCCTCATCATCATTAATGATAACTTGACTTTTGCATGGCTTATCATCTGGTTCATATTCTTCATCGACATCCATGTCCTCGGCTTCAGCCGCTTCGGCTTCCATTTCATCAGCTTGCTTCTTACGCAGCTCATCCATACGTTTTTTATTGATCAACGTTTTGAGATCCTCCTGCATTTTGATGAAGGCAGCGCCTGGCTTCTGTTCCTTGTTAACGGGCTCATCCTCCTGCAGATGTATGCTTACCTTGGACAGCTCCAACTTGCCATGTGCAGTGGATAAAATGCTAGAGGAGATTCCACATTTAGATATGGCAGCCAGCTAAATATTTTCTTTACTCACTTCACAGTCTCCGTCGTCTTGTGTTTCTTGGCCTCGCGGGTCTTCATCAGTCGTTGCAGTAGATTATCGACGCCGGTTGGTTTTTTTGCAAACATGTCACCGGTTTCCAGATCAATGACCATGCTAGCATCTCCCTTCAACGACGGACTCACATCGCTGCTCTTCTCGTCTCTTAGGCGTCGAATAGCTTCGCTAATGCGTGGCGTTGTTGGCTTCGAAGGCGGCGTAATGTTCAATGCACTCAAATCCAATTTGGGCAGCTCCACAACTTCAGTGACAAGCATTGCTTTTGAGGGCGAAACCAACTCAGTTGTGGGTTCAATCTCTTGTGCAGTTTCATCTTCAGTAGATGCCATTTCAATATCAACTGTTGGCTCTGCCTTTGGCAGAGCTAAAGAGTCCTCTACATTTTCAGGCATCACTTCAGTTGGCTCTCTTGGCTCCTCTGGACCATCTGTTGCGGTACTCACCGCTTCAGGATTATCTTTTGTATTCTCTTCACCGCTGTCGTCATCATGCTCTGATTCAGATTTAAAGAACTCTGTGGCCTCTTTAGCACGTTCATCCATCAACTTCCTGCATAAACAAGATTGAGTAAACTCTCTGATTAATTGGGAAACGACTTACGCATATGCCTGCAGCTCTTCGCTGGTCATACGAAGACCTAACGACCTTCGCGACTCTTTCTTGTTGGGCATCGGACTACCACCGGCCAGAGCCATGGCCAGCGGCCTATTTATCGTGCGTCGACCAAGAAACTCCTTCAGCGTGCGCGGCTTGGGCTGATGATAGGGTATACTAATGTGTGCCTCTCGATGCAGTCGCTGCTGCTCGCTTTGTAAGGCCTGAATTCCATCCAGAGCTTTCTTGGCAGTGGCCTGCAATAGAAAAGAAAACATTTGTAAGTAGTTCTCACTGGAAATCACATCTTTAAGCGGATTTTCATACTCACACGCATGGGCTTCGATTTGTTGGGCTTGTCTGCAGGGGGAGCAGTTGTCCCTTTGTCAATTAAGCTGTGCTCCTCGGATTCGGATTCAGAATCGACGATGCCTTTGAGTTTATTTTGCTCTCCATCTGTATTGTTGGATTCTTCATCTTCACTACTTTCATCACTATTGCTTTCCAAACGTTGTGTCTTCTTCATCCTCTTTTCTTGCTTCTTCACCTTTTTCTTTTGATTAGCCTCCATTTCTTGTTTCTCCTCCTCATCGTCCTCGCTGTCTGTATCAATAATAGCCGATATTTTTTTCCTTGGCTTGGGTTTATTTTTTTCCTCTTCAGTCTCGCTATATTCCTTTTCCTCCTCCTCCCAGCCTGCCTTCGCATCTTGCTCCCTTTCCTCCTGCTCACTGTCTGAGTCAATAATGGCCGATATTTTTTTCCTAGATTTTAAAGTCACCGCCTCCTTCACCTCCGTCTTGGCCTGCTGATCTTCCTCTTTATCCTCCTCATCGCTGATTTTATTTATATATTTAATTTTTTTTTTTTGCAAAAGTTAGGGGCTTACGCAATCTTAAACTAAGAAAAGAGTCTTTTGGATTTAAGTGTGGTGTAAATTTGACAGCATTTTTCACAAATAAATGCAGTTTTTTTGTTGTAGTTGTTCCTTTCGGACTAAGAGTCGCCTATTTGCCATCTGGTTTTTTTGGTCCGGCTGATTGAGATTTTTGCCCCATTGCTATTTGTTGTGTTTTGGCGAGTGAAAGTGATATATGGCTCATGACTCAGTCACAGACACTCACACACACACGCACACACACTTGAGTTTGGCACACACACACCCCTTCATATGCATAAAACAATAATTAAGCCGCATTTTTATGCAGCACTAGACAAAAACAGCAAAAGGGCACAGCAGCCGAAATAAAAACAAAACTCAAAAGCGAGAAATCGATTATAATAAAATATGCACAGTCAGAAAAAATGGGTGGGTATTGAAAGCGAAAATGTGCAGCAAATATTATTCGATCTGTGCAGCAGCCTATAGATGCTCTACATATTACATATGCAATAATAACACGAATATTTGAAGAGTAAACTTACCCAATGCCTAAGTCAACACAAAATTGAACAGCAGCAGGTGGCCGAGGTTCATTGTCTGTATGCAAAATTATATATATTTATGTTATTATACTATTCATATAAGTATAGTATGCAATTAAGGGCCGACGACAGCAATAAAGAAAAACCAAAGACACATAAAAAGTAATGTAATGAAAGAAAAGACATACAAACAAAAGAAATGGAAAGTGAAATGGAAGGTTTGAGAGCAACTTGGGAGCCCAGCAACTTCATTGAGAGAGTTAAGCACATTGACCGAAGTTCAGAGCGGGACTTGCATAATGATTGACATCGACTTCAATGGGATCGGCGTCGGTCACAAAAGAGTTTGGGCTTAATCAACAATAAGACCTGAAATCTGGTTACCGTTATTCTCGTAACTGCATTCAGCGTAAAGAAAAGGCCAAGTTAATTGTGCAAAACGTTTTCATATAACTGGTTACTTACCATAAAACGATAACTGAATGAATCTGGCAAAGTAATGCGTTCAAGATTTATAAATGATTTGGTGTTGGATTTGTTAATCACCGATTTTAACCAAACAACGACAAATAATGTGTGAAGTATGACTTTGATTGTGAGTGCTTTGAATCATTTATTGTTCATTTATCAAAACGAATGGAAGACTATTTTAGAGTGGTGATTATATCCCACTGATTATGAATGCGTAGCAATAAATATAAATAGAAACTTATAAATTATAGATCGCTAATACAAATTTGTGATACGATTAAATATAACTTCACTTTAGTTTTTATGTTATGCAAGGGCCATGTTACTCAATAGTCCATCGATTCAATATTTTATAACTTAGTAAAAACTTATCAGTACCATGAAGATAACTGCTTAACTTCACTTACATTACATACCTGCATAATTGCATTGGCTCGACCTTCAAGCGTTCTGTGGAAAACGCCCGCATTGACTTGCAAGTTGCGGCACATCTCAACGAATTACAGTTTCTAGTGCGTCATATGCAAAGTGTGGGCATAATTTGATTAGCATGCCGTGCACGTCCCTGACCCAATTCCCAATTTTGAGTTTCAGCGCCGGCGTAACTGATGATCGTCAACTGACGACTGGGTACCGCAAATGATACGCAGGTAGGTAGGATAAACGTCACACAAAAGTAACGGCAAATGAATCACACCGGATCCGGCGTGCGACGGCTAAAACAACAACAACAACAGCAACAACAATAATTACAATAACAATCCAAATGTGACCAATGCCTTTGAACGAAATCGAAACCAAGTCGCTGACTGAGCCGGAACTTTCGATTTCTTTCGATTAGACGGGTGTGTCCCATGCTCGTCTTCATCTACTTGCTGTCTCTTTGGGTATTTTCGAATGCTGTCATCGCTTGGGCAGCCAAGGCGCATGAATTTGGCGAATGCTCGACCGTAAATGAAAGTTCATGGATCGTGGCTGTTTATTTGGCCCAGGCTACTTAGTTGTAGCCAATTGACAACGCTATACATATTTATCCCCCTTTTTGTGATTTTTCGTTTCGTCTTCTTCGCATTTTCATTTCACTCTTGCTGTGGCCCAAAAATATTTGCGCCATTTCATCATCGAAAATTGCGTTGATTGTTGAAATAAGTGGAGTACTTAGCGATTTTTTTGCACAACTTGAGACAGACAAATTGAGCACAGCACAATAAATAAATAAATATCGAATTATCATATAATCATTTGAATATTGTTGTATACAAAATAACGCTATCAATTTAAAAAACTTTCAATATTTCTTGGAAATTATACCGTTTCTTATTTGTTCAACATGTTAAGACTTAATAATATAATTACAAAACATACAAAAGACTTAGACAACGAACTTGCTTATTTTCTTACGGTTAATACATAAAACAAATTAAACTATTCATTTAATTCCGCTACACTGAAAACAAAGGTCAACGCCTAATGATGATTTAGTCAACACTTTAACAAACCCAAAACACAGCAGTTATTTATTCAAACATTATATAATTAAGTGCATTGCATAACACGGATCCATAATTTAATTTTCCAATGCATTGGCCAGAATAATAATAGGCGACGTCAATCCAAAGACACAGTTAGTAGGTGAATCAGCCGCTGTATATCCCTTTGTGAATAACAATGGCCATTAGGCAACACTCGACGTCATCAGTTACCTTGGCCAAAACAAAAGCGCCCGCAGAAAGCGGCCTGAAATGAAAAGTTGCCAAAGCCAGTTTCGGGTTTTTGTGGGTTCGTGTCGCCCAAAAAAGAATAGCCGAAAACTTGCATGTTTTGCATGCTCGCTCTCTCATCTCAGTATTCGCACACACTCTCGCACTTGCCTCTGCACTTACTCTCTCGCTCTCTATCTCTCTCTCTTTCTCCCTCTCTCTCTAGTGTGCAACTCTCTGGCAGCTGGCAGCTCTCAGTCTCAGCCGCCGTCTCAACGCTCGAGCAACGAACAGAAAGGGGTCAAAACTTTCACGCGATATAAAATCTTGGTTAGCAATACGGCCGGGCCGCATTTTCATTTCAACATTGTGTGCGACGAGTCAGTGTCTGCAACGACGCTGCGATCGATACCGAGTACCGTATACCGTTACCGTTACCGAATTCGAGTTCGAGTACGAGGCACCCGACTCGTCCTGAACAATACCAAAAACCAAACGCTACGCGTTCGTTCCGCGCGCCTTGTGTAGTGCATATATATCCGATATATATTTTGAATAGTGCTCAATCTGAGAGAAAAAAAAAACACAAACAAGCAGCGCTTTTTGCTCTTGCTATACGTCAATTTTGTGTGCAACAATCGAACAGATCCAGTTATATTAGGGCAAGCCTTAAGCCCAACGCTCAACGGCAGTCGCTGTGCCATTCTATCTCAAAATAAACCACTTCTCAAAAAAGGGATTACGAAACGCTAGGGACTATCAAAAATTAAAAGGTAAGATTTTGTGTAAGGCTGCAAAGCAAAACAAAAATGGTTTCAAATGTTTTCAAATGTTTTCAAAAATATTTTTGAATATGTGGTGAACATAACTGAAGAAGTTTTGATATACTCCAAGTGATATTAAGTGAATGTTAGCAACAATTTAATGTGTTTAGGGAAACATTGTAAAAACTGAACGAATTGTTGGCCCCCATCAAATATGTAAGTTTGTTAAGTAAAGTTGCGTATGAATTACAATTGTTTCAAAAAATAGTTGGTAAGCTTTTTATGAAATGTTTCAACAAGTTTTGATGGAATACTTTTGTGAATATGAGCAATCTAAGAATACATTTAAGCTGGAGGAGCTTTAGACTTACAAGTTTTTGATAGATAAAATAAGTTCGACTATCATTTTAAAAAAATATCTACCCATTTGTATTTTTTTAAAAAGATTCCTAAAGAACATCTTTAACCTTTAAATAATATAATTAAAAATCAGTTCTAGGCAAACCAAATCTTTTGAGATTAATTGAAGAAACATAGAATCAATATCAAAATTATACTGATTTCATCTTTCGTGTGGCATAGTATCGATTTTAAAATGAAATCTATTTCAGTTTTTGTATCTTAAACAAGCGATAATTTTTTAAATGATATCATTTCCAGTTTTCTTTTTCGTTTTCATGGTTAATCAAAAAGACAAACCGTAGTTGACACCTCATTTGACAAATCTTTGCTTATCAATGCTGCCAATATCGATTGTCACTAATTGGCTGCAAAAAGTAAACCAATTGAAATAGTTAGCTGCATACAATTTACAACTGCTTTCGATAGCCACTTAGAAAACCCGTCAGTCGGCCAAAAAGAGCCAGTTGGTGCTATGCACCTGTCAGCCAAGTCAGCCTCAAATTTATAACCAGGCTGGTTACACTATTAATAATAATAATAATAATAATAATAAGAAAAATAATAATAATAATAATAATAATAAAAATAATAATAAGAATAATAATAATAATAAAAAATAATTATAAATGAAGCTCCATTTGCGCACAAAAGCGTTGCAACATTTGGGAAAGAAAAGCAAAGTGTTTTCGGTTTATATTTCCAACAGTAACACATGATATGTGTGTGTGTGTGTTTGAGTGTGTAGATTTGCCTATTATTGAGGAGAGCAAAAGAAAGCAGACAGTTAAACTTTCGACGACTTGGCGTGCAGTACGCGGAAATTAATAATAACAAAAGGGGTGCAACTGTGTGTGTGTAGTTAAATGGTTGCCGAGGCGTGAAGCAAGCGGCATCTCAGAGACTTTTTGTTCATTAGTTTAATTTGCATAAATCTTACCGATTTGGCAGGCAGCCTCCCAGCCACCCAGCCACCCAAGCCACCCACCCAGCACCCTGCACCCGCATAGCTGTAGCTTATCTTTAACTGGAACTGAAACTGGCTGCAGTTTTTTTTTTATTTATTTATTTTTTTTGCCGGTGCGAGTAGAGTTCTCGTCGCTGTTGTTGTACTTGTTGTTTGGTGAAATTTCATCGCGTTTCGCGCGAATGAAAGTCTGAAATTGACTTGTGCCGCTTCTCATTTGCTGGCTGCTGCTGCTTGCCGCTGCTTGTTGCAGTTGTTGCACTGTGGTGGTTTATGCGCCAGCCAAACAAGCAAACAGCTACAGATACGAATACAACTGCTATAAATCTGTAGTTTTCCAGACATACACACACATGTGTGTGTGTGTGTGTGTGTGTGTGTGTGTGTGTGTGTGTATCTGCTGTGTGTGTTTGATTAATCTTGCGAATTGCTTTGTTCAAAAACTGCTCCACTTTGGCGCACATGAAAACAATTTCGCTTTACAAACACACACACATACAGAGATACAGACACAGAGACACAGATACATTTGGAAGCTACTTTCGTGTTTGTATCTGTTAGCTCCGTGCATTGTGCACTTGTCGTCAAGTGAGTTGTGCATACGCAGTGTTGCCTGTGGTTGTGTCTTGTGGCACTTGTCATCTGCCCAAACTTAGCGCTGGCAATACTTTTAATTGATTCCAAACACACACAGACACACACACTCTCATGCCTACTCTCTGGTGAAAGAAGCTGCGCCACTTGCAGCAGATATAATTACTGGTTTACCTGGCTGGCAAGCTTGTTACTCAGTCTCAGCTTCAATCTATCTCTCTCTTTCGCTCTCTCTCTCCCTCTCTCTCTCTCTGTCTGTATCTCTCTCTCATTCTCCCCTTCTGCCCTGGCGACAATTTTTAAAATTAACGGCAATTGTCTTTGCCGTCTGTGCAATTTTCACGCAGTTTTTCCAACACACCGTGAACACGAAACACAGAAAAATAAAAGAAAAAAAACTTTCATTGCAACAGACTTGGGCAACTGTTACAACTGGCTGGTGCAACAAATGTTCAGAATGCCACAGACATGGCCTAAACCAATGACAAACAACAATTACGCAGCTATTTGCTATCAGTCTATGAGATTTTCTCCTGTTTCTTACCAGTTATTATATAGTTAGTTTTGATTACTTTACTAAAACAAAGTTCATTAGGAATATAATAGGATATCATTTGAAAATGCTTTTTAAATTGAGATTACATTTCTGCAGCTTGTTCATTTCTTAAGTTTCAAAAAGGAATTTTCTGCTGAATTTTTCTATTCGATTTTCCTTTATATTTTTAACATCTAAAAACTATCTTTCACTTTGAAATTTAAATACTATTTTTCCCTCTTACAGGTAAATTTCCTACAAATAAATATTCCATTTAGAAATATAAATTTATTCAGCTATTAATTTAAATGGAAACTTTTCATATTTATTTACAAATAAATAATATAAATTTATTCAGCTTTAATTCGGATTGTCAACAAAAATAAGAAAGAAAAAGTATTTTTCAGTTTGATTTTTCAAATTGGTTTTTCTTTCAGTTTTGAACATTTAACAATTATCTTTCACCAATGAATTTGAATATTTTTTTCCGAGTTTCTAACACATCTAAGCTGTATAAATTTATTCAGCTCCAATTCATATTCACTTCCCCGTCATTTGCATCTATAACAAACATCAAAAAAACATGCCGCAGCTTTCAATCAAATCTTTGACACCATTTGCCCCCTGCACCGCCCCCACCAGCTCACAGCCAATGCTTTCAATAACCCACAATCAATTTTTGATTTGGTAAGAAATTGTTGAAAATCATGCAAATCAATTGGGCCTGCAATTTGAGTGCAGCTCTCGCTCGCAGACCAAATGCAGTACGAAAACGAATACGAATACGTATCAGAGTGTGAGTATGAGTACTACTTATGAGTAGATATGTGTGTGTGTGTGTGTGTGTGTGTGTGTGAGTGCGCATCCACTTGCAACTGTGGCAAGTGAGGCAGCCGCTGACAAGCAATTGTAAAGAAATGAAAACCACTTTCTGTGCATGCATGCCACAAAATACGCCAACACCAACAGCAGCCATTCGAGAGAGGTTGCAACTGCAACCCAAGTCAAGCAAAAGCAAATTGCATGCGTTTTGGGGCACAGAGAGGCAGGCAAGCGGAACACACCGACGCCAACGTCGACGTCGACTTTGGCAGCAATGAAATTGGGTCACTAATTATTTCAGAGCAAAATGCAACTGGCCTCGACTCGGAGTCGTTGTTGTCGCTGTTGTCGTCGACTTCGTTCGCCATTTTGCAGCCACAGCTAACGATGCGTTGCGAGGCCACATTGAGGATATGCCTGTCTGTCTGTCTCTCTGTCCCACTGTCGGTCTGTCTGTCTGTCTCTTGACTCTTGGCTTTCTTCTTTCCCCCGTTTGGCAGAAAGTGCAAGCCCTTGAGTTTTTACTTTCATTGGGGGGGTTCGCATTCGCTGCAGCAACAACAACTCAAACCGGTTGCAAGTTCCCGTCCAAGTTCCAAGTGACCAAACTCAAAATGCATGTCCATGTCATGGCTATGCCTGCGATGCAATTTCGCTGCTTCGTTTGCTTCGTTTGGTTTACCGTTAAGTAGAAATGGAAAGTAAATGGCTTCGACGGCCTGGCCCAATGGACGATGGGGGTTGTTGTAAATTATGTTAATTGTCTCGTTTCAGCTGGGTTTTGTGTTGCAGTTGCAATTGCAGCTCTGGCCAATGTTAGCGGTTGCTTATCTCTGATCCTGACTAACGGCACTTTGGTCACTCATTTGGCATGTTTAACGGCACCTCCTCTCCTGCCCGTTATTGTCCAAGTTGACAGCAGGCTATCTTCAATCAGACATCAGCAAATGGGGAGAAATCTAGCAGGGGCACAGCTGAAACTTACATGCCACTGATCTAGCGCACAATGTGATCCTGACAGGCAGTTTAACAAAAATAGCAATGTGATAGTGATAGTTAAAGATAAATTCACGATTCAAACTCACAAATCAATTCAATGATATTTTAATCGACAGTTAATTTATTAGATTTTAAAATGGACTTTAGACTCCAAATAGATTTCATGTTTTGGACAAGAATAGATTTAATATTTGGTTTTTTTTCTATATCAATTCTAAATAATTGCACACCAATCCTATCATATTCTGACAGATATTAAATAAAAATAGAAAAATAAATAAAATTTCTAAATATATCTAAATTTATGTAAATTTTTTCAGCTGTAATCCTACAACAACCCATTTTAATCGCTAGAAATCTCTAAATCTATCTATCAAACAAACTGGAGATGTTCATAATTAAATTCCTCTAATAATCCCATTTAATCGCTAACAACGCATTTTTACCAATTTGGCCCACACCATGGATAGCTGGCAACACCCATTGTAATTGGTAGTTATGCCGATGCCTGCCCAGCATTTGACGCTCCATTTAACACACATATGCCCCCTATCAGAGATATGTGTACAAAGTTTTAGCTTCACTTTTCACTTTCCCTATATTTTGCGATAAATGCGTTATCATCTTTTTGCTGTTTTATTTTTTTTCTCGTCTAGTTTGTGCGCTACGCATATGCGAAAAATTTCACGAAAAGCGCTGGATAAATGAGTGAATGGAATGCCGCCAGGCGCCGTCGCATGCAACAATTTACTTTCATTTGCCGTCAAGGGGAGGGGGAATGGGTGCACTTGCGACAGCTACTTGTCTTTTTTGTTGCCATATACTGGCGCTGCGGGCGCCTTATCACTTTTTAATTGTCGCCAACTGTCGCGTTGCATGCCGCACGGCCGACGGCGCCACAAAACTGGAGCATAGAAAACTAATTGTGTGCTCTATTTTACATAATGCCTACAACGACAACTGCCAGAAACCAAGACGCATAGCTGCGGGCGTTTTTCTTTTGTGGTGTGTGAAAATTGTACCAAGTTCGTTGCCTAAGTCATTTGTTAGCTCAAGTTTGTTGTCTAAGTCTTTCTTTTTTCTTCGGAAAAAAATCATTTATATGCGCTTAAACGCACTTACCAGATAGTGAGTTGCATAAATCTTTGTAATAAAGTTTAACAAGCGCATGAATAGCTAAAAGTAATTTGAGTAATTTGTAAACTATTTTTGAGCACTTAACCAAAGACCTTTATCAATTGTGTTGGTCGGCTAAGAGTTGCATTAAAATAAATTGAAATCGAAACTGGCCCAGTTTAAATACCTTTGGGCATACAAACACGTTTCTCGAGCCGCGAACAAATCATCTGTCAGATCTAACAGAAAAAGTTACTTAATAACTATAAACAAAATACAAAGAAAAAAAAACTGAACTGAGGCACATACCGCAAAATGAAATGAAACGTAAATTGCCCCTTCACTGCCAGCGTCAACAGCAACAACACTAACAACAACAACAACATGTAAACCTTGGCGGTTAACAATTTTTTTTCGCGCTTTTGCTGTTTGCTTTTCTTTGGCGTTAACAATTTCACTTTCACAGCATCCGACTTGGCGGCTGCCGATTCGATATAGATATGGATACAGATATATATGTATATATATATGTATATATAAAGGAGACATTTGTTAGTCAGTTAATTACGCATCGTGCTACCAATTTCTATGGCACAATTGCGCCAAATAATATCGATCATTTACAGCAGCTACAACAAATTGTTGTTGTTGTTGTTGCAGGCACCGTTACATTTTCAAGGCGGCAACAACCGCAACTTAACACACAGCATCTGCAAGACAGTGAAACTTTTACCCGCAAAGCGACAACACCAACAGCAACAGCAACAACAACAACCACATCAAAGTGGCAATCGAAGTGGTAAACAAATACATTCCAATGCATAAAAACCCACAAAGAGTTCCAAAAAAACTCTTTTTCAAGTTCTGTTTGTCTATTTTTCATATATATTTTTTTTGTGACATGCTAAGCAAAAGTCCATTGTTTGCATAGCTTTGGAGTTTTCGAATCTTGGATTTTGGGTTTGGTCGCCACTCTCATCTCATCTCATCTCTCATAGGCAAAAATTTGTCAGCTATGCTATTTGATGTTGTCCATCATTTGGCTTGTTTAATTAAGCAAACATTTTGATACTCCTCCCCCCGCCAGCCTCCTCATCTTTATTAGCCACACGTTTCTGTGTCGCTCGAGGCGCTGCCAAAAAGTGTTGTCTATTTGCTTTTGGGGCGGTGGATTTGTGAAAGCGTACAATTATATTAATGGAGCTAACCAAACAGCTGTCAGCCAATAAGTCAACCGTTGCAATATAAAAAATTTAATTTAACGCAACATTAAATGCATTTTATTAATGCTTGTAAAGCGGCTTAATTGACAGGAAGGATTTTGACAAGGATTCCAGCGAGGGAGCTTAATAAATAAAACTATGATTTGACAGATTTTTGGCTTAGCTATGACTATCAATGGAAAAGAGAGATTTTAATTCATGAAACATTAGCTTTGACTGTAAGAAAAATGAAGCCATATGTAAAATCAGCTGAACTCTAATTATGTTTTTTATTTACTTTTTCTTAGTCTTTGATGGACAAAAACTTAAACAGATTGTTATTTGTTTGATTCGTATTCAGCCATATATAATTGGATTTTATTTGATGATAAGCAAAACCAACATTTGTGTTCGATAATTTACTTTCTTTTCAGTAGAATGCAACTCGTTCTCTTTAATTAGTGAGCCTTGACAGCAACTGAAGTATAATTAGTAGATGAGCTCAAGGCTACTATTTGACAATGATTGGTTGTGGCTGCCACTTGTGTCACATGGCATGCGACTGTCATTTGGCAGAATGGACAGTCATTCAATTCAATATCCGGCTCATCTAGCCCAAATTGTCGGTCATCAGTGCAACAACGTAAATTATCCAGAATTAGAACAAACTGAGCGCTAGAGTTAAGTGTATGAGTGTATTTGTGTGTGTGTGTGTGTGTGTGTGTGTGTGTGTGTGTCACAGCGGTGGTGCACAGTGGTTCACCTAGTTTCCGACAACGACCAGTGCAAGGAGACAGCAGCCGTCAGCCGCCGCTTCGATTGTCATTTCAATCAATGGACGAACGGACGATGTGTTGCTCCCGCTCCAAAAGCAAACAAACAACCTACAAACAAGCCAATAACAAACAAGCGCAGCAGCAGCAGCAACAACAACAATAACAGCGAAGACAACAACTTTTCATTGCATTTTCACTTGCTGGCACTTTTCACATTATTTAATGTTTGCCAGCAACAAATTTGAGAGCTGAGAATAAATCGTATAACAAAAAAAGCTGGAAATAGCTGGCAGCTCTCTCGCCGAGTTTTTGTAAGCTAATTAGGCACGAGGCAGGAAGGCCTGAAAACAAAAGTTGCAAGTTCGCACCTTAAGTCTTTTGTTTTGTTTTGGTTGCAACTTCAGCTACAGCTTCGGCTTCGAAATTCTGTTTGACGGGCAAAGCGATAACGATAACGATATGTAGAAATGCCAGTAAACAGTAATTTGATTGTGTTAATTAAAAAAGAAAACAAAAGCCAAGCTGCTGCAACAACTTGAACAACAACAACGACAACGACAAACATCAGTTATGCCCTTATATGAGAAAGAGATGCCAGACGAAAGCTCACTGGGAGTTGAGCGCATGGCAAACGGGCAACTTTCACTTGCCTTATGCCAAAACAGCAACAACCACAGGCAACAATAAGCAGCAGTTACACATAACGACAAGCATCAAGTATCAGCCATAACAATGCGCATTAAGATGAGGCAGCCTCATCAGCTGGATGCCAACCCTCTGAAGCTCTAGATGCTTAAGACTTTTAACAGCGATAGGAATTTGCATACTCTAACAGTGGGTGCTATAAGTGTGCTCATAAAACTTTTAAAATAGGTTTATCATCACTCCTAAAATTTGCCATAAATTTATATGATTTTTTATATTTTTATTTATTTATTTAATATGCACTAAAAGCCGTTCACATTAAAAAAAAAAACTTTTAAAAATCAAAAAATTAAAAGGAAAGTTACAAATCGAGTGACTTAAATTTGAAAGTGTTTAAATAAATTTCAATTTAAAATTGAAAAATAAATAACAAAGGATATAAAAACTATAAGCAGCAGTTAAATATATATAAACAATATATTTTTTGCTGGTATTTTTGGTAAATCAGGACGGAATTACAAATATGTCGGCATATAAACAATCATAAAAATTAACATGGAGAATATGCAAATTATAAAACGAAATGAAATACTTAGATTCTAAAACCCAATCACAGATTTCATCGTATTGTCAAAGTAGATTTCCAGGATTTTCACGTTGACATTATTATTGACAGCGCTAATTCAGATTCCGAAGAGAGTATCAAAATTCGTTGTGTCTTCTACCCAGGTATCTGCTATAATGTTACGAATAAAGAAACGATTTGATAAGGCATCTCTCAGATGGGCAGCAATTAGCTAAAAACAAAAATTTCGCTGCTTGTTAATTGCCAAGTTTGTGTCTTAAGTCTTTTGCTATGCAAATGGCAGACAATTTTGCACGGGTGAAAATAAACGTAGGAAGAAAGTGAAGCAGCAGCAGCCGCAGTAGCAGCAGCAAAAAAAACACAGTTAAACGAGCAGCAGCCCACACAAGCACACACATACACACACACACACACCCAAAGCACACAGCACAAGTTGCTGGCTCATTCATTGAAGTTCTTTTGGGAGCATTGCGTAACGAGCCAAAGACAGTCGGTTGTGCTTAGGGTCAAGCAGGCTGTCGACAGCAGTCAGCAGCAGTAGTCCAGCAGTTGACGCCAACATCGCAGTCAGCAGCAGCAGCAGCGGCGGCAGCAGCGTCCGTTACTGTCTCAGTGGGTTAATGGTACACTTGCTCAATGCTGTTGGAGGCTCGCAGCCGGTTTTGCGTCGATTTATGGCCAAAGCTTGTTAAAAACCTATTTACATGGGGTGTGCTCTCCCTCTCCCTCTTTCTGTCTCTCTTTTCCTCTCTCTTGCTTTAGCTACCCGATGGTGTTGTTGTAGTTGTTGGCGGTGCTATATGATGGGTCGCTGTTACCATCTGTAAAAGTAAAACTGCCCGCTACAACATTCACCAAAGGCAGCCCAAAACAAAAAATAAAAGAAAAAAATAACACTCAACACTCAGTCAAGTGAAATGCGACACAGACGCCGTTTACTTTTTTATGCTACAGCAACAGCAACAGCAGCAGTAGCAGCAGCAGCAGCTTCACTTGGGGAGCTTGTGTGAAAGCTGCGCTCAGCCAGTTAGTCGCCGCCTCAGCCTCAGTCTTATTCGGCAAGCAGACGAAGACGGCAGGCGCAACGGCAACGTCTCCAATTCGAAGTCGATGCGCGTCACGTGAAATGTTTTGCGAATGTTAACGCAATGTTAATGTTATGCTAGGCCGAACTGTAAAGTAAGCACAAACGGAATACGAAAAACAGACACAACAAATACAAATTAATGGGGACCATAAAGTACGGGGCAGCCACTGTGAAGAAAACTTGCAACTGCGTTGGCGTTTCGACTGCTTGTTGTTGTTGGTGCTGTTGTTGTTGTTGTTGATGCTGTTGTTGTTGCCGTTATTGTTGTTGCCGTTGAGTGCAGCTCCTCGTTGTACTGTTATAGTGAAAATAGAAAGTGGTTCCTGTTAGTTGAGCGCTAGTTTTCATTTACTTTACATAAAGTGCAGTTTCGGTGTCTCGAAATTTGCGTGTGCGTGTGCGTGTGTGTGTGTGTGTGTTAATAGTGATATTTGAGTAGTCATCAAGCTATAACGAAAAATTGGACCAATTAAAATGTTTGCAATTGATTACTCATGCAAAATATAAAGCATAAACATTTGAAAAAAATGTTATCGAATATTTCAAAGTTCAGTTTAAACCAAATGATGTAATTTGAGGGCATGGTCATTCTAATGTAAATTATAACAGTGTAATATATTTTACATCCTCTTATCAAGTTAGTGCTAAATGTAATGCTAAGTTTGAATGTTAAGATCAACGGCCTATGCAAAACTTTAACCGTTGACTGACTGCATTGTTTACCCCTGTGCCCCTTTCTTTTCTGCTATTTACAGAGAGCGCGCGAGAGAGAGAGAGAGAAAGAGAGACGCCAAAAGATCAACAAACCCGAGAAGAAAGCAGCGACGAAACAGCTAAAGCCAAAAATAGAGAAAAAAAACTTTTTACTGGTGTATAAGGCGCCAATTCGACAGACATCGGGCAAATTTATATAGATATATATATAAAATGGGACACTATACGCGACACAGTTGCCTGTTGGCCCTAGTTTTGTGCCTGGTATTCAACACACAGGTGAGTTCAACACACAAACACATACATACATACATAAATCAAATAAGAAAGTGTTGAAGATGAATGCTGATTGAATTTGAGACCATTTCAATTAGGAATCACGAAAAGCCAAACGCCAAACTAAATACAGTTATTTGTGGCCCACTTCAGAGTTGACAACGTTTCTTATGGCTATAGCTTATAGCGGATTTGATCACTTTCGACGCGATGCGTCGCGATTCAATCGATTACCGTTTATCGATACAATAACGAAATCAATTCGAATGCAAATCACTTGCGGCGAGTGTCCATTGTCCGCCTTATTGCCATATTGATGGCAACACATGCAGATGAGCTGTGTGCGAGGCTAGCGGTATCAACTCAACTCAGATCAATATGCGAGCCGAATCGAAGCAATCCGATCTGCAGAGGCGGATGCGTAGCCAAAGCAAAAGAGCAAAAATAAGAAGAAAAATAGAAGTGCAGTAAGTGAGCTGCAGCCGCATTAAACGGCACTTTGCTGATCAATGTAATTAGAAGACGGCTAATGCTGGCAGCTGCAGAGATAAAGGAAGAGTGCGAGAGAGAGAGAAAGAGCTTGAACTTGAGCTTAACAGTGTTGCTTTTAGACATTTAACAGCTAAATGAAAGGTCGTCTGTCAACTGTAATTGTAAATGAAAATTTGTGTTAATTTTTTCGCCTGCTAAGGAACATTTCCCTTCGAAATGTTAACAGCTTGCAAAATGTTAACTTAACGAGAGGTCATCAATCAAAAGTACATTCCGTCGCCGTTTAACAGCTATAAAAATAGTTGAATACGAAAATGTCCTCAATCAAATACCCATAACTTTTAATGCTTTTTTGGAACTTCAACAAACTTTCATTTAAAATATTAAGCCCCAATGAGCTAATCAAATTGTGCTTAAAAAAATGTTACAAAAAATGAAAGGTCGTCAATCAAAATAACAAAAGAGCATAGACTTTGAAGATTTAAATTTTCAATTGAATTTTAAATTGTGCTTAACAGGGACGCTGTCAGGCAGCTAAAAGCTTATTGCATTTTAGCAAAATAACAGCACATCAATCAAAATTACGAATAACATTGATTTTCTAATGGATTTAATTAAAATATAAGTGTGAAGCCCACTTAAGCTGCATCAATCACACAGAGAAAGAGATGGAGAGAGAGAGAGAGGGAGAGTGGGAGAGAGAGAGAGAGAGAGAGAGAGAGAGAGAGAGAGAATCGCATCACGGAAAAAGCGCCAAGCGCAAAGCTAACTGGCCATCTGCAAATGGCGCTTAAAACTGCCACAGCGGCAGCTGCGTGTCTGCTGCATTGGGGCAGCGAAAATGCAGTTATGCTCTGATTTGTACCAGTTTTGACTTTCTTGTTTATAGCGCATTAATACATTCAGATTGCTATATTATTTATTTATAGTCAGGTTTTCTTCATCTGCTTCAAGTGAAATGCATCAGCGCCCAGACTGCAATACAAGTGCCACCAACCAATCCATCTCAATCAAACAGAAAATACGTTTTGGGGCAGATCATAATATATGCACAGCTACTTTTGTCACTGTCTCTTTTTCATGTTCAGCTTACTGGTAATTTCAACCAGAATAAACTTTTTGTCATATATGCTTATAAACGAGATCACGACTCGTCTTTGTTAGCGTCTCTTTTCGTGTTTATCTTTTTGGTCATTTCACTTTCAAAACCACCACACGACATCTCACGGTTTACAACAAAAGATTCCCGAAAGATATGAAAAAAAAAAACTTAAGCGTCATTGTGAACTTTCGATTTTCGTTGACTTGAGATACATACGACAGACATATACACATACATATATATGTATATATATATATACATGTATATTTTTTTATACAGCTTTACATCCGCTTCCCGTTCGCAACAACAACAAGAGCCAAAAAGCCATCAAATTATGAGCCAGTTGTGAAACGGGATTGAAAAGAAAGCGACGCAACTGACTTCAACGGGGGGGCAGCATAAGAGACAGACAGAGGGAGACAAAGAGCGTGTGTGAGAGAGAGAGAGAGAGGGGTGTGGGATAGGGTTGGGTATATTTCTTGGTGTCTTATGCAATGGGCCCTGCTTTCAACTAAGGCAAACGTGCTTCGCTCCGTCAGCCATTTAATTTCAAAATAAATAATCTGCTGAGTAATTTTCAACGCATCGTCACGCTTCTTCTTCTTCTTTTGGAAATGAAACAAAATAAAAATAAAAACCTTTGCTGACTTTCAATTGCATAAGCCCAGTGCCAAATTAAATGCCAAAACAGTCAACCATGCATATGACTTAAACAATTTTCCGCATGTCTTCCATGTTTTTAGCAAGAGTTAAGTCATTGGATAGTTAAGAGCACTCATCCTTGGCCATATTATCTAAGTGTTTCTTGGGCAACATTGTCATAGCTCACATAATCTTAGCTAGTTTTTAACTTGGAATATTTCATCAGCATCAAGATAAAACAAGAGAGAAAAGCTTTCTCAAAATAAATTGCTTGTTTTTTTATTGTGCTATAAATTTAAAAAATCAACCGATGGTTCCTATGAATGAAATATGAATTAGTAGAACTCTGTTATTAGTATTTTGTCAGTATGAGCATAATAACATAAGTTTGGTTAGGATTACTTAATAAGTCAATGAGTTGTTCTGTCGTCGTATGTAATTTGCCAACTTTCATCAAGATAGCTACAAAACTAATGGACTGATTCGCATTGAAGCAGATAGACAGAGGGACAAGGCTATATCTACTGATCTAAGCTGATCAGAAATATATATGTACAACGCGTTACTTATGAACAAAATTATCGTACCCTCTACAAAAGTAACATAGCGGAAACAGATTATTTAATCAAATATCTAAAGAGTAACTAGTCAAGAGACAATTTAAAATCAGTGCATTACCATTTAAAATATTTATGGTTTTGTGGAGTTTCTAATAAATCTGTTGCCTGTGTACTTACAGCATCTTTCGGTGCACGGCGATGCCTCACACATTGAATCGGCTGCGTTGCCATTGGAACACAGAGCTGGCTATGGACCGCCGGCGCAATCACCTATCTATGGGGCACCACAGGGTCCACTAAGCACTAGCGCCACGAATGGACTGTCGGAGGAGGCCTGGCCACTGGCCAGCACCAATGACAGTCCACAGATCAAGCATCTGCAGGTGCAGTGCGAGAAGACGCACATGCGTGTCAACATTGAGTTCGATCGTCCCTTCTACGGCATGATCTTCTCCAAGGGCTTCTACAGTGAATCCCATTGTGTGCACATGCAGCCGGGCACTGGCCATCTGAGTGCCACCTTTGAGATCTTCCTGAACAGTTGCGGCATGAGCAGCTCGGCCAATCACAATGCGGCGGGCTATGGGGCACCAACGCCATCGGGCAGCTATGTGGAGAACACAATCATCATCCAATATGATCCCTATGTGCAGGAGGTGTGGGATCAGGCACGCAAATTGCGCTGCACCTGGTACGATTTCTATGAGAAGGCCGTCACCTTCAGACCCTTCCAGGTGGACATGTTGCATGCGGTTACGGCCAATTTCCTCGGGGATAATCTCCAGTGCTGGATGCAAATCCAGGTGGGCAAGGGCCCCTGGGCATCCGAAGTCTCGGGCATTGTGAAGATCGGACAAACGATGACGATGGTGTTGGCGATCAAGGATGATGAGAATAAATTCGATATGCTGGTGCGCAATTGTGTTGCCCACGATGGCAAACGTGCTCCCATTCAGCTGGTGGATCAGAACGGTTGCGTTGTCCGGCCCAAGATCATGAGTAAATTCCAAAAGATCAAGAACTTTGGACCATCCGCTTCGGTCGTTAGTTTCGCTTACTTCCAGGCCTTCAAGTTCCCCGACTCGATGAATGTGCACTTCCAGTGCGTGATCCAAGTGTGTCGCTACAACTGTCCCGAACCCAAGTGCGGACCTGGACTGCCTGGCGGTGAATACGGATTGCCCCAGTTGGGTGGCAATGCGGTCTCCGAGGAATATGGACCACCAGAGGCCTATGAGAGGAACGATTTTGCTCTCGGTGGTCTCCCTCCGGCAGCTTATCCCGATCCACGTCATCCGGCGGCCGATGCCAGCGGCGCCTATTCCGAGAATCAAGCAGATGTGGTGCCCTCACCCCAAGCCCAGACCTCAGCGGTGACCAGCGCCGAGTCGGCAGCCAGCGGCCCGGCCAGCTCACAGGCGCCACAACTCCAGCAGGGTGGCAACAGCAACGAACTGGGTCTGCCGCCACCACCACTGCCAGGACAATCAGGCCAATATAGCACCGTTAAGCGCAAGGATGAGCTGAGCGCTGGCGGCAATCTGGTATCGCTGGGCGGACGACCACGCTCCGTTGAGGGACTCGATGATTTGAGGGGTGTGCGCCGGCGTCGCGACACCATGGAGATTGTGATGAAGCCACAGCCACAACGCATCTACAAGCGCAACGCCCAGGAGATGACCGACGTGAACACGAGTCGCATCATTCAGGTCGTCGCACCGGGTGATGTCAATTTCGCACTGAACAGCAATGCCAGCAATGAGACGGTTGTCATCCAATCGGCTCGCTCGGCGGATGCGGAAACCATTTGCATGTCTGTGCCTAGTTTTGTGGGTGGTCTCGTCATGCTGCTGCTCGTTCTGGCTGTGGCCTCTCTAGTCGCCGCCTTCCTCTTTGTCCGTGTGCGTCACTTCGATCGCAAGGGCGCGGGCATGTCCTACGTCAACTAAACCACTACCAATCCACTGCTCGTACTACACACAGGCACACACACACATATATACATATATATATAGAGTGGTATATATCCAACTGCACCATCAGTAAACCAAATCAGTTTTATGTGCACCTGTTCTCTCCAAATCCTAACTTCCTGCCTATCCCTCATTTACTATTTATCTATTTATTTGCTCTTCCCTGCTTCGACTATTTATTGTTTTTGTTTTTATTTGTATCCAATTAGGTCGCCTTATTCTGCATAATTTCTTTTTAGTTATTAATTGAAAAAAGCGCTCGAAACGAAATAAACGAAAAAAGTTATTGTGACGTCATCGTGTTCTCACACTCTCATTTTGTCAGTTTTGTTAAGTTTCAGTTATACATAATTCATTTAAATTAAAAATGCTATCGAAATTACGCGTTTAAATATGTTATCTCGTAAAATGGCACAGCGGCAACAAAAAAAAAAAAATTAAATAAAAAGCAAGCAAAAAAAGGAGAAAAATGGAAAAGCTGAAAATCGTTTACAATAAGTTAATATAGCAGATGTATATATTAAATTATTTATTTATTACTTTATCTGATAGCTGCGAAATAATAAAAAGTTTACTTTTATTAAAAATATAAACGGAGCTTTTATTTTGGTTTTTTTTTTCTTGGGTATTTAGAATTGATTACGGTTCACTGTTATCTTGGTTGTGACGATGACGTATTGCATGCTTCGACATTCAACAATTTGATAATGCAATCAGATATAATTATCGACAGATAATTGAATTGTGCTGATAAGATTCACTATTAACGAATATGAGAACTAAATTTCCGAACAATAGCTTTAAGTTGTGCTATTTTACCGACTCTAAAGAAAAAAGAAGTACCAGGTTTTCATCAGGTAGCACCTTCAATTCCTAACCACAAGTGAGCTTTATATTTTAAAATTACCATATTCAAATGACGACATTTACAAATTGTATATTTTATGAAAAATAAAACTGTACGCTGCCTATTTATTTACGAACACATCAATATTTACAATTATTTAAAGCCATTTGCTTATGCACTGCACAAAAAACAACTTGCGTACAATTGAAATTGATTTATGCACGAATCTTTAACAGATGTTTGTATATATATATATATATAGTCTGAGCTCGTTAAATGTCCCGCTTTCGGGGGACATGCAATATAAAAGATTTCATTGGCTATTAATCGACTATGCACACGCGTTGACTCTAAGGAATTATTAGCACTCAATGTAGACAAGGTAACAACGGTTTTCTTTCTTTTTTTTGTGGAGCAAGTGCATCCCTCAAACAGCGCGCGCATCGTTTATTGTGGCGGGCACATGCACCTCCAGTCCGTCCAAGTCCTTGCTCAGCGTGATTTGGCAACCTAAGCGGGAGGTATCCGTCAGATCGTAGGCCAGATCCAGCATATCCAGCTCCTCGTCGCCGGGCTTGTCGGGCAGCCGCTCGTAGTCGGCCGTCTTGAAGATCAGATGGCAGGTGGAGCAGGTCAGGGTGCCCTCGCAGGCGCCGAACCCGTCAAGGTCAACATTGTTGTTTACCACAACATCGAGCAGGGAATCGCCCACTTTGCCGGATGCCTTGATTCGCTCGCCATTTGCTCTCACAAAGGTCACGCTTACACTGCGACAAACGAATATGTTAGTAATCTCGCCACGCGATATTTGTCGACTCGACTACTTACAGATCTGGTTGTTGTTGCCTCAGCGCCTGGCCCAGTGAAAAAGTGCGCTTGAAATTTGTTGGTGCAGCATTAAAGCTTGCTAAACAATTTCGCAGACAAGCATTACGCAGCGTTACTCTCGCTGAATTTTTGATTGTGTTGATGACAAGCATATTTTTATTGTAATTTTATAATCATGTAACTTGTATCTAATCAATTAACAGACACACGCGGAAAAACACGCTCTGCACCGCCCGACAGATTATGATTTAAAAATATAACACAAAAACGGCAATCAAAGCGAGACAGCTAAACGAACTGCATCACGCAACAACTCTCTACAATTAACAATTGAGAAATTGAAAAAGCTGATAGGTGGAGTCAAAGCCATATGGGCAGTGTAGTGCTGCCAGACTGATGCTCGGTTACAGTGCTGCCCAGCCAAACGACGATGAGCCGCGAAACAAAAACTTTTGAATATACCAACGGCATTGATAACGTTGCAAGCTAAATTTATTGGTGTAAAGTCGGAAGCTCCTGACTGTCTGTAATATTGGAAGCACAGACACGATTTAGATGACTATTAGCTGAAATGGTATTAATGTGAAATTTATGTATTAAATTATGTATTCAAATTAAATGTATAGCTTGAAACAATATTTCTCAAAATGCAGAAGACATATGCAAACCGCACACCTTAAGCCGGTCTGGCAGCCTCATTCCACACAGAGCAATCGAACAAATCGATAAATTATTCAACTTGTTTACATTTTGCAAAAGCATGGCGAGTTCATGTTTTTGGAACGAATTTGAATTAAAAAAGCCACCGCTTGTCACTTTGCATGTTAGCGAAACAAGATTTGGTAAATTCGATTACGATTTTCAATTAAAAGTATGCACTAAGTGTTCACTTCCTCATCTAGCGAAGGATGTGTTTGTGGTCATCAATCGCTATCTGCAACAGTTGTCCTCGCCAAATGGTCAGGAATTCAATCAAACTGCCGCCTTAATTGGACGTCTGATGGCACGCCGAAAGAACTCCTTTCGCGCCATGCCAGGATTCCGTGCGGTCTGCAAACTAAATGCGACGCTCTGCCGGCTGCTGCGACTCGATTTACCTCGTGAATTGGAGCATTTTCGCGGTGCTTTGCCGGATGCCTGCGATGATGAAGTGTCTGGCGAGATGCCCACACGTAACAGCTTAGAGTTCATCTTAGTGCGGCTGATTGCCTTCCATCGCCTGCACGAGCACATCCACGACTGCTGTGTGGCGGCTGCCAAATACTTTGGCCAAATGCTGCGCAACAATTTCTTCATGGAGATTCTCACGCTGCTGATTGCAGCCATCGCTAAAATCAACAAATTGAGTCAACTGCAGGCCAACAATTGTGCAACGCTGTATGAAAAGTTGCTGCCACATCGCTCCAGCTTTCCACACGTGGGAAAGCATAATTTTCTGCCCGAGAATTACGAACTGCCAGCGAAACTGCGTCAGATTAAATTAACCCACACAGATCAAACCAATGAAGCGATGTTTGCAGCAATACAACAGCAAGCACCACAGGCACCTCCGCTGGTGACGAAAGCAGAGAAGGCCAAGCAACTGGCCAAAGCGGATGTGGGCACGGTGATTGCACGGCAGACGACAACAAAAGAGATTACATTTCAGCTGGACTCATTGGTCACTGTGGAGGATGTTAAGCATTTCATTCAGCGCGAATCCAAAGCTCGCAAAGAGACGCTCAATGGCTGCCTGACGAAAGCAATACAAAATCACGAATGGCTGGCGGCAAAGACGCTTTTCGAGCGCAAACTCAAGTCAAGGGAGAGCTCGAAAGCTTTGAACATATTTCGCAAATTTATTGGTAGTAAAATATAACAAGAGCAGGATAAATACGGAACATATGTTTATACTTATCGCTTACAAATTCACAACCATTCCATCGGCCAGCTGCATTCGCTTCAGGCCCAGAATTTTCTGCTGCGGGTGCGCATTGCTTGTCTGTAAGAGAAGGATCAATGAGCTGGAGCGATAAATCTGGCATGGCATCTTCTTTAAATTACCTTGATGAACTTTTTAAAGTTCTTGCGGCCAATGTATTTGCTGGCAGTTGTATTCGCCGCATCCGTTTCGTCCTGGCTGCGAACAGTGATGTTCAAGTTGCACATGCGCACTTGTATGCTATTCCTAATGCCTGCCAACCATTTGTCATGGTTCAGCTTCTCATCATGATCATCATCATCGAGTTCCACTTTAATATTGGTTGGCTGAGATGTCTCTGCATCCATTGTGTTCGGCTCTGCTTCGGTTTCCGGCTTGACATCCACGTGTAGCCCGCTACACGATAGCCAGCCACTGGTATCTATTTTTCGAGGTAGTTCCTTTGGCTTAGGCACTATGTATTTTGATTTCGATTTAGTTTCCGGTCTGAATGGCTCTGTGCAAACCGAATCTTGATCGTCATCGCTGTGCTCCAATTTGCTCTGCTCCTGTTGAGCACGTTCCTTGAAGTTGAATAAGTCCTCATCATTGGAATTATTGTTATCTGCTCCAAATGTTGTCTTTGGCTTCTTGCTGTTGCCAAACTGGAACAGATTATCAAGATCGACGTCGTCGTTATTCTTGAGCACCTCCAGACACAGACGCTTGCGCGGCTGCGTTGCAGCTGGAGGTTCAGCAGCTTTTTGGGTTGCAACGTGTTTTTGGGACTTTTCTAGAAAATTACGCACACTAATTTTAGCTGGCCTGTTGACCGATTTTTCAGCTGATTTGTCATTGGATGCAATGTCGGTTTCAGTTGGCTTGAAGACTGCACGATCCAGGACAACTGCAGCTGAAGTATGTGCCTCGAATTGAAACAGTTCTTCGTCCTGTGAGCTATCATCCTTATCATTTTGCATAACACTCGCTGTTATTGGCTTACCGCGCATTGAACGACGTGGCGAAATTACCGCCGGCTCCTCCTCCTGCGGAGGCTGTGGATTGCCACGAGTTGAGCGTCTGGCTGAAATAACTGGAGTCTTTTTCTGTCGTCCGACTTTAGATTTATTCTTAACCAAATTCTCATCAATAGTCATTGCCTCTGAGTTGGCTATATCCCCTAGTGCTGCTTCATCCTCCAGACTCAAACCGATGTCTAAATTGGCATTTTGTTTAGTTTTCTTTTCCAGCGGCAGATCTTCGTCAGAGTCGATAATATTGGCAATTCTACGCTTTGGTCGTCTTGCAATTGGCTCTTCGTCCGAGGACTCCACGACAATACTTTCTGGTGCTTTTTTAGCTTTCTTTGTGAGCTGCTCATCTTTTGTGGCATCGTCATCCGAGGAGTCATCCACATATATGGGATTGTTACGTTTGCCTCGCCTCTTTGTGGTGGATGACAATTCCTTGGGTGCTGATTCTGTTTTTTCCTGTTTGTCGCTACCCACACTCAATCCATAGATTTGCGATGTGTGGGATTCTGGGACAACAAACTCGCTTGCACTATTTTTATTACAATGTTCGGTTTGAGTGCGCTCCGTATTCGGCACCAAGATCGATGAATTCATTGATTCCGTTGTGGTCACAGAGTTCTCCATTGCCATATGCGATGGATTACAAAACTTATCCAACGAACAATGCAAGATGGCAAGTCCAATCTCGTAGTCGGGTATCAAACGCAGCCCAGCCTGCTCCAAAATAGCTGAAAATATATATTTTTGAGTTTAAAAAGAAACAAATTCTGATGGAAATTTGTGGGGTAAGCAGACCTTGTACACTGAAAATAGTTTCGGTGGCTTGTGATTGAGTTGAGCACACATATTGTATGACGACTACATTTTTTTTCGTCAGAAATCGCTTGGATACCCCCAAATTGAGATCCTTGCACAGACCGCCAGCCTTCTGGACAACCGGACCATACATGTCGAGATGCTTGCGATTCATGAACACAAACGTGATGCCGACAAAGAGTTTGGTGCGCTCGGAACGCCACCTGATGCTGGGCATATCCGACGGATGGGCGGGCGCAAAGTCTTCGGATTGCGGCCAATCCTCGGTCACGTTAATACGCCGCGCGAATTTCAACATCTCGCGCCAGAAGTCAACGCGAACAATCGGTTTATTCTCGAGCAGAGCATGTAGCAATTTGGCTGTAATCGACACCGTTTCCATGGTCAGATGGGAGCACTCTTCTGTCCAGCTTTGCAATGTGACGCCACCCAGTGGCCTCATCAGCTGCTCCAATTCAAGTAGTCCCATGCCCTCTAGGGCAGATCCAGTTGTCGTCAGCTTTAGCTGTGACACTTGCCAAATGTTCTTGAGTGCTCCAAAGCGCACTTTATCCCCAATTTGCAGGGGCGTTGGTGTCTTTGGCGGCAACTTCTTGTTCTTTTCGATGCCACTGTTGATGAAGGTGCCGTACCTGGAGCCCAGATCCTCCACGGTGAGCTCATTGCTGGACAGACAGAGGCTGACATGGGTGCGACTAATGCTCAAATCCTCGGACAATATCAAATCCGTCGACAAGCGTCCGACGGTGTATGCCGCCTTAACAGGCAGCAAAATGAATTTTACTCTCTCTGCAAATATGTATGGTTAACTATGCCAAATATAAATGTATTTTTAACTATTTACAAACCATTATCCACTTTATTTAACACAAACATAATTTTAATAAATTAAACAAAGCGCAATTTCACAAGCACAAAACACCGAACAGAACCAGTTGCAGAACTTTTAACATAATGTTAAGCGCTCAGCAGGTCTGTTAAGATATTGCTTTGTACGCAAATTAAAGTATTCTAATAAAATTATTGTAATAATATCTTAGGAAGTCCGTTAAATGCCATTTGAGTTATACTTTTTACTCCGTATTACTTTTATTGTCTCTTTAAATGTACACTTATAAGCGAATATAAGTTAAGGCATGCCAGCGCGAGCTGCGTACTGTCTCGTACGTTAACAGGTGAATGGCAACCGGTCTATTGCATTTGTTTTTGCCACAGGTTTCTGTTTATTGTTTGCACATTTTGTTTTTTAACTAAATGTAAGTGTATAAACATTGTCAAAATGGCACATTCAACGGGAACGCGTGTCAGCATGTTTAACGAGTCGTTCCTCAACGACAACGAGCACGACTCGAATGCAGTGCTCATGGAACTGGACAAGGGACTCCGTAGCGCCAAACAGGGCATCCAATGTGAGGCAATTGTTCGATTTCCGCGTCTCTTTGAGAAATATCCATTTCCCATACTGATTAACTCATCGTTCATCAAACTGGCCGAATTCTTTGTGAGCGGTTCGAACCTGTTGCGCTTCTGGGTGTTGCGTGTGTGCCAGCAGAGCGAGAATCATCTCGACAAGATTCTCAATATTGACAACTTTGTGCGTCGCATTTTTATGGTGATGCACTCGAATGATCCAGTGGCGCGTGCTCTACTCCTGCGCACACTGGGCGCCGTCTCTCGGGTGATACCAGAGAAGCCGCAGGTGCATCATGCGATTCGTCGTGCACTGGATAGCCACGATACCGTCGAGGTAGAGGCGGCCATCTATGCGAGCAGCTGCTTTGCGGCCCAGTCGAGCTCCTTTGCGATCAGCATGTGTGCCAAGATCTCCGACATGATTGAATCACTGCAGGTGCCGGTGCCGATGAAACTGCTGCTTATCCCAGTGCTACGGCACATGCATCACGATGCCAATACGGCGGCGCTGGTCAGCAAACTGTGCCTGGAGCTGCTGCCCAAATATCCGGCACAGAGTTTCGTGGTGGCCATCATCAATACTCTGACACAGTTATCCTCACGTACGCTCGTTGGGGTGCCTGGCCAGCTAAATGTTCTGCTGGACTTTATGCAGGATCTGCGTACGCCGGTTCGCATCCAGGTTCTACGTTCCTTCAACGAGCTCGCCGGCAAGCAGAGTGTCAACGCTTGGCCAAAGTCAGCGATTGGTGCACTCATCAGTAAATTTAATCTCTGCACTAATGGCTCCGAGCAGTTTCTCTTCCTCTCCATTCTACTCAAACTCAGTGAGTGTCCACTCACCTGTCAGCATCTGCTGTGCGAGCATCGCGACGCCCTGCTCCGTCTGTGCAACGAGTGCATCAGCAAATTGGAGGACTATACGGCCGCAACACAGGCCATGGCTGTACTCGCCGCCCTGCTCTCCTTCGGGCTGCAGCGACAGTTTAGCCAGGTGGACGTCATACTCGAAATGGTCAACTTGCACATGGAGGGTCTGCTGCTCTGCACAGCACGTCGTGCGGAGTTTACTAGGGATTTGCGTCGACTCCTTGCCTATGGCATACGCATAACGCAAGCGAATGCAGAATTTGGCGCCGATTTCATTGTGATGGTCACCAATACGCTGGGCGACAATGTTATCTATCCGCCAGCGAATTTGCAAGTCATTTGCGAGGCATCCGTTGGACTGTGCGAACACTTTCAGCTGCGCAAATACGCCTTCTCCACGTCCGTGGGCCTGGAAGATGAGGCAGCAATGGAAACGGATGAACCAGAGCCGGCAAAGGTTAGTTTTTCCACATATCTCTCGCTTGCTATAAACCATAATGGAAATCTCCACGTTGCAGCCCAATCCGATGATGTCCCGACTGCCGCTCATTCTGTACAAGCTGAACAAACTGGTAGACAGGGAGGAGCAGCCGGAGCAGCTGCTGCGCACCGTGGAAATACTTTGTGCCTTGGTGTGTCAGACGACAATGGGTTGCTATCTGCCACAGCCGGTGGTGCAGTGCTTTGAGAAGTGCATCGAGCGTGTCAATTGCTGGACTCTCTATCGGATTGCACGCACAGCCAGTCGCTATGGCCATCACTATGTGGCGGCGCACATCTACACGAAGGTGTCGCAGATTGTGATCAGTGACCACATGCACTATTTCCTTGTGGCACTCGCTCAGATCTCGCAGGCGGAATGCATACTCAACTATGGCTTAGAGTACACTTATATGCGGGATAATTATGCGCCTAGCGAGGCACCGGAGCCATTGATACCACTGATGAGGCGGCTGGAGGCGGCCAGTAATCTCTATCAGCAGGCGCTGGCCAGCATGCGGGCCTGTTCCTCGCCCCAGCATCCGTGCAGCTTTCAGCTGGAGTATCTGAAGATACGTGCACAATTTCTGCAGACTCTTCATCTTGCCGTGACGGTAAAGAATGCCCAGGTGATTGTGCCACCGCCGGCAATTGCGGGCAGCTTGGCCCAGAACTCGCGAGATTATCTGCAAAAGTTTGGCCACGTTACGAATCAGCTGCGCAAACTGGTCAAGGCGCTCAAGGTGTGCGAGGAGACCTATGCACGCCTCTACAAATCCTCCTTCGATGCGGACAATGTCACCTTGGAATTTCTCGAAGTGGCTGAATTTCAATGCGCTCACTTTGCTCACATTATTGAATCAATTTGTTATGCGACGCCGCCGGAGCCACCCATATTTCTTACCACCGGCAATCATCCGGAGACGCGTTATTTTGCCGCCAGCTGCCAGCGCATGGAGCAAATGCAGAAAAATCTACCGCAAGAGCCACCGAATGCCAAAACGATCAGCAATCGCCATTTGGATGTGATCTTTGCTTTGATTGAGATCATAACAAAGACGCCACTCTGCCTGCCGCGCTACTTCTTCCAGATACTGCAGTCCACCCAGATCAAGCTGTCGGTCAGTCCACAGCCCCGCAGCGCCACAGAACCCGTCATTGTGCAGTCGGGCAGTAATCTGGTGATCAAGGTGGAGGGTGTACTCCAACACATTAGTAAGCAGCAGAAACACTTTCGACGCGTGGATTCTGTGCAACTGAGTCTCACGTCGCAACTGATGACGCCTCGGCCAGTTAACGAGTTGGTAAAGCTGCCCAATCCAGACACGGTGACCCTCAATCAGATTGTTAAGCCGCAACGGGATTTCCTCTCGGGCAGCTTTTTGTTGCCCATCTCGAGTGGTGGCCAGTTTCAAGTGACGCTGGAAACGTTCGTTGTTGATGAGCACGGAATTACCTGGTGCACGGGCCCCACCAGCTCGATGGTAGTCCGCGTCCTAGACGATCCAACGAAACCGGCAGCTCCACCAGTGCCGAGTACTTCGCAGGCCGTCAGCCAAGCCAGGCGCTTCTAAGCAGACGAAGGTTTTCTATACATTTTTATAGATATATTAAAAAAAGGCGAATTTTGAATGCAGATTTGAAGTACCCGGTTCAGCGCACAATCAAGCAACACTGTATTTTGTGCTAAGGTGGCAGCACTGGCCTCATTTTGTGTGAATGACAAGTGAGCGGCAGCCTTAGCAGCTGATTCACACTTGCAATCGTGCTCTTCTTCACCGTGAAGTTTTCCCGTTTGTCGTTGTAATAAACAATGTTAAGAAATCTAGAAAAGACATTTTGTGTGCTGTTCATTTAACGAAGAAATGCGGACGTGCTTCAATACCCGAATCAAACAGGCTCACACTAAATGGGGTTTATTGACCGCTTTATCTTTGATATATGATTGGAGCACTTAAGTCCACAGCGAGCGCTAGCAAGTGGGTTTATCTATGTTGCGAATGTGGATTTTTAATTAAAATCAATTAGGCGCAGCATTCACACACACACACTTACGCATCAGAAAACAAACATAACACAGCACAACTGAGCGCATATAAATTTCGTATAATTTCAAATCACACATAATTACAACAACATATAAATAGTTGACCAAATTCCGCGCTTAACCTGTGGTGCACAACCACAACCCATGGACATAATTGCCCTAATTGGAAACAACGGCAGCAGAGCAGCAGCTTCGGTAGCATGGCACAATTTACGCTGTGAGTACAAAAACGCTGGGGTCGCTTTATTTCTCCTTCTTTCTTTCATTTTTTTTTGTTGTATTTCAACAATGAGTAGGCGACGCCGATTGTGCTATGTGTTGCCGGGGTGCGTGTTAAATTACGGTTACCATGTTAAAATTTGCAGCCGGGTATTATGTGCTAGTCGTGCGGAGCACATACAGTTTATATATTCATATTTAGTCTAAGATATAGCCTCTACCTGTTGTTGCCATGTCCGCTTATCACAAAAGTTGTCTTTTTGAACTTTGGAATAAATGTCTAATTTGAATGTACACAATGACAAACGACGAATTAGTCAATGAATTTTAGAAGAGTATAAGGGGTATATAGGGTATCTAGTTAACGGCGTGCCCAAGTTAATTGTTCTATCATGTTTATCGCCTCGTAAAATTATGCAAGTGAAATCGGCGCCGTCGCCTACCACACATGTATCTAGCTTGATTTATATTAAAGTATGTTTACAGTAGTTGATTCCCCCGCGCTTGGTTAAATTTATTGAGTACCTATATAGATATATATATGTTTCTTTTTTGGGGTTATTTGGGGCCTGTGTGTCTCTCTTTAGCTACAACAAACACAATGCACCGCCCAACAACGATATCATTACACGCGTCGACTGCGATTGCGAACATGTCCCGCTTTGCTCCGTCAACGATGTCCAGTTAAGGTTCCTTGTGCCCGACGATCTGACCGAGGTAAGTATAGTGCAATTGCAAATCCACACAATGTATAGTAATCGGAATCAATATATTTTGGATTTGACAGGTGCGGACACTCTGCCAAGAATGGTTTCCAATCGACTATCCACTGTCATGGTACGAGGATATTACCTCAAGTACGCGATTCTTTGCGTTAGCTGCTGTTTATAATCTGGCCATAATTGGTTTAATTGTTGCCGAAATCAAACCGTATCGAAATGTTAATAAGGAGGTAATAGCCAATTACAGTGATAGTGATGAGTTTTACACCAGGCTGAGCGGTTTTCCCATGCAGGACAAAGGCATATTGCCCGACTCGATGGGGCGCACCGCAGACGTTGGCTACATATTATCGCTGGGCGTTCATCGCACGCATCGTCGGAATGGCATCGGTTCGCTGCTGTTGGACGCACTGATGAATCATTTGACGACAATTGAAAGACATGCGGTTAAGGCAATATTTCTGCACACGCTGACAACAAATCAACCTGCCATATTTTTCTACGAGAAGAGAAGGTAGCACAACTCCATTATCGATAATATCCATCAGTTGCGTGTCTTTAGCTAATTAACTGCTAAATATTTGTGTTTCTGTTTCTGTTCTTGTTTACCTTTTTGCAGATTTACGTTACATTCGTTTCTGCCCTATTACTATAATATACGGGGCAAGGGCAAGGACGGTTTTACGTACGTGACCTACATAAATGGCGGCCATCCACCTTGGACATTATTATATCCTTTTCATAAAATGCTCATGCTTACATTGTGTTTATGTTTATGTGTTTTGCTTATGCTATATTTTGGTTGCCTTAACTCTCTGCCACACAGATCACATCAAGCACTATGCCTCCAAGTTGCGACACACGGGTAGCCTTTGCGTTTGGGCCGCTGCTCGTGTCCAGCGTGTGGTGCGTTGGTTTTACCACAAATTGTTAACACGCTTCAATGTCATCGAATGAGCCGAACGGACTGCAACCCACCCCAAAACACCATCAGCCTTTTTACTGAGGACTGAGGAGACATCAACAACTGGCAACTGGCGACTGCCATCTGTAATAATCATCAATAGATACACGAAGAACAACAACAAAAAAACACCATCCATTTTAAGTGTTAGGCGAGCCAAATCATTTCGTTTTGTATACACACACAGATTTAAGCAAAACAATAAGAAAAATGTTCAAAGTTGTAAAATAGTCTAAAACATGTATTATTACGTTTTTACATATGTATATGTTCACCTGCTGTAAATAGTCGTATCATCTTTTATTTAAAAAAAAAAATGCTGTACAATTAACTATAGCGCAAGTGATTTGTATACGTTCTTTTTATGATTCCTTACTTTTATAATTTGTATCTATTTGTATCTTTTTAATATTTATCCTCTACGCACAAGAAAGTCATTTTAGTTAGTTTAGCGAAAAGAAACAAAACAAAACCCAACAAAGATGCTCATGATTTATCGTCTCTAACTTATTAAACACAAACTGCACACAATAGCTTTGAGAATTGATTTAAAACGATACATGTAATATATTGTTTGCATTAGCGAGATCCCACAATCCCATATATATCATTTTGTATTTTTTTATAATTTATGTTCGCTGTCTTTATAGTATTTTGTAAAAGTATTTTAATGCAAAATGTTTCATTTTAGACACAATTTACTTAGCGAATTGTAATATTTTTAAATTAAAAAAAAAAAAACTTGTAAAGTTTCAAACATAAACATTCTAAGTATACAATGTCTTGTCAATTTCTCAATGAACAATTGTTGTAAAAGCTTATTTTTTTAAATTAATCACCTGTTGCACACGCAAAATTTAAGCGCCACATTTCAAAAACATAATGCACAGTGTGACCGTATGCTGTGCAGCTCACCAAAAACTATCTGGCCACGCTACACACCCACAATTGCGAATGAAGTTTAGAATTTTATCGATATAAACGATAGTTTTTTGCTGGTCTATTGTGATCTACGTAGTAGGTGAGGAACTGAACGTCAATTTAGTGGCATAAATTCGTCGAAACATCATAGCAAAAATGTTCTCCAGAGCCGCACTCCTTACAGGTAAACGCAAAAATAGTGAAATAAAAGCATAGATTATGCATTAGCTCACAACTCGACAGCTGAGCGTGTGTATGTAGCTGCGAAAATCGACCGTGAAAATTGGTTACGGCACCGCAAAGTTTGCCATCGTGGTTTATGTAATCACGCCGAACATTCGCAAACGTCAAAATGATTGATTTTTTATTGTATTGCTACTAAAAAAAAATACTAATTAAGTTTTACTCTTTATCGTGCAGCTCAGCGCCCATTGACCCTGGTGGCCAGCCGTTCGGCAGCTGCCGCCGCTGCTTCCCCATCCGGTGGCAGTGCCGTCGAGCGCCGCCAGCGTCCCGAGCATCCCGGCAAGGTGCGTTTGGGCTTTGTGCCAGAGGAGTGGTTCCAGTTCTTCTACAAGAAGACTGGCGTCACCGGCCCCTACACATTCGGCGTGGGTCTGATCACCTATCTGTGCTCCAAGGAAATTTATGTCATGGAGCATGAATATTACAGCGGTTTGTCGCTTGGTATTATGGCCATCATCGCGGTCAAGAAACTGGGTCCAGCCGTCGCTCGCTGGGCTGATGGTGAGATCGATGTAAGTAACAAATACAAGCACATCTTGAATGGACACATTAAAGATACCTTTTATCTGTAGAAAATTGAAGGTGAGTGGAAGGAGGGTCGCGAGGCTGAGCTGAAGGTGCTCGCCGATGCCATTGAAGACGAGAAGAAGGAGCAGTGGCGCGCCGATGGTGCCCTGTTGCTGATGGAGGCCAAGAAGGAGAACATTGCCCTTCAATTGGAGGCGGCGTTCCGCGAGCGTGCCATGAACGTTTACTCGGAGGTTAAGCGTCGCTTGGACTACCAGGTGGAGTGCCGTCACGTCGAGCGTCGTCTCAGCCAGAAGCACATGGCCAACTGGATTGTGGCCAATGTGCTGTCGAGCATCTCCCCACAGCAGGAGAAGGAGACGCTGAACAAGTGCATCGGCGATCTGAGCGCCTTGGCTTTGCGTGTTAAGGCCACATAAACGACTCGAGTTCTTAATTGTTAAATTGTAAAAATACAACACACACACAAACACACAAAAATCTGTGCGAAGTAGCAAAAAACAAAAACGGGCAAAATGTACCACAAAATGTTTAAAATCAATACAAATGTATGTCCAATCGGATAAAATTCTCACGAGGCTCTCTTCTAACCTCGAGGCGTCTCCTAAAGGGAAGCGAGATACCGAATGGAATCATCATCATTGGCTAACATTCATTTATTTCACATCTCACACACCCATCTCAGTCTTCAGCTGAACCAATCTCCAACGAGGATGGTGTTCCGCTCAGATGCTCCTCGAAGTCATCGACAACTTGCTGGTGTCGATCCTCGTGAAATGTTTGCACGCAATCATCCGAAGCAGTAACCACACACAATGGCTTCTCTCCGCTGTAGAAACCGGTGTTGTCACGCACATATGTAATCCTTTTGGATTGCAGCCAGCGTTCCAGCTGCGCAAAGCAGGCGCACTGCCAGGGATTACCCTCGATGGCCACGCGCCTTAGTTGCGGCAATGTCCCATTCAGATCGGGCAGAAAGGTCAACTTGTTGTTGTCAATTAGGAGATCCTTGACACTGCTCCAACTATCCAGCACATCGGATTTGATCTCACTCAATTCATTGTTTCCCAAATGGAGTTTTTGTAGATGCCTCATTGGAGCAAACATTCTCACATCCAGGCTGCTCAGCTCATTGTTGCCCAGCGACAGGTAGTCCAGGAAGGGCAGCGAGGAGAAGGCCAAGGCATGCAGACTCTTCAGATTATTCCCATTGAGATTGAGTTTCCTCATTCTGGACAAGGTGCTGCTGCCAAAAGCCTTCACATCCAGCGACTCAATGCTGTTGTGTGACAAGTCCAGAGAGTCCAGATCCTCGAGAGCCGCAAAGGTGTGCGCCGCAATCTCGACAATATCGTTGGATTGCAGGTAAAGCTTCCTGAGCGCTTGCAGACCCGCAAAATGTGGCGCACTCAGACTGACAATGTTGTTCTGGGAGATGTCCAGCACTTGGAGACGACCCAATTGCCGGAATTGATTGTCGAAGAGCAGACGTATATTATTCCCAGACAAATCCAATTGTTGCAACGACACCACCTGGCCCGATGAGCCAAAGGCTTGGGGACGCAGTGCACCCAGTTCGTTGTGCGATAAGTTCAACGTGCGCAGCTGCATCAGCGTCTGAAACGTGTCTTTTTCAATTGATTCCAGTTGATTTTCACCCAGCTGCAAGTGAAGCAGTCCTTGCAGGCCACGAAATGTTGTTGAATTTAACTGGAATGTAAAGTTTTTCAGTTATTTCGAATCATAACAGCTGAAAATTCTGTTAATCAACAGGGCAATTTAATTTACCTAATAATCCCTGGACTCAATTTATCTGATTAAAAATCCCTTCAGAAAAACTAAAATAACGGTAGGCACAAAAAAAGCGTGCCTATTTAGCTGTTGCTGTTGCGGGTGTATTGAGGACAAACAACTAAATAGAGAGAGAGAGAGAGAGAGAGAGAGAGAGTCAGGGACTTTGACTTCGAAAATAAATACCCCAATTAATATTTTGGTTTGGGTATAGAATTCAGTTAGCGGGCAGTAAGCGTCTGCAATGCGTCGCAAACTTTTTGGTCGCAGATTTCACCTATTACAATTAATAATTATCTTAAATAGTATTAATATTATGCAACGAAGGGTTTTTTTATGGAGTAACTGTGTTATTTTTGTGTAGTGTTCTGTGCGTAGCTGCATGCAGCAAGCTGCGTACGCAGAAACGTCGAAAGAGAGCATAAATTCCCTTTGATTGTTTTTGTTGGATAATGCTCGCTGCGACACTCTCCAAATGCGTAGCGTTCTTAAGAGACTTTCGTTCTTAAGAGAGCTTTAGTGTAGCAAATTAGACAACGAAAGAGAGATTATATTGGTGCTGACGTTGAGTGTATTTTTGCTGTGATTACATGCTACATGCAAGTAAGCAGCGTCCAATAAGAATATGCAATGAGCAAATCCCAACAAGGAAATCCCATCAATTGCATCTTTACGCAATCAATCAAACGGGTAAAAGGTGTATTTAAAGTATATAAATTGTGTGTAACAGACAGAACTGAGCATCTCCGATCCGATACAGTTAATTAATTCTTGATCAACCGGAGAATAATTAGAGCAAAATTCTGTCTGTCTCTCAAAGATATATATTTTCTAAAGGTGTATCAGTAGTATCTGTAGTAAGAATTAAATACAGTTGTTAAAAAGTTAAACCTCTGACCTTAAGAAATTGCAAAAAAATATGAATATTTCTGTGTTTCGTAAGCGATTGAGAAAAATCCAGAGATAAAGCATCTCCTGCATTTGCCAACTCATTTATCGATTTTAACTAATATGCTCTATTTCTCACCGCGAATTGTGTATAAAGCCTAATGATATTTAAATTTATATTTGATCGAGAATGTTGCGTAAAAGGCACGTTGAAGACACAAGTTGATGACTCACCTGGCTAAGCTGATTATCATTTAGTTTAAGCTGCTCCAAATGGGGACAGTTACCGAAACTGATATTAGTCAATTGATTGTGACTGAGATCCAAATGCTGCAGCAGCTGCAGATGCGGCAACTCGATTTGCTGCAATGAGTTATTAGTGAAGTTTGCGTACACCAATTGGGGTAAATGGTCAAATACATCCTTTGTCAGATTAGTGAGTTCGTTGTGACTCGAGTCGAGCAATCGCAGCGCAGATTCAGTGGCAAAGTCAGTCTTAAGAAGTTGTTCCAATGAGCAGCCGCTGATATTGAGCTGCTTGAGTTGTGGCAGAATGGAGAAGCCTCGCTTCTTTAGCTGCAACTGCTGCACATGCGATAAATCCAGTTCCATCAGGCTGGATAGACTCTGTGCACTAAAAGCTGTGACTGACATTAAGACACGATTCCAACTGTTGACTGTTGACTTTCCCAGCTTACCTGTGCCGATTGCCAGTTCAGTTTGCTCATTGCGAATGCTCAACCGGTGCCAGTTGTCGGTGGGAAATGCCTTCACATCGATCAGCTCCTGCAGGCTGCTCAATTCGCGGCACTCAAAACTGCGCCAGCCTTGAGCCTCACAGACCAAAGCCAATCCAGGGGAAAAACCAAAGCAGAGTAGCCAAATAATTGGCCAAGTGTAGAACAGCCACATTCCAGTTCGAATGCTCATCGCCAACTGACTGCACAGCTCGAGTCTCGATTCTCTCTTCAGCGTTGATAAGAAATCAAGTTTGCGTTAAAAGCCGGTTCTCAATGCGCATCAAGCCCGGCTCAAGAGCTTAAACAGCTGAGTGACCGTTGACTGACAGCAGTAAACAAAGCAAATTCCACAATAAAAAAAACCAGAATAGAACTCACTGCGACAAGGGGAAGTCCTCTATCAATGTCAATATCTCGAATAAATTCGTAGTGCTGCACTTCAATTTAATGCGGAAAGAAGAACATTGAAGAAACATTGCCTACATAAGGTCTGCCGAAGATTGTATACCCTTGTACGCCGGAGACATATTGCAGACATCTAAAACTGGCTACAGATTTTAAAAAATAGTCGATTATTGATTTGGGTAAGTTTAGCTTTTATTTCTTGTTAAACAAAAAGGTATTTGGGGCAGTATTATTTGTCCATCTGCAATAGAAGATTCGAGCTTGTCGACTTCTTTGTTTATAACAAGCTATATTTCCATATAATCTGCAGGCGATTTCTCAACAATTGTGGCTTTCAGGCAATCAAAAAATCACTTAATCCATTCTTTCTTCTTATTGACAATATAATTTCAAATAGATTAGATTTGCTGTTTTTAGGTCCTGTAGTGTCAAACATCAAATCTATATCGATTCAGCCCTCAACGCTGAACAAGAATATATACTTACTTTCACATTATTCGCTCAATTTCATGATATCCCTTATAAGTCCCAACTATAATAATTAAAAAACCACAGAGCTTTCGCCCAGTTAATTCTATAGATAAATAGCATCTGGCTAGAACGCTTTTTAATAAGCTTAGCATTTTGTTTACAATAGTTTTAAGTATTTTGGGATAATTACGTTTTTATATATTGTTGTGCTCTTGGAGAAGAAAAAAATATGATTACCATTTAAAGTATTACAATATTTTAGAGTTTAGAATTGTTGTAGCATCATGAAAGTTCGTATACTATAATACAGTTAACTAAATCAAATAATTACAGAATGCACTAAAACTTACGCTACAAATTAAATAACATAATTAACAATAATTACTTTAGTTGAATACATATGTATAAATATAAATAGATATAGATATAGTTGTTGATTTATAAGCTGTCTAAAGAGCTCTTATTGATAATTATATGAAGAATATTCCACTAAATTACACGATATTTTTAATTTAATTAACTTGCGTTGCACATTTTGCATATTTATTGTATTATTGTACATGGAGCAATTCTAAACTGTTATTTTCCGTTGAATTCTCAGAGAGCTCTTAAAGCTACGCTGCTTGAATTTCTAGTGGGTATTTTACACCAGCTTACACTTAAAACTTTACCTCGATTAAGCTAGGAATTCTGATGATTTCCTTTAAATCTTGTCGACAATGCTCGACTGGAATATACCCCGTACCCAGCTGATATAATAGAAATAACTTCTGGGTTTCTGATTCCAATTGAATGAAATTTTTACACCTGATCAGCATTATAGTCATTCAGGATAAGAGTGTTATCAATTGAGAATTAATTAGAATGGTTTCTGAGAACTTATATTCCAAATTCTCTAGCTTTTATCTTCGCTGAGATCGAGTGGTTCATGCAGGCGGACGGACAGATGGAAAGATCGACTCGGCTGTTGATGCTGATCAAGAATATATATAAACTTTATGTGTCGCACATTCCAAAGATCTACAAAGTTTTGTAAGCTGGTGTAATATAGAACCACAGCTGTTATTAGCCAGTTTTAGCTTTAGTTTAGAGCTGCTTCTATTTTCACTGGTTTTGGTAAGACTGCAAGTAGTTTGAGAGTACATCTGTGTATATATATATATATATACATATATGGTATGTGGTATATATAGATATAGTATATTAAACTCAGCTAGAATAGTTTTATTTGTTAGGCGCCTGTTGACAATTGTGCGCGTTTCTTGTTGCGAAAGTGGGCTAAAAAGTGTGGGTATCCAAATCAGACTATAGTTACGGTTGGGTTTGTCATCTTGTTGCTGTTGTACAACGGCTGATAATGATGTGCAACACCCGCCGAGCTCCCGTTGCTGCTGCCATTGCTGCTGCTGTTGTTGTTGTTGCTGCTGCTGCTGCTGCCGCCGCCATTGAGGAAACGCGCCTTGACGCCATTTTGTGACAATGGCAACGCTTCCCCAATAAGTGTTATTCGCACGGGCTTACGTACCACAACAGCAGCCGGGGCAGCAGCGGCTGGGGCTGTTGTGGGCGTGGCTGTCTCAACAGCCGCCTCCCAACCGATGGAGGCGCGACGCGGATATGCCGCGGCAGCCAACTGTTGATTGTAGTTGGTCAGCGTGGTCGAAATAATTGTGTGACGACGTGTCTGACTCAAAGCACGACAATTGTTGTTATTGCTGCTGCTGCTGCTGCAGTTGTTGTTGTGATTACTGTTGTTGTTGTTGTTGTTGTGGTGGCCATTACATGGCTGCTGTGGCTGCTGCTGGTGGTGTATTATTGTTGTTGCCGCCACGGTGGAATCGTTGCAATGATGCAAGTGGAGCGTCGGAAAGTGCGTGGTATAACTGGTATATTCAGGCTTACTTCTGTCCGGCCAGTTGGGAGAAATGCAAATAATAGATTAGTACACATTCACTTTGAGTTCAGATTTGTGTGTGAGTTTGTTGAGTGTTCCGTTTGATTAGAGGCTACTTATTGATTGTGCAACATGGGCGTAGTCACGTTGAGGGGGAAATTTACCCATTGGCAAGTATAAAAAACTTACTTAATATAAGTTAGATATTTTGAAAAAAGTAGAGAAATATCGGGTTCCGGCTCTGGTTAGTTTAATGTAATGTTTCCGGTAAACGTTTATGAATTTGTTGATGGTTCTAAAAAAGCTTGAACTTCGTTTAAAGATCAGTTTATCAATCGTTGAAGTTGCAGTCCCGGTTAAGACTTAACATCCTATGAATATCTCTATATTAATTTCCGTCCTTTGCTATTTATTTATTATAATATTTAAAAGCTTTGCGGATTAGTCGAAAAATATGATTTAAAATAATTGCTAATTAACTTTGTGTGTCAAAAGTTTAGGCTTGCACCCATTCGATCCTCCGCCTGACTACGCCCATGATTGTGGTTAGTATAATTGTTACCTGGGGACTCTATTTAATTGCCGCATGCAATTAAAACAGTTCACAAACAGTGTTAATTGTCAGGCAATAAGTTTCTAATGCTTACAGCTAAGAGTCTTAATTTTGTTTTTTTTAGTTGTATTTAAATAGTTTTGTTTAGTTATTTCATACAGTTAAAGCTTTGGTTCGAGTTTAAACGAATTCAGGTGCAGTAGTTACAGTTATCCAAACAGTTATTATAACTTAGGTGTAGTATACATAAGAGATTGATCGCACACAGCACTATAATGGCCAATATGAAATCACAAAATAGTACCTGTTGCTCCCCAAACTGTAGTCTATATAAGGCAGCATGTACATGTATGGGTTATTTAGATTGTGTGTGTGTGTGTGAGAGTGGGTGATATATATATATATAGAAAAGTGGTTAAATTAAAGCGAAAGAAATACAGATACGAATAGTTAACCAACGGACACAAAGTACACTTGGAGAAAAAAGCCGATTAACTTGAAAATTGTTGTTCAGCTAGAAAAGGCAGTTTCTTTAATCTGAGAATTTAGTTTTTGGTTGATCTGCTTAGGGTTTTCTCGAAGTGTAAGTGAGTGGTGCAACTGGTGCTGCTGCTGCTGCTGCTATTGTGGCTGCTACTTGTTGTTGCAAGTTGGCCAAATTAGGCTGCAGCTATTACAATTTGCGGCCATTAACGTCAAGTTGAAAAAGTGGCCAACTGATTTGCATGCCGCCGTTGGCCAATAAAGCCAGCGGCGCATGAAACCAGCTGACAGCTGTAGCTGCCACAAATCAACAGCAATATCAGCAGCAGCAGCAACAAGCCACAAACGCCGTTTTGTATTAGTTTTGTACATGGTTAGAAAGAAAACAATCATAGCAACAAATTTGCATTGAAGATGAACGTTTGCCTACCTGGACAAACCCTCCGCACCAATGGCAAGTGGACGTGTCTGTGAAAGTGGAATCGGAATCGTTTACAGTTAGTCACACATATCCATATATAACTATACTGTATCTTCATATATAGTTTCGCTTAAGGCAACTTACTCGCTCCGTTTGGGTGGCCATGCTGATGCACTCTTTGTTGACAAGGCTTGCCACGTTGCTGTCAGCTGGCATCGCTTGTCGCTTCTCCGCCTCGAGCTGCTCGATAAGATCTCGCTGCAGGCGTATGGTGCGATCACGATCATCCACTTGACCCTGATTGCCAAAAATAAACACACAAACAAATGTTAGTTTTGCGCAGTTTTTCGAGCAGCGTTTGCAAAAAAGGCTAACTAAATAATATATTCAAATGTTCACAAACTAAGCCAGAGAGCATTGTTTTTGTTTATATTAAGTTATAGACACTAAAAAAAAGTTGCATAAGTATATATGTAGCTAGGCTATCAATCAACAACGTACACAATCAAGCTCTAAAGTCCGAAATCAATTGCTGACTATATTTTTCATATTTCATGTTTTGAATTGTTTGACTTTGTTTCATTTGTGTTCGATTTTTGTTTAGTAAAGTTGAGATTAAAATCCAAATTTACTGAAACATTCAATTAAACAAGTGATGATTAAACAAAAAATATAAACCATAAATGAATGAATACATATATTTTGATATAAATACTTCTATAAACCAACTCATATAAAAATATTTATGATTCTTTCGGAATTTACAGCTTGATTTTCACAAACAACAGCTAAAGATTTGTATTTGCTTTGAGTGTGTGTTGTGTTCTAGCTAAAAAAGATTAAGATAAAGTTAAAGTTAAAGTGCGTGTTTGAATTTGGATTCTCAGAGAATACAATAATTATATATATATATATGTATATGGAGAGAGAGAAAAAAGTGTGTAGTAAGCATAGATTTGGTCTGTTTTTTGTATGTTGCATGCTTAGTGGAAAGTATCTTTATTTTACAACTAGTGGCAAACAACAGCAAGTAGCATTATATTGATAGGAAGAAAACTCTTTTGAAATCATTTGTCCTGTTCAGTGACTGCTTTGTATATATTGTAACTGTTTGATAAGAAAGCGAAAGTGAGTTGATTTTTGTTGTTTTGTTTATTTTTTAGGTACTCTCAGACTGAGTTTTTGATACGCCTCTAAACGAGCAAACGAAATGCAAAAAACGTGCAAATACCTGAAGGTAAACAACCTGTCTACGTAGATCGGATAACTCCTGCAAGGGATCCTCCGTTGTCGAGGATGTCAAGCTGGCCAAATCGATGTCATTCAACTGTTTGCTGTCCAGGCCACAGGCGGCAAACAACTGCATATTATCATTCTCGAAGGGATTCAGCGTCTCCGTCTGCAACGATGAAGGGCGGGAATAATGAATGAGACGACGTTGCCACTGCATCATTTATCAGTTTGAGATTTTGGGGGCATGGTGGAAAATCAAAGGAAATAAAAACCTACCCGCTTTGCATCAACATCAGCCTCCTGTCGTGCGATTGTGAGTTTAGATTGGGTATGAGTTGCGTATGATTGAGTGTATGGCGTGTGTGGCAAATGGCATGTGGCATGTGCAAAAGAAAATCGAATAAGCAAAATAAAGAAATAAAAAACATGTTGAAGAATGTTGCAAGTCGGACTCAACCGACTGCCTTATACTCTGAACCCAGTTAAATAAAAACTAAAAACAGTTGGTAAATAAGCTGAGGCAACAGTATTGCAACGGAATGAGAGCTAGTCGAGATAGGTCGACTGGGATATACCCTGCACTCCCTGTTTCTCATACGAGCTTAAAGAAATTGTACAGATTATTTGTAATACGTCTGGATATATTTTGATGTATCAATTGTCTCTTTTGTTGCTATCGGAAATCGATTTCTATCGATGTTCGCAAAAATGGAGCAGTTGATCTGCCAACGAGAACTTAAATTTATAATTTGAAGAATCTATCACATAAAGTCTCTGAGATAGTCATACATATATAGTTAATGGGTTCAGAGTGAGTTCCTTTTGCCTGTTACACACTTTTGCACAACTTAATTAATCGATTATTAACCCAATAATGTCCTTACGTACCTCCTGAAGAATGCGACGTAGTCGCAACAGCTGCTTCTTGAACTGCAGCACATCCTGAATCATGGCATTCCTGAAGGACTTGTCATACAACATCAGATCGTCCGATGAGCTGTGCAGCTCTGCGTTGCTGCCACCCGGACGCTGACCAGTTGTGCGCCTCGAACCGGACGACGTGGCTGATTGGAGCTTCTGCTGTTGCTGCTGCTGCTGGCGTCGCTGCAGACTCGATGTGGAGGAGGCGGTTGAAGCACGCGAGGCGGCTGTGCTGCGCTTGCGACTGGAGGAGGCGCCGCTGTGTGTGGAACGCAAACTGTTGTCGGACTCGTTGCCAGCCTGATCCTGCAACCGAGAGCGATTCAGCAGCCGTGTGGCGCGTGCAGGCAGCTTGGCGCTAAACGGAGGCAAAAACAGAGACAGATATTAGCATTACTGCATTACTGGCTTGCTGCAAGGAGTCAGCTGCAACCTGAGATATGTGGCATTGGCAGCAGGCGCACTGCTCGCCATAAAACCGGGCACATAGTGATAATGAGGCTGGGTAACGCCCTGAGGAGAACTGTTCCTGGGACGTGCCTGCTGTCCGGTTAGAAACACATTCTGAGAGGTCTTGAGATCTGTGCGAACGCGACGCGCACAGCTGGGCGATGAGGCAGCCACTCCGGCCGAGGAGCTAGCTGCACTGGTGGACATGTTGTTGTGGCGACTGCAGCCATCGAAAACTCTAAACTGACGTGAAATTTCAGGACGATGACGATGACACAATCGAGACATGCGCACTAAACGACAAACAGCTGAGTGGAGAATTTGTAGACTTTTTCCCCAAGCGGCATTTTTTTTCATTAATTTTCTTTTCAATTATTTAACGCCATTAATTAACCAGGTGCGTCGTATGAAAGTGAAATGGCATTCATTGATTGGCTGCCTAAACTTGCCGACTATCTCACAATAAGGGGCAATTAGTTGCATGCTGGGAAGCTGCTCCACTCAGCGTCTTAAAAGTCGGTTACGTGGTGGAAGTAAATCCACAATGGCATGGATATATATATATATATACATATATATATATATTTATATATATTTACGGCTGCTTGCTTGGTGAAAGTCAACTGTTGCGTGTTGCACCAGACAAGGGATGCCATAGCCAAAGCCACAGCTGGGGAGGCATGGGGGTGAGGCATGTGTTGTGTGTGTTGTGTGTGTGTGGAGAGCAACAACAAGTCGTAGGCATGCGCGTTGTTAAGCATTTCATGGTATAATTTATACAAACAAAGTATTGAATATTCGTAAGACACAAAGCAACCAAATGCCCAATAAATAATTTAGTCAAACAAAACGCGAGCAACAGCTGCAGTTGTTACTGCCAGTCCCGGCTTAAACATACCCTGTATATTGATTTATTTACTGTCACAATTTAACAAAATTTGTTGATGTATAATTATGGGATTAATGGTTTATAAGCTGAGCTTATGATATAATACAATATGAGTATAATGAGTCACTTCATGATACCCATTTTAAACAGTTCAAATAGCTGCAGGGTATTAAAAGATTGCTTGCTGTAAGCCACAAACGAACATTTTGAAGCTCGTAGATTTTGTCTTTAGGCATAATTATAATTGCTTTTTATTTTTATTTTTATTTTTATTTGTTGTACTTGGATGTAAGGTTCCAGGTCGCATCACAGGTAAATAGCTGAAGTCTTATGGCCAATTGGCACGCTAAATACAATTCGCAATATGCAGAAAGCAGCCATTGCAAATTGTTAACATTTTATTTGACTTTCACATCACACTTAATTAGTTTGAGTTTAAGAAACAAAACGAAAAGCAAAAGTGCTACGTAATTGCTTCAGAAAACTGGAGCAAAAACATGCTTGAAGCTAAGCGAAAAATGCGTTTAATGGTTTTCAATTAGCGCTTGACTATGACAGACCTATAAGCATGCATATAAGCATACAATAAACATACTTTCAACTCTATTTTGATCTTTATCATCGGCGATGGCATTTAATGCGTTCCCATTTTAATGACAAGAACTTGGGCACTTTGGGTGCTGTAGAAAGCCTGAGAACTAGACTAACTTGAGTTATGCTGATGAAGATGTGATTATTATTATGAAAAGTTCTCAAGACCCGAGGAATAACCACTTGAAGACTGCCAAAAATAAACCGATTTAGGGGTGTTTTGTTCATTGTTTGAACTCAGAATTATACTTTATTTAATGTGGGAAAGAAGATTTCAACTCTAAATTCATGTACGAAAGCTACACCCAAAAATCGGGCTTGGGGACTAGTCTACAGTTTCAAATGCCATAACGTGTTCAACATTCAACCGATTTTCTGGCTCGACTTAAATGTAAAAACTGTTTGAGGTAAAGGCCAAATCCACAGCCATAACTTTGTCAAAAACCACGGATTTTTAATCATGGCTTGGGATTTAGATTAAGACGGGCCTAAGCTTTCCAGCCCCACAATTTTGCTAAACTTTAACTGATTTTTAGTTGTCCACTCTTAAATAATTTTTCATTTAAAGTTGGCAATAATATTTCGGCTCGAAATTCAAATAAAAACAAAAGTCTTAACCTTAAAATGCCACAACTTTCTTAATATTCAACCCATTTTCAAAATCAATGTTTTTTTTATTCATGGTTCAACCTCCAGAATAATGCCACCAATAAATCTCGAAACATGATTGTCGGCGCAAATGTAAGCCATAAAAATGGCATGTTCTGTCTGACTACTAACTAGAGTCGCCTATATAAGGCATACTCTCTGTATAATTATAGGAAATATGGTTGCAGCTAGTGTTGAAGGCCTGCCAGTTTTCTCATATGTGGATAGGTGGTATTTGCAGCAGCACATTTAGTAAACTTGGCTTTCATATGCAAATCTTGGCCAAACTAAAGACAAACATTCATAATTCGCACGCTGGGCTGGATTGCAGTATGTGGATATAGCGTATATATATGTATATATATGCATATGCTTTATAAGGCACTTAAGTATGCAGAAATCAACTGTGAAAGAGACGCGCTGAAATCAAAACAATGCCGAGCACTTTGCACAACTGCGAACAGCACCGGAAACTTGAAACCTGTGCAAACATAGATACTTATGACGATATGTGTGTATTTATTTATGGGTATACACATATAAGAGCTGATATATATATATATATATGTGCATGTGGACGACAAAACGTTCATTATTGCAACAGTTGCAGCATTAAAACTGCTAATGGACTTGGTGGAATTATCGTGAAGTTGAAGAGTCGCTTAGGCTTAACTATTTGTTTGTTGCTGCTGACGATGTGGAGCCAACATTGTGGCAGCTCCAATGCCAGCGGGTCGAGTGTTGTCTGTCTATCTGTCGCCAGTGGGCTGTTGCAACCTGCATATCGCCAGCAAACAGCAACAGCAGCAGCAACAGCAACCGTAACCGCAACCTGCAACTGTTAACTGATGATGACAAGCAATCACAATTTACAATCAGTTGCAGAGGCGACGACAAGCTCGAGCCTAGCCTAACGGCACTTATCAATTTTCTATGGTGAAACCTCATTTGTCATAGCCAAACGGAAGTGCACACAAAACAGGGGCATACTTTGCGTTCGTGACGGGGGCGGGGGGAGGTTAAGGGGAGGGGGAACAGGTAGCAAAGGGCGCTTCATTAGAGACGCTGCGATGATTGGGAGACTGGCAAAAGGTGATGATGGTAATAGTAATAACCATAGAAGTAAGATACAGCATACACAACAAACTCACACACAACACACACAAATCTGCGCTGAGAATCGGAATCCGGTGTGTTGTTGTTGTTGTTGTTGCTGTTGTTGTGTATCTTGTAGCGTGCGGCTTGTGCATATAACTTGTGGCATGCCAGCAAAGTTTTGTCTGCGCAGCTAAAGATGATGATGACGAAGATCAACGATGCTCGGCAGACAGAGGAAGAGGCGGCAATGACGACAGACGGGCAGACAGACAAGCGGTGAGACTGACAGGCAGGTAGGCAGATAGCTAGATTGGTAGCTACGTATCTGTATCTGTAGCTTTAGCCTTAGTCGTATTTGCACTCAATGCCACACACTCAAAGAAAAAGTTGACAACAGAACACAGAAATATGGAATTCCCTTAGACACACTTGGCAGCTTCTTAGAAAAAGAAAGATTGTCTAACATGTATTAAACATAATAAATATTTCGCAATTATTTGTGGAATTTTCTTACAAGAAAGCATAGCAATTCTAGGAAATATTTAGCAATCAGAGAAAATATGTAAGGAATTGAGACAGTCTGAAAAAGAACTATAGAATTTGTTTTGCGGTTTATTGAAAAATATTACATTGAACAGAGTTCTTCCCATCATTGAAATGTTGTGATGCTAAAACAGTTTTTAGAATTTTTGTTTTATGCATAATAAAGTTGTGCAAACGATTGTGAATAGTAAAAGGAAGAATGTTCGATCCCATAAGGATCAGGATGAGCAGCCGAGTCGCTATAGCCATGTCCAAGCTGATCTCGGAGACCAAAAGAGTTGAACACTTGAACTTTAAAATAAATGTTCTTTTATGCCATATCCAGATGAAGTTATAATATTGATAAGTTAGAGTATTGATGAACTGTAAATATTTGTTCAAGATCGAATAAGAAACGCAGATTTTGTTAACCAAAAAGTATTTAAATATTATTCAAACTAAAATCAGCAAGCCAACTATGTATTTAACAGCTGGGTATCTGCTAGTCGAGCTCTGCCAATTATATAATTTCAAAGGAATTTGTAAAAAAGACACTCCCAGTTTTTGGCAGTGTAGTTTGTGGTCAACGGTCGGGCATTCTGTTGAATTATGCATGTCTGGAGCGGAGACCTCTCTAAGTACTGACAGGCACTTAGAGGCCCATTTCAGTGGCCACAGATGGATTGCTCGAACAACTCGGCACAACTGAAGCAAGGCTGAACTTGAAGCGTCAACTGGCTTCAGCTTCAGGCCATAAATGGAGCTCAGTTTACATGGCAGCTCATTTTGTTGCCGCTGTTGCTGTTGTTGCTGTTGTTGTTATTGTTGCAGTGGTTGTTACGTTTATGGGCATCAAATTCCAAGCGATTTTCATTCCAACAACAAAAAAAGAATGCATTTGCATGTGACACACTTTTATTTCTTCTTCAATTGTCTTCCGCTGCATATCAAATGACGCAAATGAGACGTGGGGTGGGGGAGGGGTAGCAGTGGCGGAAATCGGCACCCACTTGTGGTTTTGGGCTTATGTCTGAGCATTCCGCAATTTTTGGTATATAATCAATTCAAATATTTTTCGTTTTTCATTTTTGTTTTTTTTTTTTGTTAAACTCACATTTTGACCAAACCAGTTGAGAGTTGATTGTTTTTTGTCGACTCTTCCCTTTCTTTTTGAATTTTTTTCTTGCTTTCGGCTTTTTTGGAATGTTATTCAATATTTTTTTCTGCACAACAAAGTTCACACAAAAAGCATTGACACTTGTGCCTGCGGCGCGTCTTTATAATAAACGTTGCCTGTTTGTTGTTGGTGTTGCTGTTGCTATTGATGTTGTTGCTGTTGTTGTTGTTGTTGTTGTGTTTGTTGCTAGTATTTGTGGCATGGAAAAGGCAACAGTGCGTATCGACGGCGACGGCGTTAGCGAGGGCGGTCTATTCGGTCACTGGCTTTTGTTTAACTTTTTGTATCTATTTTTACACTTTTTTTTAAGTTTTTTTTTATTTTTTTTGTTTTTGTGGGTGGCTTTTGATTGTTAACAAGCGCAATTAACTTGGCTCGGTGGGGTTAAGCAACTCAGCCCACGCAGCTGAAAGCACTTGCAACACACTCAACGCAACACGGCGTGTTGATTAGCCAGTCAGGCAGTATTATTATATTAATATTCTATTAAACTAATGCTCGCAGAGTAAGTCAGTCAGTTGCCTTGTGCAAAGTAACCCACGCAACAACTGAAACAACTCGTTTTGAAGCGAAGCGAACGCTTTGAGATCTTGTTTAATACTAAAGTTGCTGCTGAAGTTGGCAGCGAGCAGCAAGTCAAGGCTGCACACAACCAACTGGGAATGGAACAGCGCACAGTGGGCCAAAAATGCTGGCAAGCGATCAAATTTATATGATAATGATTTGCTTACGGAAAGTGTAAATTGGTTCTTTGATTTTTTAGGTACAATTTCAGTCTTGTAAAGGCAAACATAAAAAAAAACTGATTTATATGTATACCAAAAACTATATATATCTATATATGTTTTCGTTCTAATTTAGGTCTGTGCAATCTGTAAATTTTCTGTTCAGTTTCCGGGTTAAAAGCATGTGAAACTTAACGATCAATTGTGGTGTAAATTCAAGAATCTCTTATTAAATATTCTCCGAGAATATAATTTTCTCTAAATATACTTTTAGCAGTATCTGTTTCCTCTGCAACTGCAATAATTCGATTCAATCTTCTCTTTCGTATAAGCAATTTACTCCTAGGCATAATCTCAAATTATATAAAGTTCTCAGAGCAATGAATTAGTAATTTTCTTACTTCAATTTAGAATTATCACCAACTGTGAATAGTTGTATTTTTAGAGTCTCAAATAGTTTGAGGCTCGTTAAGGGAATGAGCAAAGTGTCTTATATAAATAGCTGCTATTTAGTTTAGTTGATTAACCTGCATTAAGCATTCATAGCAAATATGTATTTGTTGTCATTCATTTGCATTCCCATTCAGCGCTGCTTGTAACTAAGAAATACGCATAATCAATACTCATTAATACTCATTACATTCATGCAGTATTAAAAGTATCTATTTATGGCTGCACGGCACCACTTTTCACGCTATTGATTTTGTTCCAGTGTGCAAGTGTTTCAATTCCAAAAATGTTGCAGCCACAGCAACAACCAAAACCAATCGGCGATAAGAATGTTATGGAATGGAGTTGTTATAGTTGTTGTTATTGCTGTTGTTATTGCTGTTGTTATTGTTGTTTTGGAGCTTTGTGTGTGGCATTGCCGTTAGAATAGAAAGCTTTCGAGTCGTCACTGATAGGCGATAGTTTATTGAGCCATCATCACATTTGAGCCCAGATTAATGAAGATCGCAAATGCCCCAAGATGTTGGCCAACTGCCTCAGCTGACTCAGCACTTCTTTGTTGTTTTGCAGACTTATCCGACTCAATGACTCATTGTGGCCCATAAATAGGCACTTGAAGCAGCTGCCCCAAGGTTGAAGCACAATCATGTAGGCCTCATTGTGCATAAGCTGCAAATGAATATGGTTTCTCAAACGATTAAAAGATTTGCCGATTGTCCGCAGTTGTGTGACAGACACTGTGGGCTGCTGCCTGCACTGAGAGAAAACAAGTTAGAATTCTACAGGCAAGACAGCTGGACTAACAATATCTGTTTCTCTTAGACGATTTTAATTTACTTTCTACAGTTGATCAGTAATATGCCTGCCAGCAGCGTCTACTAAACTACAGCTTATATTTTGAAGTCTCTCGTTCTTATGGTCTCTAAGATCAGCTGGTTTATATATATATATATATACTTTATGGTGTTGCCGGTGCTTCACTCAACCTGCTGCACACTGTTCTACAACTTCTCTTAAGCCTTTCTCAATGAACCAAATCCTTAAAGCAGCGCATTAAATTTTTATGACAAGCAAAGTTCGCCTAAATCTTCGACTTTCTGATTCTAGGTGGGCTGCAACATATGTTTTGCTGCGTGTTGTTGGACACAATTTATGGGTACATTGACCAATTCGACGTGTGTACAAAGCTACATAAATGTGTACATACAAATGTTAGTTTATGAAAGGCAATCCCGTGGAGCATGCGTATAAAACCACGACTAAATGCAGTTCGCGGAGGCCAGCGGCATTTCGCAGTTATTTTATTTGCCTCGTTGATGTTGCTGTTGTTGCTGGCTTTTCCAGCTAGCAGCAGGTCCGGAACAGGTTCACATGGGCAGACAATTGATTTTTCCTTGCCAATGCAATAAAATAGAAAATGGTAAAAAAAACTCTGTTTCAACTTTTGGCTGGAACAAGAAACGGCTTTTTTTGCAACGACAACATTGTTGTTGTTGCTGCTGTTGCTGCTGCTGATGTCGTGCTGTTGCCGGTTGTTGTTGCTGTTGTTGTCGTGGTTGCCATGACAAAAGAATGCGGCACTCGCCATCAAGTCTCAGTGCAAAGTCAAAATGTTATCTTAACTACGACCACGATTTGGCCAGACCAAGTCAACTAGACCCCCAACTAGACCCCAGACGCGTACCCGATCAGGCTCGCTGTGCAAATGCCAAGTGCCGTTGCCATTTTGGCTATAAAACCTCAGCAGTTGCCAGACACCCCCCCTCCCCCACCACATACTCCCTCTTTCGGACAATCCCTTGAACATGGTTTCGTGGTAACAGGCGCTTAAACATTGCAATTGGTAACGGCAATGGGAATTTCTGTTGGCCATGCCAAATGGAACGACCTTTTGGCTGAAACAAAACGACCAGACCAGACCAGACAGACGGATAGATGGATGGATGGGGAGAGAGAAAAGCCAACAAACAGCAAAATACTTTTAAGTTTCAACCTGTCCCGCATGCATGTCTGTCTGTCTCTCTATCTCTCTGGCTGTCTGTCTAATTTTGGGCTAATTTCAATTTGCAATCCACAGCGTGGATGTGGCAAAGGCGTCCATCCAATTCCAAATCTCTGAGCTGGCAAATGCCAATTTCTTAACACTACAAGTGCCGAAAGTTGTGAGAAAACAAAGAGAAGTATTACAATGATAACTAAATATCTAAGATTGCCAGTTAAAAAATTTTTATCTAGATAGAAATCTTATCACAATAAAAAACTGCTAGTTATCTGTGTCTATCTAAATGCCTAGAAATAAATCGTTTCTGAGTTGCAACATTTGGGTTTAGTTAACATTTTATGATAAGTAAATAAGATAAAAGTTATAAGATTTGTTTCTAGATCTTTAGTTGTGCACAGCTGCATCTGCATCTGCATCTTCTTAGATTGCACTACCCATAAAGCATGAAGCTACTTATATAGTTGCTACTTGAGGTATTTATAGAGAAGCAGTATTTTATATCTTTGAGATTTATAAACACATTTGGAAAATGAAAAAGAAACTTTTTAGATAGCAGAATGCATCCACTTAGCCAGTAGAAGATGTACTATTCTCAGACAACATGTGATCAACTCTGAAGATATAGAAATCCCAAGCACGACAGATATTCCAAAAAACAGCCTATTCACATTCAGCAGACTTGTAAAATGTATGTAAAGATTTATCGTATTTGATTCGATTATTTTTTTAAGCAGCAATGATTCAATTTTCTATGATATCATTTTTCGAATGTATTTCAAGTGCAGTTTATTTTTGGCTCAAGCACTCGAGACTTGAACTCTTGAAAAAAATTTAATTTGGGGAAAAACCCAAAGGCCTTTCTGGTGTTAAATACAAGTAAGGAAACCCGCAAACAGAGCGAGAAAGGGAGAGGGAGAGTGCGACAGAGAGAGAGAGAGAGAGAGACAAAGAGAGAGAAAGAGAGAGAGAGACACATGGCTGCATTGCTGATTGATTAGGCAGAAGTTGCTGTATCACTTCGAGTGGTGCTGGGTGTGGTGCAGGGACTGCGCCAAGATTGCAACTGCCAATTGCTGGCCGTGTGCCAGTTGACTTAATAAAAACCAAAAGAAAAAGAGGCGAATATCAAAGGAAAAGTCAAAAACAGGTCGCTGCATTTGGGCATATTGGCAAGTTGCCCGATTTCAGCCGGCCAATTCAATTAGTTTTGGTAATGGAAAAATGGAAAAGTCGCGGTGTGGCCACATCCAATTGGGAGACAACTCACCTGATGCGCTCCCTGGGACTGGGTGCAGAGCGTTGCATTCGCACGCGGAGCAGACTGTTGAGCTCCTTCATCACATCGCTGCCCTTGCACTCCAGCTGGGCGAGCAGCTCCGCTTCGGTCTCGGCCTGATCCGCATCCAGGTCGGCGCCCAACTTGTGCAGATCGGAGCCACTGCGACTGCGCACGGAGAGCGTGCGATCGATGGAATCAACACTGCTATTCATATCAAAGTCCATCATGAGATCATCGGAACAGATGGATTCACAGGGCGAGAGGGTGTCCAAGGACTCGGCACTCTCGAGGACAGCTCGTCGCACTGCAGCCGGCGTTCGCAGGCTCAACTCGATTGCCTGCTGGAGTGCTGTGCGTGCCTTGGACTGACTCTTCAGGGATCGCAGAGATCCGGTCTGGGTGTTGTGGGTGTGTGTCTCCATTAGGGTGGGCGTATCGGTGGCAAGATCGGGTGCCTCACTGTTGCACAGCAACGCCGGCTGATCGGCAATCTCGTCATCGATCAGATTGCCATAATCCGAGCCGAGCGAAAGCGAGTGGGAGGCGTGTGTGGGCGTACCGGGGGAATGGGGACTGTGACTGGCTATATCGAGTTCCAGTTCCAGCAACGGAGATATATCATCAATGTCCACCTCATTGTTATCCTTCTGCTGCAACTCCGCATTCAACTTGTGCTTCTTGAGCTTGCCACCCGCCTCCTCGGACTCCATCTCCTCGGTGCTGCTGACCAAGCTGTCTGTTGGCGAGGTCTCGTCGTCCAAGAGCAGACAGCTGCTGTTTGCCAGCGCCAATTCGGCAAACTTTGATTCGTTGAGCGCATTGTTGAAGGAGCGAGGACGCTCCAAGGGAAACCGATCGACGACAGTTTCTCGATTGTCCACAATGTGCATGCTGAGCAAGTGTTCCGGATCAGTGGCCGCATAGCCGCTGCTGCTGCTGCTGCTGCTCGGTTTTGGTGTCGCTTCCGTCATTGAAGCTGCAGGAAAGAGAGATGGGATTGTAGTTAGAATGGTGTAATGAAATAAGATTTGCAATTGACAGTTCAGATTTTGAAGGGACTCCCCGTTTTGCTGAAGAATGGTTTAGTCTTAAGTGAGTTATTTTTGACTGGGATGAGTTGCTTAGCGGGGGAATATTTAGCTTAATCGTTTTGATGGTTACAAGAAAATGATCTGATACAAGTTGGCTCTTTCTGTTTGCTGTGATTCAGGAACATTTGTAGTTCGATTTATGTTGTTCTTTCTTATCGAGAAATAGCACTTTATACCGAGTCTGCTCAAGTTAGGTTGCCCATCCTAGAATTATCCGTTTAGCTTAGAGTAATCTTCGAAAAATAATGATTTTAGAAAGGATTCTTTAACTTTAGAATACATCTTCTATTCTTTTCTAATCCTAGACTAGGAATAACCATATTTATGTCGGGAGTTGGAGTAAGCCGCTCACCAGCTGCTCCTCCCATTGCTGTTCTCTCAAAGTTTTCGTTTATCGTATAAGTATACCCATCTCTATCTTCAACTTCCACCTTTCTTCTCTTAAATCTTCCAACTTTACTTACAGATTGTGCTAAATTGCATTTCCGTGTTGATCAAACTGATGTCATCCATGCCCAGGGACATGTCCTCCTCCTTGTCCTCCGCTTTGGTAGTCGCTTGAGTGTCGCTGCTGGTGATGCTCATGCTGCTGCAATCTTTGGCGGCCAAGGATTCGCCTGCCTGGCAGCGCCAAGACATGGACGACGATTGGCTGTGACTCTGCTGTTTGGCACTCTTCTCGGAGGTGGACGAGTCCAGATACAACTTCTCCTCGTCCACACTCTCGCTATCATCCGAGCCACTAGGTTTGGGTGGAGTCTCTGGTGTTCCTGCCGTGACCGGCTGTCGCCTGTCTTCGCTCGTAGCTCTCCCGGCTGAGCACCGTATTGGAACGCACTAATCCCAGCAGCGGCAACTGAGCCGTCTGGCTGTTATCCGTGGGCAACTTGGGCAGCGCCAGTGTCTCCACAAAAGAGTTCGACTCGCTGGACAGTGGATCATCCACGTCGCGCACCTCGAATGTATGCCGTCCACTCATCACCATTTGCAGATTCCTCGGGCGACTGCGACTACGCTTTGAGCTGGATGCACTGCCTCCCGAGCTGCTGCCCGAATCCACAGCCATATCCATGCTGGCAATGCCCGAATCGGCGCTAATCTCCCGACTGCCCGAGAATCCCCGACGTGTCGAATTGTTTGTGATCTGCTTGACGCTCTTCTGATCCAACTGTCGACTGGGCTGCACATGAATCGAGGTCAACGGATGTGGCCTCGAAGCAGTCGGAATATCCTTAGCCCGGGCACCGGTGTTGTTGTGTGCCGGTACTGGCGATTGTACGCTGCTACTGGGAGTTGTGGGTGTTGTTGCCGTAAGACTAATGGCCACCGGATACTCCGGCCGAGGCAGACTAACGGTTTGCAGCGTAAACTTGGCGAAGCTGGCGGGTGCAGCACGCGGCGTGGGACGAACGCTGGAGGAGAAGAGCAAGCAGGCAAGGGTTATTAATTAGGTATATATATAGTATATATATAGTATATATGGTATATATAGTACATTCGGAGAGAAATGCTGTTCTAAATTTGAGTAATTTATTTTATTTTAGGAATAGATTGAACATAGAATTTTGGAATAGATTGAATATAAAGTTTAGTAATAGATTGCAGATAATTTAAGTTTAGATTGTAGAATTTTGGATTTATAAAGAAAGTTATGCTTAAAAGAACTGCGACTGATGTGCGGATCTAGATTGGTTTTTGTTTACTCACATGACATTCGCATGCATGTTGGCCAGATTGTTGTAGTTGTAGCGGGGTCGATTGGCAATCGTTGCCGTTGCCGTTGCTGTTGCCGCTGTGTTCGCCTCATCGGCAATCTCGCCAAAGAACTGGCGGCGCTGATACTCGATGGTTGTGTTCTGGTTCAGATTGAACGTCAGCTGCTTGGGATGCGCTATTTTCGGCTCCCCATCAATTGTGCGACCTGTGTGTGCGCTCTTCGAGCGACGCTTCACTGTACGTGGAGCGAGGGAGTGGGGCAGAGTCAGAATGAGAGATGTCATTGAGAGATGTGTCAAAGAGTTGCTGGCATTTCTTCAATACCCTTGGGCATGATAAACTTGTGGCAATGTGTGAAAGATATTTCTACTGCCTCATAAAATAAATATTTGTATATTGTTTATTGAATGAATCGAGTTGTTATATATATGTCCGACTGTGTGTTTATTCATCCAGTATGTTTAACTTTATGCTTGGTTTATAAATAAGTTGGAACTCGAACTCGTAACGCATCTTGTCTAAGCTCAGCAATTATTAGCTTCAATCTGTTCATAACACTTGAGCAATAATATATTATTATTTATTCTTATAGATCTACTTCTTCATAGCTTATAGAGGAACTATTGACTCAACAACGCTTTCAATGATACAACATAAAGTGGCTATCACATTAACCAAACCAACATTATCTGACCGCATTATCTAACAGCTCCCATGGGTACCTTTGTATACCCTAAGACACTTAAGACTTCAGAGAGTATGTATTTTATGCTCTTGATCGGGTCAATATGTCTATGTTCGTCGGTCTATCTGCTTCTAGGCAAGATTGGATTGCTAAATGAGTAAATTCTGTTCCTTAATAGACTCCCTTCTCCCAGTATCACGTAGCTCTCGTTGTGGTACTTTGTCTATGACTAACAGCAAGTAAATATGATTTGCCCGTTCTTTGTCTGCAAAGGGTATTTAACCCTCGGCACTCCACATTTAATTGCGTTTTTGTCATTCGTATTCCGGCTACTTACAATTGCTCACCAGTCCCTGACCAGTTGTTGTGCTTCCATTGTTGCCGTTGTTGTTGTTGTTGTGGTTGTTGTTCTGAGCATTTGCTGCCGACTCCTCGGAGTCTTCACTGGCACTGGTTGTGGTTGTTGTTGTTAGGCTCGTGGATGCGGGGCGTGGCACGAGGGCGCCACGATAGCCAAAACGCTTGTTAGCCGCACCTGTGCGATTGTTGGTCGCATTTGTTGTTGTTGTTGTTGTTGTCTTGGTAGCGGCAACGCCCACTTTCTCAAAGTGTATTGGGGGTGCTGGGCGGAGAGAGCGAGGGAGAGAAGTGGGTGAGTAGTGGATGAGTTAAGAGTAGGGTGTCACGTTAAGTCGTTATTGAAGACAAGGGCAAATTGCCACAAATTAAAAAGCCATAACGATAGCCAATTAGAGAGTGCTCCTTTTGCTCCTTTTGCTCCCTTCCTTGCTGCTACTTATCATTACTCTTACCCGCATTGCCATTGTCGTCCTTTGTGTCTGTTTGGGTCTTGCCTCCTTCCAGGAGTTTCTTGAACTTTTTGGGCGTACCATTGAGCTTCTTGCGAAAGCCAAAGGACATCGCTGTGCCTTTGGTGTGGAGCTGCTCCTGCTGCTCCCGCTCGGTCAGCTCCTGTGGCGGACCATTGCCGTTGTGACGTCGATGTGACTTCCCACCATGCTTCTTGCTCTCCGTCTGACCCTGTGGTTGAGTGGTTGCAATAGCGGGTTAGGCAAACGATTAAAATGTGATACCGAAAAATGGGTCAACAGATGAGCGCACAATGCGATGAGCTGGATGAGCACAAATGAGGCGCACAGCCTCAGCCTGAGCCTCACTCAAACAATGCAAAACAAATACATGCTGCATGGTGGGTGGTGGGTGCAGTGGGTGGGTGGTTGAGTGGGTGGTTATTGGGTGCAGTGCTTATTCATATGCAAATCTAAATATCTACCACAAAAGCATCAAAACTAAAACGAAAAACTACTACAAATACATGAGTCAACGCAGCTGCTGCACAAAACTATCTAACAGATACATGTAACTACACTGTGCAAAATAAATACGTTCTTCCTTGGGGCTTTTTATATTTGATAACATGTTTTTCTTCATCTTCTTGCTTTGGATTTTATTTTTTCTTCCCTTTGTTCTGTTTTGAGTAGATTTCGTTCTTCAATTTTTGAAAGATTGTTTTTCAATTCTATGCTAAGTAATACTTGTTAATCAGTCTTTTTTTAAGTTGATCCGTCTTTTATTTAATACATTTCTGACTTTTTTGTGACCTTTTTCAAAAGTGTTTGTTCGTGAATTTTTTTCTGAATAAATCAAGAATAATCTTTTTTTTAAGAACAGAAATTTTTAATTGATTGTTCTCAAAACAAAAACAAAAGAAGGAAATAAATGGCGACTTAGAACGTATTATTTTCGCACAGTGTACTATATAACAGCGTGTGTATCCTTTGTGGCACTATCTTTACCATAATGACTGCCTCAACTTCCGCGTCAACTGCTGCGTCCTCCTCAACTGTGGATCTGTCGCTGTTGTGTTGCTGTTGTTGCTGTTGTTGTTGTTGCTGTTGTTGCTGGTGTTGCTCCTGTGATTGCTTGTGCGATTGTTGCAACTCGTGCTCGATGGCTTCAACTTCGGCTGCGTTGGCCTCCTCGTGTGCGGCTAATGTGACGACGACGAGGTTGTCGCATTCATCCATGTTGCACGTCGGCTGCGTGGAGGCACTCGCTCTGTTCGCGAGTCTCCTCCTTTGACGTATGGGGCAGCGCTATTTGTAATCTGCACGGTCGCCGTTTTGTTAAATGCCACCAAAAAAAATTCCGTAGCAGTTTCCGATTGTTTCTTCAATTGCGTTGAGTTTAATGCAATTTTCATTACTCAGCTGCGCACAAATTACGACATTTAAACTGCGTCTGTTGACTGCCACTGAATCTGGAGGCAAGCAAATACAGTTATACCTATAGGAAAAACTCTCTCACACACACACACACACACGCACACACACTCGAATACACACACACTCTGGAATATATATGTATTGCCACCCACCCAAAGCCGTGTGTACGCCGACTTTTTTGAAGGTCCTTGGAAAAGTATTCGATGCGGAAAATAAGTTTCACAATTGCTGCACAATTAATTTGCCACAGCTTTCACACACTGCCTCAAAGTATGCAATTCACTTTTCTGATTCGAGTTTTTCTTGCTTTTCTTCTTTTTCTTTAGCAAATTTTCTTTTCTATGTTTTGCTTCTGTTGAACATTTTTTCACTTGCGAAACATCAGCACACGGAAAATTGAATGCGCTTGCTGAAAATTCTGGCAAGCTGTGGATTGCTCGATTGAGTGTATGCCTTGAGAGTGGCAACGAGCCTGCGCACAACCACCAAATGCCGGAACAAGTGTTTTGCAGCAGCTAAGACTGGGGGTGGTTTCCGAGTGGCGCCATCTAGCGTTCGTGCGTGCTTGTGTGCACAGGGTGTGCTTGGGTTAATAACGAGTCTGTGCTTGTGAAAGGTTTATTAACGGTTTTTTGAAATGTGTTAAGAGGAGACTTAAGGCAGGAGACTATGCAAGGAAAGGGTGTGCGTGACTAGCAGATACTCTACACTCAGATTGAACATAGCTTATGAATGTAAAAGTGATTGGGATTTAGCAACCATTTTAATTAGAGATAATCAAACTAAAGTCAATTTTAAATCTAACTTTAAAAATATATGCATTTTATATTCTACATAATTGAAGGAAATGTGTTTTTATCTTTTATTTATGTTATTATGAATTTTTCCAAATCATTCAAAAACATTTATTATATTTGAAATATGTCGAATTTAATTTTACAGGTTTTCTGACTATTGCAGAAATATTAATTCTATATTTTATTCTAAGTAAAAGTTCTCTCATTCGACACAGAAAATTAAAAAATGAATGATTACATTATTATATGCCCCCTTCATGATTTTTTCATTAGAAAATCCTGGAGCACTCTTCATTTATCTTCATAAAAAGTAACTATTAAAATTTCTAAAAAATTATAAATTTCGCAAGAATGGAAGTTAATTTTGTTTTTCATTTAGACGTACTTTCCAGAGGAACACACAAAGCGTCTCTTTTCTTGTGTGCAAAAGAGTTACATGGATGAGTTTGGCAGAGGTTAGATGATTAGAACATTTCGAAAGGAAACCCAATTTTTGGTACCACTTTTTGCACGCAGGCTACTCCTAACTTTATGATGGCTATGATTATTATAGACCCATTATGAATATGATGTTGGTATTACAGATCGAGTCATAATCGTAAACGAAGAATGAGCACTCACCTGAAGGAGTTGTTGCTGTTGCTGCTGCTGCTGCTGCTGCTGTTGGAAGTGTTCATTTTCATGTTCATAGTCGGAATCGTTATTGCTGAAGCCATTAATCGGCTGCCAGATGGATGTGTCATGTGTGATGAAGCCACTCCAGTTGCTCTGCTGGCCCTGTGAAGGAGTTACGAGTGGCACTTGATGATACTCGGCCAGTGTCTGGGCGAGTTCCTGCAGCAAAAAGTCCTGGCAAGTGGCAAAAGCTTTGTCGTCGTAGTCGTTGTTGTTATTGATCTTGTAGCTGCTGTTGTTGTTGTTGCTTGTCAACGTATTGCCAATAATATCATCCACATTCACATCCGCATCCACACGGGCATCCAAATGGTTATAGACAGACTCAATGTGCAACACAGAAGTTGCTTGCCTCTCCTCCTGCTCCTCTTCTGTGTCCTTTGCGTGGCTGCGGCTTATGTGGTAATAAAATGGCTGCTCTGCTGTTGCGGCTATATATTCATTACTCGCTGTCAACCGTTGCCATATTTTGTGGGCCTGGGCCAAATCTTGGTGGGACAGCGCCAATGTTAGCACAGATTGATGATGTTCCGCCGCCAAACTGTTGCAGCTACCCACTGCCGCCGACTGCCGGGACACACACTTGCCCATGGAGGCGTCTCGAGGCCGTCTGCATTAGCTGATTTCGATGCGGTTCTACATTTCGATATCCATTTGGAGTTTCCTTATTGCTACACCCACACAGAGATACTTTACACGTAATCCGCTCCTGGCTTCTCGTCTTTGATCTGTTTGTCTGCTGCAGTTGCTCCGCTTGCAGCAGTTGCTCCGCTTGCAACACTTGCCACACACTTGTCTGTTGAAAATTAGTTATAATCGCATGAGTGACTGGCTTATCATATTAGTGTTAGGCGGCTTGACACCCAATGCTGCATATTGATATGCTGGGAACGTAGCTGACACTGCGGTTAACCGCCAACAGCTGTCTACACTGGCGGAAATTGTGATGCAGCTAATAAAACTCAATAAAAGACTAGCACAAATAGCAAAAAGTTTGTGCCATAAATAATGTAGATAACAAATAATTTACACTGAACAATATTTAATAGTAGTTTAAAGTTTCATTTTATTTTGAGCAGAGTTTCAGATTAGAAATCGCATGCAGTTTGACAGGTAATCAAACCGGAACTGAAACTGGCATGAAAATTCATAGATTGAAATCTTGAACTGGCACCAATAACAACATACGAATTAGCTGACTTAGATAAATATATATATATATATTTATAGCGGTTTTTGTTAAGATATATTGCGCTGCTTGTTTAACTGCTCTAAGAGATTTTGATAAAGTCAATTTAGATAACCTTGTAAACAAAATAGAGATAGAAAAGAGATGGATATATAAAGTATCTGATAAATGAACGGATTTATGCGGAAGACATTTTCAGCATTTTCCTCAGCACATTATTATAACATTATCTGAGTAGGATATTCTACAATCGGTGATCTGCGTTAAAGCTGAAACCAAAAAACAAAAATGGAATCTATTCAAATTTTTGGAGTTTGTTGAAAAGTGCACAACACTCTCAAACTGTAATCAATATTGAGCTGTGCTCGATGGTTTTGCCAAATGTGCTGCTGTTTTTTCTTTTTTCTATTTTTCTTCTCTTTTTTTTTTGCGTGATTCAAAAGCGAGCTGCTCTTTGTCGATGCAGAAAGTGAGGCAACACGTTTTTTATTAAATTTTATTAGAGTGGCGCATGCAGCGTGCAGCAAGCAGCAAGCAGCTCCCAGAAGCGCGCCACAAAAACAGCAACAGCACAAACACACACACACACACACACACACACACACACACACAGTCATAGAGAGATTGTGTTAGGGTTAGGGGCATTTGGCAAAAGCAAGCAGATGCCTTTGGGAGAACACATCCTGATCCCGGCTGCTAGCTTTATGGCGCATTTGCCGCATAACAAAATTTACACCCGCAGCACTCGCTCTATGTGTGTGTGTGTGTGTGTGTGTGTGTGTGTGTGTGTCTATCGGTGCTGTAGCAGTTGCACTATTTATGCCTGCTTATGTCGTTTGGCTTACTCACATTTGCCACGCGGCTTTGTGCTGCATAAATTTCCCTGGCACGCCCCTTGCATACCCTGCACCCGCCACCAAAAACGGGCAGCAATCATGGGCATGCTGCAGTTCGGCGAGTTTATGCAACAGGCTCAAAAAGATGGGCTTAAATATTAAACAGCCAAATGCCAGACATTTGTCAAAAATGAAACGATTTTAAATAGTTTATAACTTTCTGAGCATGGTTTGAGTTCAGGTTTATAACAGATTTAGTTCTGTAAATACGAATTTTTTAATTTACAAAAATTATATGATAGTATTTATATATATATATATATATATATATATATATATATATATGTATTTCATGCAAGTGAACTTGTCTCTAGTCACCTTTAGAGGGCAGTAAAACAAACAAAACTGCCAAATTTTGCATTGACACTTTGGTCACGTTTAAAACTTAATTTTGTTTTACTTGTATTTTATAGAGTCTGTCATGGACTACACTGAATGCTACGAGAAATAAGAATGTTAGAAAATATATTGCACTTCCTCAACTATGAAAGTGCCCATGTTCGATTTAAAGTAAGACTCAACAAACTTTATCGGAACTTATTTTCCAACTTTTAAATCTCTTTTGTAGTCTCTGAGATCATATGGCTAAATTGACTCGACTTAATTTTGTTCAGGAATACATATACTAGAGTCGTAGATGGTTTCTTCATTAAACGCTTTTTATACATTCTAAATATATTTAAATAATCAATTAATTATTAATTGTAAATTTCAATTATTTATTTATTTATTTCTCAAATCTTCGTCAAAACTGAACCGATTTTTAAAAACTTAACCTTTTTGATCACGTTAAGATCTCTTTATAAGAATACCACTTTTTTTTTATTTGAAATACTCTTTAATTCTTGTCGATATTCAGTTACTTAGGGCATCTGTTAGTCGGCCATTCTCGACTCGCTCCGACTTTAGTTTTTTGTGCGCTGCTTTAATGACTGACCCGCTGCACCACTGCATAGCTGATGCACTGCCACGCCCCCCTCGCACCGCACCGCCTTTGCACATCCCCAACGAGTACGTGTCCCTTTTGTGTTAAGTGCCGCGTTTTTATTTGGTGCGTTCTTCTACTATTCAACATAATGAGGCAATTCTGTTTGCCTCGCAGTGGCAATTGCAACACACACACAGTTGCATAAAACACACGGTTTTCCGGGGTTGCCAAGTGTTTGCCAGGGTTGTCGGTTTGCCAGTTTTCCAGGTTACAATTTAAGCCGTCTTTAATGCGGCCAGTTTGTATGCGAACAAATCCTTTTTGGCTTCGATGCGACGCATATGTAAATTCAGCATGTGAGCAATTATGCGCATAAATAAGCGTTGTAAGCGTCCTGCTTGCAACTTGGCTTAATCGACGAGGATGCCACAGATAGCAACAACTGGCTACAAGGACACCTATTTGTGTGTGTGTCTGTCTGTGTCTGTGGCACGTAGCTTATGCATAAGCATAACAATGCCCATTGGCATTACCATTACGTGGCAAATCGATGTGGCATGCAACAGCTGCACGTCTACAATTGTGGCCCCAAATGAATGCAACGAGTCCGGGCCACAAAGAGAACAACTTAGCTGTTGGCCAACAAAAGTTTTCGCCAGCCATGATTAAAATACGCGCGCAAAAAATGAATAAGTTGCTGACAGTTTTAATACAATGCTTCAAAATAAAAGTTTGGCTCCCAACTTTTTGCATTTCGCATTTAAATTGACGCCAAACAAGCTAGTATGCGCTACACGAGAATTAGAGAGCTCGACTAGCACATACCCTGTTAAATATTGGCCATTGTTCAATATGAAAACTGATTTTGGTTGACAAAATTTCTGATCTGTTTTTAAAGAAATTACAGTTGATTAATAACATATCTGCGTATATAGCATATTTATTTGAAGAATGTGTCTTCAAAATTGTATCTTTTAATGCCATCGAAAATCGATTTGTATCGATATACGCACAACAGGTGCAGTTATCGATATTGAAACTGCTCGCTCATTAGCTAAATCGAATCGAGCTGCTTCCGACTGTTCCACATTTTTGCACTAGCTCATTATACCCGTTGCAAATTGAATGTGTTCAGGGTATAACAATAAAGTTACCGCAACTACAGTAAATACTCATTGGCGCAGAAATGCGCTTAAGGTGCCAAGAAGTTCGAGGTGTCCAACGAGTTGCGTGGTTAAAAGCAATTGCATTTTGGTAATTGGACAAGTCAACGCTTAATTATTGTTGTACACTGCACAAAACGAAAAAGAAAAACCAGACAAACAGTCTGGCTGCACTGCCACAAACAGTTCAACGTTTAATGTGCGGCAAGGGAAGTGGTGCGAGGGGCTTGTCGAAAAAAACTTCTGTTTTATTCACGAACGGGACAGGTGATGGGTTGAGCGGGGGGAGGCCAGAAGGTTGGGAAATGCATTTCCATGCCACGCGGAAAATGTGCAAAAATGAGCAATGGCTTTTGTAAACGTTTGTTGCTCTTTTTGACTTAACTGTTGTTGTTGTTGCTGCTGCTGCTGCTGTTGCTGCTGTCGCTTTTGTTGCACCGAACATGTTGTGGCTGTCATTATACCCTTTATTATCTACTTGTCTGTATAGGGTATAAGAAAGCTGTATTTTTGCACAGAAATCGCCAGGAACTAAAATTTAAATTAATTTTTTTTGAATTAGTTTCAGACTCTTTTGCTTGAAAACCACTTAACATAAAGCCTTGGCCGGAAAATTAAATCGAAGCTGTTAATAGAAACAATTGAATCTTGAACGTTGCCGATATTAAACTGATTTGATGACAGCGAATCCGACTGTAGCCAAATTTCCTTTTCAACAAACACTCAAATAAAGATTGAAATATAAAACTAATAAATGATTTGTCAACAGACAAACAGACTCGATTTCTTGAAAACTATTCAAGCTGAGTCTTTAAAAACAAATACAGAAAAGTACAAATATTTGCAATTGTATGTCAGATAAAAAACCAGAACCGGAACCGCAAAATTAGCCATTGATTTTTCGAAACTGTAACCGAAATTGATGTTTGTTTTGAGCAGCAATTACAGGAACCGAATACTATTGGCTCAAATAGTAAAATAACAAATTTGAATGACAAATATATTGTGTTCTACACAAAGTGCAAAGTGTATCGTAAGCGGAACCGGAACCGGAACCGTACTATGTTTTGGCTTAACTTAGAATTACAAAAAGATACATATGCTTCACAGGCCATCTATCTAACAATCTATTTTTATATCTATCTATATCTGTTTCTATATTTATATTATTATTTTTTATCTATTTAAAAAGCAAAAACTGTCAACAGCCACTGTGAGCGATTCTACAGCATATCTGCAAGTCGTTGAAGTCTCTTCAGTTGCTTCTCTTTTGCTGCTGCATTTTAATTGACGACTCAATCTGTCTGCCGCAGAGCCACACAAATTGATGCAATGCATATATATATATATATATATATATATATAAATACACACACATGCATATAAAGATACGCAAAAAGTGTGACTTAAAGCGATGTGCTTAAAGGGGTTTTCCTGTGGCACTGGTTAAAAAACTGATCTGTTTGAGTTATTGTGGAAGTTTTGGTTTAAACAGCGGACGGTGCAAAGCTTCAAACAAAATATTTCTCCACACACAGAAACAACAACAACATCAGTCCTGGACACTTGATAGGTTTTTGTGCCGTTTTCCGGATTGAAAAAACAACAACAACAATAACAGCAGCAACAACAACAATGACAATAGCAACGAGCAATGGAAGAAAAGCAACAACAGCCGCGCACTATTGGCCATAAATCAATTTTTGAAAATCTGACACTGGGAAATGGAAAAAGTAAGCTCAAAACTCTGCCCAGCCTCTCATCGGACACACACACACACACACACACACACACACATATGCTGGCTGCAGAGATCCAGCGAACATTGTGATAAACTCATCGACGCACATAAAAAAATGTATAAATTTTTACTCGTATTTTGGCCTGCAAATCTTTTGCAGCTGCCGTTGAAAGTTTTGTCATCACACATTTGTATGCCCTAAAAGCCAATGCAAATGGCTTCAAAATATCTCATGAAGCTGCACAAGTGTGTATAACAGGCCAATGGAGGCGATGCCATAAAGCATATATATCTATATATATATTTGATCAGTATTAATAATGTCCATCTGCATGAGCAAGCATCAAAATTTGTTGTATAAGTTCTGGCAGATCGATAACTGCACATGTTATGTGAATATCGATAATAATCGATTAACGATATCAATGAAATACGCATTGAAATAGAGCAGACGCAAACATAATTGTGATTATTAACTTGTACAAGAAGCACAGATTTTGTCAACCAATATGACATCAAATTGTTATATTTAACAGCTGGCTACAGAGTATCTGCCAGTCGAGCTCTGTCTATCGCTTCATCAAAACTTGTTTGTATATTTTACTATCCTTTTTCGGACAATGCATTCAAAGTAAAATGTGAAAAAGAGCACGTTAATAGTTGAAGGCGTTGTCGGCCAGGAAGCGACAGGATGCGAACGGATGCCGAAACTCAAATCCAAAATTGCATCTACAAATGCCAAAATGAATGCATGTCAATGAGAAAGAGGGAGAGAGGGAGAGAGAGAGAGAGAGGGAGAGAGAGAGAGATAGAGAGAAGAAGAGAGAGAGAGAGACAGAGAAAGAATACTTGATAGGAATTTGATTGTTGTATTTTGAAGCGAATGCTATTGAGAGTTCCTCTCAAGCATATGAATATCCTTATGAATACATATGTATATATTTATGTACATATGTATATGTATACATACATATATATATATATATATATATATATAGGAGCATGCAGCAAACATAAATGTTGTGTATGAAATGCATAAGCAAAATAACTTTAAGCAAAAGCAATTATTGCATTTAAGCTTAAAATGAGCTGCATCTTTTTTTTAAGTTTTCACTTTGCTTAATGAATTTTCATGTTTTCTTTCTATTTCGAGAGAAAAATAAGTTCCTTTTATATTTGTAGATATTTGTTGAAATGAAATACGCTTGTGAATGTCAGACTGCCTTCATTTAATTAAGTACTGTATTTTTATGCACTTGCAGTGCAACGCATTGAAGGAGACATCTCCATTTATATATATATATATTCATATATGTATATGTATAAATAAATTAAATAAATTCTTGTATAAGTAGTTAATAAGCTCAACTAAATTTGTATTCACTTTTCCACTACTAATCCACATTTCTACCAGAATTCTTAAAGTAAAGTCAAAAAACTTGGCAGGTACAATTCTGGTGAACTCTTTTAAAGATGGCTACATAAATTAATGTGCCATGCAAATCACTAACCCTACTCAAGAGGATGTTTTGTATCTGTTATCAGCTGATAACAGAGTATTCCCAAGTCGGAGTTGCGCTTTCTTCAGTTTTTTCTTTGACATAGTTTGACATTCTTATTTTCTTCATTTTTATAAAACCCTTTTTTGTATTTGTTTGAAGTATTGTTCAAGACACACATTTCTAGCTACAACTGAGAGAGAAGTTATTCCTCAAGTTATTCTGCCAACTGCCAACCATTAAATTAATTTGCCAAAAATAACTTAAACAATTTATTAGCAATTTCCTTAAACAGCCAACAAACAATGATGTCATACAAATTATTGAAATTTGCATAATAATTTAATGGTCTTATTTGAAGTTGGGCTGAAAGCTAATTGAGCTTAAGATTCGTGTGACTTGCAGTTTAGGTTGAGTTTTACGTTAAATGATGAGTTGAAAAAAGAAATGAATTTGTTAAGTTGAGTGCACTTAATAACAGTCATAGACAAGTTCAACTCTTGCCTGAAATGAGCAAGCGACTTCTTTCACAGTGGCATGCCTTGAATACGTGAGTGAATAGCCCAATGGCAACATGTGAATGCATATGAATACACGAGTGTTGGCTGTGTGAGTGTGTTTTCAAGGCAATGGGTAGACCTTTATATATTTCAATTTACTTTAATTATAAGTTTTGGGCTGTAATTATGGCTGCTGTGGCTGCTGCTGTTGGTCTTTGCTAATAATATTCAAATTAAACTTTAAGTTAAAGTTGGCCTTTTTTGTGACGACTCTTTTTAGCAGTCGAGCGTGCAAGCTACACGCAATTGACAAGCTCCATAATCAAGTCGAATAATTGCAAATTGTTGTTGTTGTTAATGTTGTTGCTGGTTGTTGTTGGTTGTTGCGGGTTGTTGCTGGTTGTTGCTGGTTGTTGCTGTTGTTGTCACTTGGCCTTTTTGAAGCTGAAAATTCCTGACGCTTGTTTGCCAATTTGCGTACTTTGAATATGTATGTATATGTGTGTGTGTGTATGCTATGTGTGTGTGTATGCTGTGTGTATGTGTGTGTGTATGCTGTGTGCTGTGTGTGTGTGTGTAAACAGGAGCCCAACCATATGGGATATGCATGTGCACCTAGTAATTACGCAATTGACAGCAGCTGTCAATGCTAACCCCCCTCGTCTTTACACACCCACTTTAAAGCTCAGCTTTTCTCTCTGAGAGTGTGTGTGTGTGTGTGTGTGTGTATTAATTTGCACAGCCCTTTTTATATTCATGATATTTGTCTTGAATGCCTGCTTTGAATTGTAATTATTCAATTCTAAATTTCAACGTAGGTTTTTTCTGGCAAATCAAATCCTTCATCAAGTATTTAATTATGGATGGGCTTTTGTCAATTTATTGGCAAGCGATAGAAATCAATATGCATCATAAATCTGTCATTTTTGAGTACAACTCAAATCTATTCGCATTACTCACATAAATCATAATGAATGAGCTGTGAATTAATTATGAAATGATTTCATCAAAACAACAATTTGTTGTGATGGCATAATAAATTGGCAGCGACATGCACTTAAAACAAATAAGTACACGCTACATGTACATACATTTATATATATATAAATATATATATATATATATATATATATATATATACTGAGTATATAGCGTAGCTGAATTCTTGCTAAATTCCTAGTGGCAAACACGTCGTATGCTTAATATATGCCTCTTTCTAGCCAATTTGAATGCCCGCGGGCCATTTTGCTCGCATTCTTATTTTGCTCAATTAGAAACGCGGCTCGTTAGAGTGGCCCAGTGGATTGGGCCATGTGTTGTTTGGTAAGTGGCTTTGCGGGCATTTTAACGCCTTGGCATGCAAATGCCGTCAGCCGGTGTTGGCCCGTTATTGTTTGGGTATTACGAGCCCAGATATTTAATATGCATAACTGTGCGATACAAATATAAATGTGTGTGTGTGTGTGTGTGTGTGTGTAGTACTATGTTATATGTAACAGTGTATGTGAATTGTATGTGCACGCGTCAACTCAAGCGCGAATCCCCCGCCAACCCTCCTTGCCATAAAAAACTGTAACAACAACAATAAAAACTTGTAAATCGACACTTATTATTAATGCAAGTATTATTTATGTGTACACTGCGAGAAAAGCTTACGAATTTAGTAATGCAATCAAACGTTTTTCCATATCCGGTTCAAGAAACTTTTTGAACTACAGAATGAATATTGAGCAACGAAATGAAATTAAGATTTGAAGAAGCAAACTTTAGAAATTTCTTTCGAATTAAGAATGTTCAAGAAGGAATTGAATTTCAATTTAATTAAAGACGATTTCTCTCAGTGCATGTATAAATATATGTGCATTCGCTCGAGATCTCGAATCCGAGTCGTTGTCTCGCTGCCAACTTGTGGTATCAGTTTTGTAAATGATGAGATGCAAAATTTCTATGAAATGAACCCACCTCTAATTTGTTGTTGTTTGCTTTCCGTTTCTGTTTCGGTTTCGGTTTCTGTTCCGTTCGCTTATCTTATCACTTAGCATTTGACTTTACTTTTCATTTGATATTTCTGCCTGTGTATTTGTTATGTTTTGTACGTCACGTAATTAAATTTGCGATTTTCGAGCTCTCTTTTGAGTTTTGTCGAGCACTTTGTGCAATTGTCGAGTAATGCACTTACAGACTCTTGGCCAAGTTGAAAGCACTGCACTTCCGCCAACTGCACTTTGTATCATTAACTTTGTGCTTGTGCGTTTTTCACTACTTTTTCCTTTTTACCTTAATTCTTTATAAAATGACTCTGACCTTGATTAAAGCCTTCGCTCACATTTCAAACTTGTAGTTTTTTTTTGTTTTTTTTTGTATCGGCTTTAAATTTTTATAACATTAGTTGACTCACGCTGGCGTCATATTTGTTATTATTATTAGCCAAGAGTGTCAACAACAACTGACTGGGAAGCAGCTACGCATTTGGAGCTAGCATTTTTAGAATTGAGATCGTCAAAGCCAAGTGAGCAAAGCTCGAAAGCGAAAGCTTCAAAAACAACAGGTGAGCAGCCGAGCGGCCGATCAGCTGACCAGCTGAGCGTAAAGCTTGCGAACGTTGTGCTTTTTGTTTGCTTAACTGATAATCACACGGCCACTGCACAGAGAGAAATTTTAATTGCATTATATTTTATTTAAATTTTAAGCTGACTAGCGTAATAATTTGAAAGAAGCTGAATGCGTGGCTGGCAGTAAAAATATTTGACTTTCGAGTTTTAATTTCGGATTTGATCTGGTCTTAAATATTTGCTTACATTTGTTGTTGAGGAAACAGACAGTAAAGTAGTTATTTAATGTTTTTAGTGAAGATTGTATGCCCTCAAATGCTCAATCTTCCCTGAGTATCGTCTCTCTTTCTCTTTACCTCTCCCAGTCTCTCTTTTTCTGCCAGTCATAAATGAAAAAGGCATTTCAATTTCCCAATTTCATCTAAAAAAAAACAGTGGAAGTTTTTTCTCTCTCTCTATCTCTGTGAATCTCTGCATATGTCTTTCTCCCTTTCCATGTTTCTATATGGCACTTTATCTTTCTTTTTCTCTCCAACTCCATTTCAATATAACTGTCTCTCTTTTTCACACTCTCTCTCTATTGCTACGCTCGTTTTGACTTTCCCTCTGCCTCCATATTTCACTCTTTGAATCTATGTCTCCCACTCCCTTTCTTTTCATCCTTTCTTCCTCTCTCTCTCTCTCTCTCTCTCTCTCTCTCTCTCTCTCTCTCTGCCAGCCTTTCACAAGTAGCAAGTCACAATTCGATTTCCGAATTTCCGCTAGCAAATATAATCAAACAAAAATAGTTTTTCCAGAGTCAACTTTGCACTTAATAATTTTCCGATAGCTAGGATCTCAAGAGCACTCTATCTCTATGTCTGTCTCTGTCTCTCTCTCTCTCTCTCTCTCTCTGTCTCACGCAGACATAGACTATTTGTGGTGCATCCCATTGTTATCTGGATCTGTATAGTTTTTTTTAATTGCTCCCACAGTGTCTATGAAAATTGAACGCACACATTGTCGCACAGTTTACCAATACGCATAACTGTTGCAGCTATTAAAACGGAATTTTCTTATCTGTTATGTCGAGCAAGCAAGCTAAAAAGAATGGAGAGGAAAACCCAAAGTGAAATTCCACACGATGCGAACAGTGACAAAAAAGGTGCTAAAACGTCAAATGCCCCAACCCCAACCCCAAAAAGTGTGTAAAATAAGGACAAACAAGAAATGGGGCAGATAGTTCGCAGTTAGTGTGAGAGAGACCCCGCCCCCGTCCATCCTTCAACCTTCCACCTGCATGGAACTACTTGCCCGTCAAATGGCTTTGGTCTGCTGCTTCTGCTTCTTCCTCTTCTGTTACAAATGGCTTCGGTCTTTTCCTTCTCCTTCCTCTTCTCCTTCTTCTGCTTCGCGCGCCTTTGGCTTGAGTTTGAGTTTGAGTTTGGCAGAGCGTCAAGTGCCCTATAAAAGCAACAAGAACAACAACAGCAGCCAACGGGAATAACACTTGCAAGTAGCAAAAACTAAAGTGCAGGTCCTTTTACCCATATGCTGCTACAGCTGCTGCTGCTGTTGCTGCGCTGCTGTTGCTGCGCTGCTGCTGCTGCGCTTCGGTTGCTGGTGTTTTTCTTGTTTCTTGCTTTTGTTGTTCTTGTTCTGTGTACCGTTGTGTTGGCACCCATTTTGGTGTGTTACGCGCTCATCTTTCAAAGGCATCGCATTGCGTTAGTGTTAGTCTTCCACAGATACAATACACACACACATACATACGTGTCTATGATGGTTTATTTGTGTATGTGAGGGAGAAAGAGAGAGAGACAGAGAGGCAGTCAGAGAGGGAAGAGCTGGGAAAAGAAACACACAAAGGAAAACATTTACAAAACTTCTATTTCCGTTTTGTATGGGCTCGCTGGGTGCACTTAAAAAAAAATATGACACATAACAAAAAAACTATATTATACAAAACAGTACTGAAAAGCATCAAAATTGTTTGGCTTATTCGATATAAATACTTAAAGTAGAATACGTAATTAAAATGTATAAACAGTTCAGGTTAATCGACAAAAATAAAATTCGAATATTTTTCTTAAGTGACAATTCCAGAATTATCTTGTTTGTGACTCTGATCCTTGCTTTTAAAAGAGTATGCAGAATATAATCTTTTTTTTTTTAATATTAGAAAATTCTTTCTCACAACAATCCAGGTTCTTAAAAATTAATATTTTCATCCAAATAATTTAAGTGTAACTGTCAGTGGCAAGGTTGGCAACCATGCGGGGAAATTGAAAATAGATAGTTGCACATAGTTAGATGAAGCAAATGGCAAAACCTACGTACCCATTACCCAACACGTGCGGGAAACGGGGGGAAAAAAGGACAACATAAATACGCGACAAAGGTAAGAAAAATTCAGTTCTCGGTTTGGCGGAAGTGCGCATTGTACAACTGAGCAGAGGTAAATCAAATGATAAAAAATGAAGTTGTAGTCGTCTTTTGGTCCGCTTTCAACAACAACAACTGTATCAGTAACAAAATAAGGACAACAGCAACAGGAGCAGCGGCGACTGCGACTGCGACTGCGACTGAGTTTTGCTAGCACAACAGCCTTGGGACAACGTAGAGCTTTTCACCATAGCAGCGATGAGCTGCTTGCACTCACACACACACACACACAGAGAGGCAGAAAAGCGCTCAACACGTTTGAGTGATTCTTGGGCGCAAAAACTTTAATGCGAGTTGTCGTGGCTGTTGTTGCATATTTTTTGCACACATACTTTTGGGCAGCTGAAGTTGCGAAAATCGTTGCATGCTTCTAGGTTGAGGCTGGCTAATTAACCCTTGCGCTGGCCCGCCTAATTAGCACTTGCCGAACTTTTGCATGACTAATTGACTTTTTTTTATTTGTGCTTATCAATTAACTGAATTTTAATTGGCTCAATACGTGCGTCGCCCATTTCATTCTGAATTAAATGTCGACACATGCTAATAGCTAGAGGCTAAAAATTTCCCATTCGTATTCCCATTGATCACGAATCACACACAAATTAGCACTTGATCAAAATAGATCAGAAATATCAGAAAATATTTCACAGTCAATTCAAGTGCCAATTTATCAGCAATTACCGATATGCCACAAATTTTTACCATCAACAGCAGCAGCAACTGTAAAGTTAATAGATTTGTCAATTTGGTCGACCAACTTAATGCTGACGTCATTAATCGGAAAATGAAAATGTATACATGAGTAAAGACTACAAAGTAAATTAATAAGAAAAAAAAATAAATTTAATTTTTTGTCTGGAATTTTTTTTCCATATTTATCAGCCAATAATAAAAAGGAAAAAAAAATCTCACACCTTCAAGTATCATTTTTACAAGCGTTTAATAATTGAAAAGTTTCTTCGAAATAATTTGACATTTATACGCTGGTAAAATATGATGAAATGCCTCAACAAACAAACACAACTTCACACCTTTTCTCTATGTGTATGTGTGTATGTGTGTGTCTGTGTGAGGAAAACAGTAGTCAATCAATTAGAACAACCAAATCGGCTAATTTGCATGTGTCAATTACCGTACTAACAACTCCCCCTTTCCGCCCTATGTCTGTCTGCACCCATTTAACGGTTTCATCCTTCGATTTAAACTTGCTTCTCGATAACTATTAATAGATGAGCATGATTTGTGCATGCTATCTCACTTGCACCAGCAGCAGCTGCTGCATCAGCACCAGCAGTGCACTATCAGCTGACTTCTACAATTCACACTCAGTATCCTCATAGACCGTCACATAAGCAGATTGCGCATGAGACTGCTCCAGTGCGGTGAAAGAGAGAGAGAGAAAGAGAGAGAGAGAGAGCGCGAACAGTCGTGCAATAAGGGGGGGCTCTCTGTAAAAATGCTCGCTCATCAGTGCTCACGTGCTCTTCACAAAAGACCCGTTTTATGCTTCGCAAATACCCTCTATTTACAATGCACACATGTAGGGAGTTTAATGAATTTTGCAAGCAATAGCTTAAATAAAAAATATTTATATATATAATGTATATAATTGGCTTGATGACAGTAATTGCTATGCTTAAGATTTATAATTTATTTATAATCATTAAATTTAAAATGTATTAAAATCCTGCTCTAGGGTATCTCTAAGTCAACATGATATTCTCTTGAAACAACGCTCTCGCTGTTTCAAAATGTGTTTGTTGTTACTGTTGTACTCTGCTGCTGTCGCTGCTGGTGTGCTGCTTTCGATTGCTCTCCGTTTAAAAACGTGCTGCGACAGGAACAGTAAACTATTACGTCCAGAAGCGTGCGACCGGAAAGACACAGCGATCGCGGATTATATTCGATCGCATAAGTTTAACTTTTATCAAACAACTTTGGCTATCAAAGTCCTAAAAGAATCATAAAAAAATAAAAAAGAAACAAGTTAAAAACGATAAAACGGACATAAGTACATAAATAATACGCAAGAAACGTTTGCCTTGCGGTTGTTGTTGCCATTGTGTGTGTGTGAGAGAGTGACTGTGTTTGTCGTTTTTTTTCGTCCGTTCCCGTTGCGGAGATCTCCGATCGTCATCGGTTTTTGATCGTGTCTCTCTGTTTTTGGTGTTGTTTGCGTTATCGACGCGTTTCTTTCAAATATTAATTGGTTCGTCGCAAAAGCGATTTGTTTTCTGTTACACACACACACTTCGCAGACACGTCGCAATCCGCGCCGTACTTATGCCTGAGATCGCATCGCACACAGTGGAAAATTTTCGTAAAAGCAGATGTGAAATTTTACTGTAACCCATCAACGGAAAAAAACAAAAGAAAGAAAGAAAAAACGTAGTCCGGTAGGTAAAATAAAATAAAGAGCTCTTTTAAAGTACGTGTCAATTATTATATACTTTTAACGACTTGCGTCTGTGTCTGGGCCAAAATGAATGTATTATTATATTATTGTTGTTGTTATTGTTACACTTGGGCTATTTGTGTGCCAATTTTTAAAAATTGGAATATTTTCGACGTTTTTGACTTTTTCTCCTATTCGGCTGTGACGCTGATATGTTCTTCTCTCTTTTTCTGGCATTTATTTCGAATACAATTCGGGAAAACAAAAGTGTCGTCAAAGCAGCGAAACAAAGTAATTTATGTATTCTGTACTTGAAAATAACCAGAAAAGTACACAGCTACACTCGGAGAAAGATACGAAATTTTCAAAATATTTCGCGATGCACAACTTTTTTCCCAAGTGTATTTTGTGGTTGATTTGCTGCCGTCAACACACAAGTGTATTCTGAAGCACATCGAAAAAAAGAAAAAATAAACAAGTCAAGAATCAAAAATGCAGCATGTGACTTCCATCTCGGTTACTCTGCAGTTCTTTCTGTTTAAAACTGGTTTCACAAAGTATTTGGCTTGCTTGCCTCCTGCCTTCCCATTCTCCATTCACCTTTTCTTACATGTCTTTCATTTCATTTAATTTTTTTTGTTTCGCCAAAGCAAACATAGTTTACGTTTCTCTCCCTTTCTCTCTCTCTCTCTCTCTCTCTCTCTCTCTCTATCTGATGTTCTTATGCAAAACTATTGTTACAATAGCAAAATGTTTTTGTGTCTTGCTTGCGTTGACAGCGATTTCGACTTGGAACGTTATCAGCACCGTTAAAATTGCTCTTTAAGCTGCACGTGAATATTCGCGACTTGCATTGCAATATATTTGACAGTATTTGGACAGTCTTCAGTGTGTGTTTGTGAGTAATGGCTCAATAATTTGGCTACCGTTCTAACTTAAGTCGCCAAGTCTTTGTTTCTCGCAAACGCCCTTTCACCCCCTGTTAAGCGTTGTTGTACAATGGTAACCAGAATTTGTTTATCTTGACTTGTGTGCAGTTTTTTTTATTTTTATTCTTCTTTTCTCTCTGTCCCTTTCTCTCTCCCTCTCTCTCTGCCTCTGTCTGTCTTTTGATATTTAACCGAAATGTATCATGACGCCTAAAGTTGATGGTTGTTGTTGTTCCTGTTGTTGTTGTTATTGTTTGGCATTGTTGTTGGTTGGTTTTTAGCGGTTTTGTTTACACAAGTTGTGGGGGAAGCGAAACTCTCGTGTTTTGTTTTCCAGTTTAGCTGTATTTATTGTTCCTGTGCACGGTTCACAGAATTTGCAACGACTGCAATTTAAAGTATGTAGCCGAGTATGTAATAACAAATGGTTGCCCTACGAGTGGGTGGCAATGGGTGGTTGGTCGGTTGGGCGGTTGGGCGGCTGAGAGCTGTTTGGTGCGAATGTACTTTAAGTAATTGAAAAAATGTTGAATTTGGACTGCGTCCTCAATTTCTTTGAGTGTAATGCAATGTGCACTCTCTCTCAACTCTCATGCGTACACCTCAAGATTTATTCGTGATTAATCAGAGTTATATTCTTATATATATATACAGAAATAATAAATACTTGCAGCTGAACATTCATAAACAAATCGCCGACCAATTATAATTATTCATTTGCAGTTCCTAAAATTTGCTCATATATTAAGTTGCCCTTTAGATAACTCGATATGGGGACTGCCAAGTAAACTTTTATTATTATTATTGTTTTTTCTTTTCTTTTCTTTTTTGCTGCGTAATCAGTGAGAATGAGACTCAGAATAGCAAGAGCAACCGCAATCGGACTCATCAAAAAAGCAATTAGTCATTTGGTTCATTGGACTCTCTGTGTGTGTGTGTGGTGTGCGGTGAACTTTTCTTTTGAAGCAAAACCCCAGAGTTTTAAAAAAAATAATGGAAATAAATACCCCGCACTAATTATTCAAATCTAGGTGAACAGCTGGTATTTGCTTATCTAATGGGCAGAAAGCAGAAGTAGAGAAGGAAGTAAACTAAAATAAATGAACTCTGCTTCTGATTCTTCTTATAGACGTATTGATGACGTTCCCTACACAACTGGGCGTGACTCAGCGAAACGTACACAGAAAAAAAAGAAAGCTTAAGTTGAGAGAGCACGAGTGATCTTAATGCAGTTCATACATTTCTAGCGGATTGATAAGCTGTATCCTGGAAATTATAGCTTTTATTGCTATTGTTTTTTAGTCTGTGTGATCGAACTGGTAGATCAAGAGTATATATGTTTCCCTCTTTCTCTTACATATTTTTGCATTATAATCTATTTAGCCATTTTCAATGGATTATATTTTGAAATAAAATACTTGATTGAAATACTGTTCTTTTCAGATAATAAGTAATTTCAGTTTAGGTGATGCATTTCATATTTCTTTATTTAGCATTTTACACTCGTAAGCCTTGACTCAAATTTGAAGTATGGGTTTCTTTTTTGCCGTGTTGATTATTCGTTCGGCGTATCAGTTGCTCGTCAACTTGGTCAGTTGGTAGTTTAATTAGAACTTGCTGTTTCACAGTGTTTGGTTTTGTTCTATTTGTTTTATTTTTAGTATTTACAGTTGCGTTGTTGAATTGCGATTGGTTTTCATGGCACTTTGAGTTCCGATAACCATATGTTTTGAGAACCGTTGAAGCGTACGATTGCCATAAATGCTTGCTGGCATTAGATCACTTCAAGTGCAGTTACTTTTCAAGTGCACTGTGAACTCTTGCACCCATAAGTATTAGCCTAGCTCACTATAAATCCTTCGCCAAGTGCAACGAGTTCCAGTTGCACTCATTCAAGTGGAAATGGAAACTACTTTCGACTACTGCCCACCGAGCTAGGTCAACAATTCTATAAAAGTCTATTGCATAATTTATGCAATGAGAACGAGCAGTGCGAGGGTGGTCTGAGTGATTTTCTGGATCGTAAAAGACTTTATGTGATCTTTAAATATAATATGATATATGAGTAAGAAGAAATGGCACTGACGAATTGTTTACAATATAAAGTTAACCGCCACTTGATTACTCATATGTACTTATCATAGAGTACTTGTTACGCATTAAACTGACCGTATTGCATCGAAATTATCTTTTGATATGAGAACAACACAGAAATACAAATCAATTCATTAGGATTATGATTATGAATGAAGAAGAAGCTAATGTAAGCTTCTAGACTAAAATTAGAGATGTAAAATTTTTACAAAAGTTCAGATATATTACTTACTTCTAAAACCGTACCAAGTATTGAAGCATTGAAGTATCCTTTAATCTACTAACGACTGGCTCAAATTTGTTCAAGCTTATTAAACAGCGACCTTTTTTTCCTCCTTTTTGATAACTGCAAATCATTTATTTGCTGAACTCAACATTTTTTTTTATTATATTTTACTTTTGACTATATGAATATATAGTATATATGTATATATATGGAACCCACTTCAATACAAAATTTATATCTATGTATATCCAGTTATACTTTATAATGTTCTAAAACTGACGCTTAAATGTTCAAGTGGTTTTTTATGCCTTTCAATGAAACAGGAAATGCGCTGTCTCTCGCTCTCTTCCTCTCTCTCTCTCACTCTCTCTCTCTCTCTCTCTCTCTCTTTCTCTCTCTCTCTCTCTCTCTCTTTCTCTCTCTCTCTTAGTCTGCCTCTCTCCTTCTTGTTCGTTGCGTGTGCTGCTCTGTAGTGCTTCAAGTTCAATGTCAGTTGCAGTTGCAGTTTTCAGTTGCAGTTTGTGGCATTAGCAGTGGCAGCTGCCTCTTAACTGTTGCAATTGCCTAAACCGGTTCTTTTCCAGCTGAAATTGCACTCGTAGTCGGTCATGATCAGCAGCTTTTGCTGCCAGCGGCAGCTGTTTTTGTACACTGAACAAAAGAAAAGTAGACCGCACCATGTACATCAATTAAAATATCTGCAAGGGCATATAATCTTGAGCATGCCTTTGGAAGCTCTTCTCAAACACTCTTTTTTCGATAGTTGTGGTAAGAAAGAGGCAGATATTTTTCTGAGTGTTGAACCGGCTTGAACTAGAGTTGTTCATCATTCGGTCGTCGATAAGGCAACCAGCATTCGAGCATGTGATACATTTTAAAGATAAAGATTTTTACTTGAAAACTCCACCCAGGAATGTTAGCTGATAAGTCGATTATTTAAACAACGATTATGATGCAATTTAGTCGTGTGTTTTATCAATAATACTTCATACACATAATGTATTATATGCTTAGTTGTTTTTATCAAAACTGTTAGGTAAAATATACATTATTCTCTATATAGAAATCAATTTGTTGTGGACGACACTTGATCGACAATTATGTGGGTATTATTTATGATGGGTCAGCAGAGCCATACATTAATGTCAATTGCTGTTGTTCCTAAATCATTTGTAAGCGATCACTTGACAGTTGACCGGCCTAATGGATGTTTACTGTTCTCCGATAAAAGCAGACAGTGCAGACAGTTTTTTAATGCCGACACAATTCGTATACAAATAATAATTTAAATCACAACTAAGCCAATATATAATAAACCGTTTGATAATGAACCCATAAAATTGATCACCACGTTAATTTACGAGAGCTCTTCTTCTGCTGCCTGTTGATTTTTGTGTGGTGTGAATTTATTTGCCTTTGGCTTAGAGCCGAAACTCAACGTCAGCCGTTTGTTTGTTTGTCTGTTTTTCGCCCAACCACCCCAGGCCACCCCCCAGATACTGCCTAATATTTGTTGTCTGTCTAATTTTTTTTGTTGATAATAAAAAACGTTATTTCGTTGTCGTCCGTCGTCTGAAACTGGCCGAGATAGCGTCACGCGATCGATTCGATCAGTTGAGCGAATTTATAAATAACCCTCAACTCCTTCAAATGGTTGTCGGCTTATTTTAAGATTGATGAAGTGCAGTCTATTCTAAATTTGGAAATTGATTTACGATAAGATTAAACATTAAAGCAAATTAATGAATTATAGATATCCCATTACTATTTCAGTTGATCGAAATATAAAAGAAATGAAAGACTATTTTCAATGTTTGCACACGCAACACACTTTTTCCATTTCAGCACAGTTGTGTAAATAATTTGAATTCTACTGATAATTTAGTTTTGTATATGGCAAAGCTAATCATTTTTATTAAATTCAGATTATGCAGAGAGTAGAGGTGTTAGAGATGGTCGTCTATCAGTCCAATGCATCTACTAAAATCAAGGCTAATTTAGCATGGTCTGGACCCTAGAATATTACTACTCTAATTCAAAGTAGAAAACACGATTATGCCTCGCAAAAGATCGTTCCAAAAATAGCCTTAACTTTCCAATTCCATAAGTTTGTCAAAATGCAACCGACATCCGATATCCTCTAGATTAATACAGCATTCAAATCTCAATACTCTGTGCTTGGTCAAAATTTCTGTATGAAAATCTCGTCCATAAGAATGGCATGTTGGCTAAGGGCCAAACATTTCACTGCCAATGCCAATTCTTAAGCAACATAAAAGCGTTGACTATTTGCCCAGCCTATTAAAAGAATCTTTTAGTTACCAAATATTAAACTCATTAGGCGAACGTTGGTAAGAATCTAAGAAATATTTTCCTTTACTGCACAAAATCAAAGCATTGTTATATAAACCACTGTTCAATTTATTGCACGCATTTCATTATCAATTTTTTAAAATTAATTCTCCAACTTGCCACATGATCGATCGCATGTTCTTATGAACGATTTTCCACTTTTCTTTATTTACTCAATATATCAGACGCGTTTATTAGTTAATAACTGGTGCCCAATATTGCACGCGTTTTGTCAAGGTTGGCAAAACATGCACTCTGTGTGTGTGTGTGTGTGTTCAGTGGCTCAAGTGTAATCCCATTGCTAAAATACTAGATAAATACAAATAAAACGAACACAGCTCAATTTTATCACAGGTTGCTTAGGTAAACACAGAGAACCCCAAAAAAACAAAAAACAAAAAAACTATTTAAACATTTCACTCTCATTTCGCTTGCATAACCAATTTTCTTGTCTGACATCGATGGAAACAACTATAGATAAAGCTCTTTATTGCGAGCTCAATTTAATCACGAGACTCAATGTCGGATTCAGTGTAAAAAGTCGCCACACTCGATTTCCGTTACTCGACGCGACTCTTTCATTAACACCCTGCCAATAACATTTTCGTTTCGCTTCGTTTTGTTTGTTTCGTTTTGTGACCCGAAGTGCACTTCGGCTTTTCGTCTGACGCTTTCGGCTGTCAATGTTCTCGTGGTGGGCATAAATCAGCGCCATCGTTGCTGCAACAGGTTCACACGGCTTTCGTTTGTCATTGAGCGCGTTTCGCGATTTTGGCATTTGCCGCCATCTCTTTTCCGCTCGCCCCGTTTCTGGCTCTTTACGGTTACTACTGTCCTGCTGCGGATACGTATCCGTTTAGCCCGCGTCTATTTCAATAATTCAATTTGCCAATTGGCTGGATATAGAATATCAAATACCTAAAAAGGTACCTAATAAATTTATGCACGCGTCTCTTTTAAAGGAGCCATCGACACGCAGCTCTCGACTACAGAGAACCTTCGATAATTGGGAAAGGTGATACATATATTAATAAAATAAAGTCTGTTTAGTGAAAAAGACGTTACGGAAGATACTTTAGGTTCGGAAGTTCGAGAGAAAACCTTCCTAATCTAGAAATTGTTACTATTTTGAAACTGCAATTTTGTTTTTATGCAGAAAATAATACGATAAGTTGCTTTTTACGTGAACAAAACTTTAGTAAAAAATAATATTTGGGAACTGCGAATTTGTTTTTATGCAGAAAGCGAACGAAGAGTTTAGTAGAATTTCTGGCTTGAAATAAATAATTTATTGATAATATTTTATCCATAAAAATAATAAGAAACAACAAAACATTCTTCAATTGTAAATAATCAAAATTTCTAATTCAGATTTTCGTCAAAAACAGAAAGTGAAAGAAAAAAATTTTAGAATTCCTAGAATAGAGGAATAGTAAGAAAGCCTATACTTGTAATGATCTCAATTGCTAATTATCGAGCGTTCACTGTACCCACTTCGCATGTTCTGCGGCCTGTCTATCAGCAGTTCAGTTACGCGTTTGAGTTCCAGTGAGTCAGTCGCCAGTCGTCAGACACTTTGGCTTGTGTCATTGATAACTACACAATTTGCAATTAAAATACAAAACAAAATATAAAAAATAACTGAGAACAGAAACTGCCACCGAATATGGAAGTGGCTAATGCTGCTGCCCCATTAAATAACGATCAGAGAGACGCCGCCCTCATCAGCAACAGCATCATCATTATCTCTCTTCAACGCCACAATTGATCAAGTGACAAAGTCGCGTGCTCAAATCGAAATACCCGCGCCCCCTGCCCCCTGTCTCATGTCTCCTGTCCCCTTCCTCCCGCCCATTCACCCCATTGGATGTGCGTGTTGCTGTCAGTTGGCTTTAATAAAGTCGCAACGCGCAATTTTATTGCTCGAATTATGTATATGTGTGTGTGTGTGTGTGTTTCTCAATTGTGAGCTCTCATAACTTTATTGTTTATTAATGAAATAGCGTTCTAATTGAGCATTCTTCTTCTTCTACTCTATGCAGCGGCTCCTTTCCCTGCCCAGACACCCTTGACCACCGAATGCCGAGATATTTGGAGCGTAAATTCAAACAGAGCCCAATGCAAGTGCCCGGGTCCAGCCGTCTGGAAATCATCAAATAAGTAGCAAAGCAGCCAGGAGGCATCGAAAGCATCACCCCAATCAGGATCCAATAATACTTTGAACCGTTAAGGAGACGACGACGACGGCGACAAAATGAGCTTCAGTTCGGCCAGTGGCCGTGAGAACAGTGTTCGCAAATTGTCCTTTTTAGGCTTCAATACCAAGAAAAAGGTCAGTATCCTAATAAAAAAAAACACGTAATTTAATTAGGTAATCTTGGATGAGACTTTGAACTTGAACGGAAATGTTGGGCGAAGAGAACGAAACAAGTTACGCCGGATATAATTTACGAAAGATGAATTTCGTGTAGCCCTAAAGTCTTTTAAATTTTTAATCAGCTTAGCACGCACAGTTCTCAATTAATAATTTAGTGTTTTGTGATTTTTTTTAATGTACTCAATGTGAAGCACTGGCACAGTTTGCAATACAAGAATCTTGGCATATTTATTGCTCATTTATTTTATTTAATAATCTTGATTAAAAAATTAGAAATAACCTTGTTTTGAATTTTGTTTCGAATGTAACAAAGGGCGTAATTAGGGATATTATATTTTTTATAATTATTTTTTAATCGATACAAAAATTTCATTTCAAATTGAGTTTTTTATGTTAATAAGATTAATTTTATTTTTTGGCAGAAATTCATAATTAAATTCCTTCTTTTTAGTATAAAAAAAAATTGAAATTAGCATTACAAATTAAAAACCGATTTTGAAAAATTTGCATATCATTGAGAAGTAAAAAAAAAACAGCCAATTTAAATATTTAATTTTTGTAATCAATTTTCGCAATTGATCTTACGAAAAAAATAGTAATTAGCCTGGGGACACATCAGATTCTATGCTCAATCTTACAAAAATCGATTTATCAAATGTGGTCAACGTGTAAATGGCTTTGAGAATGCTTTCAAATGTTCAGTTATTAAATTTATATATACAATACATTGTATATTAACTCTTGAACTGTAAAAAATAGCGTTTACAAAATGCGTTGACTTTCGATAACTTTTTTATGCATTTATTTTTGCGAATTCGTTAATTCGCTTACATTTTGGTTTTGTTGTTCTGTTTTTATTACTTTTGTTATGACTTTTTTTGCTGTTTGCGTTTTATTTACGCGCCAGTAATGTCAAGTAATTGTTATTGATTTTTTGTTGTTGCTATCACAAATTTTATTTTGTTTTTTTTTTTCTATACATTTCCGCACTTACTGTTGTTGTTGCCGACATGTGAGTGTGTGTGTGTGTGATAGCCGGATACTTGTGTTAGCCAGATAGTTGGCCTGGCCATGCCCGCCAGCCAGTCAGTGACACAATTTAGAAACCAGTTTCGTATTTGGATTCGACTTGGTTTCGATTTCATTTACAGATGGCGAATATCGTGTGCCAAAATACCCTTGTTTCTGACGGGGACTGTGTAGAGGGCGAGGCTGATTACGGGATATGTGTGTGTGTGTGGAGGTGGTGTGAGGTCGTTTATGGAGGGGTTTCGCATAATCACGCACTCATTCATTCAAAACGTCGCACACGCCAGCTACGACAGAGTCACATTTACAGATAGACCCGTTAGACGTTCACTTTCATATTGTACACTCGGAAAAAATATTGAGCAAGTTTTGGGTTAGATTAACTACGATTGAGAGGCATAAATAGATCGAGCAATATGAATGTAAAGAAATTTTAATCTGCTTTTAAAGTAGTTTTCTTCCTGAAACAAGTGCATATAGTTCTAAAGTCAAGTTTGCCACTAACATAAAAACTAGAAAATTTTATTTATTATTTGAACAATATTAATATTACTAGTTCTTAAATCTATTCTTAAATCCTGAAATGAAACTAACTCAACTTAAATCAAGATAATAAGTCTTTCAAACCAAAGTTCAAACTTCTTCAAGCCTAAATTGAAGTGCAAAAATGCTTGTTGTGGGTTTTTAAAAGAGTTTGGCTGTCTCAAAGGAAACTAAATCAGCCTAAATATAGATTAAAAGAAAGCCAGAACTTCTAGTCTTATTTGTAAAACAATTGTAATCTTAAAACTAAACTAAAACAGCTTAAATTAAGATTTA